>WOXC01006722.1:0-607558 GCA_011680675.1 Gymnobelideus leadbeateri
AGAGAAGTTAGAATTTGGTCAGTCACACACAAAATAAGGGGCAAGGTCTTCACTTGAACCTAGACTCTCTGCTCTTTCCATTATAGTGCTTGGTGATTTTTCTAGTCCTAGGCTCAGTTTAGCCATTTGGGACGCTTCTGATGGTATAATGAAATTTTGGTGTTCCAATCATATTTTAAATAATTAAATTAATTAGTTAACTAATTTTTCCTCACAAGATGAAAAAAGAAGTATAAATAACTAGGACAGTCTTTCTTGGCTCATATCAGATGAATTTGTAAGAAACTAGGTTAAGCTAATCGGAAGTATATATAAAGGAAACATACCCAGCTCTAAATTTAACGGTGCCTAAGCTTTTTAGCCTTTAACTACAGTTGCCTATACCTCTGTGTCACTCGTAAAGTTTAGTTTTCCAGATCAGTAACAATTATCAGGGACCTACTCTACAAGGCATTACTAAACTTTCCAGGGACAGCCAAGATAGAGTCACTATAATCTAGTAAATAGAAAAAAATACATGAACAAAAACAAAATTAGGTGTAAAACAGTGCTATGTGAGGTCCAAAGGGAGAAGGTCCTTATAAATTGATAATTAGATCTACATGGTTTGGGCTGCTGTGGATATGTGTGTTGTGATGCAGTGGATAATGTTGGACCTGCAGGTAAGACTTGAGTTCAATTCTAACCACATATACTTACTAACTGTATAACCCTAGGCAAGTGACTTCACCTCTGCCATAATTTCCCTTATCTCTAGAACAGGGATAATAATACTATCTCTTTCTCAGGTTTATTGTGGGGATCAACCAGATAATATTTGTAAAGCGCTTTGTAAATCTTAAAATACTATTTAAAAATTATTGCCAGTATTTATTTAAATTAGGGTTTGTCCTTTGTTTTCAAAGAGGACCACCACATCAGGGAGATGATGACATGACTTGCAGTTGACTTTGATTTGAATGAGAAAGGGCTGTGTGGTCATCAGCCTCACTTTCTCCTCCAGAGCCATCTGGGTCCAGTGATCAGATAATCATCCGGACAACTGGGAATGGCCTAGCATGCAGTGGGAGACCTCGACCCTTTTAACCTAAGGTCTTTCAAATTTTGATTGAGGCAACACCCATCAGTGAATAGGTCTTTGAAGTGAGTCAAGGGATGGCAGCTTTAATTTAAAAAAAAAAAAAATCCAACTGAGAGGGGAAGACCCTCTGGGTTGTTGGCCAAAAGAGAAATGGTTACTATTTACATTCACTCTGAGCCAGGAGAGCCCCCAACCAAACCATTAACCTAGTTTTCAGTTTGGGATTCCTTTCAGGAAGTGACCAGTAGGTTCTCTTTCTTTCCAACATCCCACCCTACCCTCAGTTCTGGGACATACCAGGCCTAGCTATTTGTGGGTGGGGTGCCTTTCAGCTAGGCCAGTAATTCTTAAATGAGCCCTTCTTGCTCTATTTTGCATGTCAGTTCTTTCTATGAGATACATTATTTGTTTTCTTTTTTCTCCCCAGTCATTTATGTTTTTTAATATTTCTTTTCTGTTTGGTCCATTCTAATTTTCAGGGAATTAACTGCTCTGGCTGTTAATTCTCTTTCCAATTCTTTCTTCTATAGCTCTCATTTCTTTTCCAGTTTTTTCCTCTAGGTGCTTTTGTTTATACAAACTTAAAAAAAAATTTAAAACATCATTTCCTTCACCTTTTTCAGCAATATTTGCTGAATTTGTACCCAAATTTTGTTTTCTTGGAATCTTTGCTCTTCTCCTGGGTTTGTATCATGAGCATCCATATCACCATAATAACTTATTAGAGTGGGATTCTTTTTTCTGTTTGCTCATTTTATTTCTCAGGTTCTACTTCGTTATGGCAAAGCTCTGTACACTTCTGGAAGGAATGCCTAGGTTGACCCTGCTGCTGCTTTCTTGTTGTGATATCCTTGGATCTCTGGAATAGCTCAGACTAAGGACCTGTAAGCTTCCAGTGCCCCTCAAAGGACACAGTGTGATTTCTGAGCTGCATGCCAGTAGAATTGCCTTGGTTGGAGTTCCCGCAGACTGTTTGAGCCCAGCCACTATCAGCCTGCTGAAAAACTGTTGGTTCAGTGACAGAAGTGCAGCTTCGCCTTTGGGCTTCTGCTCTAGCTTGGCTCCACCCCAAGCCTTTTAGATGCCCATGGATATGTTAGTCTTACATAGGAGAAGATATTTTAAGAGATAGCTCAGGAAAAAAAATATCCTTTGAAAAATCCAGCTACTTCAGTATAAGGTTATAACACTTCCTTTACCTCCCAGAGCACAAAATATTAAATGAGCCCTTCATTTGCCTGTATTATAGCAGATTTTCCCTCCTTACCAAGAATATTGTTTTGTATGAGAACAAATGGTTCATTGCCCAAATTCAGTAAACGTTGAGAGCCTATTTTTGCCTTGGCAGATGGTTTGTCCCTTCAGCAGTGCCTATACACACACCCACACTCACCCACTCACTCATTACCTCCACATCCACACACACATAATTACATCTAAAGATCTAGGAAATGGAACATTCTGGTCAACTATGAAGGCTATGTAGTCTCTGGGAACTGGGATTGATGGTTGCCTTGCCATTACTTCTGGCAGGTATTGTAACCTGAAAAGAGTTTGTGGATTTAGAGCTGAGAGAGACCTTTGGCCCAAATTCATTTTATAGATGAGAAAATTTAAGCCTAAAGAACCTAAATGATTTTTCCCAAGATGACCCAGAAGTAAGTGATGAGTTAGGATTAAAACTCCTAGGTCTTTTGACTCCAAAATCTAGTGCTTTTTTGCTTGGATTTAATTGTTCATAGCACCCAATTCCCACCCAGGTAAACTTGGTTTTTGGAAACTGCCTTAAATGGTTGAGCTTTGGAGGGGGGGGGACAAATCAGCTTTCAGGGCAGTTTCTTTTAGCGTTTGAACGACGACAGCAGATTGTTTAATAGAATCGTTGGCAACAACATGGAAACAATAAGTGTTTTCCCTGTTACTAAGATTGGACGCGTTCCTTTCTTGGGCTTTTATTAGACTTCCTGATGATCAGTCTGCTGTGCGTGTGTGGAAAGAGAACTGTAATGAAAGCATGCTTCCAGGTACAGCAAAAATTAAATCTGATTACACACATACTATACACACATGTACATAGTACAAAAATATATACATGTATGTTTGTTATGAGGCATTGGAGTTAAGCCCTTTCCCTCACAGAATCCCAGATTTGGAAGGGACATCAGAAACCAGCTAGTCCATCCCACACATGAGGAAGAAGACCCTCAATAAGATCCCCCAAAGTGGTCATCAGCCTTTCTTTGAAGAACTTTAGCAATGGGAATCCACCAGCTCCCAAAGCAGCCCCTTCTTTTGGAGTACTCTAATAGTTTATTTTGGAGGCTTACTGGGGATAAGTGACTTACCCAGGGTGGTCCTGACTCCAGAACGAGTGTTCTATCTATTGCACCACTTAGCTGCCCTTACTCAATACATCAAAACTAAATATGCTTCTCTTCAGCTTCTGTTATTCATTCCCTTGGGAGCTCTAAAGGTTTTGGATTGGATTTGGATGGCCTGAATGTAAAGTAGCACAGGAACAGCTATAAATCCCGGGGGCCTTCTTAAGTTGGCATTGAGTGATTAATAATTCCTCATTGGGTTCAACCTGTCAACCAACTCTGAATCCACATATGAATTGTTGTCTGGCTCGTATATCTCTAACCTACCCACAAAGAGCCTGTCAAATGCTTTAAAAAAATAAAAACTATTCATAACATTCCTCTGACTTACCAGTTTAGAAAACCTTGTCAAAAAGGGAAATGCAGCTATTCTGTCATGATACATGAAGAAACCAAACAGCTCTTTATTATCACTGATTTTTTCAGAGATTGACTAACCACCCTTTTAACAATATTCTAGAATGACGGTTCTTGAACTTTTTGATTTCAGGATCCCTTTACACTTAAAAATAATTGAGAACCTCTGCGCCAAGAAATTTTGTTTATGTGGGTTACATCTATTGATGATTATTATATTAGAAGTTAAAATGTCAATAATAGGAAATTTATATCAACCTCTCAGACCCTCCTGAAAAGACCTCAGTGACCCCCAAAGGTCCCCAGACCACAGTCTGAGAGCACCAGTCTGGAATCTTGCTGGAAATTGATGTCAAACTTAAGAATTGTAGAAGCTGATGCCCCCTCTCCCCTCCCACTTTTTTTTTTTTTTAAATTGATGCATTTATCCTTTTTCTAATCTTCTAGTACCTTTTCCTTCATGATGTTCTGAAGATCATTGAGAATAGCTTGGCAATCGCATTTGCCAATACCTTCAGTTTCCTGAGTCCTGAAGTCATCAAGGGAGCTTCCTTAAAATCCACCTCCCTGTCTTGGGTTCAGATGTTATTTTTGTTCTTCCTGGTGTAAAGATTACCTTCCTTGGCAGGGGGGAAAACAGAAGAAAAATATTTCTCTCCCCTATGATTCCACATGTCCTGAGTAGTAGTAGCTAATCTTTTTTTGATCCTCCTTTCTCCAATACTGCTTTAAAAAACAATAACCCCCCCCCCCCATACCCTTTTGGTTTTTTTTAGCTTAGCTTCAACTCATTCTAAGGTTTTACACTCCACGCTATTCATAAAGTTCTTTGCCACACTTATGTATTCATCATTGATTACCCCTTGGGTCTAACTGTATGTTTCTATCTATGTAGGTCATTGTAGACTTCTTCCCCTTTCCTCTTCACCAGAATTCTGTTTGTGTTCAGATTTTCATTCTTGAGAATTTCCCACCCACCCTAGATTTACTTCCCTCTAGCATGCAATTCCATGCAATTCTGTCTATTCTTTCTTTGAACCCTTTGAAATTTGCTTTCCCAGAGACTAGTGTACATACCAGACAAGATCTGTCTTAGTTCCTACAATCAATCAGTTCTGAATACAGTCTGTTCTTTCTGAACATCAGTATTCTCTCTTACAGTCACACTGATCCCACTTTCATTACCTTCAAGCCCTCAGTACCTTCTAGAGTCCAGGGGTGGGGAACCTGTGGCCTCGAGGTCTTCAAGTGTAGCCCTTTGACTGAATCCAAACTTCACAGAATGGTTTGTTGCTCACCCCTGTTGTAGACTGACGTCTAAAGCCAGCTCTTAATATTTGTGCATTGGTTCTTGTCTCCAGTTTCCCCTAATCTGCCCTTCACGTTTCCACCAAAGTATTCTTCCTAGCACATTTTGCTAATCACATCATTCCTATCACTGAAGTATGCAGCCTCAATCATCCTTGATACTTTTTCTCCCTTCCCCCTGCCCTTCCATCTTACTCATTCCTTTCACTCGCGCGGATAACACCCATTCAGTCCTTTAACACTTTTCACCTGGACAATTATTATAGCTGCCTAACATCTCTGCCCCTTCCACATCTTTCAAATTGTCACTAAAGTAAAGTTCATAGTACACATAGCATACCTATTACCCAGTTTCACAACTGTAAAGCCATTGCCAGCTTTTTACTCCTCCGTCAGCCCACCACATTTGTGGGATAGTGGGAAAAGAATTGGGTTTGGAGCCAGAATGACCTTGGCTTTGAATCTCAGCTCTTCTATGTACTGGTCTTTGTGACTTTGGGCAAATCACCTAATCTCTCTTGCCCCCATTTTCTTCATTGGTAACATGAGGGGGTCAGATTTATGTGATCTATAAGCCCCCCACTAACTGAATTTAATTAATCTTTTACTTTAACTCCCTCTCCCCTCAGTTATCACCTAAAGTGAGGAATTCTGTAGTGAAGACACCAGGTCATGAAGGGGTATGCTGCTATGGTTCTGTTAGTAACAATCCTTTATATTTCTGCAGTGCTTCATATTCAAGTTATTTTGATGCTTTTTTTGTTGAGCCTCACAGTAACCCCATGTGGTAAGTAGGGCTGGCATTATTATTTCCATTTTGCAGATAGAACAGCTGAGGTCCAGAGTGGGTGGTCAATCAATCATTTAATTAATTAATTAGTGCAAGGTCACTTGACTAGTTAGTGATAGAGCCACTATCGAGATCAGGTCTTCTCATGTTAAAGATTTAAGCTCTTTCCCCTGTTAGTCAATCAGCAGCATTTTTCTAGTGCCTGCTTTGTGCCCAGTACCTTAGTAAACAATACACAGGCAAGACATAAGTAGTCCACCCTTAAGGAACGTACATTTTATTAGGGTAAACAACCTGTAAGCATACACACGGGGTAGATACAGGGTAAAAAAAGGGTGATTTTGGGTGAGAGGAGAGGCACTAGTAGCTGGGAAGATCAGGGAAGGCCTCATGTAGGAGGTGGAGTTGGAGCTGGACTTGGATAGAAAGAAAGGAAGCTAAAAGGCGGCAATGGCCACCATAGAAGTGAGTATATTCCAGGCAGGGAGGAACAGCTTGTGCAAGGAGATCATAGATTTAGAGTTGAAAGGGGTCCCCTTAGAATTCATCTACCATATCCAGACCCTTCATGTTACAGATGAAGAAACTGAGGCAGAGAGGATAGGGGACTTGTCCAGGGTCACAATAGAATGGGCTGTGGTGGCCAATGGCTTTAGAATGTTGAATTAAGGGAAAGCAGGAAGCTCTCTAGCAAAGGGGCCTCTGTTCTCAGTAAGTATGAAGCAAGATTCTCTCATGAGAATGGCAAGGAGAGATGGAGCTGTATAGGTTTAGGAGAAATAAAAATAGAGAATTCATGGTTTCTGAGAAATTACTTCTTTTTTCCCTCAGTGTCTTGATTTTCATAGCTATAAATAATGAACCTGAACTGATATTTTTTTGAGCATCAGATCTAAGAGAGGTAATTGCTGAACTTGTGCCATATTTATAGATTTTTGAAATACCTTTTATCTTCATTTAAATAACCCCCTTTTCTCTTCTGGGTTTTTATCTGAATACTGTCAGATCAGAAGACAAATGAGTTGAGTGAATTCCCATTTTCTTTTTCCTTACTTAGAGGCTGCATATTAGAGTTCAAAAAGACTGCAGGATTACTCCCTCTAGAAATGTATTTCTAAGAACTCATTCTTTAAGGAAGCCTCATCCTGTGGCTAGGCCCCAACTTTGTAAGCTGCTTGGGGCGTGGGCTGGATGAATTTCTGTGGTAGTCTTATCTGTGGGCTTGCCAGGGATTTATGAGGTAGCTCCTTTGGGAAAAAATTCACTCTCACCTCTGTGTATGTTTTTGGGACAAGACCTGATGAGAGCCATACTCAGGCAAAGTTTGTAAGCCTCTTTTATGAGCCCATTATATTGTATTACATAGCTAAATTTCCAGGGGCAAAAGTGGAGACAGAACTTGGGGATTTCTTTCTGTTTGCCCTGCAGACTGTGAACCTTTCATTCCTGTTGGTTATAATTCCAAGGTGTGGCTTACTAGAAGAAAAAATAGGCTAGATATAGGCTATTCTAGAAGTCTTTTGCACTTTAAAGAGACTGATGCTTAAACTGCACTAAGACTTTTGGGACACCCTCTATTTCAACTCACTCCTCCCAGTTGAGACAGGCAGGCAGGCACACAGATAAAGTGAGGGGAATGAGGAGATTGGAGGGAACGTACCCATTCCTGCCATCTCGAGAAATAGAGATAAATGGAGCTGTGAGGATTTTAAAAATTATTTTCTTTATTTGTTAACTTTAAAAATTTTTTTAGTGTGAGGATTTTGGACTACCATTTTCTGTTGAGGGACTGTAGCGGCAAGCACCCCAATATCCCCAGGGTGACTGCCAACACAGGTTCTTAGATCTGCTCTTCAAAAGGAAAGCAACTCAAAATGGGTTAACAAGCTTACTTTAATCAAACAAACACACATTACCTAGTTCAGGGGGAAAAGGTCAGCACCCCAAACTTCAGAATTACAGAACTTAGAGATCAAACAGACAGGCTTCCAAACTGTCCAACCATTACATCAATACCAAATCACAGTTACCAGAGAGGGAAGCATCAACATCTGGGTTTTCAAAGCCGGGGGGCTCTCAACAACGGCTTCCCAGAGTCTCATCTGGTCAAATCACACAACACTTCTCAAAGTGAGCCCCAAAGCAAAGCCTCTCCTCAGGGTTTATATAGCCTTCTCCTGGCTCAGAGAATGTAACAACCTTCTGGACCCACTGCCCAATCACAAAGTATCAAGGTGTGGGCTTTCCTGAAAAACAAGCCTCCCATCACAGGCTCCAGGTGCACTTAAGCTAGGGGCAGGGAAGATCTTTAAATTTGCATTTTCATTACAGGGACACAGATATCAGGGTACTACAGGGACACCTTTTGTTCAGTCATTTTTCAAGTGGTCTCTGACTCCATTTGGGGTTTTCTTGGCAAAGATATTGGAGTGGTTGGCCATTTCCTTCTCCACCTCATTTTACAGATGATGAAACTGAGGCATACAGGGTTAAGTGACTTGCCCAGGGTCACACAGGTTAGCATGTATCCGAGGTCCTATTTGAACTCAGGAAGATGTGACTTCCTGACTTTAGGCTAGGTACTCTATCTACTCTGCTGCCTAGCTGCCTCATAAGTGGCTATAATATAAATATCAACTATCATTTCCTTCTCTCTAGCACACCTGCCCTTTCTGACAATTGGGAGCTTCCCTTGGGGGCTTTCTGTACTGGCTCACTGACCTTTTGTTGGACTTGGTCAGAAAAGAAGGATCAAGTCTGAAATTCAGCGTAGATTCTGATGTAGCAGTCCAGGGTGAGGAGCTTGCGCCTCAAGGCTTTGGCTGAATCCAAAGGGCTGCCCTTGAGGACAGAGAGGGCCACATATGGCCTTGAGGCCATAGTCTCCCTACCTCAGAGGGTCACTGTAGCTGAAGGATCCCCGAATTCCAGCTTTCCACTTAACTAGTTAGATGATTGTGAACAAATTGCTACCTTTCTCAGCCCCAAATCCCTGAAATCTAAAATGGAAGTAATGACACTGGTCCTGTCTGCCTCACAGGACTGCTGTGAGAAGGTGCTTCTATAGATTCTATTATTACCACTTCTACTAAATAATATTAGGGTAATGGGGAGCTGGCTCCTCAGGAAGTTCATTTATGACATATGCTGACAGTTTGAACCCTGAGTTAGCCCCACAACCTTCTAATCAAGAAAAACATTTTGAATGTCATGGGTTCCTTTTAGAGTCTGATGAAACCTATGGATCACTTCTTAGAATAATTTTTAAAAAATTCATAATTGAAGGATATGTCAGTTTTTAGTTAGAGGTTAATAAGAACAAAGATTTTTTTCCCCTACATTCGAGTTCACAGATTCCCCTTCAGGGGTTCTACAGATCTTAGGATAAGAACTTTTGTTCTAATATAATTTACAGAGCAGGGGCAATTCTGTATCCATAGGAGGAATTTCCTTATTTAAAATTCCCTATATCAATGAAATAATATAATAAAGAAGTCATATAATATATATAGAGAGAGACCTGACTTATTTTTTATTATATTTCTATATTATATTTATATTAATATTATATATGTATATTATATAATATAACATATATATTTATATTATATTATATATTATATTTATATATAATAAAAAATAAGTCAGGTCTCTATATTATATGACTCTCTATATTATATTTATATTAATATATATTTATATTATATCATATAACATATATTATATTTATATATAATAAAAAATAAGTCAGGTCTCCATTCCCCACCCACCCAAAAAAAATCCTGTGAGAAGCAATACCCTATAGAGACTAGAGTTCTGAGCTTGGGATCAGAAAGACCTATATTCAAATCCTGACTCTGACACTTGCTAGCTGTGCGACCCTGGGTAAGTCATTTAGCCTCTCTATGTCTCAGGCAACTCCCTAGGACTTTACTAAGAATTCCCTTGAACTGATGTAATAACATATCCTTTCCATAGTTTCATAATGCATCCTTACTGTGTGTTTGCAGTGCTTTCTTTTCTCATAAACTTTGTTCAACTCCCAAAAGGTACCTCCACAACCTACCTACCCGTAGTATTTGATGAACCTGTTTAGCTTATTCATGCTGTTCAAGAGTTCACAAGTTTTTAAATGGTCCATTCCAGAGAGGAGCTAAGACCCATCCCGTCCCACTGGCCCTTACCAAAATGGAATTGCCACAGTGGTTCTTATTAGTCCCCACACTTGCATGCCCATCCTAGAGTGTGTTGTTGGCAACAGTGGCCCCAGTGACTCCCTAATGTCAACTTCAAGGGGATGGTTTCTCACATTCTTAGTGAAGTTAGTAGAAAATCAAAGCAATCAAACAGGAAATCTAGTCCGTAGGAGAATGATTCAACATTGTGGTAATCGAAAATAACAGAATATTATGGCTCAGAAGAAATGACAGATAAGAGCACAGAAAGGCATGAAAAGACTTCTATGAACTGATGCTAAAGAAATTAAGCCGAACCTAGTAAACAGTTTACAGTAAATCCAACAATGCAGGTGGAAAGAATAAAAAATTGAATTACAACGTCTAATTATAATGATCAAATCTGGCCCTGAAGAGATGAGAAAATTTACTTTCTTCCCTTTATTGGAGTAGTGGAAACAAACTGTTAGTACTGAATACAGTAGATTAATGTGTTGGCTAGCTTTGTGAAATTGTTTCTTTTTTCTCTTTTCATTGTTGCAAGAAATGGCTCTCTGGGTATAGGAGTGGGGACAGATAAAAAAAATAATAGCTAGTATATGTATACAGTGCTGTAAGTTTTGTAAAGCATTTTTACACATGGAGAGATATATTTGGAAATGAAGGTGATGTAAAAACAAAACATCAATAAAATAATTAAAAATAATCTCAGCATTAAAAGACTTAAAAGATGTTCCTTTTTTCCTCCCCTCTGCCTTAACTGCATTAACATCTTGGTGGGTGGGACCTTCTACTTCCTTCCTTCAACTCTCCACTTCTAGGGCTTCTATATGCTTTCGGAATTCCCAAATCACCTTCTTCAGCTTCCACATCAGTTATGCTTACCGCTAGCCTGGAGGGAATACAGATACTGAAGCAGTACTGAAGAATAAGGGATCTTCTATTGTTTGTGTCTCATAGTCAAGTAGAATTTGAGTGGTTAGAAGGGACCTTAGAAATCATTTAATCCAACTTTCACTTTATTTTTAAAAATAATTTTATTTTTTTGTTATTCTGAATTTACCAAAAGTCAACATACAGGAATTTTTCTAGATATAAAGAACCAAAAAAAGAGAATTAGAAGAAAGACAAAATCCCTATTATATACATTTTGCTCCTTCTAAAAAAAAAGTGCATAATAAATTCAAACCAGTTTCAAAGCTGTCCTGCTTATAATCTGTGTCTTCCTCTGAATTTTCTTCTGTTCTTTTTTTTCAAAAATATTTTAAAATTATTCCAGACAAAAGGCAATATATTTTTCATTTTACATTTGTAAAACAATTTTCCTACATTGATAGATACAGGGTTCATAAAATTTTGATATTTCATCTGATAAAAATGAAACTTAATGAAGGCTTCATCCTCTCCCTGAATACAAATATTTGTATTTGAGGTATCACTTTTTTTTGCTTTTTTTTTTTAGAGGGCAATTGGGGTTAAGTAACTTCCCCAAGGTCACACAGCTAGGTTTTTGTTTGTGTGTGCGTTAAGTTGAGGTATCACTTTTACAAATGCCAATATGGCATATTTACAGAACAACAGACGGTTGCTGTTATATATACTAATCAACAGAATATTATCTTTTAGTCTTGTTTAATGAGTAGCAATGCTAGGAATACTCAACTTGGGTTTATCTTTTTAAACAACAGAAAATAAAATGGGTGTGGGGATGGGGGGAACCACATACAAATACACCAAGCAATTGCTAGAAACTTTCACAAAACAGTAAAGCCTTGCAATAAAGCTCTTGAATTTAGCATTTTCCTTTACATTCTTTTTATTCTGAAAATCTCAAGACTCTTAAGGCAATGCTGTTCCCACACAACATTCAAAGAACCTAGTGCTAAAAAGACAATGTGCTACTACTAACATAATAGGATCTATGGCTATTTGAGTTTGCAGCATTTATGGGAAGATGTTAAACATTTGGAGGGATTTGATTGCCAAGGAAACATTTCACTTCCTAACTTTGCAAGTTTGGAAGGTGGATAGGCATTTGATTTGGCAAGAATGTTAACTCCTACATAGGCTGCCTGGCTATGTAGGTAAACTTTTCCCCTATATTGATTTCCATTTTATTTCCAATAAGCTTTAAAAGCAATGCTAAAAATAGAGAGAGAAAAATAAGGGAAAATTAATCAAAAAACATTTCAAAAAATTTCTATACTAGTCATGTTGTGAAAGAAGAAACAGGACAAGGAAAAAAACTACAAAAAAATTAAAGTGAAAATAGTATGCTTTGATCTGCAGTCTTCATCAGTTTTTTCTCTGGATGAGGATAGCATTTTCCATTATGAGTCCTTTGGAATTGTCTTGGATTATTGTATTTTTGAGAATGTCATTCACAGTTGATCATATGAATCATGTTGCTGTTAGTGTGTACAGTGTTCTGGTTCTGCTCACTTCACTTTGCATCAGTTCATGTAAGTCTTTCCAGGTAAAACACATTTTATTTAAAGTGCCTATTCTATCTCTGGGCTACGCCTGGGATCTGTTTTTAAAGTAGTAAGACTGACTTAGGAGGATGCTTCTTACAACCTTGTAGACACAACCTGTGCAGGTCAGGAGCGATGTTGGTCTCATTCAAGGAGGAATGTTTGCCTCGAAGGTGTGAGTTTAATACACACATAATTATGGAAACAAGTTCAAATGTTTAAATATAAATGTCAGCAGTATGGGCTGATATCCCAGTTACTACTGGAAGAGTCTGAACTATCAGAAGAATTTTCCTTTTTTTCTGCCCTTTATGCTGTTTTCCCTTTTTCATTTTCCTTTTTCTTCTCTCTACTTTCTTGTAGGATTTGTTTCTTTTGTTTTTAAGTGTCTTCAGTGGAATTAAATGAGTAAGAACTTTTCTTTTTCAATTTAATTTTCTCTTTGCTTTTCTTTCTTATTTGTAATAAAATTGTTTGTCACAGTCATGAAGGCTATCTAGTCCTGAGTCCAAATTGAAAAGGAGTCTCTAGAGGTGGTGAGGTCACCCAAATATTCCTGTTTGTGGATAGCATTGGCTGATTGCTTCAGATATTATCTCAGACAAAACCTACTACTTATTTAGTTCCTCATTCCCTTCCTCACTGCCTTGGATGACATCTAAAATTCTGTCTCTTATGCAATGCACCCATGGAAAATTATGACATTGAAAGGTCAGATGTCCAAGATAGCCCCATTTCTACATGCACCCCTGACTGTTCTTACTGCTTCATGGCAGGATTATGGCACAGTATTGGTGGGGAGAGCCACTGAGTTAACCTCTCATGTTGCCACTTCCATTGCCCCAAGAATGTTCATTTTTTAAAAAATGCTTAAATTTTACTCTTTTATTTCTTTTCTTTTTTTGTCACTCACATTCTCTCCTTTCTCCAAATCTTCATTGCCTTCCCCCTACCCCCCAACCTGCACAATACCTTACTTGTAACAACTGTAGCCAACCAAAACAAGCCCATACATTGGCCTTATCTGAAAATATGTCTTGTTCTTTGCCTATAGTCCAATTTCTCTTTGTCAAAAGGTAGGTAGCATGCTTCATCAGTCCTCTGGACTGGTTGATCATTGCATTAATGTTAACTCTTATCTTTCACAGTTGTTTTTCTTTACAGTTATATAAATTGTTCTCTTGGTTTTAGCTGACTTCATTCTGCATATGTTCATCTAAATCTTCCCATGTTTCTTTGTATCTGTCCCCTTAAATTTTTATGGTATAATATTCCCTTACATTCATATGACATGATATGTTCAACCATTTCTCAATTGATAGACTGCCTCTTAGTTTCCAGTTCTCTGATACAACAAAATTGACCAAGATACCACTAATAGCTTTATATCCCAAAGAATTTTTTTAAAAAATAAAAAAAGGGATAGAATTCAAATGTACAAAGTGTTCATAGCAAAGTCATAGTTTAGTGATTTCGGGGATCATAGTTGCAAATTGCTTTCCAGAATGTTTAAACCAATTCATGTCTTTATCAACAGGGTCTCAGTGTGCCTGTGTACCACATACCTTCCTATAGGAATTATTTCCCATTTTTAAAATCATCTTTGCTAATCTGATGGATAGGAGATGCTCAAAATGTTGTCGATAGCTTTCTCCTTCCCTGCTCTTCCAAATTATTTATGATATGGCCGTATATATCCAGACTGTATTCATTTGGAGCTTATTTTGATACATGACATGAAATGTTGAGCTAAACCCAATTTATACTGCTTTTCAATTTTCCCTCAAGTGAGACTAGTGAGTCCTTATCCTAGTACAGGCATATGTCATTTTATTGCTTCTTGCTTTATTGCATTTTGCAGATACTGAGTTGTTTTTTTGTTTTTTGTTTTTGTTTTTTTTTTACAAATGAAAAGTTTGTGGCAACCTTGCTTTAAGCAAGTTTATTGGCACCATTTTTCCAACAGCATTTTCTCACATCGTGTCTCTGTCACATTTTGGTAATTCTCACAATACTTTAAACTTTCATTATATCTGGTATGATGATCCGTGATCAGTGATCTCTAATGTTACTGTTGTAATTGTTTTTGGGCCCCAGAAACCACTCCCACATAAGATTAAGTGATAAATATGTGTGTTCTCTGACTTCTCTACCAACTGACAGTTTCCCATCTCCTTTGCTTTCTGCCTTCCTATACCCTGAGATATAACAATATTGAAATTAGGCCAATTAATAACCCTACAATGAACTCTAAGTGTTCAAGTGAAAGGAAGAGTCAATCAAAGTGAGGCAAACTTCACTGTTGTCTTATTTTAAGAAGTTGTCACAGCCACCCCAACTGCAACCACCATCTTGATCAGTCAGCAGCCACTAACATTGGGGCAAGACCCTCCACCAGCAAAAAGATGACAGCTTTCTGAAGGTTCTGATGATAGTAAGCAATTTTAGCAATAAAGTATTTTTTAAATTAAGGTATGTATGTTTTTTAAAGACATAACACTACTGCACACTTAACAAACTGTAGTCTAGTATAAACATGACTTTTATGTGCCCTGGGAAACAAAAAAATTTGTGTGACTCAATTTATTGCAATATTTGCTTTTTTGTGGTCTGTAACAGAACCTGTAAGATCTCCAAGGTATACCTATAGTTGGGGGCTTGTAACTTTTGACTACTATGCAAGTGTTTGTTTGACTCTGTATGTCAGCAAGCATTTCAACAATCAACAGCCATGAAATGAGTCCTTACTATGTGCCAATTATCATTCTCTTGCTGTTGAATTTTGCTGATAATATACTGAAAAGCTGATGATTAATATGGTCTTATTTTATATCCTATTGCTTTGCTGAATTTTTTGGCTTTTTTTTTTTTTTTGCAGGGAGGAAGGCAGGACAGTTGGGGTTAAGTGACTTGCCCAGGGTCACATAGCTAGTAAGCATTAAGTGTCTGAGGCCGGTTTTGAACTCAGGTCCTCTTGACTCCAGGACTGGTGCTCTATTCACTGCGCCACCTAGCTGTCCCATTTGCTGAAGTCTTTAACTTCCAAATAAGTTTTAATGGAATCTCTAAGGGTTTCTAAGTAAATAATTATATTATCTGCAAAACGTGATAATTTGATTTATTCTTGACCCAGTGTCTGTTTAATTTCTTTTTCTTACATTTTAGCCATAGCTAATACTTTCAGAGCTATCTCAAACAATAGTGGTAATAAAAGACATTCCTGATTTTATTGAAAAGACCTTTAATTTCTCTCCTTTTGGATTTATATAGATACTATTTATTGCTATTTATCAAATTAAGAAAAGGTTCATTCTTGTGTTTTTAACATTTTAAATAGAATTGGTTGTGCATTTTTTCAAAAGCTTTTTTTTGGTTTCTAATGACATAATCATAATGTTTTATTATTGTTTTTATCATTGTTGTTTTTTATTGTATTATTATTGTTTTGCTGATGTTGAACCGACCTGACGCTCCTGGTATAAATCCAAATTGGTCGTAGTATATAGTTTTTTAGTTATTAACAATAATTTATTAAGCACTTACTAGGGGCTGGGCACTCTGGTAAGCACCGAGGATACAAAGAATAGCAAAAAAATATCTCAATCACTGCCCTCAAGGAGCTTTCATTCTAACAGAAGAGACAACACGCAACAACTATGCAAATATAAGTTATATATAGTATAAATGGGAGATAACTACAGCAAAAGTCACCAGCAGTGGGATGGACTGTGAATGACTTCTTGCATGTACAGGTGGGATTTGAGGTGAGTCTTGGAATAAGAAGCTAAAGTAGTGAGGCTGTAGAGACCAGAAGAGAAGGCATTCTATGAAGGCTAGGACAACCAGTGAGAAGGTGGAGAGTTGGGATTTATTTTTTATTTATTATTTATTATAATTAGTAATTTATATTTATTAAACACTTATCACATGCCAAACATTGTGCTAAACCTGGGGATACAAAGAAAGGCAAAAAACAGCCCCTACCCTCAAGGAGCTCATAGTCTAATGAAGGAGACAGCAAGCAAACAAGTATGTACAAACAAGGTATAAATAGGAAGTAGTTAACAGAAAGAAGGAACTAGAAAGAATTAAGAGGGGTTGAGAAAGGCTTCCTATAGAAGATGTCTAGTGTCATGTGTGAGGAACCACAAGAAGGCCAGTGTCACTGAATTATAGAGTACTCAGAGGAGGAAAGTGTAAGATGACTGGAAGCATGGGAGGAGCCAGGCTGTGAATGACTTTCAAAGCCAATCAGGATTTTATATATGATCCTGTGGGTAATAAGAAGCTGCTAGAGATTATTGAATAAGGGAGTGACATTGTCAGACCTGTGCTTTGAACAGAAAGTCTTTTGGGGGGTTTACCCTGGAAAAATTATGGCATTCCATTTTTTAATATCCAGCCATGATATTGTTCTTGTAGCACCTTGAGTGAGACCCAGAACTTTCTCTCTTGGTTGAGCTCATTCCCAGTGGAAGAACTTCACTCTGCATTGCTTGGTATATAGTCTCTTATGGAGATCTCTGATTTGTCTTTCTATGACTTAGATAAATGGGTTTCTCTACTGTGTGTGTTCATTGTAGAACTTGTATTTGCTAGGTAACAGGTCAGGCTATGGATATAAAGCTTGGTGTTCCTCCTTTCCCCCAATAATGGCAGTGATCAGAAATTGGATTCCCATATTCCCTCAACAAACAATATCTAAGGAACCAGATAGATAAGGTTCTAGCTTGATATCTACTCTCTCTGAGGAGAGCAGAGTGTTGGCCTCTGGTCCCAACTCTCTGTTTCCCTTTGTGGTAGGAATTAAAGTCTTCTTTGGAGAAGGGGGAACTGAGGGGAGAAGAGAATAGAGATGTCTATTCTGCCTCCTTTTGAGCTACACACAAAGAAAACCCCTACTCACATAAGTATCTGTAAAGCCAAGCACAAGCAGCTTTCCAGAGGACTACTGCTACTGCTGCTATGTACAGCTTTCAAGGTTCTGATTACACAGTATAGTGAACTCTCTAATTATTCAATAACAAACTAAGAAAAAACATTCACAGAAAATCAAAATACAGCATTCATCATGTTATGGCATAACAACTTATCACTAAAATGGCCATATAGTTTTCAACAAGGCCACATAGTTTTAAACAAAGATAACATTCATTTAGTAACACAATCATTTAGTAAATTCTTTTTTTTGGGGGGGGTTCAAGTTTTATTCAAGATCATATACAAAACGTTTTCAGACCCAGAAGGGTTTAATCCTCCTTCTCTTCCTCCTCTTCATCCTGGTTGATCTGGAAGTACCGTAATTCGTAACTTTCCTTGCTATTGGCCACCACTCGAAGCCAATCTCGAAGATTGTTCTTCTTTAAGTATTTCTTTGTCAGGTACTTCAAATACCTTTTAGGAAATGGCAGCTCTGATGTCACAGTGATCTTGCTCTTCTCTCAATGGTCACAACTCCACCCCCGAGGTTGCCAGCCTTTCCGTTCACTTTGATCCATTCTTGTAAAAACTGTTCGAAATTAGCTGCATCCATAATCCCATCTTCCACAGGATGGGTACAATCCAGGGTAAATTTGAGGACTTGCTTCTTTTTTTTGCCGCCCTTCATCACAGATTTTTTCACAAGCACCATGGCAGTCGAGGAGCCAGAAAGGGCCATTTAGTAAATTCTTAATTCAATCTTCCTTAAGGAGGCAAGCCTTCTTAAATGACACAAAGTAAAAAGGTCAAAGTCCTTCACCCCTAGGTCACATTGTCAATCTCTTTAATCAAAAAGTCCTCTTTCTTCTTAATTGAAGAAGTCCCTTAACTCAATCATCTAAAATATAAAGGTCAGAGTTTGCCACCCCTAGTGAATCATGATCTTCTCAGTTTGCATTAAATACCCAAGGATAGGTCTTTTCATCTTAACTTGAGGCTGGCTCTCAGCTTCCATGGGTCCCCTCCCATGGTTCCAGCTCCTGCCAGCTCCTTGTTGTCCAGCTCCTTGTCCAGTTCCTGTTCTTAACTGAAGCTCACAGTGTCCATTCCACCTCAAGTCCTTCACAGTTTCTGTTCCTGGGAAGACAAATCTCAACAAAGCCACAATAACATTCATCCACATTGCCGGCATCCTCATCAATTCACTTTCTGCCTGTGAAATAGCATAGACCCAAAAACAAGGTCTGAGGAATCTGCACAAATCCAGGATCTCTGAAAACATCAGCAAGACCCTCCTCCAGGATTTCTGTAAACATACAACAGGAAAATCCTGTTTCAGGGCTTCTGTAACAGCAGCACCATCCTCTATCAGCAGAGGAATCTGACAAAGTAACATCAAAACAGACAGACAAGGTACTGGCACCACATGCTTCTTCCCAGTTCTCTCTTCTCATTTCTCAGAAGTTCTTGATTCAGTTCTCAGAAGAAGTTCTCAGTTTTCCATTCTGCCACCACAAGTTCTATTCATTCTGTTCTCAATTTGTAGCAGTTCTCAGAAGTTCTCAGGATCCTGGCAGTTCTCTCTCCAGCAGTAGTTGCTCTGCCTTCACAATGCTGCTCCCAAATGTTCTGGCCTCTCTCAGCTTGGGGGTATTAGCTCACCCCTGTTCTGCCCCTTCCTGTTACATCAACAAGTCCATCTCACTGTGGGATTCCCAAGTTCTGGGTCTTAATACTTGACACAGTTATGAACTTGAAACTAAGTGCTAAGTACCTGTTAGCTTGCCAATACAGGGCGATCTTCAAATTCCATTACTATTACAGCATCATTACATTTTGGGGCCTACCCGTTACACAAGTTTGAACGGGCATTACGGAAAGCACAAGGGAAATAGTGGGTAGATATAGAGTGAAACATTTGGGGAATATGGTAGAGGGGGATGAGAATAACAGAGTGAATAGTTGGGGGTGGGGAATGGGGTTCAGAATCACCAGCATGGGGTAAGGTATGAAAGGATGGGGAGTATGCTAACTATTGAGAAATAGTTCTGGGCAGGTTATCAATGTTTAGAGAGAGGTCCATTGAGAGAAGCAGGCAATTGATCAGACTATTCAAGGCCCTCTCTCAACATCCAGCTTTGTTGCAGGTTGTATCCTGTGAGGTCCACTCACAGCAGGCAGGTTTAGTTGAAGGTATGGCTTGTAAGAGTCTAGATAGATGGCAATTAGAAGTAAGTATGATCCAGGAACTGCCTCCAGTGCCCTAGAGAAGATCCTGCTCAAAGATGGATCAAAGGTAGGTGATCTTCATACAGGCTAACACAAACTTCTGTGAAAAGTCTCAGTAATAAAGAGACCACATTCCTCTGGTCTGGATTTCAGGCTGACACAGGTAACCTGGGTTAGCACCACCTTTGTTACTGGGAGTTTTCTTCTTTTAGTCCATGAACAAGCATTTATTAAATAATTACTACAAGTGCTAAGTACTGGCTAAACAAATAGAAATAGAAAGATAGTGCCTGCCTTCCAGGAGCTTATGTGCTAATGGAGAAAGACACTTAAAGAGAAGCTGCTAAGGGCTTAGGGGGACACAAAAGGTATCTGGGGTATAGTAGAGAAAGTGGAGCCTTGGGCCAAATGAAGCTGTCCTTGGTACCTGACTTAAATAGAGGTTCTGGGAGGAGCTGCAGAGGAAGAGAGAACTTCACTTCCAGTGGGTGAAATCTGGCCCTAGAGTGATCTTCCAAGGATGAAACTGTTTCTGGGTCATAGCAGAGAAAATACAAAGTGTACCCTAGAGAGGAATGAGGTTTTTTTGGAGTTCTCATGATATACCTCTTAGTCCTGAAGTGACCTTCCCTTTGTGTTGAGTTTGTCCCTCAGTCTCTCTCTCTCTGTGTGTCTCTTTCCAGTGCAGGGTACTTTATCTCTGTCTGCCTCTCAGTCTCATGTGGGGGGGAGTAAGAGGGGGAGAGAGATTTCTCCCTTGAAGGGCAATTCTTTCTCAATCTAGATCTGTCTCACAATCTAGATTCAACCACCACCTAACCATATGTTGCCTCTTTTCTAATATTTTATTTCATATTTTTTGTGTTGCCATTCACTACAGATACTGGTCTAAATGTTGGGGGAAGGGTAATAGTTTCTACCAGGGACCCTGATCACTGTCAGTGACCAGAAACCCTGCAATTCAGTCTGGAAAGAATTCACCAGGCTCAAGCAAACTTTGAAGCCGAGATTGTAAAAGTTTATTGTTATGCTGCACAGCATAGCGGGCAAGGGTTCTTAGGGAACCTGCAAACTTAAAGAAAACATAGGCATAGTTTTTAAGGAGTCAAGACAGTAAATCAGATGTCAATTATGCTAACTAGGTGAGTAAGGGTGGGATCAGGGAGGAGTTAAGGAGTGGTCAGTGCTTAAAGGACCATGCACTTGTAATATCAACTTTGAAGGCGTATTGCCCATAATTCACTGGGAAATAGCCCAAGGAAGGGGGGGGGGGCTACCTGGAGGTGTGGTTTTAGGCCTGACATGTCACTTAAGTCAACCCCCCGTCACGGCCACTGAGGAGTGCCCAGTCTGCCACCCATCAGTGTCATATTTGACAAGATAGATGTTGGGAACTAAGGCCAATGGAGACACAGTATGGATATAATTGGCGAAGGAGTTAACCTATAGATAGGGTATTGAAGGATTCATGGTGCAGCTGGCCACTCTACTAGGGGAGATAACATTTGCCTAAGCTAAAATGTTTATAAATAGTTTAGTGAAGGATTCATAGGTAGTCTGTTATTGTTTCAAGCACAGATAAACAGTTCATGAATTGTTGCTGGCCAGAGTGCTGGCAGGGGGAAAGGGCAGTGTTAATGCTTTGAGACTGGGGAGGGGGAAGTGTGATTTTACAGACTGGTTTTACAAATTGATTTTACAGACATAGATCCCAAAGCACCCCATTTACAAACTGATGTTACAGATTGATATTACAGACTAATGTTACAAACATATCCCAAGCACCCCATCATATAGTTTTATTTATTTATTTTTTTGCTTTGTCTCTCCCTGGTTTAGGTATCAAGATTGTATTTGTATCATCAAAGGAATTTGTTAGGAACCCAATTTTCCTCCTTGTAATTTTCACCTATTAATTCCTAATTATGTCTTCAGGGGTCAAACAGAAAAGCCAAATTGATTTTCCCAAGTGCTTCAAAGGGGCCAGTCACTAAAAACTTCAGCAATGAAGGAATCCTTTTTAAAGCAAAGAGTCCCTCCTCAATTAATTTTTATTTATGAGATTTACTTGAAGTGGGGTAATAGGATTATAGATTTAGAGCAAGAAAGAACCTTAAAAGTCATCTCATCTATGTCTCCTCATTTTTACAGATGAGGAAATTGAGGCCCATAGAGGTTAAGTAACTCACACAGGGTTACATGTCAGGACTCAAACCCTTGTCTGGTGCCCAGTCTTTTTCTTTTCCAAATTTAAATCATGAGTTAGAAGATCTACTTGTCTTAGAACTGGGAAGGTGGAAATGCTGAAGAACCTAGAGGGGTGTGGGAAATCAATTGGAAAGTAGGAAATCCATTTGTTAATTGCATGTGTGATTGTGTATGTGTGTGTGATGGAAGAGGGAGGGAATTTGTCATACTACCGGATATCAAGGATATTAGGAAATGCAGAAGAATTGGGCTGGGAGAGACATAAAAGAAAAAAACCTCTGGTCTTTAGTAGACAGGGGAGGCAAGCCTCCTGACTGTACCAGAATGAGAAGAATTGTGATATTAGGTCTGAAGCGTTAAAGTAGCTGAAATTCTCAGGTTTCTTTTTTTCCTTAAGAACTATTACAACAACCTAGCCGTGTGACCTTGGGCAAGTTACTTAACCCCAACTGCCCTCCAAAAAGCAAAACAAAAAAACAAAAAAAACTATTACAACAAAATCCAAGATTCTCCCCTTGAGTGGCAATAGCTTGGTGGTTGGAGAGTGAATCCAAAATGTTTCATTCATCATGTTGATGGGCCATTGTTTAAAGCTTCTGTGATTAAAATGAATAAGAATTCTCTCTCTCATCTGCAAGAGACCAGCTCTAAGGATAATGTTTGTTTTCCTGACAGTCTTCAAGAAAGATTTTTCTCCTAATTCTTCAACACAAAGATGGTTGGAAACACTGGCAGGGTGCAGAATAAGGGGAGAGGATTCTAATTGTTGGGTTGGTATTGGCTGCTGACCCTCCAAAACCTCCTCAAATGACCAAATTTCCAACAGTGAAATTGCTGTGTGGCGATTTTCCATTTTTTTTTTTTTAAAGCAATTGGGGTTAAGTAACTTGCTCAAGGTTACACGGCTAGTCTTATGTGTGGGTGCTCATTTTCTGAGGCCGGATTCGATCTCGGGTCATCCCAACTCCGAGGCCGGCGCTCTTACTCACTGCGCTACCTAGCCGACCCGATTTTCCATTGTTTACAGACTGTCTTTAACTTATTCATCTTTTCCATTAGCTCATTTCTTGGGCTTCAAGATTCCCCTCTTCTACTTCTCTCCATCCTTTCCTTCCACCCCCAAGCTTAATTTAAAATCTTGGAAGAAATTAGTTAAAAAACAAAACAAAACAAAACAATGCCCTACATGATTCCTAGATTTGAGTGAATAGGGAATAGGAGGTGAATATACTTCCAATGGATTTAAGAGATGGCATTAATAATAGCTAGCATGTATATAGAACATCGAGAATACCATCTCATTTTAATCTCACAACAGTCTTAGGAGGTAGGGACTATTATCTTCATTTTATATTTGAGGAAATAGTTGTTTCCTGAGGCTAGATTTGAACTCAGGTCTTCCTGACTCCAGGTCCAGTGCTCTAATCCACTCTACCTCCAGAATGAGAGAAGTCAAGAGGGAGAAAATAGGCTCACAAAATCCCAGAGCTGAAAGAGACATCAGAGCCATTTATCCAGCCCATTTCCAAACAAGAGTTTCCCCTATAATGTTCCAGGTAGAAGTTTCCCACCCCTGGGTTCAATAGTTACATAAATGAATTTGCCAGAGATTGACTTTTACTCCAATTATAACAAAAGACTTGGGAGGATACTTAAATAATGATTAGGCCAAACAGGTTACCTCCCTCTAAGAAAACTGATTGCACTGAAATTCTCTTCCCCAAACCAAAACTGAAGATGTTTCTGACTTAATTTCAGTTGTTTGGGGGTATGGAATGATCACTCATTCAGGTCAAAACAGCAATATTTCACACACTTGTATTGTGCATTGCTCTGATTTCAGAAATCTGCTATAAAAGGATAAAGCAGGGACAAGATTTAGGGCCCAAATATGGCAGGATAAAACAGTCTTAGCTCTGAATTCAGATAATTCACAGTTTTCCAATCATGCAGTATCAATTTCACTTCACAGCCGTAGACTCAGGAATAGCCAGTTGAGTAACATTCCTTTTCAAAGGAACACAATGGGGACACTGAGCCAGGAGAATCCTGTCTTAGACTGAGGCTAAAATTGTCATCTCAGTTTTTCCCAGATGAAGACCTCCCACCTCCATCATTCACTCACTGAGTAGCTTGTGGCATTTTTCTTAGATGATAGATTATTGACTTGATTATGGATGGATTATTATGGTCTGTAAGACAACTCAAAATCAGCTATAGTACCAAGGGCTTTTACCTCAAACAACCAGTTTCACTTAGGGAAAAATTTTACAGGATTTTACATCTCAACTTTAAATTTGTCCTGGTGTTAAAGCCAATCATTAGAGATTATTTCCATATACTTGCAAATTCTCAGCAAGCCAAGTTCATTGTTCAGAAACTCCATAATCCAAACAAGCTTTTTGGCAAGTTTACACATTAAAACAATAACCAATAATCTTATAATTTTCATAAGTGATAGTCAAATTGTTTTTACTGTAAACAAATTATGAAAAGTTGATTGACATAACATACAAAAAAGTTTACCAATTTTAAACTTGAAACAAACACATTACCAATTAGGTGACTTCAATTTTGTTGAATGCATTTAAGAAATTACTTTACACATTTAACATGATTAATATGTTAAAACTACAACTTTAAAAGAGGGGGCTTACCCAAGTTCAGAGGCTGGCTGACTTTTTTTTTTTTACCTCTTACTGCCTTGATGAGATAATTTTCCTCTCTCCCCAGCACTACTGGGGGAGCATATGGACTGGTGGGCAGGATGTGCCAAACCTGGGGGATACTTCCAGGCTTTCTGGATTGCCCCAGGGCCCAAGACCATTGCCTGTGGAGCCCCATGCCGTAGCTGCTGCCCCTCCTCCCTCTTTCCTTTCACCAGGTTGGGGAGGGTGAATTAGAAGAAGGTGGGGGAGGGTGAAACTCTCATCTCCTAGTGTGATCTGAGATGAGAAGCATTAACCGAAAAAAACCCTGAAACTTTGCAATCCTGAACTGATACCCCTCCTAGTTTAAGGGTAACAATTTGGTCATAGATATTTTGCTAGGATTAAGGATGGGAGGTGGTTGAAGACTACCTGGATATAACAGACAAAGGAGGGTTTTTGGTATCTGGGGGACCCCAGATCAAGTAGGAAGATTCAAGGGGGTTCCCAGAGTTTATACCCCATCATTATAATATGCCAAAGGTGATAAAATTAACAATTTTCTATGTAATCTGGAAATGCAGTTAGCTGAATTGATGCCATATGACTAGTAAAGAAGTTTTGTTTCATGTTTTAAAATATGATTTTATGTTTCTAAATTTGCTTAATTTTTAAATGTTGTGAAATCTGAGAAACCATTGTATCAGAAATGCTGTTAGAAAAACTTTTTTAAAAAAATCTAGATGTTGTTAGATTATGAATTGAGCTGTTAAAAGAATGTGATCAAAATAGATATTTAAAATCTGTTAAATAATGGGGGTATATCTTGTCTTAAAACAAATAATAGTAATAATAAGTTTACTATAATAGTGAATTTCCATTTGAAAATTTTGGGCTATCATTTATAAAAATTATGAAAATGTGTAGGGTGGTTTAAAGACTTACTTAAATACATTGATATGAGTCAGCTATCATATATTCACTGTATGTAGAATTTGAAGAACTCCATAATGTGGTTATTTTTAATTGATAAATGAAGGATAAATGACACGTTAGGGAAATATGAAAAAATCAGTAACATTCAATCTCTAAGCTGTGGTTAGTGAAATTTTCTATTTGTGGAGAAATTTCTTGAGACTATAATATTGTTTTGAGTTTTTATTATAGGGAAGGTTGTCTGACTTGTCATGAAACCAGTAGTAGAAAATGGTATGTGCTTCAGTTTGGGAAATGCTACTGGTGGATGTCTGCCCCTGGGAAAAGTTGAGAGGATGATCTTGGTGTGGCCTAAGCTAAAATCCTTTTGACTTAGTTTTTCCCAATGTGCTATTTCTTTTCTGAATAGGAAATTTCCCCACCTAGTTAATCCTGAGCCAGGCTTTTGATACCCTGTGACTACATGATTGCCTGTCAGATATGACCTGTGCCTGGAATCAAAAAGAGCTAAGGGAGTTTTCACCTGTAATGGTATGGTTCAGGTCAGTCAGTGCCCTTGATGGGCAAGTCTTGACATTATTATAACTATGTCCCTCCTTTTCCTTTCATAGAAAATTACTATTATCAGGGCAAGTGAGCAGTTGAAGTTTTGTAAGTACAATATTAAATCTATTAATTAAGAGATTGACACTGGAACATCTCAGAGTTACTATCATAGGATGCAAATATGAAAAATCTTATAATTTTAATCTATATTTGTGGTCAAATTATATTATAGGGATGATACCCTCCTAAAAGGGGGATTTAGACAAAGCAATAAAACAAAGATGTAATATAAAAGTTTTCTAATTAAATGGAACAGTAAATTTTGAGAAGGCAACAGGATTAGATTGTTTTCTCTAAGAATTATATTCATATATATGATTGACTTTCAAATGTATCTACCATGGAAGCAGACTTTGGGTATATTTTAGTAATAAATTCTCAAATTTGGATTAAGAATTTTACATGTAAAATTGCACTGATAATCATCAAGAAAGTAAAATTATTTTCTGATTTTAAAGTGTGATAATTTTAAAAGATAGAAGGGTTCATTTTATGTCAGACCCTCATGAACTTTTTTTATATTCTTTTATCAGGTACAAGGTTTAGGTAAAGAAAGAAACAGCCATGTGGTGTATAAAAATTGAAATTCTCTGAAGTCTCAGGTAGATTGTGGGTTCCTAATTTGATGTTTTTAGAGCTCTGTTGTTAATAAGATTAACTCCATAAAACTTGAACTAGTGTTCACCATATGAACTAGCTACTGGAAAATAACTAATACCAAATTCAGTAGGTTTTACTAACTTGTATTAAGTCTTGCTATGAACAGATTTTAGCATAATTATCTAGGCATCCAGAAAATCACATAACAAGTAATTTGGACCAGAGAAGCAGAGCCCCATTCAGAGTTTTCCTGAGAATGAGGCCTATTCCAGAATGTCCAAGAGAAGATATTTTTAAGGACCAATCAGATAATGGGACATCTGAGACTCAAGATAAAATGTGATAATTAAAAGGACATTGGGAGTGAGTTACTAGGATATAAGGAGACTTGATGGTATCTAATATTGATGATCATCATTATATTTCTTTTGCCCTTTGTTTCCTGGTGTTTATGCTGAGTTTTCTTGGTTACTTTGGTGACATGTAAATCTTTCCTGTTTGGGGATCTTGTTTCTAATTTACTTAAACAATTAATTCTCTTATATAAAGCTTTAAAAGTTTTATTTCAGCCTTCCTAAAAGACATTCCTAATTGCTTATCTACCCCTGAGTGGCTGGGAAGCTGGACCACCTCTTAGAGAACCTTAAATAAGGACTTGATTTATGCTGACCAGAAACTCAGTCAAAGACAAAGATGGAAGCAAGGAGTTTTCTTGCAACTATAAACTCAAGCAACCCATATATCTTATCTGAAAACTAGCTCCATACTGGTCAATCACTTTGCTTGTTTTTGATTGAGTGTAGACACTTGGGAGGAGAGAGACAACTCTTTCTGATTTCAGAGAATTGCACCTGTTTGCTCACCCTGTCCTAACTTGGAAAACCCTTATCTTTCTTCCAATTAAAAATCAGATTACCCCATCTTGTATCCTGGTTTATGTACTGTTTATTGTTTTCTTTTAATGCAAAAAAATCCATTTCCCCCTCTTTTAGGGATCCAGTGCCAAGCTGAGGCGGCCTGGTCCTGATTTTTATGGTATGCATTGCCTAATAAACTGAAATGCTCCAAAGCCCAAACCTTTTTTCCTCAGTCATTTCAGATTCCACTCACCACAGATTGCTGTTAGTAGCAGAACCAGGACTTAGATTTATGGAACCAAATCTGAACTCAAGTCTTCCTGAATCCAGGTCCAGCACCCTGTCCACTGTGCCATCTAGCTGCCTTTGCTAGAAGTTATAATGTTCCTTTATAAGTGTTCAGTCAAAGGTACATAGGATTAACAAAATATTGTGGTTTTATGCACATTTCATTCATTTGTTTTCATCTGATTTTTCGCCTTGCTTTGAGTTGCCTTAGAAAGATCCCTGGACTGAGTCAGAGCTCAATAAGTACTTTTTGACTCATTGATTGAACTGGAAATGGGCAACAGGGACAATCTTATAGATAATACACAAAATGCTTTTCAGCTCTAAAATTCTGTGTTTCAGTAAGTTGGCAGAGTAGGTGACCACCACAATAACTGATTTCAGGGATACAGGAATGTTCCAACTCTCTTTCAAATACTCTCACAAACTTGGCTAAAGACTGAATTCCTTCCAAATTTCAAGTTTCATCCTGGTAGTTTAAGATTTCCAGTCCCTGATTAAAGGGCAGAGCTGTGTGTGATCACTGTTCAAATGCCCAAATGACCATCAGGCCTTCACTTAAACTTGTATAATGCAGCCTAAACATCACCAGTTCCTTCAATAAGTCCTTATATGGCACAGTCTCCAGACTCTTTACTATCCTGCTTGCTATCCTGCTTTCCTTTGGACACTCTCCAGTTTATCTTTGTCCTTCCTAAAATGTGATTTCCCAGGATTGAAAGCAGTATCACAGATATTGTCTGACCACAGCAAAAAATCATCATAGCCAGGTACTTTCTCACCTCTTTCTCAATGCAGCTTAAAATCTCATTAGCTTTTTTGGCTGCTGTAATCATACTATTGACTCCTATGGCTTGTTAACTAATTGATTAATGAAACAATCGTTTCCAGTGGTGTGCTGGTAAATGTTTAACACGTGACTCTCCAAAAAACAAAGCAAATAAAACCACAAGCAAAAAGTACTCAAGACACCCCTTTAAATTTAATCTGTGGTATTAATATTTTCTCCATCATCTTCTTAAGTCTAAACAATAGACAAAACAATAAAACAAGCCTTGATTTATATAGTTTGCTGATTTTCACTGTGTAAATGCTCACACTGAAAATTTAACAATTAGCTCGTGCAAGCCTGGCTCTAGTTCTTGTCCCTCTACCTTGTTCATAAGAATAGCATGAAAGACTGTCAAATACTTCTGTTAAAATCTAGATTTTAAAAATGTTATGCAATATATGCAATATAAAGATATTGTATCACATATATCCATATAACACACATATGTTCATGCATATACATATGCATGTGTGTACATATATTAATTTCCCCTGATCTGTAAGTCTGGTAACTGTCTGAAAAAAAGGAATAATATTATTCTAACACAACATGTTTTTAATGAAGCTTAGTTATCAGTTTCTTTTTATAGGAAACCTTTAATTTAAAATCTTTTTAATAATGTGTCCTAGAATTTTACCAAGAATAGAAATTAAGCTCACTGATCTACAGTTTGCAGACTCCATTCTCTTCCCTTTCTCAAAAATTGGAGCAACTTTCGCCTTTCTCTGATTCTACAGGCCCTCCTTCATTCTCTATGATCTTTCAAAGATCACTGAGACTGACTCAGTTTGCCTTGGACCATTGCTCATTTGGGCCTGGTCATTTGAATGCATTAAGGGCAGCTAAGGAGCTTTCTTACTCTTAACGTTTGTCTTAGGTGCCAAATCACTCTCCCATTTCCTCTTCAACTCCTAAATCAGAAGTGGAAAGTAGGTCCTCAAGTACAGGTCTTTGACTGGATCCAAACCTCACATCCTTTGTTCTGTGAAGTTTGGATTCAGTCAAAGGGCCTCACTTGAGGACCTAGAGGGCCACATTTGGCCTTAAGGTCACAGGTTCCCCATTCCTATGACCAAGATCATTCCCTTTAGTGGAGAAAACAAGGTAAAAGCTGAGCAGCTGTCTTTTTTTTTTTTTATCTGTTATTATTGTCCCAGACATTCTTATTTCTTCTTTGATTTTCCCTTTTTTCCCATATTAACCTAAAAAAGCCTCCCACCTCTTTTTATTGCCTTTAGTTTTCCTTGCCATCCTCAATCCCTCCTGAGATTTATCCTTTCATCTCTGACTTTGAAATTTGTTAGAGAAAAATTTTCCTGACCACAATTTTACCATAGTTAGCCTAGATCTGAAGTCACTGTCAGAGTAGATAGGAGAGAGAAAGTCAAATGTATAAGAGTTTGAGAATCATAGATCCTGGGGTTGGAGTCTAGCTCTACCCCTAAGGCTAATCTATCTATCTATCTATCTGTCTGTCTGTCTGTCTGTCTGTCTGTCTTCTTAGGACTGGAGGAGGGTATTGTCAAGTCCTCTAAGTAGGATGTACCTTTCTTTACTCTGAATCCCCGCCTAGACCCCTTTTTAAGAAAATTCTACAAACTACCTGCGCTAACAGCTGGGGTTTCTCACAGGTAGCTTGGAAAAATGACTTGAATTGAACCTGTAGGACCCTTGTTCTCTCACTAGGTGGAACCAGCCTTCTACATCTAGGTTTGTGCTTTAGGAAGGGACAATATTGAGGGACAGTGTTGAGTAAATGACAGTATGCAAATGTTACATAGTACCCTTGTGCCGTAAGAAATGATGAAGGGGCACTTTCAGAGAAACCTGGAAAGACATGTATGAACTGATGCAGAGTGACCTGAGCAGAATCAGGAGAACAATTTAAAGAAAAACAATTTGGAAAGACTTAAGAATTCTGGTGGATGTGAAGACTATCCACCTCTTGACAGAGAGATGATGGGCTGAGTATACAGAATGGGACATATGTTTTTGGACATGGCCAATTTGGGAACTTGTTTTGCTTGACTATGCATATTTGTTCCAAAGGTTTTGTTTTTCTTTTTTTTCAAGTTTTGGGTAAAGGAGAGATTGTAAGGTAAGAAAACAAATGCTTGTTAATTTAAAAAGTATAATCTTTAAAAAAAAAAGATTAAAAGTATAATCTGTTTTTTTTTTAAAAAGATTATAATATAAAAGAATTTTGTCCTTTTTATCTCTAGCTTCCCCTACTTGGTACCACTTTCAGGTGATTAGAATATTCCTGCTTTCTAAACTACTTGATCTTTTTCTTTTCATTGTTTGGTTTTATTTACTCTTTATCATTTTTCATTCCATCTAGTACAATACGCCTTTGTAACCTGACTGTCTAATGTGAAAGTATTTGCAGATCCTATACTGGACTATATGCCATAGTGGGGGGTGAGGGGAGGGAGGGAAGGGAAATTTGAAACTCAAGGAACTATGGAATTGAATCTTGTAAACTAAAAATAAACAAACAAATTAATATAATAATAAAAAGAATATTCCTGCTTCCTACCTTTTGTCCTGTGGCCATAATCTGTTTCAAGGAAAGGCTCTGATATCATCTCTTTCTCCCTAGTTGTGAATATATCCCTGTGTTTCCTCTATCAGTTGTATTCATACCTCATACCTTATCTTTAAATGGAAGAGAAAACTTCATGTCTTTGTTAAAGGAATTTTTGGTATGAAGGAACAGGTATAAGAGATGATTTTTTTTCCTTTTTAGGGCAGGGGTTCTTAAATGGGTCCACAGTTCTCATCAGAAAAGTTTATAGATAGATTTCAGCAGGTCTGTGTACTTGGGTGGGAAAAATTATATCTTTATTTCAGTATGACAAGTTTGCTGTGTAAGCCCTCATGTTTAATTTTATGCATTTAAAAACATGATTCTGAGAAGGGATCCATAGACTTCACCAGATCGCCAAAGCGATCCATGACACAAGAAAGATTAAGGACTCCTGCAAATAATGATAGCTAACTTTTATGTAGTATCAGGCACTGTGCTAAGCCTTTTACAAATTTTATATCATTTCATCCTCACAAAAACCTGAGAAGGGAGGTTCTAGTTTTATCTCCATTTTACAAATGAGGAAACTGAGGCAGGTGGAGGTTTGCCAGGGTCATATAGTTAATAAGTATCTGAGGCTGGATTTTGAACTCAGGTCTTCCTGACTCTAGGCCTAGTTCTCTATCCATTGTGCCGCTTACCTTCTCTAATAGGGCTGTCAGGTTATGGACCCATGTATCAGTGGGAGGGAATGGGAAGCCACTTCTAAAATGGCATTGCATATATGGGTACTCACTCCACTTATGAATAAGGTCTGTTAGTTTTGTCTTTGACTCAGAGGCCTTGAAGGTCAATGGATTACTTGTAGTGCCCTCTAGCTATTCCTAAACTCTTAATGCCTGACTAGCAAATTCAGTCATCTATGATCACTGCTTGAAAGCCCCAGTTTCTTTGAACTTCTTTCTCAGAAGACCCAGAAACCATTTTACAATCAATTACATGATGTCCCATAGTAGTGTGGAAAATGGATGATTTACTTAGTCTAGAAAAAGCACAGAAGACACATTACCATCACACACTTAAATTGTCTGAGGTCCAGAAAAAAATCACCTGACTATGCCCCTCTTTCTTCCCAGTCCTCTTTCCCTTTCCCCAACCTACCGCAGGAGACAAGGTTTTAAGTCCAAACAGATCCTAGCCCCTCATAGTGGCCTGGCTAGCAGCCCTGGGCCATTCTAGGGAATCTAGAAATGTTGGGGTAATGGCTTACCCATTGCCATAGGAGTAATAATAATATAATGATGTCAATGAACTCGTAGAGAGGAATAACAAGTTGTCTATAATAGATTTGCAGGTTCATGTGCAATTATACCATGTTATGGCAATGCTTGTTTTATTCCCTAAATTAAAAAATACAAATGGTAACAATAATAATAATTTTTACATAGGTTTGCAAAGCACTTTACAAGCATTATTTCATTTAATCCTCACAACAACCCTGGGAAGTTGGTATGATTATTCCCATTTTATAAATCAGAAAACAGAGGCAGACAGAAGTTCAGTGACTCCCCCAGAGTCACAAAGATAATGAGTTTGAAGTTGGATTTGAATTCAGGTCTTCTGGACTCCTGGTCTGGTGCTTTGTCCACTGCACCTCCAAGTTGTCTCAATGTCTGTACCTCTTACTCGTGAAGTTACTACTGCTAGACCCAGGAATATTGTTCCCTTTTCAGATGGGGGAGACTAAGGAGCTTAGAGGAATATGGAGCCCAGGGAGACCAGCACTCCCCTACACCCATGTTGATGAATATCATGGAGCCAGTTACATAGAGATATGCCATGACATTCCAGCTTCAGCCCCATTACCTTTGTGACCCTGGGCAAGTCACTAAACTTCCATCTACCTCCATTTTGCCATCTGTAAAAAGGGAATAACAACCATACCAACTTTCCATCCATTGTGAGGACCAAATGAAGTAATGCTTGTAAAGTGCTTTGTAGACCTAGAGGCAGTTACATTGATATGCCATGCAGTCCCAATGGGGTTCACACTGCTACCTTAATAATCCCCTTATTTCAGGCCACTCCCCTCACAGCATATGTCCCCTGTCTTCCTCTTGTTCTTCAAATCACCTATTCCATTCTCTTCTTCCCACCCTTCAGAAAAGGCTCTCCACAAATACTTCATTGAAAAAACCAAGGCTCTTCATTAGGATCTGACTTCCCCCAAGCTCTACATTCTAAATCATTTCAACATTATCCACCACTGTCTCCTCCCTTGTTCCTGCCTTGCAGAGAGAGGTGACTCATTTCTTTGTAGACACTCTTCTTGTGCCCTTGATCCCATCCCTTCCTGTCTCCTCTTTCCCCCTTAAATCATTCCTTCTCTTTCTCAAGTTTTTAATCTTGACTTTTCTCTAGATTCCTTTCCTACCCCTCACAAACATTCCCAGATCTTTCTCATCATTAGATCACTTGATCCTAACGTCCTCTCAGGCCTTCATCCTGTGTCTGTCCTTTCTTTCAAGTCAGACTCCAAGGAACAAAACCAACAAACAAGCCCAATTGTTTACACTTATTGCCTCCATTTTCTCACCTCACACTCATTTTTCAACTCTGCTTCTTTCTATACTCAATCTCTTGGTGTTCTTACCAGCTTCCATGAGCTCAATTAGAGGCAGCTAATCATCCTAGTGGATAGAAAGAGCACTAGACCTGAAGTTAGGAAGACCTGAGTTCAAATCCAACCTCAGACACTTATTAGGTGTGGCTAGACACTTAACCTCTGCCTGACTCAGTTCCCTAAACTATAAAATGGGGATAATAATAGCACCTACCTCCCAGTGTTGTCATGAGGGTCAAATGAGATAGTATTTTTAAAGTACTTAGCATGGTGCGTGGTACATTAATCAATCTCCATTCCTTTCTCTCCAACTATCTGTATACTACCTGTATTCAGGTAACCCTCATATCTACATATCCAATTCTCAAAATCCAGCCCTGTGTCATGAGCTACGTATTGAATATTTCCAACTGGATGTGTTGTAGGAATTTCAAACTCAAAATGTGAAAAAACTCAATAACAACAGATTTTTGACCCAAAACCTTCCCATCTTCCTAACTTTCCCATTTAAGTGGAGCACATCCCCAGCCTTCCAGTCACCTAGGTTCACAACTCCACAGTTATCTTCTAGTCTTTCATCTCCTTCACTTGTCACAGTTGGTCAGGTGCCAAGTGTCTGTGATTCTGTCTCCCCACTATATCCCACATCTGTCCCTTTCTTTCCATTCATAGCCATTACCATAGGTCATGCCTTTATCACTTGCACTATTACATTGACCACCTGATTTGGTCTTTCTGCCTTCAGTCTCTCCCCTCCTCAATCTGACCTCCATACTGTTGCCAAAGTGAGATTCCAAAATCACAGGTCTGACTATGTAAGCCCCTGCTTGAGATGTTCCAGTGGTTCCCTCTCACCTCTAGGAGAAAATACAAAATCCTTTGCTTGACTTCTAAACCCCTGCATAACTGGGCTCCATCCTACCTTCATCTAGTCAAACTGGTCTGGTTGTAACATTCTACCTCCCTTCCCATTTCCATAGTTTTGCACATGCTGCCTCTCATGTCTGGAATACATTCAGTTGTTTTCAAGAACAAACCCCAAAAGTCTGAAATAGTTTTAGAAAGAAGTTTATTAGATCATTTGGTAGAGGAGAATGAACTGGAAAGGAAGTATGGCTCCCTCTTATCCGGACTCTGGAAGGCTTGTATTATATAGAATTTAGATGAGGGAACCCTCATAAAAACCACATATATATACTTAAGGAATTTTTTCTGAGAGGGCAACTTGAGAGCAAGGTAGGTTGAGATAGATTTTAGTAAATATAAACATTCAATAACATCTGGGCTAAGCCAAAACACAAAGGGAACCCAAATACAAGCTTGGGTGGACTCAAAATAGGACCTGGGTGTGGGGATGTTTTGGGTGGATCTGGGTCCTAGGGGGACCCCCAAATTCCTTTTAGCCATCTCTGGTATTTCTGGAGAGTTACTGAGGTTAGGGTAATATTCTGGGCCCAAATAATCTCTATTGACATAAAGTTAGGTTCAAACAATATTAAACAAGGATAAATAATAGTCCACAACTCCCTCCTTACTTCTACCTCAGAATCTCCAGCTTCCTGCAGAGTTCAATTTTAGGTACCACCTCTTATAGAAAGGTGATCTGATTCCCCCTGGCCTTCCCCCGAAAATTACTTTCTATATAGTTTGTATTTACTTATTTGTGCACATGTTATTTCCCTCCAATAGAATGGAAGTGCCTTGAAGGCAGGGACTATTTCATTTTTTCCTTTGTATCACCAAGGATCTACCCTGTGCTTGACATGTAGTAGGTGCTTAATAAATGCTCACTGCTGTTGAATCCTAATCCAGGCATGAACAGGAATTAGGAAATCTGGAAATGCATCAGTACTGCTTTACCAACACCTAAAGTCTGATCTTGGAAGGAGAAGAAAAGAAACCTCACAATTCCCCAACCCCCTTTTTAGAAAGAAGCCCACCTGTGCCGTTTTTCTTTCCCAGGTTTTAAAAAAATCTTCTGCTTCCATGAGCACCCCTGTATCCATGTATGCCATCCTCTGATGGATCCTTTCAGATCCAAAAGACTTAAAGGGTGGTGGATAAGCTCCTTAAATGACCAATCATTATTTATCAAATATCCGCTGTGTGCAAGACACTGCTCCCTACTGTGTGCAAGGCACTGGGCTGGTTACTTAGCTGATGATTCAACTCATCTGCTTAGCAAGCACACCTACTGTATGCTTTCTATGCATCCCTGGGAGGAAGGGGTCTATCTACAGAAGATCCTGCTACCTTGCAATTGACCAGAGAATAATCACAAAGCATTGTTAAAGAAGCATAAGGTCATATAATATGAATAAGGACCAGGTAGGGTCAGTACCAAAGGTGGAATGGAGGGGCAGGGGAGAGGAGAGTGGCTTAGAATTAGGTCTTGGCAGGAATTGATGGAGAGGAGTGGGCAGAGAGGAAAGAGGAGGGTATTCCAGTCTGGGAATTTATAATGACTCTTCCCAGGTTTATGCACCAGACTCCATGGCTGCAGTGAGATGAAGTCCAAAGGACCCCAGACTCTTTGAGTCAGGAAACCTGCATTCTAGTCTCTGCCACTGATTTGCTGTGTTGCTTTGTCTCCTCCTTAGTCCTCAGTTTCTTAATTCGTAAAATGGGATGGGAGTTGGACCAGATGACTTGTAAGACCCTTTCCTGCTTTAAAATCCCAGGATTTTCCTGCAGAAGTCATCTCAAATTGTCTATACTCACTTCTCCCTTACCATTTCCTTTCTCATCCCCCAAGTCAGTGAGAGAAAACCGTGGAAAAATCAGCATCATACACAACTTGGTTTCCTATTGTGAATTTAAAAAGCTTCCCTGTCTTTTCTGTGGGTGAACTAGAGCACAGAATTAAATGCTGGTGCTGCTCTCTTTATTCACGTGGTTAGATTTTTTTTTCCTTCCCTATTGCCTTTTTTAAAAAGTGACATGTAATTCGGCAACAGATCTCTTTGAAGTGTCTCCAGCAGGGGGAATGTGTCCAAATGGCATCCGTTGGTGGAGATGCCAAGCTGACAGCCTGGCCAGAAATCTGCGGGCTGGCACTGCAGTCTTGGTGCAGAGAACAGGGAAAAACTCCCTGGGTCTAAGCCTGCTGAGCAGCAGGAGGAGGAGGAAGGGCATTGTTTCCCTTTGTCAGGGATATTAACTCTTTGGGGGAATGGAAGGGGACTATTTAAACGCCCCAAAGTATCTATTTACTAAATCCCTTCCAGGCCTGAAAAAGTTAACCCTTTTTCAATCACTGAGCAATTTTACCTTGTTGTCTTAGGTGTAAAAAAAATCAGGAAAATTAAAAAGCTTTTTTCTCCTTAAAAAAATGTAGTCAGCATTTTTTATGGTATCGAAGATTTAGAGTGACAAGAAACCTTAGAGATGGCTGAAGCCAATCCTTGCTTTTCTATAGACGAGGAACCCGAAACTGACAGCTGAAGCGATTTGACACATAGTAAATGGAAAAGTCAGGATTTGAACATAAATCCCGAGACTCTAAATCTAGAATGCTTTCCACTTCACTACCTTAGGTAGAGGGGTATTTCATCATCTCAGCCCCAAAAGATCTCTCTGAGGAAACTTCTAGCTCTAAACTTTAGAAACTAAGAGCAGTCTGACCCTTCCATTTTATAGATGAGAATACAAAGGTCTGGGTTACTCATTTGTTGGGATTGCTTACACTGTGGACAGGGGAGGATGATTTAATCATGTGAAAGCTGGTCTGATCCTGCCACTACTCTGGTGCAGACCCTCATAACCTCACTGGACTATTGCAATAGCCTGCTGGAGAGTCAGTCCACCTCAAGTTTCTCCTTATTCTGGTCCATCCTCTGCTCACATGCCAAAGTGATCTTCCTAATGTACAAATCTGACCATGTCACTACCTTAATCAATAAACTCCAGTGGCTTCCTGTCGTCATATCCCTGATAAACTCAAAAATCCTCAGTCTGCTGTTCAAAGTCCTTCATAACCTGCCTTCCCCTTCCACCCTCATACTCTATTTTCCAGCTCTAGGCATTGTTAAGGGCTGTCCCTGTTCCTGGAATGCTCTATCCCAGGAGCTTAATGGTTCTATTACTGACTTGCATTTTCAGAATGATTTCTCCTTCTGGAATAAAAAGCTTAAGTCTATTTTCAGACCTCAGCAAGCAGGTGGTGGTAGTTTTTATAGGGGGGTGGGGAGGGGCAGGGGAGAAGAGAAAAGCATTCCTGGTATCCCTGGAATCACACTAATAATTGGCTTCATATTCCACCTAGGTCTAAAGCCAGTCCTGATAGTCTCTCTTTTCTTGTGATTTTCATATGAAGTAAATGGACTCTAACCACTGTTTTGTGAAACTCTTTCTATGTTGAGAAAACAATAACACATTAGTGCAGGAAAGCATTTTCTCCCATACAAACTTCAAAGTGGAAGTCTTTTGTTGCTGTTCTGATAGGATTTTAGTAGTAATCCTTCAGGGCTGGGTTTCTGTTACTATGAGCCCCCACCAGTGTGCTTCCTATTGAAAATCTTAATTAGCTTTTAAGAAAGGCCAGTAGTATTAGTTATCTTTTAAGAAAGGAATTTACTGAACTGTTATTGTAGACACAGTTGATCTAAAACATGTCCTCTACTCTTGTGGGGCACCCTCCCTTTGTATATGCAATGTGTCTGAGGGAAGTGGGCTCATATTGATAATAAAATTGTGGGGAGGTACATGTATAGAGGACAAGCCCTTTTCTCCATTTGTAGCATTATGTGCTTCCTCCTAAATAAAACCCTGTGTTGGATTGAGAGAACTGGTGCCTTTTTGAGAGTCCATAGCCAACTCTACTCTGTGTTAGTGCTGTCAAAGTATTTCTTCCCTCAAGTGGCTATCTTTCTGTATCTGTTTCTGTCTATGTTTGTTCCTGATGTGTCTCTTTCCTACTGATAATATGGCAAGAAAGGGGTGTGTCATTCCCTCTGGGCTTACTCTTCCCTCTCGCCATCTCCCTGCCCTATGGTACATGCACAAATGTTTGTCTCCCAAAGTGCTCCTGGACTTGAAGTCTTTTCCTATTTGGTTGTTTCATTTGGTAAAAGACTATTTATTGTTGAACTGTATGATTCCAAACAGGTTTATTGTTTTATATAAAGTCCCAGAGGTGTGTTTGATCCTTTCATCATATTTCCTGTATCATTTCATCTGTATTTATCCAATGATCAAAGCACTTTACTCCTCTTGTATAGATTAAGCACGTGTTTATACCTGGTTAATAGTTGGGATCTATTGATTCTATTGAATCAATAGTTGGGATCTATTGATCTATCTGGGATTTCTGTGATTATATTCATTGAGAAAAGAGGGTGGAAACCCAGATTCTTGTACTCAAAACAACCTTAGTTAAGAAATAGCAGAAGTATAATTATCCCTATTTTATAGTTGAGGAAACCTAGACTTGAAAAAAATTAAGTGACTTAACCTGAGGTCAGTGGTATAAGGAGAATTCAAACCCAGGTCTCCTGACTCCAGATTGAGAGTTCTTCCTACTGTAGCACACTATCATTCTTATAAGCCAATACTAGATATAGGTCTTAAACCAGTATCTGCAATTCTAATCAACATTACTTTGTGTGTCCCCTCACAGATGGAAGATGGAAGAAGCTGGGCAAATTATACTAGAGCAATATAATACTGAGAAGGTTGCTACTCTCAACCCTTGCCTCAGGGTTTTCTCAGTGCCTTTCAGGTACCAATCTCAACTCTACTCTTCTGAAACAAGATTTAGACATGGGAGTCAAGAAACCTGGAACAAGATTTAGACATGGGAGTCAAGAAACCTGGAACAAGATTTAGACATGGGAGTCAAGAAACCTGGGTTTCATTCCTAGTTTTTCCACTGACTATGCTATGTGACATCAAACAACTCACTTTACCGATTTAAGAGCAACTAAAAAAAATAAACAAACTGCCCTTTCCTGAGGAACATCCAGGATAGATGCCTAACTGTGAGTATAAATCCCTTTGAAAATGACTTTACTTCAACTTATTTATAGCAAGTCTAGGAAATAATATAATAGTAACTCACCTCTATAAGATGCTTTCAGATGTACAAGATAGTTTCCTCATAATCATCCCATTAGTTTGATGGTATAATTTGTTATCCCTATTTTTACAGATGAGACAACTGAGACCCAGAGGAGATGTAACTTGCTCATAGTTATATACCTAATAATCCAGATGTTTAGACTTCAGGTCTATTATTCTTCCTACTCTCTACTTTTCACAATCTGTCTCCCACCTTCCTTCACTTTCTCCCTCTTACTCCTCTCTCTTTCACTTTCTTCTTCTCTCCCCTCCCCTCGCCTCCTTGTCTCTTCTCTCACATTTATTTACACATGTATAATTTCATAATCCATCAATATCTTATGAGTATTTCTGGATTCAGATTTCATTATCTGGCAATGCTTATAAACTTCAGCAGCAAAGTGAGTCCCCATATCGATGGAATTAGAGATCTTTGAAAATATCAAAACAATATTATATATATATATGTATATATATATATATATATATATATATATATATATATCTGTACTCCAATACTCTTAAAGGCCCATTATTTCATTGGCATGGGTATTCCTTCTACCAACACAGATGCATATCTTAGCAGAAAGACTTTATGAGTCAGGAGGACCTGAGTTCAAATCTGGCCTCAGACGCTTAACACAAAAACTAGCTGTGTGACTTTGGGCAAGTCACTTAACCTCAATTGCCCGGCCTTCCCCCCTCCAAAAAAAAAAAACCCAAAAAACTTTATGAACTACTTTGGCTAAAAAATTACTACCTGGAATCTAACCTTTTGGTGATAAGGCTCTCCAAACTCACTTAGGTTTGTTCACAGTGACAGATATACAGTCTGAACTCATTATTGAAGTCTTTCCAGTTTGGTAGGACATTCTAGAGATTGCACTCTATTGGTATAGCCTTTGACACCCAATGGTCATCTCTAAAATGTGATGAGGAATTATAATGAGACTTTAATAGAGGATGCATATGTACAAACTCGTGTGAATACTTGTGCAAATATACATATGTATCCCAAATCGGCATTCATCCCTAGTTCCCTATTAACATAAAAATATGTAGGCATTGATAGGTTCATATTGAATTTTCTTTCAGTTCTATAGATGGAAAAATACCATGAGAGGAATTAGGATGATTTCTTTCCATTCTATTCAGTTTCACATTTATCAAGTACCTATTATGTGCTACACACTGTTGGATACAAAGACAGAAATTAAAATGTTTTTACTTCCTACTTACCTCCTAACTAGGAGCTTATAGTCTCTTGTGAGAATAAACATATAAATACATGCAAAGTTATTTGAGGACCATACAGCACTAATTATTGGGAGAAACAGGGAATACCCTCCAAAATGGGGAACCTGAGTTGACCCTTGAAGCACGATCAGGAGTATGACAGGTAGAAGTAAGGAAAGAGTGCATTCCAAGATCATTGAAACTGGAAGTGACCTTAGGGGTCATCTAATCCAACTCCCTATCAAGTCACTTAACCACTTTGAGCCTGTTTCCTCATCTGTCCAATGAAAGAGTTGGATATGTCATTTAACAGATGAGGAAATTGAAGTATAGGATCAAATGACTTGATAGAAGGCAGGTTCTGTTTCATTTTGGGTTTTTTGTATCCTTATGGTTCCTGGAATATTGTGATAGTCTCTGTCTCCCTGTCTTCTCTGTCTGTCTGTCTCTCAGTCTTTATCTATCTATCTATCTATCTATCTATCTATCTATCTATCTATCTATCATCTACCTATCTATCCACCTGCCAACCAGTGAATAGAGATCATTAAGGAAATAGAACCCCCAAATCCTAGTGTGTTCAGGTAGCTTTGGGTTCTGTGTGTTTGTCTCTTAGACTGAGTATTTTGGTGGGGAATGGCCCACATAGTCCTTAGCTCAGAACATTTCCTTTAGCCTTGCAACCCGAACGTTGGGCATTTTTAATCTACACACTCAGAAAGAGGGAACAGAAGGTTGAAGTTGGGGTGTAAATATCTGTTGGATAAATGATTGAATGAATGACTCAGGAGAACAGTTCTTTAAAGGGAATCCCCAATCTGAATATTTTCGTAGAATAATGAAACATTAGAAGTGGGAAGGACCTTTGAGATAATTTAGTTGAATTCTCTTGTTTTACAGATGACAGAAGACATAAGAAGATAAAGTGATTTATCTAAGGTCATACAGTTCATTGGTGGCAGAGCCAGGACTAGAAAGAATCAAGATTTCTTGATTGTCAGGCCAGTATTCTTTCATTCATGGTCTCTTTCTAGTGATTCACTCAAATCCTGATAGCTCAGCTATCTGTATGATCTCTTTCCTTTCAGTTACAGAAGAAAGAATAGGTCTAAGAAAGAAATTACCTTGACTTCATGTTGAAATGACAGCCACAGAGTGGGCTACACAGCTTACAGAAAGGTATCTGGCCAATGGATTTTTTTTAGGATTTTTTAGGATTTTTAGGATTTCAATGATGACCAATTTGATAATGAGGCAAGGAGGAGAACGTCTGCATCCAGACCAAGCATTTATTTTGAGCCAGCCATGCCCCTAACCTTGTGCCAAGTAGGGGGAAGAGAAAGGGAATGGTGTGTGTGTGTGCAAAGAGGTCCAAGACATGGCCCTGCCCAAGTGAGTTGGGCAGGTGAAACTATAGGTCTGAAATATTCTCAATACTCATCCTTGTCATGTAGTTGCTGAGGCTCTTGTAACATTTTAATATTTAATATTGATCAATGCGGGAATTCCAAAGAGATGTTTTCATCTCTTCCCCACAGGATCAGCTAAGGTTTAAGCTGACTGATATAGTATTACCGTAATGATAAGGATCAGCACAGTGCCTGTAGCCATAGTAAGTGCTTAATAAATATGTTATTATTCATTCATAAAATATCAGGTTGAGCTGGGTCAACAAATAGTTAAGTGGCAATGTTTGAAAGAACCAATTGGATTTTGCCATAGCCTCCAGGAGGACCAAAGTAAGCTCCATGGTGGCCTGATGGGACCTTTCAGTCAGTTATTACTGGCCTGTGTGGTACCTGATATTGGATCCCAGATGATTTAAAGCACAACATATTCCCAGAGACAGGAAAGTTGGGGTTAGGGATGTTAGGCAGGAGCCTCTGAAGGAAAGCAGCTTGAACAAGTGAGCACACATTGTACAAAATTACCTGAGACTCTTCCAACATCACAAAGGTGGCATATTTGCTTTACTATGATACACACACATACGCACACACACACACACACACACACACAAATATAGTTAACAGTACAAAGCAGCCCAGGATTGATTGATTAATCATTCAACAAGAATTTATTAAGCTCCTACTATATACTGGGCACTAGGGATACAACAAAACTCAAAATAGCAGTGTCCAGTGCTTATATCTATCTCAATTTAGAAGCAATGGTAAGTTTGCAAATTAAATCCATAATAAAGTCTGTGAAACTGAACAGTTATTTAATTGTCAAATGAGTGGAAGGACTACATAGTCTGCAGAAGTTTAAAGGTGACAGTACTGTGCATTGGCATGGTCATGGAAGTCCATGAGGTGGACTCCAACTTGGTTTTGAAGTTGTGGGAATTGAGGTCTTTAATCCCCAACATGCCCACAACTCCAGCTATGACCATTGTAAGTAAGTTGTGGGGCAGACATAGTTCTGGTTTACTCTATCTCCAGATACCTTGACCTGGGACTCAACTGAGGGGCCATTGGACAAGAAAAGTATAAAATGATTATAGATTATAAGATTTTGACCAGGAGCTCCAGAAACCCCAAGGAACTGCCTTATAGGTGACTTTTAACTTTCTGAAATGATTTTAACTGCCTTGGGAAATGTTTCTATCTGGGGTCGTTGGAATTTGTCTGTTTAGTTGTTTCAGTTGCATATGGCTCTTCTGTCCCCATTTAGGGTTTTCTTGGCAAAGATACTGGAGTGGATTGTCATTTCCTTCTCCAATTCATTTTACAGGAAACTGAGGCAAACAGGGTAGAGTGACTTGCCTAGTATTGAATAGCCAGATTTGAACTCAGGAAGATGAGTTTCCCTGATCCCAGACCTGACACTCTATTCACTGCTATTGGAATACATCATAGTAAAAGGACTATGTGTTTGAACACAGGGATTCTGAGTGATCCATCAAACTAAATGAAAAACCATCACTAGTAAAGAAGGAATCTCGAGATTTAAATACCTTGAGAGGAGAAATGAAGGCATTCTAGTCAAGAGTGAGTGTGAGTAAGGGCAAGGAGGTTGTTTAAAGGCAGGTTAAAGGGCATGCCAAGGGTGTAATGACCAGATCAGCATGGCTGAGGCAGAAGGATAGAGTAAAAGATAGTGGGTCATATAGCTGAAAAGATAGGTTTGGGCCAAATTGCAAAGAGCTTTGGATGCCAGGTAAAGAAATTTGAACTTTATCCTGTTAGGGAAAGAATGGGGAGACACTGAAAGTTTTGAGAAGAGATTGACATAATCAAGGAAGAATAACGTACAGAATAAATTATGGTATGTCAAAATAATGGGAAATTTATATGTCATGAAAAGACAACCATGAAGAATCCAATGTAAGAGAATTGTGTCATAAGAAATTATAAATATGAATAATTTAGTGAAGCATGGGAAGCTACCTAAGGCAGAGTAAAGTAGGAAATTAGTATACACAATACCTATAAACATTTAAATAATAAAAAAATGAACCAAATTCTCTGATGTTATAATGACCAAGCTTGGCCTGTGAGAAGAGATGAGAAAATACATCTCCTCCTCTTCTATGACACTCGATCTCTCAGATTCAGGCATTCTTTCTGGTTCTGTCCCATGCCTGGGATACTGTCCCTCCTCTGCTCCAACTAGTGACCTCCCTGAATTCCTTTAAGTCCCAACTAAAATCATTGTTGGTCAATCTTGTCTGATTCTTTGTGACGCCATTTGAGGTTTTCTTGGCAAGAATACTGGAGTGGTTTGCCATTTCCTTCTTCGGTTCATTTTACAGATAAAGAAACAGAGGCAAACAGGGTTAAGTGAGTTGCCCAGGGTCACACAGTCAGTGAGTCTCTGAGTCTGGATAGAAGATGTCATCCTGACTCCAGGCTTAGCACTATCCATTGTACCACCTAGTCACCAACTAAAATCAATACCTCTTAATTCATTCTGTTGATTATTTCTTATTTATATGGTATACAGCTTGCTTTGTATGTATTTGTTGTCTCCCCCATTGTAAGTTTCTTGAGATCAGGGACAGTCTTTTGCCTCTTTTGCATCCCCAGGGTGTAGCATGGTGCTTGGCATGAGGTAGGTACTTAATAAATGTTTATTAATTGATTGATAATGCAGAGGTGAAGGACTGTGGCAGGACAGACTTGCTTGATATGTTGTTTAGCATCACTGAACTAACTGCTTTTTCTTTCTCATTCTCCCCTCATTCGCCCTTCATTTGTTGCAAGGGAAGGTTCACTGGGAGCAATGTATATATGGAAATGAAGGTGATGTAAACCAGAAGATATCAGTAAAAGTTGGGACAAATAAAAAAGATAGAGGTCAGAAAGCATGAATGCTTGTGGAGCTGGATGGGTCAGCCATTTGAGAAATTTTAAGACAGGTGGTCAGCATTCTCAAGGGAGCTGACCATGAGCATTGGTTTACTCAAGAAAGATAGGATTTATTGCTGGGAAACTTTGTGAGCAGCATTCAAGGAAGTTTCTAAATTAGATCCCAGGGGAACATTGGAATGAACAGAATTAGCCAAGTCCTTGGGTTAGAATTAATCAGTTAGTAAAGGGGCTTAGCAATGATTAGAAAAGCCTGGAACTGTCTTTGATCCTGTAACAAACTGGACTGAATAAAGGACCTGAATCAGTTACCCCTGTGTATAAAAATTAGTACCTTGAGATTGCCTTGCAGGGTAGTAAAGTGTTTGTATACTTTAAATAATGCACTAAGAATGTGCTAGGCTTCAGTTAATCACTGGAGAAATGGAAGTGAGAGGAAAAAAGAATCTGAATTCCAGGAATACGGGCATGGGGAGAAAAGGCCCTCATCCCCTGGGTGATGGCTCCAGGAAGTTACCTAAACTGCAAAAACTTCTGGGTTCCCAAATGTCAGTTGCTTTAAGAGACAGAAGGTAGCAAGGTGAACATGCTCCCACTCAGCCTTAGAAAGGAGTTTGGGAGGGATAGGGATCAATTTCATTGGTATAAGGAACTCCCAGGTGAGCAAATTCCCTTTACCCAAGGCAAGTTAGCACCTTCTCTGCCAGTTATTATGTTATGACACAGAGGTGGTCACAAATGGAACTTGAGTGAAGATAGTCCTAGTTCTGAGGTTGAGTATTGTGGAGCTAGCTTTAACTAGCATAGAGAGCCCAATGTTTAAAATTACAGTGTGAACATTTACAACTCAGAAATGAGCAATTATTACAAATCAAGACTTGATTTGCTGTTTTGTCAAGACTAAAGTAAATGTTAACATGGATGGGGACAGCTAGGTGGTACAGTGGACAGAGTGCTGCCTGTGGAGTCAGGAGGACCTGAGTTAAAATTTGACATCAGATACTAGCTGTGGGAGCCTGGGCAAGTCACTTAAGCCTGTTTGTGTCAGTTTCCTCATTTGTAAAATGAGCTGGAGAAGGAAAAGGCAATCTACTCCTATATCTTTACCAAGAAGATCCAAATGAGGCCAGGATGAGTCAGACACAACTAAGCAACAATAGTGCAAATGAAATTTAAAAGTGCGTGTGCATATATTCCTCCCTTTCCCCCATCCCCCAGCCTGGTTGTTAAATTTTACCAGCACACCCTTGTATTGCTCTATAACATTACAGGAGCTCAATAAGAGTGTTCAACAAGGTTCAGGGAATGACTGATGTCATCACCAGACTGGAGGCTAATAAGTAACAATAATTAACATTTGCAAACTTTAAGGTTTGCAAAGTGTTTTACATCCATTATCTCATTTGAGTCTTATGCCATCCCTTGTCTCTGTCCACAGTGCTGGAAAGAAGCTTCTTGGAGGTAAATGTCATTGCTTTGAGACCATGTTTGATTTCTCCTCATCTGTCCTAGCTTTGTGCACACCTGATTTACCTTTTGGGTGTCTCACTTTTATCTTGTTCCAGTCATTCCTCTCCTCCCTGGCTGTTTCATGTATCCTTTAGATAGGTAGTATGGTATCAGCACTAGATGAGACATGGTTTTGGACCCTAGCTCCAATACTTAATAGCTAGGTGAGTCTCATTCAGCTTCCCCATAGTTAGAATGGGGATCATGAGAATATTTGTGCCACTTACCTCTCTGGGATATATGAAGTTCCTGCTGAATCTACCTCTCCTGTCTTTCTCTTCACACATGTATCTTCCTGGTCAAATTGGCTAGTCAACTGTTCTCTGTATATGTCAATGACAGCCCCCCAAAGGAAGGACATTTAGCTCCCTGAATCCCAGAGCTCCTGCATCACCTCCTGTAGTCTCCTAGAGGCAGCTAGATGGCACAGGGGATAGAACACTGGACCTGGAGGCAGGAAGACCTGAATTCAAATCCAGCCTCACTTACTATCTGTGTAGTCCTGGAAGAGTTTTATAAACTCCGTTTACTTAAATATCCTTAACTGTAATATGGAGATGATAATAGCACCCACCTCCCAGGTGAAGATCAAATGATATACTATTTGTAAAGCGTTTAACATAGTGCCTAGCACATAGTAGGTGCTTAGTAAATTCTTTTTTTTCTCCTTCCTTCCTTCCACCCTTCCTAGCACATACTGCCTGTGTGAGCCACTCAATTCCCTAGGCAACAATTAGCCACTCAGGTCTCTAGGCAACTCTCTAAAACGATTGTTGCAGAAATGGTGATGATCTGCTTTGGTAGAGGGAGTTTCTCACCTGGGAGTTCCTAATCCCAGTGAAATCACTGTTGCTTATTCTGTGTACATGGCACATCCTTTTAAAAGAATATAAACTCCCTGAGGTCAGGGAAGCAGTATGATAAAGTGGGAAGAACACTGGATTGGGTGTCAAAGGACCTGAGTTCAAATCCTGACTCTGATACTCATACGTCTGACCTCGGCCAAGTCACAACTCACTGGGCCTCAGTTTCCTTTTCTATAAAAAGAGGTTGGTGTATGTTATTTCCAACTTTGTGATTCTTTGACCATTTGATTTTATATTTTTTTTTTTGCAGGGCAATTGGGGTTAAGTAACTTGCCCAAGGTCACACGGCTATGTTTTTGTTTGTGTGTGTTAAATGTCTGAGGCCGGATCCGAACTCAGGTCCTTCTGACTCCAGGGCTGGAGCTCTACTCACTGTGCCACCTAGCCACCCTTCATTTTATCTTTGTATCCCCTGTTCCTAGCACAGTACTTTGTGTATAGTAGATGTTTATTGAATTGATTTGAAGAAAATACTTGGTAAGGATTAAATCTCTGCTTAAGGTAGGATTATTACTCTCTTTAAGCAGCACAGTGGATAGAGGGCTGGGCCTAGAGTCAGGAGGACCTGAGTTCAAATTTGGTGTCAGATACTTAATAGCTGTGTGACCCTGGGCAAGTTGCCTAACCTTGTTTGCCTCAGTTTCCTCATCTGTAAAATGGGCTGGAGAATGAAATGGCAAACCACCTCAGAATCTTTGAGGGTCATGGAGAATTGGACACAACTGAACAACAACATGATTATCTTTGTCATCTGTTCTTCTCTATCCCCTTAGATGTAATGTTCTTCAGCATCAGCTTACAGACACACACTGTGTTTATAAAGCACAGCTCTCTCCCCTGGGAAGTTTCTAAATCACCAGAGGCTGACTCAGTCTGCAGGCAACACCATGGCAGGCTGGTAGTTGACTTTGACTTTCCTTTGTTTCTTGGAAGAATGTGACAAAACAGACCAGAGAACCTTCTGTTTGGGGGATATTCCAGATTCCTGGAGAGAGAGAGAGAGAGAGAGAGAGAGAGAGAGAGAGAGAGAGAGAGAGAGAGAGAGTGTGTGTGTGTGTGTGTAAAAAGGGAATAGAATATTCCTAGCCTATTATTTGCTCTTGGTGGATGTTCTGATCCAGAAAAACCAAAGTTCTGAAGGGGTCAAAAATTGATGGGTGGACCCAGTGGTTGGCACTTTGTCCTGGATTTCTACTGTTAGAGCCTATGTGGGTTGTGGTTTTCAGAAAGCTATAGGAACCATAGATTTTATTGCTGCAAAGGACCTTGAGAGAGTGTTTGCTCCACCTTTTTGGCTACAGAAAGCAAACAAAATGTATGGTACTAAGATGGTCTTGAGGATAGAGAGCTGACCTTGGAGTCAGACAGATATGAGTTTAAATCTTGCCTCAGACAATTAATTAATTAACTTAATTAGTTATGTAAATTTACAGCAAGTCACCTTATTTCTCAGTTGCAGTTTCCTTGTCCGTAAAAATGGGGATAATAATAGTACCCACCTTACAGGGTTGTGAGATTCAAATGAGATAATACATGCAAATGTTAATGTGCCAGATAAGTGCATCATTATTTCTATGTCTGTTTATTATTTATCATTTCCCAATTTACAAATAAGGCAACTGAGGCCCAGAGAGTTTGTAGCTAGCCTGAGGTTGCATGGCTACTAAGGGGTAGCAATAAAAGGACTTAGAACCCAGGCTTGGGATACCTCCCAATTTCCAGCTAGCATGGGAAAGATAACTGGTACTCACTGTAGATAACCAGTTTGCGCCAAGAAACAGAAACATGGTGGGTGGTGAAGCAGGCAACGAGATGTGTGTGACAATGATCTAGTTGGTTGGAGCTGGGGAAGGCATAGCTGAGTGTGTGTGTGTGTGTGTGTGTGTGTGTGTGTGTGTGTGTGTGTGAGAGAGAGAGAGAGAGAGAGAGAGAGAGAGAGAGAGAGAGAGAGAGAGATAGGGAGTAGGAGGTGACTGCCCAAACTCTTTGCTTTGAAAGCTATTGCTTTGTGAGGACACGTTGCTCCCTCTCCCTTATCCTGGCAATTTTCAGAACTGGAAGACTCTAAAGGAGGGAAGGAAGAAGTGAAAGGTGGGGGAAGCTTGTCTCTGTGGAGTCTGCACTGCTGAGGATGGTGACTAAGGCGCTGCTGAAAAGAAAAAGCATTTGTAATGGAATTGTGGGCTGGAGTAACCATCTTCTTCTGTGCCACAGAAATGTCCTATCCCAAAATTAATTGGGGCTATTTGCCTATTATTTTAAATTCCTTCAATAGTATCAGAGGCTTACAGAAGGGCATTGTACATTTCAAACTGTAATAATAGTCAGCATTTGAATAGTGCTTTAAGGTTTGCAAAGCATGGTACATATTTAAACTCATTTGAGTGTACATTTTATCTTCTCAATACCCCTGTCATACAGGTGAGGGAAGATACCACTATCACCATTTTACAGATGGGGAAACTGAGATTCAGGGAGAATAAGTGACTTTCTGGTGTTCAGAACCCATAGGTAAAGAACCATGAACTAGAAGTGCTCTTGATGCAATTTATCAAAGGTTTCAAGGTTTTTGATTAGAAGAATTCAATACAATACTTGATCAGTACCTTATCACAAAAGTACTATATAACACTAAAATTATTTTTTAAAAAAATATGGGTCTTGAAATATTCTTCAAGCATATAGTAGGTTCCCTGTTTGTTGTTGTTTTGTTACTATTGTTGTTTTCCCCTCACTTCTGGAATTTGCATATTTTTTTACTTTAAAAATTCTGTTTAATAACAAAAACAGAAGTGTTCATGGAAAAATACTTCTCCCAATCAGGGTCATAGCCACAACAAGGCAAACTTAGGAATACAGACACATTTGGGGATGCTTGGAATGAAAAATCTCTTCCCCCAGGGATTTCTCTCATACTTATCTAGGAGATGGAAAGGGAAACATTAGATAATGTTCTGAGGGCTTAGTGGTAAGTGATGGACCACCAGTGGCTGCTGGTCTTTTCATGGAAGAAGTAGACAGCATGTATACTCTGATCTTCTATAGATAGCAGTGCAGTGCAAAGAATGGTGTATTTGGAATCAGAGGACTTGCATTCAAATCTGTATTCTGCCACTTACTATCTTTGTGACCATGGATCATGTGACCATTTCACTTCTAAAGTGAAGGGTTTGGATTGGATGAAATTTGAAGTCTTTTCCATGAAAAATCTATGAACTTGTAGCAAATGGTAGAAGGAAGGAGGAGATCTCAAGTCACCTTCTCCAAGTGCAAAGTACAACAGCCAATTAAAACCACGCCACAATTTCATGTTTCCTAATAACTATTTCTCATGCTCCAGTGACCATATGGTTTGCCCCTGGATACATTCAGGGCCTCCTGCATACTCTGGATCCAGTGTTTCTGGAAAATATGGCAACTCAAGAAGACAGGTTAAGTTGGTCCTTATGACTGTGACCTGGGGTGGGAGAAATAGTCTGTAGATACTTCTGTTTTTGTCATTAAACAGAACTTTTAAAGTTAAAGAATATTATTCCTTCTCCCTTTCTTCTCCAATTCCCAAGTCTTTCATTTCCCCTCAACACTATCCTTCAGAACCCTCAGGTTGACTTTATCCTTGCCGAGAAGGCTTTGAGATTCTCCTCAATGTCCCCAGCCTCAGATAAAGGAGGCGTTCTTGCTAGGTTCTCAACTTTTTTATGAGTAATGGATTCCTTTGGTGACCATATGCACCCCTTCTCAGAATGTTTTAAAATATATAAATGTATTTATATAAAATATGTAAATGTATTTATATAAATACATTTATATAAAATATATAAATGTATTTTAATACATGGGATTACATAGGAAACCTTTATACTGAAATAGATGTAATTCCCCCTCCTCCCCTGTTCAAGAACCCTTTGGGGGAAGGGAGGTCTGTGTTCTAGAATCTAGATCTAGGAAAACCAGTCAAGGCAGCTTCCATTGCAGAGTCTGGGGGAAGCCAGTAATGAGTTGAAAGAATATAGGACTCTGGGGGCAGCTAGGTGGCCCAGTGAATAGATTACCAGCCCTGGAGTCAGGAGGACCTGAGTTCAAATCCTGCCTCAGACACTTAACACAAAACTATCTGTGTGACCTTGGGCAAGTCACTTAACCCCAATTGCCCTACCATTCCCTCCCCAAAAAGCAAAAAAATAAATAAATAAATAAATAAATAGAATATAGGACTCTGAAAGACAGGCTGAGAATGGCTTAAATTATGTCAGGTTGCTTTTTATTTATCATTTAATTATCCCTTTGGAGCGCTACTCAGAAAAATAAATGTATCATTTAAGAAAGCCCTCTCACAGTTGGGCTAGACATGCTTCGATCCCCTTCTGAAGTGTACACATTGCATACAAAAAGAGTTCATAAAGCAAGGTTAGCCTTTTTTTTCTTTGCATGGGAGTGGGGTTGGGGGTGGGGGAGAAGGGAGATAGGCCAGTGTAGTGCATAATTCCTATCACTTCTCCAAAAATACACAGATGGATGTATACCTGTTTGCCAGAGTAGTGCCAGGAGTTTTATTCACTTCAGAAAGTTAAATGATTCCCTAATGGAAGCAAATGGCACTTCGTCCTCCTCCTCCTCCTCCTCCTCCTCCTCTTCACCAGCCTTCATTCCTGCAGGCAGGAAGTTACCAGCAGGGGTAGGCAGGTTCTAAAACAACAATAACAAAGAAACAAAGAAAAACCCCAACAGCTCTTCCCCTGCAGTCCGGAGCTGCAGAAAGCTGTGGTTTGTCTGAATGTTTCCCAGGCGTCCAGATTGTCGCTTGTGCTTTTTGTAGGTAGAAAGTTACAGTAAAATTGAACTGAGCGAGGGTTTATATTGCTTCTGCAGCCTGCCCTCACGCCTGCCTGCCTGAGGTTCCCAGACAGATTCTGCTCTGAGCCAGAGGACTCCCATGAAACCAGGTCCTGCTCTGATCACACCAGGAACATGAGATTGACCCCAGGATTTTAAGACTTGGGGGAGACTTAGTGGGAAGACTTCAGGGATTTCCTATTTGAAGATTGCCATGGTTTAAAATGTTTATAGTCTTTGCAAAGAAGTGCATCAAAATCCCCAGACCAGGTTGCTACTTTCCTTGATTCTGGGAGATGTCTAGGTAGTTGAAGAGATGAGATTGGCAATGAAAGCCTGATTTTTCCTGGGCAAGTGGACAGTGGGGGTCCTTTGTAAGGGTAAGTCCTATGTACACATGCACACGTCCCGTAGTGTTTAGTCATCTTCTGTGATGGGTTCTCAGGAATTAGTCCTGTTTAACCCTCTGCATTAGAGTATAGGAGTGGCATGCAGCTCCCATCAGCTTTCTGCATAACTCAGAGGGCTGGATGCTATGATGACACTCCCTCTCTCAAGATTTGGTAAAGCTTCCTCACCAGCCTGGTAACTTGAGGAGAGAAGCGTGGAAGCCTTTGGTGATTATAAAGGGGAGCCGATAATTGCTTGTTCCTCCCCCTCACTCCCAGCTGGAGTTCCTCTTTCCTGTAAGCTGTAACCACTTAGAAATTTAGGGCCTGAGACCATAAGCTCTCAGGTCTGAGGGGTGAGCCTGGACGAAGAGGCTCAGGTCTGGACAAAGACAGAAAAGCCCATTAAAACTGTTCAGCTGGTCTGTTCCAGGCCCCTGCTAAGACAATGGCTAATGGGCTAAATGTGACTCCTCAAAACTGAGAGCTTTTGAAATTGTTAGTCCAAGCTTCTTCAAAGACAAGGTTCAGTTAACAGCTGTTTTAAATGCCTTGCTATCCTAAGGTTGGGAAGGCTAAGTACTGAAATTGGATGAGACAAAGTTGGAGGGTAGGAAGGGGGAAAGTGCTTGCGTGGGACTTTAAAAGAGCTAGTTAGGTATGAATCATCATTCTTTTACTAGTATGGACCTCTCTCCCTCTGAATTCTCAGTCAGTCTGGAGAAATCTTGGAATGGCTCTGTTCAGACTGCCCTGGGCAAGGCAGCTGGTATAACTGTAGGAAAGGGGCAAAGAGCAGACTCTAAATTCATGGAGTTGTGGACAGAGGGGCTGAGGGACCTGGTCCTTGGAGGAGGAGGTAGAGGGAGCTAGGAAGAAACTCAGCCAGGCTTCCAGGTTCAGTGTTTCCCAAACAGCTCCTGTGTTCTTGGTACACTCCCTCAGGGATCAGAGTGACAAATGAAACAGCAATTAGGGTGTCAAGTCTGTACTAATAATCCAACTTTAATCACACTATGTTCTTAGAGACAGGTTCTTTGGAAGCTGTTGCTGGCATTTGGAGTCCCATGATTTTTAGCTGAAACCTCTTAGGTTCTGAGGTGCAGTACCCTGAGATGAGAGATGTATCCTTCACCAGCTCAGCTTAGGTCACGAGGAAGCTGGTGCAGATGGCAAGAAGCAAAAATTGTGCTAAGGTTCCTGTGAGATCTGGGGAATCTGAGTTTGATTTCAGGGAGTATTTCCTGACAGCTGGAAATAGGTTTGCTGAGGTATATCTGGGGCTCTCTTTTCCTAGATATAAGATCGGTTCTCATCTTCCTGGGATGGAATCAAATGTAGTCCTGTCTGTAGGCAAATGGAGAAATGGGGTTGACTATTGTGGTTCTACTTGCATCTACTTTTCTGCTTCGATCATGTTTTACTAAGCAACCTTCCTGGTTTCAGGATGCTTTATGGACTTGCTTGCTTTGGAAGGACACCTATTTTACCTTAATAGGCAAACATGTACAGCAAACATGCACAGATGTGTACAGTCTAAAAGACTATATGTGACAATAAGATCTATATAGTTCCTGCTCCAAATTTCTCAGAAAATTCCTGACATTATTTCATGTTGCCTGGGTGACACCTCTAATTGGATGCCTAGTAATCTTCTGCTCTTTAAAGGGATAAACTTTATTTTTAGATTATGTCACTTGGTTTGGCCCTAGGGAGGTTCTCTCTCTCTCTCTCTCTCTCTCTCTCTCTCTCTCTCTCTCTCTCTCTCTCTCCCTCTTCTCTGTCCATCTCTGTATTTCTCTCCTTGTCTCTTTGTTTCTGTCCATCCTCTGGGAGTTGCTTCTTGGGTGTCAATCATGGTCACCACTTGAAGGAGCAGGGTACCTTTTCCCCTCCTATTTTCATACATGATTCTGATCTCTCATGGATTCTTTTTGTATTTTCTGTTCTAAATATCTCTTGGGGAATAAGGTACTACCCTAGATATTTTGGGAGGACTGCCCTTTTGAAAGTATAAGAAAGCCCCAAATAAAACACCCCAATAGTTATTGAGTAGTTTAGTTACAGGTAATGAAAGTGATGAAACAACAGGGAATCCTACTGGGAGATTCTCAAGAGGTGATCTTAGTCCATCTGCCTAACTGCAATGGGAGACAGGAGGAGGCAGGCATTTTGGTAAGAAGCCTGTGACAATGCCAACGCATCCTAAACTTCAGCACTCAGGACAGCGACTCTTAAAATGTTAGCCCTCAGAAGGTTCTATCTCAGAACCTTACCTTCAGAATTCATGGTTAATAATAGCTTCTTGATTGTTTGAAAGATGCTCCTCCCTCCTTCTGGTTAACACACTGTCTGGCATGGCCAGACACAGTTCGTGCTCTAACATCCATCTCAATTGACACAGAACATCTAGTGTTGGATTTGGAGCACGAGGGTCTGAGTTCAAATCCCAGCTCTATCACTTACTACTACTACTACTACTACTACTACTACTACTACTACTACTACTACTACTACTGCTAATAGTGACACTTATATCTCACTTTAAAGTACACCAATTGTTTTGCGGGGTTTTTTTCTGGACCTGGGATTTCATTGATATAGGGGATTCCTGAAGATTATTTTGTTTGAGCCTCACAACAACCCTGTGAGGTAAGTACTACAGGTATTCTACAGGTGAGGAAATGGAATCTCAGAGAGCGGAAATGATTTGCAGGTGGTCCCCCAACTAGTAAGTGTCAGAGGTAGAATTCAAGCTGAAGTCTTCCTGACCCCAAATCCAGCACTGTCTCCACTATGCCACACCACTCTTTCTCACTTTCTGTGGCACCATGGGGCAAGTCTCTTTACTTCCCTCTTCATCTGCAGAATGAGGATGACCTATAAGGCCCTGTGTGCTTCAAGGCTCTCATCCTTCTCCCATAGGGATTCTCTGCCTTATCTCCCCTTTCCAATGACTGAATCAAGTGACTGTCTCATAGGTTGTTCTGTCTTTCCTGCTAAGATTTGGCTCAGTATGCAAGAGGGAGAAAAGAAATTTATCATTCAATCTTTTTATATAATATGCATATGTGTATATATATATATATATATGTACTTAGATATATCTGTGATCTTACCATCGTGGGTACTTCCTCATGGTTATACATAAAACGTGTTTGTGTGTGTGTGTGTGTGTGTGTGTGTGTGTGTGTGTGTGTGGTACCTATATATAGATACATCACACACACACACACACACACACACACACACACAAACACACACCCCAGATACAGATGCTTACTTAACTTTTAGGGAAATTTCCCAGCAGTACAGTGCAATGAAAACAGTGTGTATATTTGGAGTCAGAGGATCTCTATTTGATTCTTGGCTCTGTCCCTGTGTGACAATGGCCAAATCACTTAATATGGGCCTCAGTTTCCTAATCTGTATAAAAAAGGTGGCATTGGACTAGCTTTAAAATCTGTGATCCATGAGCCATGTGATCTCCTGGTGCTTTAATCCACAGCAGGAGCTATCTTTAGTGATAGTTCTGGCATGTGTCCACATGAAGAAGTGTCTCCATCTTTCTGAGCCTTGGTTTCCTCATCCGAAAAAATAATGATCTCAGATGTCCCTTCCAGTTCTCTGACTCTATCACTAAATATACTTATTCCAGAGCTTCTCATCCTAAAGATCAATAGGAATGGAAAGTGGCTCCCTTTACCCGGTCAGGGCTCTCGCAGTGAACAGGGCAATCTTTGCCATTAGATCTTCACCTCTGTCTCCCTGTAGGTGAGTGAACCAGCTAGTGTGAAGGGTGAGAGGACAAACTAGTCTAGGAGAGACAATGTATCCTATCACCTGTGCCTATGGATTCCCCAAGGTGAAATTTTAATGCCAGGCTGGTCTCTCCTCTTCTCAATCCAAATTGGTTTCTTGACCACAAATGCACATGCTTAGCTGATTTATATAGGCAAGGGATGCAAATTAATTTTAACCTTAGTCTGACTAAATAAGAATTAAGAGGGAAATTCTGATGTTCCTCCCCCTCCAAATAATATTACACATTCAAAAAGCAAATGAGATTGATTTTTGGATTATCTATTGCTTCTCTGCTAAGATTCCCCTTTATTAGAATGGCTAATGGAGCTTTGACTGTTGAACTTAGTGAAAAGGGAAGAGGTTGAGCAGAGGAGAGGGGCCTCTGGGTATCTACAAGGCTCATTGTTTCTAAACTGATCAGAATAAAGATTTGAAATGTTAACTTACATTCTTTCTATGGGAGAGCCAGAAATTCTCAGGTAATACTGAAAAGCATCATAAAGAACTGTGGGCATCCCTCATGACAGAAGGGGAGAGGGCAACCTCAGAGCTATTCTTGGTGACTTGAATATCAAATTGAGTAGTTGAACCAGTGCTCTAGTGGGTGTTAAATTTTTCTGAGGCTACATGGGCTTGTGGGGTGGTGGGTGAGGTTGGGGAGTGGCTGGCCACAACCTGAATTTTCCCTCCACTTAGACTTCATCTGCCCTTCTTCATTTCTCTCCTGTCTCCCCATGGATCAGTGTTCCTAGGATGTGGGGTTCTGCCTCAGTGTCAGAGTAGGCACTTGGCCCACCTGTGCCTAGAGACTGCTAATGGAATTGCTTCCAGGCTGAGAAAAGGATAAAACAATTCTCCTTATTTGGTGCAAGTTCAGAATTGGGGGGAGGAATAGTCTTTGAATAAGTGATATGTTTCATCCCATTGCATAATATTATAGCATCATATTGTGTGTATAATAGGTGTACTGTATACATACATACATAATATACACATATCTATATACACACATATACATATATATGTAACACATAGCTCTCTCCACCCCCAACCTGTCATAACTATAACTGTCATTTCAGAGAACCACAAAGAAATTGCTATTTTTTTGGTCCAAATTGTAAATCCTGGGGAATTAATTCCAAGCCATGAGAAAATGCACCATACATTTTTAGGATTTAGGAGAAATGTTATTTCCAGCAGGGACTTGGTGCAGTCCTCACTGGTGGCCCTATGGCAGGAGAATACTCTCCATGCTTCTACCAGCAGAGAGAAAACCTGGACCATCTTTCTTCTTTAAAGAGCTGAGGTGTCATCCTCAGTGCCTGCTAGGTAGAGGCAAAGATTCCCAACACATTTGGGAAGAGACTCATGAGTTAGCAGGTAGCTTGGGCTCTTCTGAAATCAGCTGGTGATCCTAACAGCCCTGGTAGGATCACTTGGTATTTGGTATCTTATTTCATCTTGTTAGGTAAAGAATTAGACAGTGCCACCCTCATAGGGCAAATTTAAAAAGGAAACCAAAAGGCTGCGTCTTCTGTCCTTCCCACCCCTCCCCCCACCCCCGACACCCTATCTACCTGGAATCACTTGTTTCTGCCAGTCGATTGTTCATGATCCCAAGAGCCCCCACACCCCCCGAGAAGCCATTCTGCCGTGTGTTGACACAGACATTTCGGGGATAGCCATTGGCTGTCTCCGACAGCTGCTTCTGCAAGAGGGCCAGAGAGACCTTGTTGGACGCAATCAGGTCCCTCATAGAGATCATTTCTCCCGATAGCCTCCGGCCCTCCGCGTCACTATCATAGTGCCCATCGGCCTCCATTGCGGTGAGGTGGTGGCGGAAGCGGGAGCCAGGGGTAATGGCATTGCGTCTTCCCAGGCGGGAACTGGGCCTCCGGCATCGGTTGCAACATTGGCAGCTGAGTTTCTTCAGCATCCAGTTCAGAACCTGCTTGATGATGATGGAGATGACATTGAAGAGGGAATAGATGCAGCACACACCCATGAGAATGAAGAGGAAATTGCCCAGCCTATACAGTCCTTGGTTTCGATAGGCCTCCTGCTGACTGCTGACCAGGTCCCCAAAGCCAATGGTGCTGAAAGTCACAAAACAGTAGTAGAGAGAGTCCATGTAGTTCCAGCCTTCCACGCTGGTGTACAGGGCAGAGGCACAGCAGGAGAGGAGGATGGCAAAGATGCCCAGGATAAGCATCACGTGGTAGACAGAGGGCTTCCAGCCCACCAGGCTATCTGCCTCGGACAGTGCCGAGCCACGGCGGAAGTTGGGGGGCAGCAGGCCGCTCCTACGAAGCTGCCGTTCGTGGCAGGCCCTCATGATGAAAGCCAGCAGAGAGATGATACGCTCCAAGAAGAGGTTAAAGAAAAGAATGGTCCCTGCACACCCAAACAGGCCATATGCAATGAGAAAGGCTTTCCCAGCCACGGTGGAGGGTGTCGTCATGCCAAAACCTGCAAAGAAAGAGTAGACTTCAGTGAAAAGGGGATTGGTTAAATGGTGAGCTCTGGGAATTGCATCTATTGGGGGTGTCTAGAGGGAGCCCCTAGCCTAGGAATGCCACTCTCTGAGGGTTCCAACACTGTCACATCCCTCTTCGTGCCCTGCCTCCCCTCACTGCAGCACTAAGCAAGAAGTGTTGTTGTTTGTCCTGAAGAGGGCCAATGACATCAGGAGGGTGATGTCTTGACTTGCAAGTGAATTGTATTTAAGTGAGGTCAGGCTGTAATACCAGCATGGTAGCCTCAAGCCTGGGAAGACTGTTGAGTAGGAGCACCTGTGCCATTTAAGATATGTGTTCTCAGCTACAGTGGCAGCATGTGGGAGATGTTCTGGGATATCCCTTGCTCTTCATTCTGACTTCCCCCTTCCCCATCTCAGCTCCAGATGCTGTAATTCTCATTTACAGTTCTGACCAATCAGTCAATCAATCAAGAAACATTTAGTAAGCACTGGGGATGAAAAAAGAGGCAAGTCAGTTCCTGCCCTCAAAGAGCTTACAATCGAATGGGGAAGACAACTTGCAAACAAATATATACAAAGCAAGCTATATACAAGATAAATAGGAAATAATTAAGAGAGGGAAGGCATTAAAGGGGTTATTCGCTCAAATGACCAAAATGACACTTTCCCAAATCTTCCCCGTATTTTGCCAGTCACTGGGATGGGAACTAAACTTCATGAAGGAGGTGGGGCATGGTCTGGGTTTGGTCAGTGTTCCTTTAACCAATCAAAAAATAGTTCTTGAATTTGGTAATACTGCAGTATCAGTCCCTGATATATGGTTGGCAAGCATGTCCCTGAGAAATCCCATGGGCAAATACCCAGTTGCTCCCTAGGGCAGCTTGATCCTGACCTTCACCTTAAAGTCGTAACATGCAATCTAACTCAAGGTATATGGAAATATTCATATAATATGTACATTAGATGGTTTGTTTTATTTTTTTTTTTGAGGTAAGATGCAGCCTGTGTTCAATTGCTAAACCTGCCACTTAACTAACCTGTGAGCAAATCACTTCATCATTCTTAGCCTTAGCTCAAATCTGGCCTCAGATACTTAATAGCTGTGTGAGCCTGAGCAAGTCACTTCAACCTGTTTGCCTCAGTTTCTTCATCTGTAAAATGAGCTGGAGAAGAAATGGCAAACCACTCCAGGATCTTTGCCAGGAAAAACCCAAATTTTGTCAGATGTGACTGAAACGACTGAAAAACAAGCCTTGGCCAACTGACTTTTAACTCCTTATCAGTAAAATGGGCCTAACATTACCACCTATCTCATAAGGTGGTTGTAGTGATGGAATCCTAATAAAGCTGCCCCCAGCCCCAATATTCAAACTTCATTATAGGCCTGGCCCTAGTGAACAGCAGGCCCACTGCACCTACCTAGCCCTACCCAACCCCCCACCAATGCCCTGACTTCTTTCTATATGCCTCACTGCTCACTGGAACAACAGGTGTGTCCCTGAACTCTTAGTTCCCACAGAAACAGTGGGTGTGTCCATATGATGGAACCTAGCTACTGCCTCTACCTAGTCACTGTCCCCAGACCCATTCCCACAGAAACAGGTGTGTTATTATATTCAGTCACAATCACATCATCCATATAGCCCAAGACAGGACCACAATAGCTAGCCAGTTGGAGGTCAGAATGACCAGAATGCTTAACCACTGAACCATAGATGGGGACCCCCTCCATTACCTAATCCCTCAACAAACCCCTCCTCCATTACCTAATCCCTTAACAAACGCCTCCTGCCTTTTTAATATTGATGATATTCCTCTATTCTATGTATGTAATTGCATCTTTACCCTATAAAAATCCATCTTGCTTTCTCTCAAGTTGCTGGTTCCTCTTGGAACTTAGCCTGCTTCATGAGAGGCATCAATCTTAATAAATGCCTATACTTGGACTAGAGGTGGTCTTTGAGATGGTTCCACCACAACATATCATGAAATTGAAATAGTTTTTGGGTGGGCAGAGCCCCCCTCCCCCAACAGTTTTTGACATCCCTGGGTTTAAACCACAACAGTAGGAGGAAGAAAGGTCTTTGGAAATTGTACCATACTATAAAAAATGTGTGTTCTTCTTATTATAAACTACAAAGTACAACAGAAAAAAAAAGCTACCATGACATCACTCCACTGAAGTCCTACTCTGACATCTCATACTGTAACATGGAAGTATCCTTGTTCTACCAGACTAGAAAGGTTTGAATGAGGCCTGTCGATAGCTTATATGTCTATATTTCTCCTCTTAGAATGAAGACTCTTTCAGGGTAGGGATTGTTTTATTGTTTGCCATTGTGTCCCCAGGGCCTAGCACAATACTTGCAGTACACAGTGGGAGCTTAATAAATGCTTGCTGTTCTAGCACTTGCTTAGAGTTCAGAGAGGATCATCTCCAGAATGAATGAGGTGTTTTGTTGTTGCTGTTATTCTCGTTTTCTTTTCTGTAGAAGTAGATTAAGACTATTATCTGTCCTTTGCCTTTGTATTTCTGATTCCTCTGCTTCTGAGACCTAGCCCTCTTGAGGTACAGACTGCTGATTTTGTGTATGGATCTGGAAATCACATCTTACTGCAGGGCTTGCTGTTCAATCATCATTGGAATGACCTGGCTTTGGTTTACCATACAGGGCTATCTGGTTGATACCTCCTTGTGATATGTTTACCATGATTGTGCGAATGCAATCACTGGTATTCACTGCATATCAGAAGAGTAACAGAAAATAATCAGTTCATTCTGAGCTATGTAATAATGATGAGTAACCTTAGTCCTAGAGAAAAGATGAAGAAATATGTCTTTCTTCGCTCTTTTCAGAAGTGGTGGGCTCTTGGTATGGAATGTTGCTTATATTGTTGATATCTTTCTTGGTTTTGCTGAACACATCTTCCTCTCTTTTTCACTCTGTGTAACAAGGGATGGCTCTTTCGGTAGGGGAGGGGAAGAGACATATTTGGAAATGAAAGTGGTATTAAAAGATATCAATATCAAGTGAACTCAGTGATTTTAGAAAAACATGGAAATGTTTTATGCATAAAGTGCATAAAATAATGAAGAGTAAAACAAGCAGAAACAAGATAACATTTTATATAGTAATAGCGATATTGTTTTAATAACAATTTTGAACAGATATGTCATTTTGAATATTATAAATATGCAACTTAAGTATAAAAGACATATGAAGAAAGACATTATCTGCATCCAGAGAAACAACTGATAAACAGAAGAATAATTTTACACACACATGTATATGTATATACCTATTTGTGTCAAATTATGGCCATCTCTAGGACAGGAAGAGGGAGGGAGAAAAAAAAAGGAAAAAAGAGAAAAAAATTTACAGGATAATTTTGTTGTATTTTTGAAAGGAATAGCAAGTCATGCATAGAGGATTTGCAGTTTCATGTGCGATCATCTTTTGTTTTATGTAAATGATTGTTTTATTACATAAATTAAAAATAAAATTTAATAAAAAAGAAAGAAAAAAGATTTTAATAAAATTGCTTTAAAGGAATGAGTTCTGAATGAATATAAAATAGTTGGCTTTTCAATATACAAAATTACTCTTTCCTGGCAGCTAGGTGGTGTAGTGGATAGAGAGCTGGGCCTGGAGTCAGGAAAACTCATCTTCCTGAGTTCAAATCTGACCTCAGACACTGATTGTGGGACAATATGATGACCCTGAGCTTCCTATCCTTTTGTTTCTAGCAGGCAAAGCAGCTCAGCCAGGCAAAAGAAACCTGTTGAAGCTAATATGTGGAATGTTGTCTGAACTAGGTGTTGATGGAAAATTCAGAGTGTGGGAAAAGAAGCAAACTGCTTTTTTTTTGAGTGGAGAAGGCAGGGCAATTGGGGTTAAGTGACTTGTCCAAAGTCACATGGGCTAGTAAGTGTTAAGTGTCTGAGGCTGGATTTGAACTCAGGTCTTCCTGACTTCAGGTTTGGTGCCCTATTCACTGCACCACCTAGTCACCCCAACAACAAACTGCTTTTTAAAAGCAGTAGCGTCTGAGATCAAGAGAACAGAGAATAAAGCCCAGTCAGGAATGGGTCTATTCCCATGCCCTGTTAAAGCTAAAGCAGCCTGCCTGCCATCAAAAAAGTGATTCAATAACATCGCAGGTTTCCCGGCTTCCTTAATTTGAGAGCTACTTAGTCAACTATTTTGACTTTTACAAGACACGTGACTCAAATTTTCTTTCATATATTTAAATATTTAGCAAAGTGACTGGTGCCCTCATTAGGGATTTTTCCCCCAAAGACTTGTTATTGTTTAGTTGTTTTCAGTCATGTCTGACTCTTCATTGACCCCATTTGGGTTTTTCTTAGCAAAGATAATAGAGTGGTTTGCCTTTCCTTTTCCTTCTCCAGCTCATTTTACAGATGAGGAAACTGAGGCAAATAGGGTTAAATGACTTGCTCAGGGTCACAAGGCTAGTACATGTCTGAGACTGGATTTGAACTCACAAAGATGAGTCTTCCTGACCCCAGGTTTTGGGAACGGATGGGGGGCGGGGACCAACAGTGAGCTTCAAGAGCAAGATAGCTATTGTGCTTCTTTTTCTTGGATTAGCAAGTGTGGGGAGGGGGAAGTGAACAAGCATTTATTATGTGCCCACTATGTATCAGACCCTATGCTAAGCATTTTACAGATAGTCTCATTTGATCTTCACAACAACTCTGTGAGGTAGGGTCTTTTATTATCCCTACTTTACAGTTGAGGAAACTGAGGCTGGCAAAGGTTGAGCTGGTACTCAGGATCATACAGCTACTAAGTGTGGAGGGTGGCTTTAAGCTCAAGTTTTCCTGATTCCAGCTCAGCACTCTATCCTCTGCACCATCCAGCTGCTTATGGGAAGGCAGAGAGGGAGCAGCTGTTCATTTGAGCCCTTGGACAGGACCCTAAACCTGGTTTTCTGGGGAGGAATCTGTATAGCTCTGAGCAGGGTGTTCTTATCCTGATGTAGAGAGTTCATAAAGTTTCAAAAAGGCAATTAGAAAATACTTACCTCCCCTGTGAAAACCCTTTTCTTTCAATTCTTTGGTTTGCCAAGAACAAGAGGTTCACACCCGAGAGCAGGATGTTTTATTTATAAAGTGATTTAGCTGCCATCCAAGTTTTGCAGAGAGCAGATTTAATTTGCTGCTTTGACAAAAGCTGTGAAACACCTTCCCATGATTTTCCTGGTGTTGCCTTCTCAAACAGGGAAGCACCTGTAGCACTAATAGGTAATACTATGATTACTGTACTGTAATACTTCAACAGGGATTTCAGAGGCTTGCTGGGAGCTTGTTGGCAAACATTCTGATTCTGAGCTTCAATTGCACAACAAATCAGAGACCCTAGAATTAGATCTTGTTGTCTAATTTGACTCTGGAACATAAAAACCAACCTTAACAACATATTCCTCTCCATAGATTCGAGCTTTTTTGCTGCAGCCTTTAGCAAACTGAAAGGAGGAAACTTTATAGATCAGAGTCCCTGAAGGCAAGGCCTTAAGTGTAATGTGAAACAGAAACACTTCAGGGAGGGTCAGAGGACATCTATCCGTTTATTCTCTATCCAAGTATGCTGGGAGTGGCAGAAAGACAGCAGAGAGGGTCAGAAAACATGTATCCATTCATCTCTCTATTTATGATAGAAGTGGCAGAAAGAGAGATAGTAGAGTCAGAAAACATCTATCTATCTATCCGTCCATCCAGTCAGTCATCCCTCCATCCATTCATCAAAATATAATGTAAATTGTAGTAAGAGAAATTGCAGGGGGAATCAGAAAACATCTATCCATTCATCTCTCTATCCAAGTATGATGAAAGTGGCAGAAAGAGAGATAGCAGAGAGGGTCAGAAAACATCTATCTATTCATCTGTCCATCCATCCATCCATCCATCCATCCATCCATCCAACCATCTATCCAGCCACACATCCATCTATCCATTCATTCACCAGTCCATTTTTCCCTCCATTCATCCATCCAAGTATGATGGAAGTTGCTCAAATACTTAGGTTTGACGTCAGGAAAAACTTCCAAACAATTAGATTTATCCAAAAGTGAAGTATACTGTTTTGGGAAGTAGGAGATTCTCTCTTACTAGAGATTTTAAAGCAGAGACTGGACTATTACATATGCTGTAAAAAGTATTCTAGTTCAAACATAAGTTGCATTATATGGGTTCTGAAGTCTCTTTCCAAATCAGTTTCTGTGAAAAAAAATTAAGACAAGAGCCTTACCATCAAGGGACTTACAACAGGGTAGGACCACCCCAAAGCTGAATGTGATAAATTCTAAGAAAGGTACAAAGTACTCAGGGGATTCAAAAGAGGCAGAGACACTATGGCCAGAGTAATAGAGGAAGGCTTCATGTAGTGGATGGTTTTTAATCTGGGAAAGATGGGCAGGAGGATGCTTCTGGAAGAAGGAACAGAAGGAGAAAGGGCACAGTCTGGAAAAGATGAGGAATATTGGAATAAGAGTGAGAAGTCAAGTTTATTGACAACTGGGGGATTTTGGATACATGTAAGGAAACACTAGAACAGCTGGTAAATTTACTGGTAGCAACAGTAGCACCTGACAAGTTCTGTGTCCAGGGTATAGTGTGGAACTGAAATCAATACTCAACCCCTGGGGAACCAAAGAGTTGTTAGGCATCTATTATGCAATCGCACCCCACATCTGTCATGGAGTCTGGCTGTGCTGAAGCTTAACAACCTGGACACCTTTATTTATTAAACCCTCAGAATAGTGAAGAAAACCCCCCAGATTGTGCATCCATATGGTTTTAGGGACAGGATCTCCCATTTCTGGGAAACCAACCAATTTAATAATTAACAAGTATTAATTAATTTACTAATTAATTATTAATTAGAAAGATTCAGACTTTGTCTTCTAGGTCAGAGGTTAAAATTATTTGGTAGGAACTTATAGGGTGGGGGTAAACTGATCAGAGTGGGCTAAAATAAAAAAGCAATACAGTCATTGAAAAAGCAATGTAATGTTAAGTCAAAAGACCAGGACCCTGGTCAGACATTTGCTACTAAGAAGTCACGTGACCTTGGATGAGTCATTTAATTCTCAGTTTCCTCAACAATTAACCAAGGAGGTTGTGATCCTATTCTCTGATCTCATTTATTTTCTCCACTCATAGATTTTGGGTCCTTGTGGTGGTCTCCTAATTGGTCTCTTTGCTTCCAGGTTTTTCCTTTTCCAACCTAATCTTCCTAACGTAAGGTCCACCATGTTACTTCTCTGCTCCAAAACCATCAGTAGCTCTGCCATTGCCTTTAAGACAAAATACCATCACCTTGATCTGGTGATTTAAAGCCCTTCATTTTCTGGTTCCAAGTCTCTTTCCAGATTGGTTTTCTTGCTGTTTCCTAGAGAGAACACTGTATCTTCAGCTCCTGTCATTAGTCACTAAACATTTATTAAAGTGTCTACTATGTGCCAGGCACTGTGCTACAAAGAATGCAAAAGAGAGTCCCTGCCCTAAAGGAGCTTATAATCTAACGGGAGAGACAACATGCAAACAATTATGTGCAAATGAGATATGTCCAGGTTAAACTGGAGATACTCAACAGAGGGAAGGTACTAGCATTAAGGGGAATTAAAAGGAATTAAAGGGGAATCAAGAAAGGCTTCCTGTAGGTATTATTTTTAACTGAGACACCAAGGAAGTCAGGAGGAGGAAATGAGGGAGAGCATTCCAGGCATGGGGGACAGACAGTGAAAATACTTGAAATCTGGATATAGAGGGTCATTAAAAAAAAACCAGCAAGGGGATAAGTGTCACCTTAAAATACAATATGTAAGTGGGGGGTATAAGGTATAAGAAGCCTTGAAAGTTGGGGGAGCAGGCTATGAAAGGCTTTCAACACAATAGGATTTTACATTTGATCCTGGAGGTGATAGGCAGCTATTGGAGTTAACTTAGTAGGGGGAGGACCTACTTTGGCAGCTGAATGAAAGATGGACTGGAGAGAGGAGAGACTTGTATATACCAACTAACAAGCTATGTAAGTGATTGCTAGGAAATACCCATCCCCACAACCTGGGGAGAGGGGCAGAAGCAGTTTTAGAGGCCCTTTTCATCTTTCACAAAGCATCAAATTAACTTCTGGGGGTCTCAACTGCCAGTTTACTGCTGGAGTCTGGTCAAGTACCTCAGAAAGAGTTCCTGACCACCTGAACAACTGCTACTACTAACTCCAAATTGCTAACGGAGCCTTTAATAGTTCCTCTGACTTTTTGAAGCTCACATTTTCATAGTCTGGTTCATTTTGTCTGCAATATTAATTTACAAAGAATGGGAAAGAACAAATACAAGAGTCCAGGAGTGAGGTGATAGGGCCTACATCAGGGTAGTGGCAGTGTCAGAGGGGAGAAAAGGGCCTGTCTAAGAAATGCTACAAAAGCAAAATTGACTGTTCTTGGCAACAGAATGAATATAGGGACATGAGAGAGAGGGTGAGGAGTCAAGAATCACTCTTAGGTGTGATGCTGCGTTAACTGGGAAGATGATAATATACGTAACAGCAGTAAAGAATTTAGGAAGAGGTGAGGGTTTGGGGAGAAAGATAACGGGTTCAGTTGAGTTTAAGATATGTATGGGACTAGATATCTAGTTCAAGATGTCCAAGAGGCAGTTAGTCACAGTTAGTCTGCTGAAGGTCAGCAGAGAGTTTATGGCTGGTTAAGAGAATCACCAGTACAGATGCTAATTGAATCCACGGGAGCTGTTGGGATCATTGAGGAAAACAGTATCAAGGGAAAAGAGAAGAGCCCTATGGGAAAATGATAGCTCCCATCCATGGCTTTGATGAAGATCCAGCAGGGGGACTGAAAAGGAGCAGTTGGGTAGGTTGGAGGAGAGCCAGGAGAGAGCAGCATCATAAAAACCTAGAGAGAAGAGAAGTATCAGAGAGATTCGCATAGGCTGTGCCCATACCCGAAATACTCCTTTGTCACTTGGAATCTCCAGCCCCCTTCATAGCTCAGCTCATATGCCTCCTACACAAAGGCCCTTCCTCACCCCCCAAGTTGTTCGTGCTCTCTACCTAGGGAAGCCATTTTAGATTTAGTATTCATAGATTTTGTATTTCTTTGTTATCTATGGAATGTTGTTTTTTTCAGTAGAATATAAACATCTTATGGGGAAAGATTATTTCGTTTTCATCTTTATATTCCAGCACCTAGAGCCATGCCAGGGACAGAGTACATAGTTAATAAATACTTGTGAAATGAATGAATGATCTCTCTGTTAGAGTGATACTTAAGAATGAGAGGTATCAAACTCTGCAGCCACAGGAACCAGATTAAAATATAATAGGTAAATATTTAATGAAATACAATAAAACATAATAATTACATTTTAAAATGAAATCAATATGCAGTCTGCAGGAATCCTTATATGTGGATAAGTGGTCCTTTTTTTGTATTGGAGTTAGACATCACAGGTGCTGCAGTCAGGAAGATTTGGGCTCAAACCTGGCCTTAATAGATGCGTGCTTCAGTTTCCTCATTTATGAAATGCAGATAATAGTACTTGTTTTGCACTACCTTATTTTAATTGAGGAAGAAGAATTGCTGTGGACTTCTAGGTTGGGAGAAAGATAATATAATCTCCCCAACTGGCTGCCATGTGGCTGAGAATTCATGCTACCATTGTGGTGTATAGAATTCTGCAGTGTTAATGGGATTTAACATCTTCACCCATTAATAGACCTCAACAGGCCTTATGGTGGACCCCCATTAAGGGAAGCTTGCTGAGGGGAGGCTTGCTTGTAGGAAGGCTTTCACACCTTTTGCTAATTTCTAATTAGGCCCTGAGACAGGAGAGTTGTGATGCCTTTTGGTTATGAGAAGTGTATATATGATCTGGGTTGGTATTTTGTTTTGGGGGCTTGATTATGAGAAGGATCTTGTGATTCCCTGGTTGATTCTGAAAGGCCTTATGTTCAGAGCTCCCTGACTGCTCAGATGTAAAGGCTCTCTGGATCCAGGAACGTATGTAAAGTATATAGTTGATTCAGTCAGTCAGAGCCCTGTCTTTTGGCCTTTATTTCTCTGCTTATATTTTCTTTGTTTGGATTTTCTCTGAAGTTCAGGTTGCTGACTTTTCCCCTGAACTAGTGAATGTAATTAAAAAAGATTGTTGACCCTTTAAACAGTTATCTTTCCTAGTAAAGCAGATCTAAGAACCTGTGCTAGCAGCCGTCCTGGGTATGCCTGTGTGGTTGCTGCTACAAGTGCTGGCCCTAGAGTCAGGAAGACTTGAGTTCAATTCTAGATTCAGACATTTACCAGCTCTATGGTAAGTCACTTGACCTCTCTGTTTCCTTAGCAGTGAAATGGTGCCAATGATAGTGATACCCCCCGGCAAGGGGTTGTTGTGAGGATCAAATCAGGGAAGGGTTCTTAGGATGACAAAAGGGTTCCTATCTTCATAGTTATTATCCATAGAACAGGTAGTTTTTAGTTAGTGTTCCCCCACAGTGCCTAGGATAGTGCTGAACACATAGCAAGCCTTCAATAAATATCTGTCAGATGTATTAATTAGAGGACAGATTAATTGGCCAGTACTAACTTAATCACACTCTTTTAGTTCTCGAATCTCAGTCACTAGATCAACCTGGGGGGCTCTTTCAGCCAGGGGTGTGCTACAGGCAACCTGATAGAGTATTTACAACTTAGAAAATCGACAAGCCCTACAAAACAGGGCTTGATTTATTGATTGTCTAAGTTTAAGAAGGATAGCTAGGTGGCGCAGTGGGTAGAGTGCCTACGCCTGGAGTCAGGAACACCCGAGTTCAAATCGGGTCTCAGATATTTACTATCTGTATAACCCTGGGCAAGTCACTTCACCCTGTTTGCCTCAGTTTCCTCATCTGTAAAATGATCTGGAGGAGAAAATGGCAAACCACTCCAATATCTTTGCCAAGAAAACCCCAAATGGGGTCATGAAGAGTTGGACAGGGCTAATGATGGAATAACAGCAAAAGCTTAAGAAAGTGATGAACAGAGGGTGGCTAGGTGGCATAATGAATAGAGCATTGGCCCTGGAGTCAGGACGACCCGAGTTCAAATCCAGACTTGGACACTTACCACTTACTAGCCATGTGACCTTGGGCAAGTCAACCCCAATTGCCCTGCCTTCCCCTCTCTAATAAGCAAAAAAAAAAAAAAAAAAAGATGAACAAATGTTGATAAGGCAGATTAAACTTAAAGGTGTGTCTAATGAATTCCAACCACTGACCCCCTCCCCAAAGAGCTTATTGTTAAACATTTACCAGCATTCCATTGTTTTCAGCTCTAAAACCCAGGTGGAAGCAAGGACCAGAGGAACACAGGGTCATAGATTTTCGAGTTACCTAAGAGGCCATTGACTCCAACTCTTTAATTTTTCAGTTATGGAAACTGTGGAACAGAGTAACTTGCCCCAGTGTCTAAAGCAGGATTTGAACTCGGGACCTCCTGATTTCAAGTCCAGTGTCTACTACAAACAGACACACAAACACACGTGATTTCCAAAAGTTACCAGGCCCCATCCATTTGGCTGGATGAATTTCTGAACTTCCTTTCTCTGATTATAGCTAGCCTCTACATATTGCCCTAAAGTTTGTAAAGCCCTTAACAAATATTATCTCATTTTATCCTCTCAACAGCCCTGGGAAGTAGGTGTATTTATTATCCCCATTTTATAGAGAGCAGACAGAGATCAAGTGACTTCCTTAGTGGAGCATTGCTAGTAAGTGTCTGAGGCAGGATTTGAACCCTGGTCTCTGTGACTTTGGGTCCAGCACTCTATCCATTCCTCCCTTAAAGTCAAGAAAGGCTTTTGTTTGTCTAGGATGGCTTTGTTGAGCCTCTGTTTAGAGGCAGGGGAATGGACTAAAAGAACTCTCCCAAGCCCTTCCAGTCTGACTGTAGGATCTGGCTTCGTTCCTTGTTTCTTTTCTCTATGCCATACAGCGGCAGCAGGGAGAACAGGATGAGACGCTTAATTCTCTAGCCCTGATCTTGCGGCAGTGTTTATATTTATCCTGTTAACTGCGGGAGCCTGTTTATACTCGGAGAATAACCTTACAGGCAAGATGAGTGAACAGCCAAGGAATCAGTGGCTTCTGTGAGGCAAGCTGGGCTCTTCCTGGCCAGAGCCGCTCCCCAGGAGATCCCAAAATAACTGCCCCTTGTCTTTCTCCTGAACATGGCCTCCTGTGGCACGCTCAGATCTGCCCTCACACCATCCTGGACTGAACAGCGATCATTCCCCCCACAGAGGTGTGACATTAAAAATTTTGTAGCTGTTGAGTGGTTTCAGTTATGTCAGACTACGGAGATTGATTTTTAAGCACACCTATTACAATTTATCCATGCAAATGAATTCTGTCTCTAGGCCCCAGAAGAGGGTTTCTGTGCTAACAAGGCCTCACAAAAAGCTATGGGACAAATACAAGTGTAAATAACCCTGTCTGGGGGAGGTTGGCTCCCAGTTGCATCCTAAGTGGCCCCAAATAGGGCAATACCTCCAGATACCTGGGGAAAGCTGGCCCATCTGTCTCCTAAATAATTTTCTTTAGAGTAACTCTCATACTCTCTATGGTGCCTAGAATAATGCTGAGCATATACTGGACACACACACACACACACACACACACACACACACACACACACACAGACACAACCTGTTGATAGATAATCCCCAAACTGCATTTGAGTCAGCATTTTCTCTCTCTCAGAAAAGTGGCAGAGTGGGCAAGTTTGCATGCTAATCAGGTTTGTTCTGGCAAGAAGTAAACCCTCCGGGAGGAAAAACTTCATCATCAAAGTTCTGATGTGTTTGGTTAAAGACAGAGACAAAGTAAGGGGTTGGGGGGAAGAGAGAGACAGAGAGACTGAGTTATAGTCGGTCAGTTATATTACGCAGGTGCTCTTAACCTAGAGCAATTAAATTTTAAAAATATTTTTATAACTACATTTCAGTATAATTAACTTTGTAATCATAAGTATTTTATGTATTTCTTTTTGGAGGGGGGAAGGCAAGGCAATTGGGGTTAAGTGATTTGTGCAAGGTCACACAGCTAGTAAATGTGTCAAGTATCTGAGGCCAGATTTGAACTCAGGTCCTCCTGAGTCCAGGGCTGGTGCTCTATTCACTGTGCCACCTAGCTGCCCCCAATCACAAGTATTTTATGCATTTAAAAACATTATTTTGTGAAGGAACACATGGTTTCACCAAACTGTTTGTTGCCTGAGGAGACCAAAATACCCAAAATGTAAAAATCCTCAGAAAATCACATTTTATCAAAAAGGGTAAGAAGTGAGCGGTCTCAGCACTCAAAGCAAGCAAGCACCACAAAATGTCCCTGGGCCAATAGGCTGGTGGGCTCCATTTTTTCACTAAGGTGTGCTCTTGGAGAACTTAATAATTAATTAAAATTTTTTTTTGCAAATATGCAATTCTGCTTTATAACTTGTCTGATGTTTTTTCATACAATTATTTCTGTTATGTTTTTCAAGGAATCTTATATGATTTTTGAGCTATTGCTGGCAGATACCTGGTTGAACTAGGGGCCTGCTCGAAGGTGACTTTTACTCTGCTAAATCAAATAGCTTTTTATGATCAATAAACAATGAACACGATGGGTTCTTATTATTTTCTCTAACTTTCTGTTAATTGTGAAATTGTAATGGTGTCCAAGATTGTGATGCTGAAGATCTAAGTCAGTTATTCAGTCAATCAATAAGCATTTATTAAAGCTGTCTGTGTTTCAGGCACTCTGCCAAGCACTGGGATAGCAAAGAAAGACAAAAGACAGTCCCTGCCCCCAAGGGACTGGGTGAGGCAGCATACATGTAACTATGTACATACAAGATATAGGCAGTGTAGACAGAAAGCAATCTTAGACCCTAAGACTACCCCTAAGGCTTTTAGGGGGAAGGAATTAGGGGAGAGGAGGAGGAAATCTTTAAAAGGTGAGATCTGAACTGAGTTTTGAAGGAAGCTAGGAAAGCTGGGAGTTGGATGTAAGATCATGCACAGAGTCCAAGTTGAAGAGGTACTCTCTGAGGGCAAAAAGGTCTCATACGTACTCCTGTTTATAGATGTCATTGTGTTGATTGCACCAAGCTGTGGAACAATTCAGAGTCTCCTGAAAGAGATCCATAGCCAGCCACTCTAAAGCATTTGGCCTTTCCACTCATACAAAAATGACCAAGTGGATGAAGATTGTCTGTTGGGCAGATTGTGATATATACAATTGGATAGAAAATCTAAAGAACTTTTCTTTCAAAAGTCTGTATGCTTTGGAAAGTTAGTTGGACCCAGACTTGAACAGGAGGAGGAAAATGGGCTATATTTGCTTTTGAAACTCTAGTGCCTACCACAGTGCCTGGAAAATAGTAGGCACTTAATTAATGCTTGTCAGTTGATCTGAAGTTATAAAGTTCCTCTAGTGATCATAAGCTATTTATTGCTGATGTGGAATATAAAAATTAGAAATAACTATCACACAGAGGGAAATGGAGAAATCCAAGGCAGGCATGAGCAGGCAGGCAGCAGTGTATAACTTATGAGGGACATCAAGGACAAGAATGGAGTAAAAGATGTTATCAAGGGATAGGATGGGATGATGGGAACAGAAAATGGGTTGGTCATGTGTTTAATAATAATGATAACTTGCACGTATATAGCACTTTGCAAGGTGCTTTACAAATATTATTTCATCACAACCTTGGGAATTGGGTGTTATTATTGTCTCTGTTTTCTAGATATGGAAATTACAGATATATTTTATGAGAGAAGTAAAGTGGTAAGAGAGGCAAGTCTCTAAGCCAGGACTGGTACTCAGTTCTTGACTTCAGGATGAAGGATGACAAGTGGATGGCCAAAGTCCTTCGTTGACACCCTCACAATGTCTGGAAAAAGCAGGGAATGCTTCTAGAATGCCCGGTGAATGACCTATGTCAAACTTATGGGAAGACATGAGTCTTTTAGGATGGGGATACAGTGATAGGTTTTGAACTATCCTGTTGGAAAGAGCTCCCAAACTGGTAAGATCACAGGTCCATGAGTAGTTTGTTTGGTTTTTTTTAAGGCAAACATTTCTAGAATGCTCAATCAGAAAAGACAATATTTTTATTTACCAAAATAAAGAAACTAGATCTTGGTTAATTAAAAAATAATTACATTTTATTTTAAAAATGCAAACTTTGCATTTTGGGGGGCTCTTTGGAGGGTAATTGGGGTTAAGTGACTTGCCCAAGGTCACACAGCTAGTAATTGTGTCAAGTGTCTGAGGTCGAATTTGAACTCAGGTCCTCCTGACTCTAGGGCTGGTGCTCTATTCACTGTACCACCTAGCTGCTCCCAAACTTTGCATTTCTAATAAAACCCTTGCTGTAACTCTGAAATGAAGAATAATGTTTTCAGTCTTGCCCCATCTTAGGAGGTCCAAACGGACCCTCGTTCCCAGCCTCATAGTTTGCCATGAAGGATTAGTAGTGGAATTGAGGGGCTGGGGACCATAGGTGCATCCTTTTAAATGGAAACATTTACCTTTACTGCCTTCTGTGGCAGCTACCATCAGTAGCATTAGGGGCACATATATTGGTTGAGTTCTAAGAAACACAGTGGCTAGAGGGGTCGAGGGATGAGGGGGATATCCAAATGATTTTTTTGTGACCAGCTGCTCAGGGGGCACCAGGGTTGGAGCAGTGATGGCTGGGCCTGGGGGAAGAAAGCACGGGAACCGAAAGCCCACCTGACCCCATTAGGACCTGGGTTCTCTATCCCCATCGGGCCAGACAGTTTGGAAGACAGAGGAAAGGAGCCAGGCACTGCAAGCAATTAAATCAGCAGATAGGTCTCCTACTCCCTCCCACCCCAAAGCCTCACAGAAGCTGAACAGAGGGAAGTGAGTAGGAAGCAGAGGAAGGAAATAGAAGAAAGGTTGGTGGCAGCTGTAACAACGAGAGTTCTGGGAACTGAGACTGAGAAAACTACCCCCAAAGGACTCCTAACACCAGGCCACTGGTTCAGTAGGGTGTGCATGGGCACACCCAGCAACACCCCAGACTCCCCCCATACACCTATGTTCCTGGGGAAGGATCAGGAAAGGAGCCTTGAAATCAGCTTTTTAAGACAAGTTCAGCTGGGTAAGGCCTTAAGGCCTTGAGGAGAGACCTCAAATCCCATTAAAGTCCCCTGAGCCATGAGACTGATGCTAGGGGAGGGATCAGTGCAGGGCTAACTAGGCAGGTTCTCATCTAAGGTGTGGTCTAAAGTAGAGGCTGGAGTTGGGGGAGGAAGTACATAAGCCAGCAGTTTCCCTATTTACACTAATTATTCTTGTCAACTAGGTGCTTATTTCTTTTTCTTTTCCTTTTCTCTTTCTTTTCCCTCTTTTTTTTTTGCTTTTTGGAGGGCAATTGGGGTTAAGTAACTTGCCCAAGGTCACACGGCTAGGTTTTTGTTTGTTTGTGTGTGTGTGTGGTGTCTGAGGCCAGATCCGAACTCATGTCCTTCTGGCTCCAGGGCTGGCGCTCTACTCACTGCGACACCTAGCCACCCCTTTCCCCTCTTCTTGCTGTTACCTTGTCCTTTAGGGGGCTGAGTTTGAGTTTTGTTTTTGGCTACATATCTCCTCCAGGTTAGTATGAGTGTTTCTCCATGAACAATTTCACTGCAATCTTATTAATGGCTGTCTTCTCTATGCTGGGACTCTGGGTTTACCTTCTTATGGGGACGGCACAGAACAGTAATAATTTAGCATAATGGCCAGGGTCTTGGATCTGGAATCAGACAGACCAGGATTCAGTTCCCTGTATGTGATTACCAGCAAATCACTTTTCCTAATTGTCCTTCAGGTTCCTAATTGGAGTTTCTTATGCTGGAGGAATATTAGCTTAACAATAGTACAATTAGACAGATGTAAAGTGGTTGAATGGTCAGACCTATTGTTCAGTCCTTAACGGAACTTAGAAGAAAGCCTTTAGTGGAGTATCCCAGAAATCCATGGTAGGCTCTGTACTGCTCAATATTTTTGTCAATGATTTGGATAAAGCCATACTCATTCAGCTTGCAGATGACACAAAGCCATAAAGGACCCCTATCTGTGGGTTAGTGAATCAGGATGAAAAGAGATTTTGAAAGGATATCAAGGGTAGGGAACATGTGGACCTCTAGGTCCTCAAGTGTGGCCCTTTGAGTGACTCCAAACTGAATCCAAATCCCTTAAGGATTTGTTCTGTGAAGTTTGAGTTTAGTCAAAGTGTCACACTTGAGGACCTAGAATCTAATAAAATGAAATTAGATAGGAATAAATATGAAGTTTTACATTTGGGTTCAAAAATTGCCTCTACAAGTACAAGATGGGGAAGTCATGATTAAGTAGCAGATTGTCTAAAATATTTGGGAGTTTTATTTAATGGGGTGCAATTTCAGTATGGGCCAACAGGATGACATGGCAGCCAAGAAACTTAAGACTTCTTGGGCTGCATTTCGGAGGTATTACTTGCAGAAATAAGAATGTGATGGTCCTTATGTTTGTTGCCTTAGTTAGACAATGCCTGGGGTATTGTGTCAGTTTCTGGGTACCATATTTTATGAAGGACATTGACAAGTTGGAAAGAATCTAGGTTATTGCAACCAGGATGGTGAAGGACCTTGAGTTGATGCCATTATCAAGAGTGGTTGAAGGAACTGATTGTTTAACTTGTAGAAGAATAGACTTGGGGTGTGTGTGTGTGTGTGTGTGTGTGTGTGTGTGTGTGTGTGTGTGTGTAAGGAGTCAAGAAAGCCTGACCTTGAATCCTACCTGACCTTGACACCTACCATCTATGTGACCTGGGGCAAGTTAATTAACCTTTTGGAATATCAGTTTATTCATATGACAGGGCTGACAAAGGCTTTAGTCCACAGGGTTGCTATGAGGCTAGAATGAGAAGAGGGAAGTGAAGCACTTGGCACACATGGAGGCATTCTCTAAATGTCATTGGCCCTGTTGTTGCTGTCACAGCTGCTCAGACTCCTAGGGGGTCTCTCCTCCCTCCGGGTCCTTGCCCTTAGCTCTCCAATCTCCTTTCATTTTCTGCTCAGAAGAGTCTCAGCTTCCATTCCTAGCACTTGGCAAACACTCCCAAAATGCTGAGGGGGTGGTGAGAGCCCCCGTCCAAGGGTATTCCACCCTCAAAAAATTCACACTGTTCTTTTGAGAAAGGAAAAAAAATCAAGCTTTATCTATCCTCAGTCTTCATCCTCTGCCCTTGAGTAGTTATTTGTGTAAAATGAAAGGCCAGACACCATTTTAAATGTCATCACCAAAATTATATTTCTCTTCATCCTGAACCACATCCAATTTACCCCAGGGATTTTGTAAAAAATGAAAAGGCATATTTAAGCTGACATACAGAAAGAGATAAGCACCTCAGCCAGTCTACACATACACATACTGTCCTTGGGGCTATAGAAGATACAGCAAGATGTGCCGCTGTCCTCAAGAAACTTATAATTCTACTGGGAAGATAAGAAATATGCCTTATACATCAGTGGATGATAAGGGCCATGAAAGGCATAGCTACCAAATGATATAGCAATACAGAGGAGGAGAAAACATGATGTATTGGGGGTAGGTAGTCAGGAAGTCTTTAGGAAGCAAATGAGACTTAGGTTAGACCTCCATAGCAGGATAAGATCTGGCTAGAAGAGGAGAAAGGGAGAGGTATTCCAGGTAGGGGCAGGTGAAATGTAAGAAAGTTCAATGCACTTATATTCCAAGGACTACCTCCCAGGGTGGTTGTGAGGATCAATAAAATAATATTTGTAAAACAGTTAGCACAGTGACCGCAGTACCCTCCCCCCCTTCTGTGTTTGTCAAACCCAGTCAGCCCTATTTGTGTGGCTTTAAGGAAGGTACTTAACTTTCCTCATCTCAATTTCCTTATCCATAAAATGGGAGAATTAGATGATGTCTAATGTATTTTTCCAGACTTCCTGGAGCTCTTTCCTCTAGGATGGTGGTCCTCCCAATTTTCTCATCCTGTAAGAGGGATTTGGATTTCCTGATTATAGCTTAAAATATTGGAATGATAGGCCCCTGGCAGGAGAGGAATGTATGTAATGAGAACTGGTAAGAATATATTAGTCAGAAATGTTGCAAATCTCAATGAAGGAGCTTTGTACTGAACATATAGGAGGACAGAGAAAGCTGACCACATACATATGCCAGACCAGATTCCACAGAAAGTAGCAGGAAAACAGAAACAAGTATTTCAGAGAACACAATATCCAAGAAAGGGTCTAGAGACAAACACAGCCTCAGATAGACATACACATCCAAAACGCTGACGATAAGCAAGGCAGTGAGACAAAATTAACTTCATGAGTATCAGTGAGACTTGGTGGCATATACTCATGACTGGGGCATGACGATGGAAGGCATGCCTTATTCAAAAGACTGATAAAAAAGGAAATGAAGAAGCATCACACTTTCAGAAAGTATATATATGTGAGTAAATCCATGAACGATAGGGGGTAAAGCATGATGGAGTGCATTCAGATGAAATTCAATGGAGGAGAAGAGTATGCAAAAAACCACCTACTCAGAAGGCAGAAACAGACATGGAGATTGGGCAACATCACAAATCTGACACAGAGGCATAATATAGAAGTAATGTGAGACTTCATCTATCTGGATGACTGCTAGAATTCTCCTTCCCTGCCAAAAGCAAAGCAGCTAGTAAATGCTTGACTAGCCTGAATAAAAATTTTATAGTATTATTTTTTTAATATCAGTCACTCAAGAATCATTTATTAAATAAACACTTTACAATTTATTTGTTTAGTAAATCTGGATTTTCTTATTTGGGGCTTTCTTAAAGATGGTCACACCAGACCTGGGAGGAGCACTGGGAAAAAAGGTTGAACACTTTAACCATGAAAGTGTAACCATTTCCATGTTCTATATGTGCTTTTGAAAAAAATTATTTATGGAGTAAAATAAGCATTTCTATAACATAGCATAATAAAAAAGATTATTGCACATTAAACTGCCATTCAATTATATACAACTTGTTATTCATTTTAAATATATAATAAAGTTAACATGTAATTTCCTTTTTTACTTCCTTCCCCCATATCACCCTAGAGATGGTTATTAGACACAAATAGGTATATATATATATGTAAAATTATTTTATACAATTTTATATTATTATTAATAATTAATTTTAATTCCAGGCAGCTGGGCTGCCCAGTGGATAGAGCCCTGGGCTAAGAGTCAGGAAGACCTGAGCTCAAATTTGACATCACATACTTATTAGTTGTGTGAACCAGGGCAAGTCACTTTACTTTTTCCTGTCTTGGATTCCTTCACTGTAAAATGAGAAGAATAAAACCATCTACTTTCTCCAGGTTTTTTGTGACTATTAAATGATAATATTTGTGAAGCACTCAGCATGGTGCCTGGTACAGAATAAATGATTAATAGTTTCTTCTCCTTCCCTTCCTTTCCTTTCCCTGTCTTTTAGGAGGTAGAGAAAGTTCTGATTTTAACCAACAAGGAGTAAATGGTTCCTGAAGTAGAAATATTGTGGTGCAGGGAGAAAAGAAGCGTTCTACTTCAGAATCGATGAGAGAGTCTTTGTCTGATACGCATTTTGGGAGGGCATTGCAAAGAGTTTGGAGAATGGAAAGGTTGGATTCCTTGGCCAAAATTCTACAGGGAATCAGCCCAATGGGATGGAAAGCTCTCAAGAATGAAATATTTTTTTTTTTTTTGCTTTTTGGAAGGGGGAAGATAGGACAATTGGTGTTAAGTGACTTGCCCAAGGTCACATGGCTAGTTTTTGTCTTAAGTGTCTGAGTCTGAATTTGAACTCAGGTCTTCCTGACTCCAGGGTCGATACTCTATTCATTTTGCCACTTAGCCACCCCAAGAATGAAATATTAATAACACAAACAAATGAGTCTGATGAACACTCATTTCTTTTTTTTTAATCAATAAGTCATTTCCCCTTACTTAATAGTATTTTATTTTTTCCAAGTACATGTAAAGATAGTTTTCAACATTCACTTTTATGTGATTTTGAGTTCCAAATGTTTTTCTCCCTCCTTTCCCTTTTCCCTCCCCAAGAGAGGCTATACATGTACAATCATGTTAAACATATTTCCCCATTAGTCATGTTGTGAAAGAAGAATCAGAACCAAAGGAAAAAAAAAAACCACAACAACAAAAAAAGAGAAAATAGTGTGCTTTGGTCTGCATTCAGACTCTATAGTTCTTTCTCTGGATGTGGATAACATTTTTCATCATGAGTCTTTTGGACTTGTCTTAACACTCGTTTCTTAAGGAAGAAAAGTGGAAGCTGTCTAAAGACAATGATTAAATTCTATTTTAAAGGTGGAAGCAAGGCAAAAAAATGGAAAGTAGTTTTAAAAAAAAATGGATGTGACCTTATAAGAACAGGGTCGTGAGCACCTAAGCATAGAATCAACTGAAGGTGACAAGTTTTATTGGGGGCAAGAGGTGACATGAGAGAGGGACAGGACACTGCTTAGGATAAATAGGACAATGGAGAGAAAGTGAACTATTCATTTCTCACTTTGTTTCTGTTTTCTCTGCCAAGAGAATAATATTTGGACTGAGAAGGTTAGAACAAAAATAGTTATTTGGGAGCCAACAGAGTACTCAACTGCCCTCAGTGAGTTCAAGAACTTTGACTTGCATAATCCGTGTCCTGGGCAGATGTGATTGCTGGAGGCATGGCTAATAATCTATGCAAGACTGTGTCAAATATGAGAGATGCCATATATAGGACTGGAGATAGACAGATGTCCTAATCCCCCCCAAAAAAAGGAAAAAGGGGAGTATTTTATATACTACCTATTGGTAAGCTTGACTTTGATTTTTTTGGCAAAATTCTAAAATACATTAAAGAGATAGTTTGTTATGTTAGAAAAAGAGATGTTTACAAAGAGCCTGCATGGCTTACTCAAGAACAGGTTATGGTAGCCTTATCTAATTTCCTTTTTTGACTGAATTATTTGACTCATAGATAAAAAAATTTCATAGACATAGTGGGTCTGAATTTTAGTGAAGAATTTTTGCCAATTTTTCTTAATGTAACCTTTGTCTTCAAGATGAAAAGTTATGACCTAGAGGGTAATACAATTAGGTTGATTAGAAGTGATTGAATAATGAGTGGACCCAAAGAAAGTCATCAAGGGACTGACATATCAGGAAGCCTGTGGGGAGTGTTCTAGGGATCTGTGCTTGGCTTCTTGGTGTTGAACACTTTTGTCAATGAACTGGATAAAGACATAGATGGCAAGGTTGTTGATTATGAAAACAATGCAAAGACAGGAGGGATGGCTCACATATTTGATGATAACATCATAATTGGAAACTTCTAAACAACCTAGAAAGATGGGCTAGATCTGACAAAATGAGAACGAATAGTGACAAATGTAAAGTCTTACACTTGGGTTCAAAAAACCAATGTCCTATGTACAAAATGAGAAAGACCTAGCTGGACAGTCATTTCTATGAGAAAACTCTGGGGCTCTTAGAGGACTATAAATTCCATATGAGTCAACTGTGGGACAAGGCAGCTGGAGAAGTTTAACAAAGTCTTAGGCAGCATGAAAAAATAAAGGAGGTGAGAGTGCTATTATTCCCTAATCTGGTTGAACCAGACTATTGGGTTATAGTTTAGCTGGGGATAAGGAAAGGAAATAAGCATTTACATAGTTCCTACTATGTTCCAGGCACTGTGCCAAACAATTTTACAAATATTATCTCATTTGATCCTCACAGCCACCTCGAGAGGTAAATGTTCATTTCACAGGTGAGGAAATTAAAGCAAACAGAGGTTTAAGTGACTTGGCCAGGGTCACATGGCTAGTAAATGTCTGAGGCTAGATTTCAAATCAGATATTCCTGACTCCTGGCCCAGCACTCTATCCACTGGAAATCATAATATACAATATTACAAGATAAGTATAATGGAAGAGGTATACAAGATACTAGGTGAATTCATAGAGGGAAAGCTATTTGCCACCTGGGAAGGAGTTTATACAATTTGTTCCTGATCATTCCCCATACACACATACACTCTCTCTCTCTCTCTCTCTCTCTCTCTCTCTCTCTCTCTCTCTCTCTCTCTCTCTCTCTCTTATTGTCAGTTGGTGATGTTTTTCTATTTCTTTTGGTTTGAAGGGATGATCTTTCAGTGTGTGTCTTTCTGGCAGGTTCTGGCATCATAGGCAAATCAAATTAATGGCTTGGGAAAGTCAAGATTGGCTTGGCAGGAGGGAGCACCATAATAATCCTTTGAAAAGCACTGGCTAGGGATCACACAGTATGCTCTAATTTATCCCAACAGTAACTTTCCACGCACCTAGAACATAGGAATCTCACAAAAACCAAGCACTATGGATAGAATGCTGGAATTGGAATCAGAGGACCTGAGTTCAAATCTCCCCTCTGTTAGTTACTACTAATTAAAGCTCTTCTCTGGGTCCTACCTTCCCCACCTATAAACAGAAGGGGTTGGACTCAGTGATTCTGGTGGTGGTATGAAAGGGGAGGGTTGGAGGGAGGAGAGAATAGGGGTGAGATCTATTAGGAGGCTCTTACAATGGTTCAGGGAGGTATATAGTAATGAGGACCTGTATTAGGGTGTTGGCCATAGGAATAAAGAGGAAGAGATGGATATGAGAGATGTTACAAAGGCGAATTGGATAGGACTTGGTAACTGACTGAATATGAAGAGTCAGGGAGAAGGAAGAATCAAAGATAAAACCAAGGAATAAAACATGGGAGGCAGGGTGAACAATGATGCTGTTGCCAAAAATACAGAAATCGGAAGGAGGAGGAGGTTTAGGGGAGAAACATAACAAGCTTGGTTTTGGACATGTTGAGTTTGAGGTGCTAACAGGACATCCAAGTAAAGATGCCCTACAGTGGGAGACGTGGGTGTAACTCTCAGAAGAAAGGTTGGGTTGGAGATTTGGGACTTATCTGCATAGAGGTGGTGTTTGGAGTCATGAGACTCAATACAGCTGTCAAAAGAGAAGAAAAAAGAAGAGTGACAAGGGACAGAAACCTTGAGAGGACTCTCCACATAAGGGACTAGGAAGAGGATGAAGAGGCAGTGATGTGAACAGAGCAGGAATGATTAGAGAGGTAGGGGATAAACCAGGAGAGGATTCAGAGTATCTCTGGACCTAAGGGGAGGGAGAGAGAAAGACAGACAGACAGACAGACAGACACACACACACACACACACACACACAGAGTTCAATAAAAGATGGTCAACAGTATTGTAATTAGGATGCTTTTGATAACCTCAGAGAATACTGCCTCAGTGGAACAGTGAGGGCAAAAGCCAAATTGCAAGACGAGGAGAGAGTAGGTAAAGAGGAATTGCTGGCCAGGGAATTCTGAGACCCATTGCCGTCATCTGCTTGGTGTTTCTTTCTCCAAGCACAAGTGACTTAAAGGTGATCATTAGAGATGGAATTTTAGGGAGTAGTTATGTCAGAAGTTTGGGAGCTCTTGGGTTCCTCAGTTGGTGTGACCGGCAATAGAAGGTTTTTTCTTTGTTTTTGCAACTACATGCTTTTTCATGAAGATAAACACTACCACAAATATGAGCCCAAGCCATGATACTCATATTCAGGTATTCAGACAGGGCAGAACTCAGGAGATGGTGAAATGGTACTTGGACAGTTCCACAAAATATTTCAAATTCACATTCCAGGGTTTTAAGTATTAACCTCCTGGGGAAGTATAAGAGGAGTTATCGTTTATCCTCTCATGTTTTAAGTCTTCATTAATTCTTACTTATGCATCTTTTTGAGTTTTAAACATTGTGTGTGTAGATGTATAGGTAATAAATAGAGCTGTTTTATACCTGATCTACCTTATATACATCGGGTACTTTTCAAATCCTTTTTGGGGAGACTCCAGACATGAATTATACCTAAACTTTAAATGATTTCCCCCTTTTATGAACATCAGGTTCCCCTGTGACTAGACCTAGTCCATGGGGCTGTAGCTGGGACTGCTTAGTGGGAGAAGGTACCCTAGTTCCCTGGTCCAGCAGATCTGTTGCAACACATATATATATCTTTTATTCTCCCAACTGGACTGTAAGCCTCATGAGGGCAGGGGTCCTATCTCAGACTTCTTTGTACTCTTCATAATATTAGGTACACAATATTTCTGAGAGAATGAATAAGGCTGGTATTTTCCATTTGTATAATTTCCTTTCAAAGATTTTTCATATATGTATATGTGTGTATAAGTATATATACTTTTACGTATAGTCTATATATGTATATGTATATAAAATTTTACTTGCTCCTCACACCAGCCCTGTGAGGCTGGCAGGGAAGGTACTGTTATTCTCATTCAATAGATGAAGCACCAAGGCCTAGAAATGTTTAATGATTTTCCCAAGGTCACTTAGTTGGGTTTGGAACATTGGTCCCTGGAAAGCCGACTCAGTGCCCCTGCAATAGGCAGAGGGTGAAAAATTTCCAGTCATTCCTCCTGGGGTCAAACCATGCTGCACCCAGATTTCTCCCTTCAATATACTCAGACACAACCAAATAATCAGGCTCATGACCTGGAGAGCCAGTAGGCCACACTGGCTGTATTATTTTTCAGGGAAAGCCCAGATCCAATAAGAGACTTCCCACTTAATATACCCACTAGCTTGCTGATCTACTTAAATTAATGGCTAAAATAAAATAAAATAAAAAGAGCTAGCCTGCTGATCCTTAAACCAATGACCCAAAAAGACAAGTTAAAACATAACCAGCTCTTAGAGTACAGCAGGGGGCAACCACTGGGATGTGACTGGAGCCATCTTGGGTCCCAATCTCCTATTTCCCTATTCCAGGCAGCTCTGGGTTTCATGGCAGGGGTTGTGGTTTTATTATCAACACCACCCCCTGCAATGACTGGGGAGCATTTTTCTGGTTCCTCAGACCTGATACCAAGGGCAGAGTGTCTCTTCAAAGAAACAGCCTTTGGAAAGGTCTAATCTCAGGCTTTGCTTTCCCTTAGGCTTCCCAAGTGATTTTGTTTGATTTATCAGTTCCTCCACAAAAACTTCCTTGATTCTACCAGCTAGATGACAGTGTGGAGCAGGGGAATGATCACTGGGTTTAATAGTCAGAAGACCAACATCTGAATCCTGGCTTTCCTACTTGCTTTTTGGGTGACCCTGGAATCCCACTGGTCCTTACTCCTCATCTATAAACCAAAGGGGTTAGATTAGACAATGCTTTAAAGTCTCTTCTAGCTTTGATTTCTGGAGTTATTACTCCTTTGGTGATTTCTCACAACAATCAGTATACCTTTCCACTTACCTGCCTCACAGGGTTGTTATGAGCAAATGAGATAACATAAATAAAGAACATTGTAAACCTTAGAGTGCTATATACATGCTACCTAGGATAACTGAATCCAATTCTCTAATTTTACAGATGAGGAAACTGAGGCAAAGAGAAATGGAGTGACTTATTCAAGGTCACGAAGTTGACAGAGCTTAGATCCTCTAACTCCAAAGCTATGACTCTTTTTTTCTTGGTGCCATTTTAATATTTTATTTATCTTTTAAAAATATTTTTATTTAAAGTTTTGAGTTCCAAATTCCATCCCTCCCTCCTCTCTCTGAGACAATAAGCAATCAGATAAGTTATATGTGTGCAATTTTGAATAATACTTCCATATTAGACGTTTTGCACAAGGAGATGAATAAAAGAAAAAAATGAGTGAAAAATAGCATGTTTCAGTCTACGTTCAAATATTATCAGTTCTTTCTCTAGATGCAGATAGTATGCATCATCATCAGTCCTTTGGAATTGTATTGGATCATTGCATTGCTGAGAATAGCTAAGTCATTCATAGTTCTTCATCAAACAATATTGCTGTTTTTGTATACAACATTCTCCTGGTTCTGTTCACTTCACTATGCATCAGTTCATGTAAGTCTTTTCAGGTTTTTCTGAAATCATCTTCCTTGTCATTTCTTTTTTTTTTTTTTGTCATTTCTTATAGCACAAAAATATTCCATTACAATCATATACCAAACTTGTTTAACTATTCCCCGATTGATGGGCATCTCTTCAATTTCCAATTCTTAGACACCATAAAAGAGTTGCTACAAATATTTTTGTACAAATAGGTCCTTTTCTGTGTTTTTTTTTTTTTTTTTTAGCAATTGGGGTTAAGTAACTTGCTCAAGGTTACATGGTTAGTCATTATTTATGTGTGGGTGCTCATTTTCTGAGGCCGGATTTGATCTCGTGTCATCCCAACTCCGAGGCCGGCACTCTTACTCACTGCACCACCTAGCCGCCCCGCCCTTTTAGGGCAATTGGGGTTAAGTAACTTGCCCAAGGTCACACGGCTAGGTTTTTGTTTGTGTGGGTTAAGTGTCTGAGGCCAGATCCGAACTCAGGTCCTTCTGACTCCAGGGCCGGCACTCTACTCACTGCGCCACCTAGCCGCCCCTTCTGGTTTTTTTTTTTTATGTCTTTGGGATACAGACTTAGTAGTGGTATTGCTGGGTCAAAGGGTATATACCATTTTATGGCCCTTTGGGCATAGTTCCAAATTGTTCTCCAGAATGGTTGGATCAGTTTAAAACTCCATCAACAGTATCACTCTTTTTTAATGTACCATGCTATCCTCAAATTACTACCAGAGGAAACTTCCTAAAATATTGGTTTGATAATATCATCCCCTCAGCTCAAAAATCTTCAATGATTTCCAACTCTCTACATAATAATGCCCAAACTCCCTAGTCTTCCATTCAAGTCTCCCTCTCCCCAAATCTGGTTCCACCCTACTAATCCAATCTTATCTCCCACTGTTCCTCTATATAAAACCTCTGTTCCTATTAGATTGGTTAATTTAGTTTCCAGAATGAAGTTTTGTATTCTCCATTTGGCAACCTTTGCTTATGTGATCCTCATATCTGGAATGCCCTCCCCCTATCTAAATCCTTCAAGGTCCAAATCAAGTGCCTCTTCCCCTATGAAACATTTTTGACTACTGTAGCCAAAAGTTATATCATTCTATCTTCTCTGAACACCTATACTATTTATTGTCTTCATCAGTCATCTAGCCCATAGCATATACTGTCAGCCTCATATTGTTAGTTACCTTTGCCGGTGGATAAGTCTTATTTCCCCAATGAGATTATAAATTTCTTGAAGACAAAAGCCATGCTTTACAAGTCTCCATGTCTCACCTGCTGGTCCCAGCACAGGAATGAATAGATATCAGTAAATATTTGATGATTTATTTTTATCTAGAAGCAAAGTGTCACCAGAAAAGGTTCAAAGTATTACACACTCAATACTAGCTTGGAATATTGCCTTGGGGTAGAAAAACTCTGCTAGAAACTGGTCTTTGGCTCCAGAATACAAAGTCTTCCAACTGCAACATTCCCTAACTTTTCTCCTGGCAGTGCTCAAAGTGGGGGAACAAGAAGTCAATGGGATGGTTTGAATATATCCTTTCTTTTGGAGAAATGTTAGTAGGTCGCTTTTCTGTATTGTTTCAGATAAAGAAATAAAGCAGAAGACTTTTGGTGGTAGCAAAAAACTGGGGAAAAAAACAACTAGGTGCCAAATCATCACAGAATGACTAGCTAAATGATGATATCTGAATGTCATGAATTATTATTGCACCATTCATTAGTAATAGAAGAAATTAAGAGAAATTTAGGAAGACTTACATGAAGTGAGGTAGACTGAAGAACCAATAAAATAATATACACAATGACTTCAACAATGTAAATGAAAGCAAAAGACTAACAGGCAACTGAACTCAGAATAATGAATGAGAATAGATGATGAAGACACTTGTTCTCAGTAAAGAGGTGGGGGACTACAGGTTCAAATCCCACCTCTGATATTTACTACCTGTGTTACTTTAGGTAAATCACATTACCTGAGTCTCAGTTTCCTCATTTATAAAAGGAAAGTTAGATTAGATGCTCCCTGAAGACTTTTCAAGATGTAGATCTGGGATCCTAAAAGAATATTATCTATACTTTCAGTTACTGTTCTGTTTGGTTTTGCTCAACTCTTATTTGCCATAAAGAAGAAATGATCCTTGGGAAAAGGGAAGTGGATGAAGAATAGTGGGAATTAAAAAAAACCATGAAATAGTTGGCATAAAAATAAAGACATCCAAAGCTTTTTTTTTCCCTTTCAAAGTAATATGGACAAATAAGGATTTGTCCATAGGCACAACTCTTTTTAAACAAATCTAATTACATAATCACAGAATCAGAATTAAAGGGAGCCCAGAGGCCATCAAGTTCAATTTCCTGTCTACATTATTTTTTTTTTTGCAAATTGTCATTAACCTTCTATTTGAATACCTCTTGTGACAGAGTTTACTACCTTATGAAGCAACCCAGTCTCTTTTTAGATAGTTCAAGTTGTTGGGGAAATTCTCCCTTATGCTGACCTGAAATATCCCTCTTTGTAGCTATCACCATTGGTTCTAGTTTTGGAATTATAATCCAAGTTTGATACTCTTCTGCAAGAAAGTATTTCAAATGCGGAGTGTTCCAAAAGTCTTAAAGTTGAATAGTTTAATAGTTTAAAACTGCACTAAGACTTTTTTGGGATGCTGTATTTAAGCATAGGAACCATGTGATCCTTAAGACTTCTCTTCCCAAGGCTAAAATATTCCTAGTTCTCTCACAGGATGTGATCTTGAGCCTCCTTACCTTTCTAGCCCCCCTTCCTCTGGACATGTTCCAGCTTGCTAATGTCCTTCTTACAATGAGGCATCCAGAACTGAACATAGTTTTGTAATTATGGTTTGACCAACATGACATCTCCTTTTTGAATGCTACCTTTCTACTAATGTAGCCCAAAGTTGCATTAATTTTCTTGGCAATTACATTATACTGTTGATTCACATTAAGCTTATAGTCCATGAATCCTTAAGTGATTTGCCAAGAAGTAACTAGATGGGCAACAGTTCTCAACTTTGAGTCTGGAAGACCTGATCAGGTTCAAACACAGCCTCAGAGATTTACTAATTCCATCACCCAGGGCAAGTTACTTGACCTCTTTCAGCCTCAGCTTCCTTATCTGTAAAATGGGGATAATATGAGACCTAAGTCAGAGGGCTATGAAGATCAACTAAGATAGCATAAGCATAGTGCTTTATAAACCTTAAAGTCCTATGTAAATTTTAGCTATTATTATTTGGCCACAGTTTCCTCATCCTTTATTTGTACAGTTGATTAAAAAAACTATTAGCAGAAATGTATATTTATCAGCATCAAATTCCATCTTAGAGTCACCCCAATATACCAGCATGTCAAAATCTTTTGAATCCCCACTAAGACCTTAATAGATTTTTCTCATTAATTCATTTATTCATAAAATGAATTAGATTTCCCTTCAAGTTTAATTGTCATGTGCAAATATATACATATATATCTCATCTATATATTTATACAAGTCACAGATAAAAAAAAGTGAGACAAAACAAAACAAAAAATGAAGACTTGTTTGTTCAGTTGTGTTCTCCATGACCCCATGTGGGTTTTTTTGGCAAAGATCCTGCAGTGATTTGCTATTTACTTGTCTAGCTCATTTTACAGATGAGGAAACTGAGGCAAAGAGGGTTAAGTGCCTTTTCCAGAGTCACACAGCTCATAAGTATCTGAGGCCAGATTTGAACTCAGGAAAAGAAATCTTCCTAACTCGAGGCTGGGCCCTCTATCCATTGTGCCACCTAGCTGCCCACTAAACTTGTAACCAACTACTAAAAACTTACTTGTAGCTTAGCTTGGCATTGATCATTTGACAAGCATTCTTTGGATACAGTAATCAAACCAGTTGTGAATCGACCTCACTTTACTATCTAATAAACATCTTTCCCTTTTCTCCCCAATGGTGTAATGAGAAACTGTACCAAATGCCCTGTTAAAATTCTGACATGAACCCATCTATACCATGCTAATGATCTGTCAGTCTAGTGATCCCATTAAAAAGAAAAATAAGATCAGTATGGTATGACTTGCTCTTAGTGAACCCATGGTTCTTCATTTCACTTCCTAAGGGATCATAAATCATTCATTTTATTCTAAAATTTTCTTAGGGATTGATGTGAATGGATCTCCCTATCTTTCCCAGTAGCTACTCCTGGGCTTGATCCTACTCCTGACGGGCACCAAAATTTTGACCTGCTCCATTTTTGACCTGGGTCAGTTTTGGCCCTCCTTAAATGGTTTGGTACAGGCAGTTAGGTGATGAAGTGCATAGAGCATTAACCTTGCAGTCAGGCACTGTGTAGAGTATTGGGCCTGGAATCAGGAAGGCTCATCTTCCTGAATTTAAATCTGGCCTCAGACACTTTCCAGCTGCGTGATCCAGGGCAAGTCACTTAACCCTGTTTGCCTCAGTTTCCTCATCTGTAAAATGAGCTGGAGAAAGAAATGGCAAACCATTTCATTATCTCTGCCAAGAAAGCCCCAAATGGGGTCATGAAGAGTCAGACATGACTGAAAAATAATTAAAGAACAACCAAAGGAGGCGGCTAGGTGGCACAGTGAATAGAGCACCGGACCTGGAGTCAGAAGGACCTGAGTTCAAATCTAATCTCAGACACTTAATGTTTACTAGCCCTGTGACCTTGAGCAAGTCACTTAACCCCACTTGCCCTCCAAAAAAAAAGGCAAAAAAAAACAAAACCCCAAAACAACCAAAGTGGTCTGATGCCTTCCTCTCACTGAAAAAGCTCCCCTTGCTGGGGTCAGACCTAGTGAAGACACCAGATTGATTGGCTATCTTCATCCTACCGAAGCTCAGAACACTGGAGCTCAAGTGAGCCACCAGCCTCCACCTCCCCGGGAGTAGACATTACAAGCACACGTCCCATGCCCAACTTTAATAAATGCTTGTTGAGTTGAATGGACTACAAACAAGTACAAATAATACAATTCTGGATACCTCCTGGAAGGAACCATACTACGAAGGAGGAGAAACAAGTCAATCAATCAACAAGCATATTATTAATTGCCTACTCAAAGCCAGCTCTGAGTTTTCTGGAGACCAGAACTCAGTGAAGCCATTTAGTCATTCATCAGCCATCTTGGTTTCTCTCCCCTCACCCAGTTTCTCACAAAAATTCCTCTCAGGGAGCCAGTCTGATTGATCTGCATTTCTGCTTCCCTAAAGCAATCTGGCTCATTTGAAAATGTCCTGGTTTGGGGTTTGAGTCCTGACTCTGATACTTCTTAGCTGTGAGACCATAGATTTAACCTCTCTCAAATCATTTCCTCCTCTACAAAACAGGGAGAAGGACTAGACTTATGTTTTTGGTGTTTTAGGTTTTTTTTGGTAGGCAATCAGGGTTAAGTGACTTGCCCAGGGTGACACAACTAGTAAATGTTTGAAGTCAGATTTGTACTCAGGTCCTCCTGATTCTAGGACCAGTACTCTATCTATCTCACCAACTAGCTGTCACCCAGCTGCCCCTCTGTCCTTGGTGAGGAACTTCTACCAGTACTGGTACCTCTACAAGCGTAAAGACTTGCCCAGAGCATTGAGAGGTGATATGACTTGCTTAGGGTCAAACATCTAATATGTGTCAAAAGTCATGTCAAAAGTTCAGTCATGTCTGACTCTTCATGACCCCATTTGGGGTTTTCTTAGCAAAGATACTAGAATGGTTTGCCATTTCCTTCTCCAGATCATTTTACAGATGAGGAAACTGAGGCAAACAGGGTAAAGTGACTTGCCCTGGGTCACACAGCTAGTAAGAGTCTGAGGTCAGATTTGAACTCAGGAAAATGAGTGTTCCTGACCCCGGCTCCTTCTCAGTTTATCCTCTAGCCCTTGCTATAGAATATGGATAACAATATTTCTACTACCTACTTCACAGGACTGTTGTGATGAAAGGTCCCCAAACACTATAGAAATGTAAACAACTACTGTTATTATTTCCTGACACACTTCTTGCTTGAAGTCCTATGTGGCAATGGAAGAAAGAGGGAAATCTAAAGACCTGGAAAACCTGCCTGAGGTCCTTTAAAGCAATTGGGGAATAGGACTCTGTATAGTCAATCCCCCAGGGGGGGGGAGGGGTCACTGGAGAGTGGAACAGTGCCCTTGATGTTTCTCCACTTGCTTGATGATCGGCTATCAACCCCAACTCTCTGCCTCTTTGCTGTCAGGCAGGTGGACTGGTTACTGAGTCATTCTGGAATTGCTCATAGGCTTCAGCACTGCAAAGAAGCTGCAATCAGCCCCTGCTGGCTGCTGGTTGCTGTAGTCACACAGCAATGCAGTGTTCTTCAGAGAACTCTGCCCAGCTCCCTGGATCAGCCTCTTCAGGCTTCAGTCCCAAATCAGTGGATATCAGAAGAAAGTGTCCTGGAGATCTGGCCCCAACTGGCTCCTTGCTTCTCACCTTTAAAATTCTCCAGAATTTCCAAAGACATTCAAGGCTTGATTTTAGGTAGCAGCCATGCCACCTAAAAAGAACAGGGAGGTCTCTCTGCCACACATTCTACCCTCAAAAAAACCCAACTTGATCATCTAAACACACTCTATACTTTTTGACATCCACGATTTTGCTCACACAGTACACTTTCTTCTCAGGCATTGGCTAAATTCTTATCCACCCTTTAAAATGCACCTCACATGCCACTGCCTTCATAAAGTCTTTCCTTACTGTCCTTGTGAGGAACATTCTTTTTCCTCTGATTTCATGCTGTTCTGTTTGGATAATATGCATATCGTGTTATATTATGAATCATAGTTATTTTTAGGTGTTTTTATCCCATTACTAGATAGAGTTTTATGAAGGAAAGAACTAGTGGTCTGCTGGTAAATATTTAACAATTGGCTCTCTGAAAAAAAGCAAAATGTATGAATGACACACTTTTACACTTTATATACATTTTTAACATTTTCTCTATAACTTTACTAAGTTTACACAATCAACAAAACAATAAATCAAATCCCAATATGTAGCATTTGCTGATATTAGAGGTATAAATGCTCATACTGAAAATTTAAGAATAGGCTTTTGGGGGCAGCTAGGTGGCACAGTGAATAGAGCACTGACCCTGGAGTCAGGAGGACCTGAGTTCAAATCCAGCCTCAGACACTTGACACACTTACTAGCTGTGTGACCTTGAGTAAGTCACTTAGTCTCAATTGCTTTGCCTTCTCCCTCAAAAACAAAACAAAAAACCAATTGGCTTTTGCTGGTAGATGCCAGCTCCAGCACACCCCTGGCAAGAACCATATCTTACCTAAAATTTGTGCCTCTCCCCTCCAGAGTGTAACATGAGCTGTATAGACATTCTCTGCTCACTTCCTAGGCAACCACACGAGATAGCCTTTTTCTTTGCCACAGTCAATGTCTCAACTTGCACAAGTGATCCCCTTCCATTCCATCCTCTCCAGCAGATCAGCCCCTTCATCACCCTGACTCTCACTTGTCTTCAATTTCTCCCTACCTACTGACTGCATCCCTTCTGTCTACAAACATACACATGTTTTTCTTATCCTCAAAAAGCCCTTCCTTCTACACCCATTTATGCCTTATCTAGCTTGTTTGTACATAGTTGTTTGTTGTACTTCCCATTAGATAGAGATTAGATAGCAGAGACAGTCTTCTAGCTGTCTTTGTCATCTCAGTACTTGGAACAGTGATTGGCACATAGTAGGTGCTTAATAAATATTTAGCGTCTGACTGCTTCCAAACATGTGGCAAGCAGGCACTGAAAGGACTTGGTATTATAGTATGATGTGGCAAACCCTGAGTAGTTTGTTAGTCATATAGAATCACAGAATTGGAGATATGGAAAGCAGCTTGGCACCCATCTAATCCACACCCCATATCAATGGAATCCCCAGTATATCATATACCCAACAAATGGTCAGCCAGCCTCTCATTGAATACCTCCAAGGAGGGGGAAACAATTGGTTCTCAAGGCAGCCCATTCCACTTTTGGACAGCTCTCTTTGTTAGGAAGTTTCTCCTTACATGAAGCCCAAATCTGCCTCTTTTCCACTTCCCAACCTTTCTCCTGCTTTTGCCTTCTTAGGTCAAAAAGCACAAATCTAAGCTCTCCTTTACATGATAATTCTTCAGATACTTAAAGGCGATTATCACATCTTTTTTTGTTTTGTTTTGTTTTGTTTTGTTTTTCCCTTCTGGGATAAATTCCTTTAATGGATCTTTATGTCATTGACTCCAGGTTTTTCACCATCCTGGTGGACACTCTCTATCTTATCAATGTCTTTCCTAAACCAAGGCACCCAGAACTGAACAGAAGAGTCCTGCTAAGGTCTGACATTCAGATAATGGTCTCCCTACTCCAGGAAGTTCTCTCTCAATGCAGCCTGAAGGTACACTATAGGATAGTCAGAGCATTGCATCAGTTAAAATATTCCTTCTGGATCACTCTCTTGCTTCAGCTTTCCCATGTGGCAAGTAGCATGTCCTGTCTCTGAACCCTCCACCAGGGCATGGAGAGAAAGGCTTTACTTTTTCCTTCTATCCTCCCATCTCTTCTAGGTAGAGCACAGGCTCAACCAAGTGAATTTGCACCTGGACCCCTGGCTGCCTTTTGTTATTGTGAATTTCCCTTTTTTGAATATCAGTCTAAAGGTGCATATGTCCAGGCATGGGTTTGAGAGGTCCCAGATTCCAGTGAGTGAAGCTGGCTAGAGACAGAGCAAGTTTCTAAATCAGAGAGCACAAGAGGGCTGACTAATCCAACCTTGGCTGTTTTAACAGTGGGCATGTAGTGAGTGTGGTTGGACAGTACAGAACCAAGGTGAAATGTAAAATACTTAATCAACAATCCCACAAACTGCTTCATGTTCTAATAAAGCTTAAGGATCAACTTCCCAAGAGAATACAACTATAGTTATAAGTTCTTGAATCTTATTTTGTCTTACCGTCAATGTCTGAGTTTGTGTGTGCGTGCGTGTGTGTGCGCTCATGTGTGTGTGTTTTAATGTTTTTTTCATGCAGAGGAAAGAAATACCTATCCTTTATCTGATCCATATTGCATAAGTACCTTTCTACTTTTGGGGGGAGAACCCCTAAATGTGAACTAAAACTTAAGCTATAAATAAATAGACCCTGAAATACTACAAAGGGGATTTTAATAAACCGAAGATGTGAGAAAAGGAAGTCTAGCATTTTCCTGCTCCCTCATTAGAGGCCAGGCTATGCTAATCAAGACCATATGCCTGAGTCCACAGCTGAGGAGCCTCTTGGTGGAGATGATAGTGCTATATCCCCAGTCCGTCCAGGCCCAACAGTGGGTCATCAAGGTTAGAAAAGCATAGCACAATACTCTGTACACAATAGATGCTTAATAAATGTTTCACGAATTGAATTTAAACTGAAGGGGAAAAAAAGGATGGGCAAGGACTGTTTCTTTTTCTCCCAAAGTGCCTAGCACAAGGCTGAATACACACTAGTTACTTTATTCATTAAACATCTCTTTCCTGAATTCATATAAAGGGGAGGCAGAGAGGTAAATTGAAAAGATCACTGGTCTTGGAGTGAGAAGCCCTTGGTTCAAGTGTTGGCTCTGACACTATTTAGCCCTGTGACCCTGGGCAAGTTTGCTTAACCTCTCTCCATTTCCTCTTCTGTAAAATGAGTGTTAGACCAGATGGTCTCTCAAGGCCTCTCCAGCTCTGAATTTGGGCTCTTATGGGCACCTGACCTAACCCAACTTGTGGATTTACTTTGAATATTTAATAAGATAACACAGTAATGGAAACAGTTTGAAGAAGGTAAAGTGCTCTGGCGATGGATGAGGCGATATTATGAAGAGGAGATTTTGGTTGGGACGGTAAAGCATACAGACCAAAAAGTTCAGTAACAATCCAGTTTTTATTACATAACAACACCAGACAGAAATATGAGGTATGTCACAAGAGCTGGCGTTTGATTGATTGACCAGAGAACTAAAGATGACATCTCTGCAGGAAATCACTGAGGCCTCAGGAGGTTGAAGAAAAGGAGTGTGATGTTGACAAATATGGTCAAGACTATAAGAAAATCAGGGGAAGGTTCTTGGACATCCCTGCTGTCCCGAAGGAGGACAAAGAGCTCACCAAGACAGGGTTTAAACTTGGGCCTCATTAGTGCTTGACTTGATTTAACCAAATTCAGCTGGGGTCAAGTAAGGCTTCACTAGCAGTAAAGCTATCCTTAAATCCAGCCTCAGACACTGACCAGTTCCATGACCCTGGGCAAGTCACTTCATTGCTGGCTGCCTCAGTTTCCTTAACTGTAAAATGGGACAAAAAATAGTCGGAAGGAGAGGGGAAAGGGATGGTTAATTTCTTACAATCATAGGTTTTAAGAAGTAAGGATCTTTGGCCACAAATGTAAAAATTATATACATCGGTGCTCAAGGTCCCTTTTAGCATTAACATCTTAAACAAGTAAAGCTGGTCACCTGACCTTCATCGATCATTAAAGATTCACATCCCACCCAACCATCCTCCCAGGCCACCTTAATCTGCCCAACCATGGCTGCTGCCTTGTTTCTCCTCACCTAGAGAACACTTGGCACTCTGGTCTTCCAGAATCTATGGCCCCAATCTCTGGGGAAGTTAACTTACTTACTCAGCTTTGGAATTACCATCCTGGGGCTGACCTGTCTTGAGTAATTGCAAACTTGATGAGCCCACTATACCATCTAGCTTGTTCCAGACCAGATAAGGTGATGCTTCACATCTCATCCAGTCAACATCTTGCCATCTGCCTTGCTACTGGGTGTGTTTCAGTCTTGAGACCAATCCCTCATCCCATACCCCCTTTTTGCCTCTTGCTCTCAGTAATCAAATAAACAATATCATGATTTTTGGAAGGGTATGTCAATTGACTTCTCTATGGATCAACTCACTGTCCCAGGGATTCACCAAACAAAACTCTCTTCCTTGGCCACAGCCTCCTTATTAGAATGTAAGTTCCTGGAGGTCAGGAACTGTATCGCCATTCTTTGTCTTCCCAATGCTTAGCACATAACCTGGCACTTAATCACTATTAACTGAATGACTGAAAGACTGACTTATTTTTTATTCCCATTGCTTATCATAATGTCTGTCCAAGAATCAAAGCCTAATAAATGCTTTCTCGTTTGTTGAGCTCAGCACCTGTTACATATTTACTCTGTAAATAAACTGAGAACTAGTTTTCTCCCCAATTCCAACAAGAAATTTAGTGAGCAGTCCAACAGGGAGCTTAGAATTTGATGTGAAAAAGAGCCAGGACAGTCCAAAAATATTTATAGCAGCTCTATTTGTGGTGGCCAAGAACTGGAAATCGAGGGGATGCCCATCAATTGGGGAATGGCTGAACCAGCTGTGTTATATGAATGTAATGGAATACTATTGTGCTATAAGAAATGATGAACAGGCAGACTTCAGAGAAACCTGGAAAAGCTTATATGAACTGATGCTGAGTGAGGGGAGCAGAACCTGGAGAACACCGTACACAGTAACAGCCACAGTGTTCGAGGACTGATTTGATAGCCTTAGTCCTTCTCAGCAATTCAAAGACCTAAAACAATTCCAAAGGACACACAATGGAAAATGCCAGCCACATCCAGAGAAAGAACTATGGAGTTAGAATACAGAATGAAGCAGACTATTTTCTCTTTTGTTTTATTTTATTTTCTTCCCCTTTCTCATGGTTTTCCCCATTTGTTATAATTTTTCTATAGAACATGACTAATGTGAAAATGTATTTAACAGGAATGTATATATGAGCCTATATCAGATTGCAGACTGTCTTGGGGAGGGAGAAAATTTAAAACTTATGGAAGTGAATGTTGAAAACTAAAAATAAAAAAAAAAAGAGCCAGGACAGTCTATTTCTGGTATTTGGAAGGAACTGATATGAAGCTCACTGGCTACAGGAGGGCAATCAAGACCACATGACAGCTGCTTGTGAAACTAGGCCCCCAATTCAAGTTTAGGCCCTTTCTGAGCCCAAGTTTTCTTATCTGTAAAATGGGTATGATAAGATTTGTGCTATCTACCTTACAGGGTTGTTTTGTAGAAAGCTCTTTGTAAACTTTGAAGGAGTATCTAAATGTTAGTTATTAGTATTATTTCTAAGTTTCCTTTCAACTCTAAATTCTATAATTCTAAAGTGTGTTTCCTGAGGAGTATAACAAGAGAATAATAAGGGTATAAGCCACTGGCTGGTGAATATGCTTCAGACAAATTGAATGGGAATGAGAGAAAAAAAATAAAGGAATTGGATGTGGATTTTGTATGCCAGAGGAGCTATGTGTCAGCTAAGACAAGCTGGGTCTAGATGCAGAAAAAGATCTGTAATCTTAATTGTTCTTATGCTTTTATATTTTATTTTTATTTATTTGTTTTTTTTCTTTCATTTGCTAGTAAATGTCCCTTTTAAGAACTCCAATCTTGTTCCTTTTTTTTTTTTTTGGAGGGCAATTGGGGTTAAGTAACTTGCCTAAGGTCACACGGCTGGGTTTTTGTTTGTGTGTGTGTTAAGTGTCTGAGGCCCGAACTGAACTCAGGTCCTTCTGACTCCAGGGCCGATGCTCTACTCACTGTGCCACCTAGCCACCCCTCCAATCTTGTTCCTTATCTAAGGAGAAAAGGAGTTTTTTTTTTTTTTTGCATACTTCAAACAAGATAGCATCTTGAAATATCTTGAAAGGTCAGGCCTTGCTTTGTTTTTGATCACAGATCTTTGGAAGAGCCCATAGAGTTGAGACAGACAGAGCAGAGAAGTCAAGGGCCAAGTAGGAGAGAGTTGTGGACAAGTGTGGCTGCTGCCAACATATTTCCATGTGGGGTTTTCCTTCATGGTTTGGATTATACCTCTTTGGGGAAAGTCACAATATACAGATGAATGAGTCCATTAAGAATTTATAGAAAGTCCCTTGTTCACCAGTACCATAAAAGGGGTAGGGTATTGGCCTAGAGCATAGTAAAGGAAGTAGTCACAGAATTGTAGTATGACAGATGTCGAGCTGGAAGGGCCCTTATAGGCCCTACAGTCCAACAGTTCTATTTTACAGATGAGAAAACTAAGACCCAGAGAGGCTAAATAACTTGCCCAAGGAAACACAGGTAATGGTGTGGTAAGGTAGTAAAATGGTATAACTAGAATTCAGACCCAGATCTGGTGCTAAACTCTAAATCTGATACTATTTCTACTGTGCCCTATTACCTTAAAGATGAGCCAAGATCCTAAGACTAGATTTCCATGTTTGTGTGGTCCTGATCAATGTGGGAGCAAAACCTCCAGGGGAAATGATGTCATTTATAGTCAGTCAATCAAGAAATGTTTATTATTCACCTACTATGTGTCAAGCAGAGGGCTAAGCCCAGTAGAACCAAAAGAAAACAAAAGGATGTTAGGAATGTCCTACTTCCTGACCCAGATCCTCAAGCCTGGTCTCCATAAAAGAGCAACTACTTTCCTCCAATGGGTGCCTGCTTCCATCCACACAGATGCCTCCTCATCTATTCTCCAGGGTCCCAGGATATTCCCCCTGACACCAAATAAGCAAACTCGACAATCAGTGTCAAGGTCAAGCAGATTTTTACCTTGGTAAAGCAGAGGAAGCTAGTACTGCAGTGAATAGAGGACTGGACCTCTAGTGAGAAAGATCTGAGTTCAAATTTGACCTTAGATACTTAGTAGCTGTGTGACCCTATTCATGTCAGTTAAACTCTGTTTGCCTGAGTTTTCTGAGCTATAAAATGCGGATGATTAATAATGCTTACCTTGCAGGATTTTTGTGAGGATCGAATGAGATAATATTTGTAAAAAGTGCTTAGTACATAGTATACTATAAAAATGCTTATTCCTTCTGTGAAGGGAATTATGAATTTTAAATTATTATAACATATCATATCAATTAAAATAAATAATGATTAAATCATTAAAATTAAAATAATCATTCCTTTCACATTTCCCTTAGTCATTTTCCTGAATCTGACCTCATGTTTGCCTAGGAGACTGCTCTTGTCATTTAGAAATCTCCAACACCTTTTCCTTCTCTACCAAGTCATGTCCTTCCAACCTCTACAATTCTGCTCAAACTCATCTCCCCCAGGAAACCATTCTTAGTTAATCTTACTGGGCCCCAACTGCTCCACTTGCCCCTGCATCCCCATCACTCCTATGTGTCCTACACAGGACAGCTATAATGAATCAGTAGCATACTTGTTTACCCATTTTGTTTACTTCTATATCCTCAGCTTGTTTCATGGTGCTTGTGTTCTGCACCATCCTATAAACGATCACCTTGATTGGAGAAGACCACAGTTCTTTTCAGTCCAGGCACAATGCATGGGTTCTGTTTAGTCAAAGGGGACTTCAACAAAGAGAGGGAATAAGGGGGACCGGTATTCTAGTTCCAGCTTTTCTACTAACTAGTTGAAGGAATCACCTACTTTCTAGAAGTCTCAGTTTTCTCAGCTGAAAAGGCTTTCTTTAAGCCCCAATCAAAATCCCTTCCTTTACTGGAAGTCTTCCCCAATCCCTCTTAATTCTACTACCTTCCCTCTGTTAATTACTTCCTATTTATTCCACACAAAGCTTGTTTTGTATATATTTGCTTGCCATGTTGTCTCCACCATTAAAGTGCAAGCTTCTTGAGGGCAGGAGCTGTCTTATGCTTCTTTTTAGTCTCTCCAGCACTTAGTATAGTGCCTGGGACATAGTAGGTGCTTTCTAAGGGTTTGTTGATTGGTTGACTATAACATGAGGAAGGTAGACTATATGATTTTTCTAAGGTCCCTTTTAAGAAAGCATTTTTATCTCTGGAATTTTCTCTCCATTTAGGAAGATGGTTATCAATCACTGGGATCTTTTTGCACCCCACCAATGGTATTATTATTATTATCATTATTATAAAGGCTATAAAGCCAGGCTGACCTCCAGTAAGCCAGCAGAATCTAAGTCTCAGGCCAGGTCATCCTCAGGTACATATAGGTGGTGGGGGAAGTCACGGGACCTGGCATGTAGTAGATGCTTAATGATTGCTTCCTAGTTGATTGAGAAGAGAAAATTCTCTAGTAGTTATTCTACTTCTTAAACACTTCACAACAATGCTCTTCTCTATGCCTAGTACTTCTCTGAGGAGACAGTTATCATTAAGGAGAGGGAACTAATATATATTCACAAGGGCCTGGACAGGTACCAATATACCTATCTGGACCCCTTGCTCACAGGAATTTCTGCACTTGGCAAGGAGCTTAATGTAGGCTACAGTCAATCTACCATAAAATAATTTGTAGCTCAGCCTTGGGGACCTAATTCACTGAATTTAACAAATCTCCCGTGTGTGTGTGTGGGGGGGCGGTATAGAAAGAATATTTTACAGAGATTCTTAACCATTTTCATGTGTCATGGATCCTTTTGGCAATCTGGTAAAGCCTAAGGACCCCTTCTTAAATACATCAAATAAAATATTCAAAATTAAAGAGGAAACCAATTATAATGAAATGTTATTATCAATTTAAAAACATGTTCACAGATGCCAGATTAAAAACTCCTAACCTAAGACAATAAATTCCCCTTAAATACTGGAAAAATAAATGAGAGCTTTTCTCTTTCTTCAAAAACTTATTCCTTTACAGGTTAAAAGCATCTTTCTTTAAGAGCTCCAATGTGCCTAAACAAGGGCTTCCCAGTTGGAGAACATATGTGTCAGAGAAGAACCGATGTTTTAATACTGCCTTGACATTTAGGTCTTTTAACATCTCTTTTTCCTTTGTGGAAGAAACATTTATTTTTAAAAATCCACATTTATACGATGGGAGGGAAAAGTTAGTCCTTGTTATGAATCTGATGGTTGGATAATTAAGCATCCCTAATTCTGAAAGCAGCAAACTCAATTATTCTGTGCCAAGCGTGACACCTCTCACACCTTCTTCTCTGAGTCTAGGATAGCGGCATGATTAGAAGTTCTGCAGCTAAAATACACTTCCCGAGAACTGAATAACAGGAGGCAAAAATATTTCTGTTTATAACAAGCTGCCATTTGAAGAAGATTTTTAAATATGTTCCTCTTCCACACACACAAATCTGACAGCAGTTGCATAATTAAAGCCCCAACAGGCAGTTTCTTTTAATCCATTCAAGTAAATCAGTGAAAAATCTTTTAGGAAGTAAAATGATGAATTGTTTAAGTCATGCTAGATTATTTCAAACATATGTAAGTGAAGAAAATGCACAGGATTCCTCTCCTCCAAGATGTTGAGAACAAAGTTACCATTATCAGTCTCCTTGAAATAGCTCTGAACAACGTGGCTGGGCTTACATCCTTCATAGGATCATAGATTTAGACCTCAGAGGCTAACTTGTGTAAACCCTTCCTTTACAGACAGGGAAACTCAAACTCAGAGAGGTTAAGTCATTTGCCTAAAGTCACACAGGCAGTATGTAGCAGAGCTGGGATCTGGACCCAGATTTCCCTCCTTATCTGTTTCAGATTCACTCTCTCTCTCTCTCTCTCTCTCTCTCTCTCTCTCTCTCTCTCTCTCTCTCTATATATATATATATATATATACACACACATATATGTATATATAAATATACATACATATATGTATTACACACACAGTATATCTGATGCTCTCTCTCTATTTCTATTCACTCAATACAAAAGATAGAGAATGGACAGTTACATAGTTTTCTGAACCAGTGTAGCCTTATTAAGTGTATAAGTCAGCTTTCCTTTTTGCATGCATTATACATTTTGACTATTTACGCAGCATTAAGTCAAATCAATAATTTGACAAGTCTTTTTTGATGCCATGTTAGCTATGAACTTTGTCAGTAAAAATGGCCAATTGCCAAATATTTCCAAATGCCCAAATGTTGGACACTTTATTGAACAAATATTGAGGTAATTTCCATTTTCATCTGGGTCTTCTAGAACTGTGTCCATACAGTCTTCCTGAAAGAGTACCTCAATCCTTCCTGAAGTTGATCTCTTATGTCCCTTCTTCTGGGATGATGATGATGATGGTCATAGCATTGTCACATCTGTCAAAAGTCTGAGCATCTCATTTTATGCCTTACTCCCATTAGAACTTCTCCTGATAGGTCTAATACCTATCTCCTTCACTTTATCAGGAAGTGTCTTTAGGACTCTGTCTCTTCATCTGGGCTTCAGACACAAATCTGTAAATCCCTATCTACCCACAATGAGCAAGAAGCATAAAGCTGCTTGCTCTCCGATCTAGGACCATAGCTCACTATGGTTTCCCTTACTCATTGGTCCCCATCTCTGAGTCCTTGACTGTCTAGAATGTTTTGGTTTATTACCCCATTGGCCTGTGATATCTTCCTGATCCTTCCAACCTAGATCGTAGGGACTTTAGATGCCATCAAGAGTAATTCCCTCTTTTTACAGATGAGGAAAATGAGGCTAAAGAGTTTAAGTGACTTGCATAGAATTACAAAGCTAGTAAGCATCCCAGGTAAGATTTGGACCAAGATTGACTTCACATACAACACTCATTATTTCCTCTTAGAGCTTGGCTTACTGCAGCCCAGAGAGGTGGAAGTGAATGCCTATTAAACTTTGCCTAGTGGGACTTTAGATTCTCACCGCCTTTGCTCCACCTACCCTGGTGCTGCCCATTGCTCTGCCTCTTTCTGTTTTCATCTGGGTGTTCTGGTACTGTGCAGACACAATATTTTGAACAAGATAAAACAAAATTTATTCTGAAGATATGCCTATGTACCTAAAATGGATCGATCAAGTCATTTGAACTATCTTAACAAATGACCATGTAATTGACTGACAGGCGATAATCAGAACTGATGGTATGTTAAGATGAAAAAAAATTACTTAACACATATAGTGCTTTAAGGTGTACAAAGTGTATTACATATATGATTTCCTTTGATCCTCATGAAAACTCTCTGAGGTCGGAATGATCATTGTTACCATCTTGCAGATAAAGAAATTAAAGCTGATAGTAGTTTGGTAACTTGTTGAGGGTCTTAAAGGTAGTAATAAAAGGCTGAGATCCAGACTAACTATAGCATCCACACTAGTACAAGCCCTGCCATATGGAAAATAAGGTTTGACCTCTTGATCAAGAAGTGTTGGTGTTGGGGGCAGCTAGGTGGTTCGGTAAATAGAGCACTGTCCCTGAAGTCAGGAGGACCTGAGTTCAAATCTGGCTTCAGACACTTAACACAAAAAACTTGGGCAAGTCACTTAACCCCAATTGCCCTATCTTCTCCCTCCAAAAAAAGCAAAAAAAAAAAAAAAAAAAAAGAATAACGAGGAAAAAAAGTTTTGGTGTTGTGTTTGTCCTTCATTTTTGAAGAGGACCATGGCATCAGGGAAATGATGACATGACTTGGGGTTGACTCTGAGTTGAGTTATTCTAGAGACACGTAGCAAAAAGAAGGGGCAAAACCCCATTTAATTAGTCCACATAATAACCAAACCAGATCATTTAAGCCTAACAAATTCCATATTTGTAAATGAATTATGTAAGTTGCTTGGGTGAGTCAAGCAAAAAAAGAGTGGCTATTTGTTCATTTTCTACTCCTCTCAGTGCTGAGAAAACAAAGCCCTGATTGCTGATTTGGGATATAGCTCTGGGCCCTCTGAACTATTGGGCAGACAAAAGCAGCGGTGATGGCAATAATCATTTCAAAACTAAGGGGATTTCAGGGCAAGGAGCTATGACGAGCAAGGAGCAGACGAGATTAGAACCATATATTTAGGAAACTGACATATTTAGGTTCTTGCTTTAATATAAGTCCATTCTCACATAGACAAAGTCTCTTTATTTAGGTACTTGGACTGGATCTTTATGCAGGGAAGAAGGGTCTCATTAAAAAAGTAGATCATTTTAAATTGTGGCCTCAAACTGACATTGGAAGGGACCCTGGAACACTAGACCTCGATGTTCATATGGTCGTTTGAACAAACCGTAAGAAATCATTCCACCAAGTTTCCTGTGGGTTGGTTCTGTGGCCATGAATATAGATTCATTCTAAAACTAAATTTTTCCTGTAGCACATTTTAGAGGTGATGTGTGGGAGGAAGTAGAAAGTGTACCGGATTTGGAGCCACAGAATCTGGGTTTGAATCCCAGCTTTAGTGTTTACTACTTGTGTGACCTTAGGTAAGTCATCAGCCTCTCCAGGCTGCAATTTCCTTTCTGGTAAATGAAGGGGGAGAGAGAGGGAATAACCATTTACCAAGAGCTTATTATGTGCTCAGAACTGTGCAAAACACTTTGCAAAAATTATTTCATTTGATCCTCACAACAACCCTGTGAGGTATGCGCTACTTTGATCCCCATTTTACAGCTGAGGAAACTGAGGCAGACAGAGGTAAAATGTGACTTGCCCAAGGTCACAGAACTAATAAATGTCTGAGGCTGGATTTGAACTCAGGTCTTCTTGTCATTAGGCCCAGTAGCCAATCTATTGTAGCACCTATTTGCTAGTGGTCTGGATTAGTCTATTTCTAAGGTCCCTTCCAGTTATAAATCCCATAATTCTTATCTGGGCAATATGAAAGTACAGCCATACCCTTCAATGCATTGCTTATGCAGATGTATCACTTTCCTGGAAAAAAAAAACCCAACGACAACAACAACAACAACAAAAAAAACCCAAAATAGAACACTCCTAAACCCCAGAAAGATAACATAGTCCCTCTTGCTTGACCATGGAGCAACCCAAAACTGGTGAAGTTAGAAAGACAAGGTAGAGAACAATTTTCAGACATGAGATCTTGATTCTTTTTAAATAGCTGAGGCACACTTTGGAAGGTCTGTTCATGAGATATACTGTGCCACCTCTGAGGTAGTAGGAGGAGGGCTGACTAAGGCCTGCAGGACAGCCACAGAGCACAAACACAATTACCCTCTCATGAGAACACATGGGCCAGAAGGAAAAAGGTGACTGCCAACACCCTCATCTTCAGACAAGAGGATTCATCAGGGAACTGAAGCATGTCTTTAGAAGCAGAATGACATGTCTATTGCTTGTGTGCACAGGTGTTCTTTTGAATGGAATAATGAGGGTACAAAGGATAACAGTGCATTTATAACATTCAGGGCAGAGTCAATGTGAGTGTGCACATGATGTCATTTTTCAGCTGGCAGTGCCAGCGCTTTCAAAGCACTTTAAAACTCTAGTTACTATGGCAACTTGATGAAGCTCCTAAAAGGAACTTTTTTTTTTTGGTTATTTTGTATCTTTAATCACCATAACAACATAATATAGCTTTTAAAGTGTATTTTTATCCAATTTGTGTTTGTCTTAGACAGTCTGCATTTGCCTCTTCCCTTAAAGAAAAACACATATAAAGCATGACACATGAAAAATCATTGCAGAGAAAGGAGTCATTTATAGTCTCTGCATATCTAAATATCTATACCTATACTTGCATAAAAATACATACATACACACAACCAGATCCATCCATCTCCTTAGCCCCAAAAGAAACTTTTTGGTTTGTTTATGTCCTGCATAGGAATCTTACAAAACTAGTCACCAGTCCATTCCCCTGCCTCCTTGTCAGTCACTGGCTTATCCCCAATCTTCCCCAGGGACAGAGATGTTACAAATTCCTTTACCTACACATACCAGTGTATCCCACCCTTCAGAAACAGCAAAGGGCAGCAAATGAACAACTCACGAGGGTCGATTACATTTTTCTTTACTGCAGTGTGGATCCTTCCCATTGGTCACTATGCAACAGCAAAGTGCCACCCTTCTCTAGAGCCTATGGGACAGATCTGAAGTTCCACTGAATTAAAGTTGAGCTATTTCTTCAAAACTCTTTGAAGAGGTGAGTGATGAAAAAAATACAGCAGCTTCCAACTACACTTTCATGTAACAGTTGAACATAGGGTATATGGGAAAGCAATGGGAAAGTTATGGGGGAAGAAGGGAAGAGGGGTGAGGGATAGGAGCTGAAGGAGTTTAGGGTAAAAAACAGGAGAAAAGAGGAAAAGAATTTATCAAGAAAGTTAGAGAATGCAAAGCTAAGGGAATGGAAAAAAGTACAGAAAAGGGAAAGAGTGATAGAAAAAATGAAGGAACTTAAGGAAACAGAAACAGAGTATAACGATGTCTGCTGATCAACATTTGTGATGTTGCAAATTTGGAACTTTCATATTTAATGACTGGAAAGAAGGAAAAATCAGTCTATTGGAAGAACTTAGGGCCAAGGGGATTGAGGTAAAGGATTGTAAAGGTAAGAGAAGTGAGAAAGGAAAAGAGATAGGAGATAGAAGAGGGAAGGGAAGAGGAGATGAGGGAGATATCAAGGAATTCTTAAGCTGAAAGGAACTTTAGCTCCATTTATTTAAAAAAATCATTTTACAAATGAGGAAACTAAGACCCAGAGAGACAAAGTAACTTGTTTGCAGGCCCTGACTCCCGACTTCCATGCCAGTACTCTGCACCATGCAGGAAGAGGGGAAAAGATGAGAAAAGGAAAGCAGGGAAGGAAAGGGTCTGGAGGGGTCTGGGAGGGAGTAGAAAGAGGTTAGAAGAAAGAAGAGAGAGGAAACAAGGAGGAGAAAGGGGGCAAATGAGCGGGGAAAGAAAAAGAAGACAGAAAAAAAGAGGAAAGGAGAGAGTTACATGGGGAAAAGCGAAAGAAGAGAAAGGATTACCGCGTGCGTTCCTTACCTATAGTTGACACCACGGTGCCTACGAAGTAGAAGGCTCCGGTGAAGTCCCAGCGTGGACGGAGAGCGTCGGCTCGGATACCCGCAGCCAAGGCAGCTTCATAGTCTCGAAGGAAAGCCAGCAGCTCCTCCTCGCCCACGCCGTGCGCCGCGCTGAAGTTGCGCAGCGTCGCGCCCCAGCGCTCCCGCGCCGCTGCCTCAGAGGGACTCTCCAGGGCAGAGAAGACCGTGGCACCAGCCACTAGGTAGAGGCCGATGAGCGCGGCCAGCAGTACGAAGCGGCCAGTGTCCTCGTTGAGGTGAGAGCGGCGGCCGCAGCAGCAGCAGCAGAGCAGGAGGCGGCGGCAGCGGCGGGACTGGGGCCGGGGACTCCGGGCTGACATGGTCCGGACCTCAGCCCCTCGGGGGTAGCATGCTCGGCCGGAGGCGATACATCCCCCCAGCGGGTGGCACGGAAAGGATCCCGCCCAAAGAAGGAGAGCAAGGATGGTGACACTAAGGTGGGGGAGAGCTCAGCCTCCCGCAGAGCCCCTAAACCCCCAAAGGGCCAGTCGGCTGTTGCCGGAAGGGCGGCTCCCGCCGTCTCCCCGGAGCCTCTAGGCACGGAGCGGAGTCGACTGTCCCTTCTGCTCTGGCACAGGGGCTGTGATTTGCTTTGAGCGCTGAGGGGCCAGGATACTAGACTCAGCCCCCCGACGCCTGATCAACTCACCGCTCTCCTCTTCCTCCTCCCTTCGGCTCAGGGCTATCCAGTTAGCTCCCTGCCGCCCCGTGCCCTGGACTCGTGGACCTCTGTCCCTCATACTCCTCTTTGGGGAAGCCACAGAGCTGGGGGCAGGGAGGAGCTCCCTACTTCAGGACCCGACCCCAGGCGCCTAGGATAGTGAGGCAGCAGGTGCAGGAGAGAACACCCAGTCACGTCCCATGAAAGCGACCCAACGAGCCGATGCAGCCTTCGGGGGTTCCTTGGCTCGGTATTCCGGGCCTTTTCTCTCCCCCGCTCGGCAATGGGTTTAGAGCCAGCAGCCAAACAAGGTCCAGGGAAAAGCGTCCTCTACCTTAGCTCCTGGCTGGGAACTGCTTGGTGTAGAGAGGCGGAGTCACCGCGCCTGGGGCGGGGTGTGTGTGGGAGGAAGGGGGGGGCGGGGAAGAGAACTAAGCTGCAGTGACGCCTCCCAGTTCCCTTGTCCGCTCTACACTGAGTACCTATTAGAACAGGTGTCTGGCACCTTTGGCCATCCAACCGTCTGGAGAGCTACTCTCGCCACCTTCTCTTTGATCCCTTCCCTGAGCAGTCACTGGTGGCCTCAGAACCAACTTCGAACTTTACACGCCTTGCGGATCCCTTGCGGACTTTGGAGATGGGACTGGGCGGATGGGGGTGGGAGCTGGTTTCCTGCAGACTTCTTGCATTTATAGACAAGGTCCAAAGTTCCATTTATCTTCTTCCTCCCTTCTTCCAATTTCTAACGCGAGTGACGGTGCAGAGGAGGCCAAGCCAAGCCAAAACTGTTTGGCCCGTAGCCTGGGGTGACCTCTTTCCCGGTTTGTTTCCCTGATGATAGGGCACCCTTCCTCTAGAAGCAAACACCTCTCTGAGAGTTCGAGAGTACTTTTGGGGGAGTCATAGAAGAGTTCCCAAGTCAAGTCAGGTGCTAGTACTTTGCCTTCCACCCTTCCTTCGCATTCCTATACCCCCAAACCCAAGCTTCACCAACTATTCCTTTTCCTGAGTCCCGCCTACCTTCAGTACCGCGGACAGCGCAGCCGGTGGGGCACCAGTCTCTGGCTGAATCTAGGCTAGTCCCTTCCCAGACTCCGCCCTTCCCAACTCCACTCCTTCACCTACGTGTACCTACAGCTCTAGGATCTGGGAGCTGACTAGAGGAAAGCAGGCAATGGGGACTCAGCGGGGGACTCAGTGAAGGCAGGCTAGGATTTAGGGCCTGGCCGTGGGGAAAGGAAGGGAAACGAGGAAGTGAGATGGCTATAGAGTAGGGAAATGGGGAGGTAAGGGCGGTTATACACCACCCTGCCCAAATTGCAGACACCCAGGAGAAAGCCCCCTTTCCCTTCCCCGGCAGATTGGGGATGGGAGCCTAGAGTCAACAACGGCGGCAGGGGAAGGAAGTACTGCCCAGGTTCCCAGCTGCAGACCCGGCTCTTGGAGGCGGGGGTTCCGGGGTGTGTGTATGGTGGTGGGGAGGTTGGGAAGCAAAGGAGGAGAAAAAGGCGGGTGAGTTCAAGCGTGGTGGTAGGAGAATTATCGCCCCGCCTTTTCCCTTCGGACTCTCCACCTTCAGTGTACCCTGAACTTTAGTGTTCGGTGTCTGGAAAGACAATCTTCTATCGGCCCCCCAGTCCTCCACTCTTTGTTCATCCTGAATCAGCCTGGCCTCTTTCGAGCCAAGGCCAGAGCCGGGAGTGGGGAATACAGAGCAATCTCTGTTAACAAAGTTATATTCTGAATAGATTTAGTCCCCGGGACAGAATCAAGATGACCCCCACCCCCACGCCGCTCAGAAAATTCCATTCCCTGCTTCTTTCTTCCACCTTTCCCTTCAGCCCTCCAGAAAGATAAAAACACAAAACCCCAAAACAAACAAACAAAAAAACCCCAATACCAAAACCCAGTTCTGAGACCACAGCCTTGCCCTAGAACAGGATATATGATGGCTAGAGGGAAAGGGTTGCAACCCCAAGGTCAGTTGAAACCCCAAGCAACATTCTCCATTCTCTCTCTCTCTCTCTCTCTCTCTCTCTCTCTCTCTCTCTCTCTCTCTCTTCCCTACCCCCGAGCCCCCGCCCCGAGCCCCGTTCCCCCTTCCCCCTTTCCTGCTTCTATCCTTCAACCCGAATCTGGCTTTTTCGAGCTGCAGCCATCACGTCTGGAAAGATCCTGATCTGATACACTTCGATTTAGAGCAAGACACCCCTAGAGCGAAGCTTCTTAATCTAGGTTGGAAAAGGTAATTTACTCTCTACGTGGGTTTCCTTTTCGAGGTTCAGTATTGGGTCCGGTGCAGGTATTTTTGTATTGCCAGAGGTAATATGTTGGACATATTAAGAGACACAACTCTTAGCTCTTAACTCTTCCCAAGGTCCACTCCAGATGCTGCTACCATATGCTTTATGCTATTGGTTCTCAGGCAGAAAGGAGCAGGATCCATGCCTCATCAAAATTTGAACATTACTGCATTTTCTCTCTCCCCTCAATAACAGTAATAACTCCTTTCTCTTGTTTAATGCACCTAACTTTTTCTTAGTGCTTGGTAGAACAAGTATCTTATCTCCATTTCATATATGGGGAAACTCGGGCTCAGAAAATTTGGGACTTGTCTAAGATGGCAAAGCTGGTTTTAGACCTCTGGTCTCCTGATGAACAGCTCCAGTATCCCTTCCAGTTCTAAACCTTTGATTTCAAGCCCTGTGGCTTGTTTCTCCCCACTAAACCTTACTTCTCTTTCTGGTAGATCACTGGAGGTGGGGACGTGTTCCTTTTTCAGCTCATATTCATCCTACATGCCCATAATTCAACTATCCCAGTTATAACTTCCCTAGTCTTGAAAGAAACCAATTCTACTCATTTCCATTTCCTACATGGGAAACTAGGTCAAGGCTCCTTGTTCTCTTGTCCAGGCAAAAATGTTCAAAGGACCCCGGCATCAGGATCTAGGCTTTTACCAGGAGGCATTCTCTTATTCCCTCTACACCCCCCTCCCAACTCAGTGTGCACTAGGTTTTTGAATGCCTGATATGAATGACCAAAGTCAAGATATCCTTGCCTCTACTTCTATTTATTACTATTCTTCAACCAGCATAGGACTTATTTAAAATATGAAAATGCCTCACTCAGCAAACTGATTCTTTGGCTGGATGTGGGGTCTGGCCAGGAGCTCCCACTGTACACTAAAAACAAATGTGCTGTTTTTCATGTTAACTTACATAAATTAATGTATTGTTTATTAAATATCATGTTTATTCACATTTACCCCTCCCAACCCATTACTCCTTGTTTGTCTTCAGTCTCCCTTATCTCAGTCCTGTTTCTTACATTTGTTCCTGTTCTTACAACTAGCCACTCCTTTAGAATATCCAGCCACTGCTAGTTGTCATTGACTTGATTCAGCCTAAAGAAAGCAATACTCATTGGTCGACATTTCTCATTGTCCAAATGTTTGCAGCCAGAATGGGATTTCACTGGGCACCGTATTCAGGATGTCATAGGAACACACCAAAGGATAAAAACAAACTATTCATATGAGGTTTTAGTCCCTTTGTAAAGACACCTGAGAAAGGTCAGGAAGGAGGTGATATTGCCCAGTGTTTCTGTAGCTATTGGCACCAACCTTTCTCCACTTGGCAGAGTCAGCTGCTTTGTCCTCCAACTTGCTGTCCTAGCTTGATTAGAAGCAAATGCCTGCTATAAATCTTTCCTATGGATGATCTAATCAATTTATGTAATAGGGAAATGATTAGTTCTCTTTGAATGTGCAAGAATTTTAAAAAACCAACACCATGATAAATGTTGTTTTTGCCTACTGAAATAGTATTGAAATATTGAACTTTCCAGCCAGTTAAACTCAAAGTTTATTTGCTTCATGCCTGGCTTATTACAAAGGCATCTTCCCTAGGTTTCTCTCTCCTACAACCTATTTTGCATGCTGCCACCAGATTAATTTTCTTAAAGCTTGGCTTTCATGGTAGACATTCTCTGGCTGCAAAACTTCTAGTAACTACAGGATGATGTCTAAACCTTTTATTTTTTTAATACTTCACTGAGAGAATCTTTCACTGTAGGGGCCTCATTATCACCTAAATATGGTCTGCCATTTGTCATCGTGAGAAGACTTTGAATGGGAACTCTATTCTTTGAAGCAGATAGAAAACTTTCTATAGAATTCTATCCACTGTCCACACCATCTCTCATCATACAAATACTCTTGTTCAAATTCAAATTCAACTTTTATTCACTTGTTGTTCCTTTCCATGAAGAGCTTTCTTTCCCCTCCACCATTCAAATCTTACCCATTCTTCAAGGCCCATCTCAAGTTTCATCTTGCTCATGAATCCTTTCTTTACCGTTCTATCCCTACTGTCTTCCTCTCTTAGAATTCCTATAGTACTTGCTGTGGGTATCAATCATTTGTCAATTATACATTACCTTTTATTGTTACTTAAAAGTTTTGTGTGGATATAACTTACCTCTTCAACTAGTTTGTGAGCTACCCAACAGCAGAAATTTTATTTATTAGATTTTAAATCTCCTTTAGTGCCTTTAGTACTTAGTAACTCATATATAGTAGCTGCTTGGTAAGTATTTGCTAATCGATTAGCAAGGGTTTATTAAATATCTACTATGTTCCAGGAACTAGGTACATGGCTAGGTCCCAGGGAAACAAAACCAAAAATGAAACAGTGCCTCAAGGAGATTACATTCTATTTGGGTGGGAGGGAGAAGACATGTATACATGTAAACATGTATAACTTATATGTATAAATGTGAATATATAAAAATATATACAAGGTGATTTGGAGAAAGAGGGAAACACTAGTGAGGGGTGGGGTGGAGGGATTGAATTAGTTCAGTCACAATGTGGTGCTTGAGCTGAGCTTTAAAGGAAACTATTCATTCTGGACCAAATGGTGAGATCAGGGGATGAGCAATGGTGAAAAAAGTTGTTCTAAAAGGAGATCCAAGGACATTTTGTGCAAGACTCATGTCCAGCTTCCCTGAGCACACAAGGATAGTGCATGGTATCCAAGGACACTCTAATGGAATCATCCAGGAGACTACATGGGAGATCAAGTAAGGCAGTAGACCATGTGTGGCAACATAAGACATGTCCTGAAAAAGAAAGAATGATGGGAGGAGATCTTGATATAAGAGATGAATTGACCTTTCAGGGAACCCATAACAGGGGGTGGAAGGAATAGGTAGACTTTGGTTGGCAAGGCCACATACTGAGAGGTAATGGGTTCTAGTTGAAAGAACACCAGACTTGGAGTCAGAAGACTTGGGTTCCAGTTCTGACTGAATGATCCTGAGCAAGTCCCTTAGCCCCTCTAAGCCTCAGTTTCCTCATCTACAAAATGGGGGGTAATACTTGTACCACTTAACCTTACAGAGGTGTTGTAAGAAAAATGCTTTGTGGATCTTGCACTATAGCAACATGTTAATATGGTATTGTATAATTGTCAAATTATCTGTTACCCTGAAACTTTCCTCCATGGCTTCATCATAACATGGAAGGTGTTCAGGAGGACTAGCGCCTCTGATGTCAGGGCTTGCCAAGCCCTTTTCAGGGTTGTTCATCTACCTTTGGTGTCACCCAACTGTCACCTGTGGCTCCAAGAAATTGTAGCATGTGCAGTGACCACACCCCAGTAAACTGTCTCAGCCAATGGGCTAAACCAGGTTGAGTGTAACTGAGGAGCCTCAAGCCCATCTGTGAGTTAGATAAAGTCTTCACATGCTTAGGGGATTTCTACCCCAAGCGTTTGAAGACTTCCTCTGCAGAACAGGTGGATGAGAACAATTTGTTCCTATGGCCATGAAGGTGGCTGAAGCACTTAGAGCTTGGTCAGACATGGAAGATGCCAAGATCATCCACTTCATCTTGACCTTTGTCCTGCCACTGGACTTCAATGATTCATGAAGAGAGTGAGGTTGATGACTTTGTGCTACTCTGCCTCACTAAAATCTAATTCATGAGCAAGTCAAGACATCCCTCTCTGATGTCATTGGTCTTCTTTGAAAATGAAGGACAAGCAATACCTGTTGTCCAAGGAGCAACCTAGTTAAATTTGGAGTTTCAGATTAATTGCAGGGTGATGTAATTTGTGGTCCCAGCAATTCATGAATATCATTTCTCAAGACAGAGAGAGATGTTGATCTGTGTTGGTGGAAGGAATGTCCCTACTGTGGAAATCATGAATCTTTGAAGTACAGAAACGTATAATTCAAACTAGAGGTTGTTTAGGGACTTAAATGCCGGCAAAAAAATGACATAACTGAGAAGGACTTAAAAGGAGAGAGAAATAGAACCTTTCTTCCCTCTCCTTTTATAAATCATAGAGTAGGCAGCAATTCCCAGTGGCCAATCATCTTCAACATAACTCTTCCCTCACCCCTCAAGTCACAGGGTACCAGTCAAAAGTTGCTGTGTCATCCCAGAAAAGTGAATGTCTTTCAACAAGATGTTCCTGTTTGCTTACAAAGAGGGAAGACATTCTAGGGGAGATTAGTCAGCTCTCTTTCCCAGGTTTCTGACTTTGGGTTCAGACTGTGAAAAGAATGATAAATTCTCACGTGATAATCCTGCCACAGGCTGCCCTAGCACAAGAATTACCCTCCTACCACACCTGAGGGTTCTCTCTTCCTCATCTAACCCAGCCTCTTCTTCTACTGGGCTTCCTACTGCATCACCATTCTCATTTTCTGCTTCACCTTGCTGGAGAGATGAATGTATTGGAGTCTCAGCAGCTATCACCCCTGGCACCCAGCCTAGGTGCCAGTGAATAAACATAGAATGAAGATTAAAAAAAACCCGACTGGATGCAATCCCCTTCTGGAGAGAGGATATTGTTTTGGAAAGGATTTTTGCTATGGAGCAGTTGCCCTTTAGATGAGTTCTATGATTGGATCTCTTTTGGATAATGAAAAAAAGTATCTAGTGCTAGCTATATCTATAGCAGGGCTCAATTAATGTTGAATTGAATCCAGGAACTATACTGCATCATGCTGTGGCAGTACTACCAAAGTACATTGCCCTTTCATTAAGAAGGCTATATGTTTTCTAGAACAAGAAGTGTTGTTAGTTCTGTTTTATAAGTACAAAAACTGAGACCTTACAAAAAATATCTGGTATTTATATAGCATTTTAAAGTATATAACATGCTTTACACGCATTATGTCCTTTGTCCCTCTAAATAACACAGTAAGAGTAAATGCTACAAGAATCTCCATTTAAGAGATAAGGAAAGAGATTCAGAACTATTATGTGACTTGCCCATAGTTAAACAGGTAGTACGTGTCAAAGGCAGACTTCAAAATCAGGTATCTATCTTCTAATTCCAAATTTAATATTCTTTCCATAGCACCACACTGTCTTAATTTTCTGGCCTAGAATCAGCCATAGAAACATTAGTAGGTGAACCTGGGATGAAATCCAATTTTTGGACACTCCTTCCTCATCTCCTTCTAATTCTTATGGTTCTAATATGAACTAGAATTGAAGGGAACAATTGGTCCTATGAAGAGTTCAGAATGAACACACAACCTTTAGATGTCAGCACTGACAGAGGCATTTGGGATGTAGTGGAAACTCAGGATTTAGATTCTTTGGGGTCTCAGAGGTCAAGTCTTTCTTATCATCAACAATGCTTCTATATACAGGGATTTAATATGTTGTACCCTCTCCCTCTTCACTTTGGGAGGCTCTCTTAGCTCTAGGACCTCACACACATAATTCAGTCCTGAGTAAGCCTGAGCCTGGGATGCTCTTGGTCTCATTGTCTCTGGCTCTTTATATCTCCATTCAGGAGATCTGGAGAATTGCTTAAAGCTTAGGTTTCGGCTCATATCTAGGATCTCCCCAAAGGGGAATATAGAAAGGCACTCAATGTATGATGCAGGTCAGAAAAAAGATAGCTATTTCTTCTACATAAAAGAAATATTAAGTATAAAAAGATAGGGGAAAAAGCCTTAGATCTACAGGGGAAAAAAGTAGCAGTTAATAATATAATTACTGTTTAAAGTTTATAACATGCTTTACACACATTATGTCCTTTGTCCCTCTAAACAACACAGTAAGCGTAAATGCTACAAGAATCTCCATTTAAGAGATAAGGAAAGAGATTCAGAACTATTATGTGACTTGCCCATAGTTAAACAGGTAGTAAGTGTCTCAACCTCTCTTTGGAGGTTGAAACCTAAAATCATCAAAACAAAGCATTTTGCAGAACTGCTGATTAGACATTTTACTTGCCACCTCAACTTTGCACTGTACAAATAATGTCTTTTTAAAAAAAATTTCCCCCACTTACAAATATTTTATTTTTTCCAATTATATGTAAAGATAGTTTGCAACATTCACTTTTATATTCCTCCCTCCCCCCTGTAATGTTAATGGGATATAAGATCTCCCCCGCCCATTAATAGGCCTCACGTGGAGCTTGGGGAGGCTTGCTTGCAGGAAGGCTTTCACACCTTTTGTTAATTTCTAATTAGACACTGAGTCACAGAGGGTTGTAATGCCCTCTGGCTCTAAAAAGGGTATATACATTCTGAGGTTAGCATTTTGCTTTTGAGCTCACTTACCGGAAGAGTGCTCTTGTGATTTGACCACATGAGACCCTGAGTAACCATTAAGGAGTCCCTCCCCTCCCTGCCCCCCGCCCCACCTCCTGGCTTTGAAAAACCCAGATGCTGGTACTTCTCTCCCTTGTAACTATGTTTGTATTGCCTTGGTCAGACAGCTGGATCTGTCTGTTGATCTGTGCTAATTTCTTAGATGGTTAGAAACCCTGTCTCTTGGTCTTTATCTCTCTGCTTCTATTTTTTCTGTTTTCTTTGTTTGAATTTTCACTGAAGTTTAGGGTGCTGATTTTCTCCCTGAACTAAAGAATATAATTAAAAAGATTGTTGACCCCTTGAACTAGTAAACCCCTTTCCTAGTAAAGAAGATCTAAGAACCTATGCTAGCAGCCATCCTGGGTATGCCAGTGTAGTTGTGGCTATAACTCTCCACTCCCCCTTCCCAAGAACGAAGCAATCTGATATAGGCGATACATATACAATCATATTAAATTAGTCATGTTGTGAAAGAGGAATCAGAACAAAAGGGGAAAACCACAAGAAAGAAAAAACAAAAAACAAAAAAATTGAAAATTGTATGCTTTGATCTGCCTTTACACTCCATAGTTCTTTCTCTGGATGTGGATAGCCTTTTCCATCATGAGTCTTTTGGAATTGTCTTGGATCATTGTACTGCTGAGAAGAGCTAAATTAATCATAGTTGATCATGGCACAGTGTTGCTATTACTATGTATGATGTTTTCCTGGTTTTGCTCACTTTACTCAGCACCAATTCATGTAAATCTTTCCAGGTTTTTCTGAAATCTGCCAGCTCATCATTTCTTATAGCACAATAGTATTCTACTAATTCATTTACCACAACTGTTCAGTCATTCCTCAATTTATGGGCATCCACTCAAATTCCAGTTCTTTGTGCAAATAATTCTTTAAAATCCATGTCTTCTGTCAAGCCAAGTCAGAAGTCAAGCTTATTCTCTGGCTGGTGGTCATCTTCTCCCAGAAGTATGATAGTGGTTATAGAGAGGATATAGTAGTATTTATAGAGTTGATGTAATCAGTTCCACACTGACTGATTACAGACTGAAGAACTCAGGAATGCCAACATCTTGGACTCACAAGATTGTCTCAAAGTCTGGACAGGCACATGTCTGGATCATTGTTCAGTCACCTATCATGAGGGGATCAAATTCTCCAATGCCCAGGCTCAGCTTGCTTAGTCAAGCCCCAGCTTTAGCTGTTATGTGCTAGCAGATGTAATGCTGCCAGAGTGGGGCAAAAGAATACTACTGCCCTTTCCCCACCCACCCACAGGTCTAGTGAGGAAGCATTACTTCTCAGAAGGGAAAGCCACAGGAAGGAGGACAGTGAGGGGAAGTTGTTTTTGTGAACTGATGTAACCCCTAACCTACAAGACTAAAAGACCAAAAAGGGAATTGTTTCATCATCCTAAAGTATCTGAGTCTTTTGGGGCTGAGAAAGAACAAATAGTTAGAAGCACGAAGGACAGACTCTGTGGGTTACAAACCCCCTATTACATAATCTTAGGCTACATCAAAGAAGCATAGTGTATAGAAAGCTAGCATGGTATAGTGGTCAGAAAGCCTTTCTTGGAGTGGATCTTACCTAGAAAGATTTAGGTTGAATCCTTGCCTCTGACACATACAACTGTGTAAACTTGGACAAGTTACTTAACTTCTCTGTGCCCCTGTCAACTTTTTCAGATTTTGAGTTTCAGAAAAAGTATTCATCTGCATTGGTGAATTCATGAATACAGTTTTAAAAATTTCTAGAGCACAGAAGTATTGTGTTCAGTTCTAAGTGACCCATTTTAGGAATAATATTGATGAGCTGGAGAAAGTCCAGACATATTGAAGAACCACAAGACCATGCCACATGAGGTTTGGTTGAAGGATAAGGATTTATCTTTAAACCAGGTAGACCTGGGTTCAAATCCCACCTGTTTTAGACATTAGTAAGTCATTGTAAAGCCAAGCACAAGCAACTTTTGAGAGGACTGCTGCCATGAACAGCTTTCAAGGTTCTGATTGCATAGTATAGCAAACTCTCTAATCAATAGCAAATCAGAGCAAAACATTTACAGAAAATAAAGGTGCTGCATTCACAATGTTATAATTTATCACAGGAAATCAAAATACAGCATTCACCATGTCACAACTCAACAACTTATCACTAAAATGGCCACATAGTTTTCAACAAAGTACATTCATTTAGTCAATCATAAAATCCTTAATCCAATCACAAAGAACAAAAGTCAAAGTTCTCCCCCTCTAGGTCACAGTAAATCATAATCTTCTCAGTCACTATACAGTATCCAAGTAAAGTCTTCTTTCAGCTTGGCTCAAGGCTGGCTCTCAGCTTCCATGGTTCTTCCATGGTCCCAGCTCCAACTGTCACCTGGGTTCAAAGGCAGGTAGCACCCAGTTCCTTGTCTAGCTTCTTCTCCAGTTCTTTGTCTAGTTCCCATTCCATATTGAAGTTCACAGTGTCCAGTTCACTTCAAGTCCTTCACAGTTCCTGTTTCTGGGAAGACAAAGCTTGACAGAGCCACAATAATATTCATAGACATTGCCAGCACCATCATCAATTCACTATCTGCTTGTGAAATCAACTCAGACTCACCAACAAGGTCTGAGAACTCAACACAAATCATCAACATAGAAATCAACACAGACCCATAGACAAGGTCCAAGAGGTCAGCACAAATCCTCAGTAAAGTCCCAGAAACTCCAAAACCCTCCTCCAGGACTTCTATAAACATACAACCAGAAAATCCTCTTCCAGGTCTTCCAGTAAGGTCCCTGGACTTCTGTACAAAGTATCGCAAACAAACATCAACACAGACAGAGCAGACAAACAGAGTGCCAGGATACCACAAGTTTTCTCCTTCTTGACTCTGCCACAAGAGTCTTCTTCTCAATTCTGCTGTCTCAAGTCCTGGGCCTCTCCTTATATAAGGTAATTAGCTCGTCCCCTTCTTGTTGCAGGAGTCCATGAGTTCTAGGGTTCACAAGTTGTGGGGTTCACACATTCTGTTTCTTAACAGACTTGATACAAGGCTCAAAAGAAACTTGAACTGAAACAAAGTGTTAATTCAATAGCTGAAACAAGGAATAGTGGTATAGTGCTCTATACTTCTTTGCTTGCCATTACAGTCACTTACCTTCTCTGTGCTTTTGCACATATTCAGTTATGGGTTACTTGTCTACTCCATTAGATTTGTGAGCTCCTTAAGGTCAGGGACTATCTCTTTTTTTTGTTTTTGCTTTTTTTTTTGGAAGGCAATTGGGGTTCAGCGACTTGCCCAAGGTCACACAGCTAATGAGTGTATTTATTTAACTTTTTTTTGGAGGGGGGAAGGCAGGGCAATTGGGTTAAGTGACTTGCCCAAGGTCACATGGCTAGTAAGTGTTAAGTGTCTGAGGCTGGATTTGAACTCAGGTCCTTCTGACTCCAGGGCCTGTGCTCTATTTACTGGGCCACCTAGCTGCCCAAGGCAGGGATTATCTTTTGCCTTGTTTTGTTTCACCCCCACTAAATGCTTATTGACTGACCATCTCAGTATCCTCACTGTAAAATGAATTATACTTGAGGGTCTCAGACATTCCTTTCAGGTCTAAATCTATGATCCTATGATTATATAAAGATTTAATTGGAATATGATAGCTGTCCTTTAGTATTTGAAAGACTGTCATGTGAAACATGGAGAAAGCATTTATTGAGCACTTACTATATGCTTGGGATACAAAAAAAAAAAAAAACCACAAACCAAAAAAACAAGAACAAGCATTTTTCATGATGAATCCATTGGATTGTCTTGGATCATTGTATTGCTTAGAATAGCCAAGTCATTCACAGTTGTTCATCATACAATATTGCTGTTATGGTGTACTCTGTTCTCCTGTTTCTGCTCACTTCACTCTGGATCAGTTCTTTCCAGGTTTTTCTAAAATCGTTCTGCTCATCATTTCTTATAGCACAATAATATTCCATTACAATTATGTTCTACAACTTGTTCAGTCATTCCCCAATTGATAAGGCATCCCCTCAATTTCCAATTCTTAGCAACCATGAAAAGAGCTGCTATAAATATTTTTGTGCAAATAGGTTCTTCCCTCCTCTCCCTCACCCCCTTTTTAATCTCTTTAGGATATGGACCCAGGAGTGGTATTGCTGGATCAAAGGGTATGCACAGTTTTATAGCCCTTTGGGCATAAAGAACTTACTTTTTAATGGAGTAAGAGAACATATAAAGGGGAATTGAGAGGTGGGATATGGAGAAGTATCTATCTGAGTAAGAATAGAGCTGCTGGGGTGGAGATGAAGTCAGGAGAGTGAGTGAAAACCAGAATGAAGTGAGCATGGCTGAAGCCCCTCATGAAACGAAGGCTTGGGCTAGGGACTCATCAATCACCAGAGCAAGTTTTAGGACCTTTCCAGGCATTTCTAGGATGAGAAGGCTACTAGAGAAGGGGAAAAAATCTGGACATATCAGATTTGATCTACTTGACTCCAGAGGGCAGAACTATGAGCAATGGGTATACAGAGACAAATTTAGGTTTGATATGAGGATAAATTTCCTAATAACTAAAGATTTCCATAAGTAAAATGGACTGCTTTGGGAGCTAATGGGGTTTTCCTTAATGGAGGTCAAGATAGATGACCTCTTGTCAAATATGTTGTGAAAAGGGATCCTATATAGGTACAGTATAGATTGGACTAGGTGGCCTCCAAAATCGATTCAAGCTCTGAGTTTCTGTAATTCTAGTTCCAGTCCTGATTCTGTCATTTATTTGCCGTGTAACTCTCTTTTATTTGCCTTATCTGTAAAATGGGGGTAAAATGGACCAATTCATTGGCTGTACATTAGTACAAAGAGCTTGATGCATTGTTCTACCCACCCCACAAAAAATGTTTGAGGAAAGTCCTTTATAAATCTGATAGCACTAAAAAAAAAAAAAAAAAAAAAACGTGAGCTGTTATTATTCTGACAGCAGGATGAGAAATGTTAGCACACAATACTTGTGAAAAGAGCACGATGATTTGTTTCTTTCCAGAATTAGCCTCAATTCTAAGAGATGTCATCAGCCACTCTAAAGACAACAGCCTAGTAGTGACTCATTCTTTGAGAAAAAAAATTACATAAAAAAAGAAGCGTGGAATCTCCAGTATTTAAAGAAGAACCAGGTACATCAATTGACACAAAATTTGCTTAGTCCTTTGAAGTGTTCTTAAATTGCAGTCTTCCTTTAAGCTACAAATTACCTAGTGAAATGGTCCTCATCTATTTACCATGAGCTTATATTTTAGGCTCTTTTCCATATGGAAATTCTATTGCCTTTTGATTTAGCTACAGGATTCAGGGGAGAAGCTGCATGGATAATCCCAAAGAGAAAATTTAAATAACCCCAGGTATTTAATTTAGAAAAATGTTAGGATTTTTTTTTAAAGAGGAGATTTGTCTTCCTATCTTTCAATAACATTCTTAGGGTGTTTGCTGTGTGCAGAGCTAATAGGAAATAACTTTCCATTCTCCAAATACATCATTGGTAAGGTAGCTTGGAAGGCAGCTGGGGACATGCAGGGTAATAGGGAAAAGGTAAAGGCAGTATAGGGTTAAGAACCTGTCATGGAGATTTCATAGATCTATGAATACTAACTGGCATTGACAACCCCAGGGATTCCACACCTTAGGAAAGCATAATAGTGGTCATCCTACTTCCTTAGTCACAGTGGGATTTTGGAAACCATTATTTTGATGGCTGTAATGGTCTTGGGAATTTGAATATATTCCCTGCCCCTTAATAGGCTTAGACAAATTTGAGGACTTTTCCTGATTTGAAAATAAACTCTGCCCCCAATAGGCTGAATGTGGTCACATGGAGCCTGTGGTGGGAGGCTTGTTTTTCAGGAAAGCACAACTTTTGTTACTTTGTAATTAACTGGGTCACAAGGGTTGTGATGTTCTCTGAACCTGAAGAAGGCTATATGTACCTCTGAGGTGAGGTTTTGCTTTGGGGTTCACTTTGGGAACGTTTTGTGATTTTGCCAGATGAAACTCTGGGTAGCCGTTGAACCCCCTGGCTTTGAAAACCCAGATATTGGTGCTTCTCTCTCTGGTGACTAACTGTATGTATGTGATGGTCAGACAGCTAGAAGCCCTGTCTGTTGGTCTGCTGAATTGTGTTATTTTCTCTGTCTGTATTTTTGTCTGCTTGTAACTTCTGTTTGTATTCTCTGAAGTTCAGGGTGCTGACTTTTTCCCCTGAACTAGTAAATGATATATGTTTGATTGATTAAAGTAAGATTGTTAACCCTTTTTGAGTTGCTTGCCTTTAGAAAAGCAGATCTAAGAACCTGTGCTAGCAGCCATCCTGGGTGTACTATTGTGTTTGCTGCTATAATGGCATAACCCCATGTTCAATATTTAGAAGTAGAGGTCCAATGAGATGGAGGAAAGAGTGATGGACTGGGTCAGGAGATCTCAGTTTGAATCTCAGCTCTGTCCCAACCATTTGTGGGATCATATGCAAGTCACCTCATCTTTCAGTTTCTTCACTTATAAAATGAGGATATTGAGCCATGGGATAAGATCCTGCTAGCTTGAACATTTGAAGGAAAATGTTAATCAGTGTCATGTCAGAGGAGGGGCAATGGGAATGAGTGGGCAGAGTTCATGGAAATAATTATTTTTATAATCAAACTCTGATAATTGTCTGGCATGACTATCCAAAATGAAACACAGACAAAGACAAGGAACTTGTTAACTGGGTATTTAATTTAAATGCCCTGGTTGAAAAGAGGTCACAACACAGAACACTGTGTAGAGTACGAATGGATTCCTTGCTAAGAGTCTTGGAAATATCGTTGATCTTTGGCTTACCCTAGCTTCTAGATATGCAACTTTGGGAATTCCTCCTCTGCTCTACTGGACTCTGAGGACTAGAAGTGAAAGGGTCTGTGGGAAAAGGATGTGGGTGGGTAGGAGGACTGCTCCATAGTGAGGCATAATCCTATACCCTGTCTCCAAATGGATCCATTTACTGGCTATACTAATAAAGAGCTTGATACTTTGTGCCCTAATTTTAATAAAAGAAGAAAACAACAAATAATTGTTCTATCCATCCTTCAAGGCTAAATTCAAATCCCAACTATTCCATGGAGACTTCATTGGTTATTCAACTAATTAGTTAATTTATCTGGCAATCAATTATTAAGTGCTGACTAAGCAGTCCTAATCTTGGCATCAGGGAAGACATAATAATGATTAAGACATGGTCCCTAACTTTATGGAATTTAAAATGATTCAGTCACAGTATTCTTTTCCTTCTCTAGGCCATTGGAGGGGGTCTTGATTTATCCTCCCTAAACATGGGAGAAATTACAAAAATATTCATTGTTCATAGAATCATATAATATTAGATATGAAAGATATGATCCATCTATTCTATCTCTTACCTCATGTAGGATTTTTCTTCTTCAGCATCCCTAAAAATAGTCTTCTAGCCTTTTCTTGAACTTCTAGTCATGGGAAACTCATTTAGTGAAAGAGCTTGCTCCATTTCCAGACAGTCCTAATGATGTCTACCTTCCCACAACTAGTACTTAGAACTACATGGACTCTTTATTTTAAACAACTACCCTTCAGGTTTTTGAAGCTATCACTCTTATCTCCCCTTCCCCAGGCCCATCAATTCTTTTCTTTTCCCATATTAAACATACATAATTCCTTTAATTTTTCTGTATATGAAATGGTTTGGGTCTTCTCACCATCCCATTTACCCTCCTCTGAGCACCACCCCAAAATTATGGTGAACATGATATTCTAGAAGTGTCCTCATCTGCATGTGACAAGAGAATGAGGAAACTGACCAACGAGGACCCAGTCCTGGAAGCATGTGCAACAGGCCCTGCCTACTGCCAACCCATGTTCAGAGTTTGGTGGGCCTGCTTCTGAAGTGTGCACTGATTTGAAACGGAGGAAAGCCCTGATTCAGAGCACAGATCTTTTTGTGACTTTTTCCTGTCTATTTACTGGCTGTCAAGGAAAAGCCTCTTAATTGGCTTCTGAGTATGCATCCAAACTCTCCAGTGACTGAACCTCTTACTCCCTTTCTGGGGGGGGCGGGGGCGGGAGGGGGAAGGTGGGGAATGAGGCAAGAACTGCTACATGTCTCAGAGAGCTACTTTACCCCACCTGGGATGATGTGAATCCACAAGGGTATTGTGAGGCTGTTTCATTATCTCTGTTTCATTTCATTCTTTTGTAATCTTAGATGAATGAGTGGTAGAGATAGAACAAATAATTAGGCTATAATATTGTAAGCTTTGAAAGATTAGAATAGAGTCACCAGAGGTTCAAGAACAAGAGACCATACCAGAATTTGCCAACAGCCAATCCCAGGGAGATAACACCAACCTGAGAAGATCTGCTTGACCTAACCCAGCAATGGACCTGTCTTTCAGCTGTGCCCGGCACGGAAGGGAGCAACTCTGTCTATTCTGGAGTAAATTTGGGGTGAATTCTTGTAGGAGCTATTTTAAGTTTGAGTCTGGTCTTTCTAGAGGCTGAAGTGGTAGAGGAGATGTATTCTCAGTTGAAGGGATATATTCATAATTCTGCTCTTGCTGTATCTTCTTAGTAAATATAATTTTGCAAAAGCCAATTGATCTTAAATGGTTAATTGGTATTACATCAGTAGTAAATGACAATTGATATTGGAAGAAAACACAAGAATGGAACTTGAGCCAGTAGCACTAGAAAGACACCCCAGCATCTCAGTACCCCTAGAAGCCCAAGAAGTATCTGCCCTCTGGCTGTGCACAGTCACCAGTCTTACTTTCTCCTCCAGAGCCATCTGGGTCCAGGGGTGAGGTATAGATCAAGATGACTGGAGATGGCTCTGGGTGATCAGGGCATCACCTCCCTGATGTCATGGCCCTCTTCCAAAATGACAAACAACAAAAACAATCTGCCCTCTGGGGACCTGACTTGCCGGTGATAATGGGAGTTGGGATAAGGATCTCAGTTTTAAATGTGCTACACGTGGTTTTGGGCCTTCTCACTATATTGGCTATCCTCTTCTAGACACTTTACTAAAATTGAGGCACATAGTAGGTGATACATATGACAGCTATTACTATTCAAATCCAGCCTCAGACACTTACTAGCTATGTGATCCTGAGAAAGTTACTTATTTGCCTCAGTTTCTTCATGTGTAAAATGGATTGAATAACAGCACTTATCTCCCAAGGCTGTTGTGAGGATCAGATAAGCTAGTATATGTAAAGTGCTGAGCACAGGCCCAACACATGGTAGGCACTATGTAAATATTAGCCATTATTATTAACTATAGTGAACATGATGGAAAAGGCCTATCACCTTCCCTAACTTAGTTAATGTACTATTAATGGGGCTGAAGATCACATTAGAGAGGCAGTGTGGCATGGCAGAGAGGAGTCAGGAAGATTAGATTTCAGGTTCACCTCTGACACACACTTCACTAGCTGTGTGATCGAGGGCATTTCACATAATCTCTCAGTGTCCTGGGTAATTTGCTATGACTGTAAATTACAGAAGTATTGTTGATTTTCATCTCCTGACCTTGCTGCTCTGACCCCACCAGGTACTGGAGGATCCATTGCAGGGGACACTTTCACATGAACTACTGTCTAAATATATATATATATATTTTAGTGCAAGAGCCAACCTATCATTATTCCAGCCTGTGAGATAACTTGATTCTGTCCTCAACTGAATTAGCTCTCCCTCCCAGTTTCATGTTTTTTGCAGATTTGATAAGGATTGCCTTCTAATATTTTCATCCAATGATAAATATATTAAACTGGAGAGCGTCAGAGATACAGCTGTGTGATGCATCATTGAGGACATGAGTCTAGGGTCATAGGTTGACACTGATCCACTAAGTAACACCGTGGTATACTGAAAAGAGCACCATACCTGCAGTCTGAAAAACTGTCTTCTGCCACTAATTAGCTGTATTGTTGTTCATTCATTTTTCAGTCATGTTTGATTCCTCATGATGCCATTTTGGGTTTCTTTTGTGAAGATACCAGAGTGGTTTGCCATTTCCTTCTCCAGCTCATTTTACAGATGAGGAAACTGAGGCAAACAGGGTCAAATGACTTGCCCAGGATCACACAACTAGTAAGTGTCTGAGGCCAGATTTGAACCTCCAGATGAGCCTTTCGGATTCCAGGCCCGGCACTGTAGCTGCTGTACCACCTAGTTGCCTTAATTAGCTGTACAGACTTGGGCAAATACCTCAACTTTTCTTCACCTCGGTTTCCTCCTCTCTAAGGTGGGGATAAATCATATTTTGCTTAGTCACCTTATAGTTATTGTGAGAATTGAATGACATATCACATGTGAAGTCGGTCGGTTAGCTAATAAACATTTTTAAATCACCTACTCTGTGACAGGCACTGTGTTAAGCACTGGGAACATAAAGAAAGGCAAATGATAGTCCCAGCCTTCAGGGAGCTCACAGTCTAATGGGAAGTAAGTGCTTTGTAATTATGAAATCCTACACCATTATGGGACATTGTTATTATTTGGGTACCAGTCATACAGCTAGATTCTAAATCCACCTAAGCATGTAGCATTTATCCAACATTTCCTTATCTTGTCCATTAAGATAACGTGAGAGAATCTAATGTCTTGCCAAAATCCATACACAGTAAATTGATTGACTGATTGATTGGTAATTGACAGTACCCAAACTTTTATTCAGTTTCACATTCTTCCCTTTTCTGTTACACTTCTTAAAGGAGACAGAGCAGGTAGACTTGGATGCCATTTCCTCTTTTCATGGTTAGCCTGGGAGTTTGTTTGAGATATGATAACTGGATGGGGGTAGTTTATGTGAAAAACAGACTCCTTACATCAACTGAGATTTCTTCCTATTTCCCTTTCAGGACAAGCAACTCAGAGTTAGACTGAAGTCCTAGAGATGAATAGGAGAGACGAAGAAGACTCTCTTAATGGAACACTGATGGTCTTTTGTAGCAGGAATATTTCAATACTTTGTGATCTCACAGGTACCCTCCTCAATGGCACCCATAAAAACCTGGCCATGCTTTCTCAGTCGCTGTAACTTTGTACTCATTCTCCCATAAATTCTCCATAGAGGACTTATCTAACATACCAGAGGGCTTCCTCTAGGTCAGGCTGTTGTTGGATTTCTTGTTTGTTTTTACTTTCTCTATGGTATGGACTACTTTGCCAGTGTGGTGAAACTTATGGACCCCTTCTCAGAATGTTTCTTTTTTTAAATGACTGAAGGAAATGCTAATTTAATGTGAAGTTAGTGAAAAGTTCAAGATGCCTTGAAATATATCCATGGATTCCAGGTTAAGAACCTCTGATCTAGGTCTTTTAGTCTTCCTTAATACTCTTATGGTACTTAGACCATCTTTTATTTTCTACTAAGGATCAATCAATTGCCTTTTCTGACAATACATTTTCTAGCTATCTTTTATGTCATTCCTTTTGTGCAAATCATTGTTGGCAATAGGTTGCAACTTATGCTCACTTAATGCCTACTGTGTATCTCACCATTGCTCTTTTTAGATACTGTGGTCCATGGTGATATTACCTAACATTTCTATAGCACTTTACGGTTTGCAAAGTACTCTGTCAATATGATCTTTACAACCCTGTGAGGTGAGTGCTATTATTATTCCCATTTTTCTGATGAGAAAACTAAGGGCATGGGGTAAAGAATTTAATCCAAGGGTCACACAGTAAGCAAGTGTCAAATGTAGGATTTGCACTCAGGTCTTCCTAAGTATAAGTACAGGACTCTTGATGCCCATAATCTACAACCAGTCAGTGTCACAAGAAAATCAGTCTCATAGTAGTTAATAGAGAATAAGAAGAGGAAAAACAGGGAGATAAAGGAGGTTATTGGAATAGTGTAGGTGAAAGGTAAATAGAGCCTGAACTAGGGTGGTGGTCTTTTGATTGGAGAGAAGGGAAAGAAGTTATGGATATAGAATGGATACTACATGGCATTTGGGAACTTCCAGGTGCCTGGCCAGGATTTGCCAAATTGAGTCTTCCCAGTAAACTTCATTCTCCTCCCATGGAGGCAGAAGGAAAAGGGTGGATGCAGAAGGAGGTTGGGGTGCTTTGATAAGGCTTCTTTCCTTTCTTGGTAGGGAGAGTACTTGAGGTTGGTCTTGAAGGACGGGCAAGAGATTTTCAGCTCAGGATGCCCCCCAGAGGCCCACGTTCATCATTATCCCCTCTCTGCTCAAAGAGAAGCTTCATCTGGTATTTTGTACTCCATGAAGTTCAAACCCATTAGGCTCCCATTCAAAACCTTCCACCATGTGATGTTGCCCTTCCTTGCCAGTTCGTTCCTCCCATTCCTCTATGGATGATCTACAGGCCAGCCAAACTGGGATTCACTCACCAGTCCCATGCTTTTCTCCTTTGTTCATGCTGTGAGTCAGGGATGCTCTTCTCCTTCTGTGTCTGGCAACTGAAATCCTATCCAGCAGATAGTGTCCAGAGGAAAGCAGCCAGAATAGTAAAGGGACCCAAGAACAGGCCATTCAAGAGCTGGTTATATAAACTGGTGCTGTTTAGCTTAGAGAAGACTTAGGGAGACTTGGTAGCTATTTTCAAAATTTTGAAGGCCTATCACTTGGAAGTGGGATTAGCTTGTTTTGTTTGGTCCCCAAAGGGCGCACCTAGGAACAGTAGTTCTGTTCATTCTGTCCACTGTACCACCTAGCTGCCCAGGTAGTTTTGCCTTGATGTGAGTAAAGTATGACAAATAATTCCTAAATGTAGTAGAGAGTCACTTAAATCCCTCACTGGAAAGTCTAGGAAAGTCTGAGTGGTCATTTGTTAGATGTATTTTGAAAGGAATCTTGTTCAGTTTCTGGTTGTAATCACTGGTTTCTGGGTTCCTTCCATCCCTGAATTTATGTGATTCTGTCCAAATAGCTCTATTACAAATTAGAATGTAAGCAATGAATAAGAGGATAAGGACAAACAATGAGTTCAGATGAGATTTGCCCCAACTTGGAATTTCAGGAATTTCCCCACATCTACCAAGCAGTGGGAATGGGAACTTGCTCAGATAAAAGTCAGTGGTAGTGGTAGTGGTAGGGGGTTAGGGAGGAGAACTGGGAGATGGTGAGGGTAGGATGTGATGGGCTAAGGAAAGGGGGGGAAGGAAAGAAAGAAAGAAAGAAAGAAAGAAAGAAAGAAAGAAAGAAAGAAAGAAAGAAAGAAAGAAGGGAGAGAGGAAGGGAGGGAGGAAGGAAGGAAGGAAGGAAGGAAGGAAAGAAGGGAGGAAGGGAGGAAGGGAGGAAGGAAGGAAAAGAAGGGAGGGAGGGAGGAGGGAGGAGGGAAGGAAAGGAGGAAGGGAAGAAAGAAGGGAGAGAAGAAAGGATGAAGGGAGGAAAGGAGGGAGGGACTATCCTAAGTGATTTACAAATAATATCTCATTTGATCCTCATAACAACCTATTATTATCCCCATTTTATAGTTGAAGAAATTGAGACAAATAGGTTAAGTGACTTTCCTAGGACCACACAGCTAGTAAATGTTTGAGGCTAATTTGAATTCAGGTCTAACTCCAGACCAAGAGCTCTGTCCACTGTACCACCTAGCTGCCACTACTAAGTCTCTGTTTCTTCCCAACTCCCAGAGTCCTGGTCAACCAAACATCACCACTTAGCACAAACCAAACAGTCCTGCTTTTAGCACAGCATATCTTTGCAAGAAACCAGTCCCTGGGGGATAATTACAGGACAACAAACACATATTAAACAAATACTTTATCTGTGAGAGCATGTAAGACACTAGCAATACAAAAGCCACACTTACTCCTAAGAAGCTTACATTCTGCTGGACAGAACCAGAAGGCAGGGAGGATGTTGTTTAAGTAGGAGGTGACCTTTCATGTTTAGCCTAGTTTGGAAGTCATGCTTTAATTATTTAAGGAGCAGGATGCTCTATGGTCACTGGGAAGGTCATCAGATGATAAGTATTTGCTCTACAATGCCATGAAGACCTTCACCAAGACCTGAAGGAGTTGGGATCTGTTTCAGAAGAAAGTTTTAATTTAGTAATTTCAATTGTATCTGACTCTTTTTGGTATTTTCTTGGGAGAGATACTGGAGTGGTTTGACACTTCCTTCTACATCCCATACAGATGAGAAAACAGAGGCAAACAGGGTTAAGTGACTTACCCAGGGTCAGACAGCTAGTAAATGTCTGAGGTTAAATTTGAACTCAGGTCTTCCTGACTCTGTGCCTGGCACTCTATCTACTGCACCATCTAGCTGCCCCATTTCAGAGTAGGTAGTACCCGAATTGAAGTCCTAGATATTTTCAGCATTAGTAGGGACAGAAACAGATAGAGGAAGTGCAATTCCATTGCAGAGAAATGGGAGATGTCTATTAGAACCTGAATATTTTGGGGGAGACTTTTTTGAAGGAGAGAAGGCAGCGCTATTGGGGTTAAGTGACTTGCCCAAGGTCACACAGTTAGTAATTGTTAAGTGTCTGAGGTTAAATTTAAACTCAGGCCCTCCTGACTCCAGGGCCAGTGCTCTACTCACTGTACCACCTAGCCACCCCCAGAACCTAAACATTTTGTTGAGAAATTTTGAGGTTCAGTACAATTCAACACACATGTATTAAATGCTTGTTTTGTGCTGGGAAATACAAGAGGTGCTTGAGATATAAAAACCAAAATGAAACTACTCCTGCTCTCAGGCATCTTACATTATACTTATTTAGTCCAAGTATTTGGCTAATCATTATCATTGTTGTTATTAATATGGAAAATTCTGAAAGGATGGAGATTCAATTAAGATTGATGATCTTTTAAATTATGTAAACATTATATATGTGTGTGTGTATGTGTAGAAGCACATTTCTATCCATGTAAGATAGCATGTATGACTACATTTTATTTATAAATTATAGAGGAATGGCAGGCTACATCTGCCCTTCCTATTCCTCATGAACAGATTTTACTTGGAGGGCTTGGGGAGGCCCTCATAGTATGACTTTTCAGGGGAGCAGACACACAATGGGACTGTGGGGAAATCAAGGACCTACAGGCAGCCTTGATAATAGAATATTATATTTGAAAATGTTCCATGGCTGGAGAATCTAAATATTACTGGGGCCAAGATCCCAAAGCCAGTTAATGCAAGAGTTGCTAGGGACATGGAGTCACAGACCCAAAGAATTAAAAGGGCCCTTGGGTCAGCTAGGTGGCGCAGTGAGTAGAGTGCTGGCCCTGGAGTCAGAAGGACCTGACTTTGGATCCGGCCTCAGACACTCAACACACACAAACAAAAACCTAGCCGTGTGACCTTGGGCAAGTTACTTAACCCCAATTGCCCTCCAAAAAAAAAAAAAAGAATTAAAAGGGCCCTCCAAAGCCATCTCACCCATCTCACTCAGGCCAAACCTGACCAAAAATCCTCTTTACAATATCACTGACAAGTGATCATTCAACTTTTGCATGAAAATCTCCAGAACCTACTTTCTGAAGCCAACTCTTCCATTTTTGAACAATCTTATTGTTGAGAATGTTTTTTCTTATATCAAATCTACATTTACCTCTTCGAAGCTTCCTCCCTTTGTATGTCATTGTCCCTTATGGGGTCAAACAGATCAAGTTTCATCTTTCAACATGGTAGCTCTGCAAATACTTAAAGAATTAGTATGTCTTTCCTTAGTTATCTCTTCTAGATAATCCTAGTTCTTTCAATTGGTTTTTATATAGTATAATCTTTCCCAATCCTGGTCACTCTATTCTATTCATACTCTTTCTTTTTTATGTCTTTTCTAAAATTTTATTAAAAAAATTTTTTTAATGTATATGTTGCCCAGAACTAAGCACAGTATTTTACATGCAATCTGACGAAGACGGGGTACCATGGAGCTTCCACCTCCGTTTTTTCTTCAGTCTAGGGTGATGTTAGCATTTTTCTGTCATATAAAAATATTAATTTATATTGAACTTTCTGTCCACTAAGAGTCCCAGATCTTTTTTTGTACACTAATGTGATTAGACTCATATCCAGTGATGTGCTAGTAACTATTTAACAACTAGTTCTCCAAAAAAATGTATACACAACTTAATTCTAAATTTAATATGCATTAATATTTTCTCCATCACTTTCTTAAGTCTAGACTATGAACAAAACAATAAATGAAACTCTCATTTGTACCATTTGCTGATCTCCAAGGTGTAAATGCTCACACTGAAAATTTAACCATCAGCTTTTCCTCTTGAGATGGTTTGAGCGGGCTCCAGCACACCCAAACACTCAGGATTATGTTATTTCCTGTTAAATTTCATCTTATTAAGTTCAGCCCATTGTTATTATTTTTTTTTTTTGGAGATCTTCTGGGATCCTAACCATCTAACCCGAAATCTCATGGATTTATCCCAATTTCTCATCAACTGTGATTTTGACAAGCAAACCCTCTATAATTTCATTTAAAAATTGTGACAACACATAGAGCTGAGGACTGCTCCTTGGAACATTCTACTAGAAATCTGACCATTTTATTGCCAAACTCACAGCTCTCCATCATATCCACTGGAATGGCCCCGGACGTGACGATTAGTGCTTCTCTCTCTCCTAGACCAGTGCTCTTGCCACTATGCCATAGAAGGATCTTGGCCCTGGATTGGAAAGGGAAAATAGTTGTTTGATCTGTCCACAAGGTTGCTTTTCTTTCTTCTGATATCTTTTTTAGTACTTCTGTATACAATATGGAATGGAAAGGGTGCTGGACATGGAATCAGAAGGTATGACTTTGAATCCTGGTTGTGCTATGTACTTCTTAAGTGAATCAGACAAGCCATAAGCCATGTCATTGTGTTTCCAGAACAGGGGGTACAGTGGAACCAGCTCAAATAGAATCTTGAGAGCCAATTGTTAAATTTTCAGTGTGAGTGTTTACACATCAGAAATCAGGGCTTGATTTATTGTTATGTTGATTGTTTAGACTTAAGAAAGTGATGGAGAAAATGTTGATATTGTAAATTAAACTTAATTGTATTTCTTTCTGGACAGTTGGTCATTAAACATTTGCCAGCACACTCCTGCCACCATGATAGAATGCTAGGCCTAGAATCAGGAAGATCTCATTTTGAATCCTTCTTGAGATACTTGTGATCCTAGGAAAGTCATTTAACGTTTCTGAATCTCAATTCTCTTATCTACAAGATAGGGATAATAATAAGTACCTACTTCAAAAAATTGTTATAAGTCCCAAATGAGACGACATTTGTAAAAATTCCTTGTAAATCTTGAAGTATTATATAAATGTATCATTAGTTAACCTTTAGGCTTCAGTTTCCTCACCTGTCATCGTAAAGAGGTTGGACTATACAAATTCTAAGGCCCTTTGTAGAAATGAATTTGATGATCCTATATTCTTCATAAGTATCTATACTTTTTTTGGCCTCCACAGGACTGGAATAGCAGCAAATGACAGAACAGGCTCAGCCTGACCCTGGGATGGCTTCAATATTTATCCAAGCAAGGGCTCTAGGTTCTAAAAACAGTTTCTTTTTACACACTAATAAAGATACAGCTAAAAACCATAAATTGTGTTATGCATAGCTTCCTAGGACTAAGTGTACCAAAGCAGAGGGCCAAGATTCCCATTACCTGCTGCTAAACTCTGTCCCTGGGAGATAAGGACTGAGATACCAGAGGTCTGATGAGATGAGATGGTTGGGGTGAAGAGTGCCTGTTTTCCAGAATAACCCGGAAGGCTTAGAATGTGTGGTATTGTATACTCTGGGAGCCAGGGATGGACCAGAAATAGAGAGATAGAGGGAGAGGGAGTGAGAGAGAGATACAGAGAGATATACAGAGGGAGACAGGGAGAGGGAGAAAAAGATTGAGAGAGAAAGAAGAGATAGGAGAGAGACAGGGAGAAAGAGGGGAAAGGGATTGAGAGAGACAGAGAGAGGGAAAGGGGAGAGGAAGAGAGATTGTGGGGGGGAGAGAGAGAGAGAGAGAAAGAGAGAGAGAGAGAAAATATAAGAATATTTTAGATATGAGAATGACTCAAGATGAGCAGCTATGGGCCTCTGGGAAGAGGAAGAGTCTCAGGAGCCACCATGAGGCCTATTGCAAAGTCATGGCCTTGCTGCTGCCAAGAGGCCATGACAGCACTAGGGGGATTACCTTTTCCATTTAGGTAAACATGAAGCTCTGAGTACATGACCCTGCTATTGGTTCTATCCGTCTTTTGTCTGTCCTTTCCTGCTTTAGAGGAAGGAGTATTGGAGATGTTCCAGTTTAAGCTGTGACCTTGTGAGCTTTGAAACTCCAGGAGAATGAGCTACCGTAGGTCCAGAAGATGGAAGCCACATTGGAGTTGACTGGCAGCCAAGCAAGCCCAGTGAGGACTGACCTCAGCTTTCTGTGGTAACTTCATCTATTAGCTATGCCACTGTATCTGGAAATAAACTTGGTGGCGGTGGTTTGTTTGGGGGTGGAGGTGGAGAGGGGAGTGAATGTTTTGTAGTAACTGCTTTAAATTGGAGCCAACTATTCTTACCGATCAAGATAATAGCAGGTAGAATGTGCTCCCTGGTCCAGAGATGATGATTCTCTTCTTGTTGTATTTTCTCAGTAAATATTGTTTTGTTAAAAAAAAGAGAGAGAAAAGAAACTCACATTTCCTACTCCAATAGAATCTTATTTTACAGGGATTAAAAAGAAGGAGAGGCTGGATGGTATTTTGAAAAGAGAGGGGGAGTAATACTGGAGAAAAATTTGATAATGTAAAAAAATCCAAAGGATATACTTAGAATAATAAAAATAATTATTAACTGATAATAATGAAATAATTCATAATAATAGAATAATATGTTAAAATTTTTTCCAAAAAGAAGCATAGTATCCAGAGTTACAGAGATAATAGTTCTGCTTTTATGCTATCCTGGTCAGACTACATTTGGAGTACTGTTTTGAGCATGGGGATTCCACATTTTAGTCAAAACATGAATTGGTGAGTGGCCTGAGATTATGGAGAGAAAGAGAAGGGTACAGGGCTTTGTGTTCTTTCCAAATGAAGATTAGTTAAAAGGGACTAAGAAGGGTTAGCCTGGATAAGAAATGACTTAGAAGGGTCACAGTGAACTGAAGTCAGTAAGGAAAGTGAAGAACAACAAAAGACATGTTTTTATTTTTTTAAAGCTACATTGGGAAAAGAAGAGGAGAAATGAAGGCAAAAGACCATTAATAGCAGGGGTAGATGAATGAATGACAGCAACAGAGAGTAGAGTTACTCAACTTTTATTTGACTTCTAATTTCTCTGCCAAGGAGAATGACCCCTAGACGGAAAGGACAAATCCCAAGGTAAGTAAGGAAATCATGATAGCACTTAGCAGTTCTTGATGAATTCGAGTGACCTGGACCACATGAACCACATTCATAGAAACTGGAAGAAACAGTGGATCTGTTTCTTCCCCTCATTTATATGTAGCAGAGGAGTGGGCCTTGTTTTTTGTCCTTCATTCTCAAAGAGAACTAATGGCATCAGGAAGCTGATGCTAACTTGCATGTGAATTGGATTTAAGGGAGGAGGGCTATGCAAAGTCACCAGCTTCACTCTTCTCCAGAGTCATCTGAGTTCAGTGGAAAGACACAGATCAGGATGCCCGGAAGTGGTCCTGGTTGCCATGGGAGATCTTGACCTTTTTAAGCTAAGGTCTTTTCTATGTCTCAGTTTGTCTGAGGCAATGTCCATTCAGTGCCTTAAGACTAGATAAGAATATAAAGGGTGCCTACATGTAGAGAGAAGCCCCATATGTGGCAAGGGACTGTGGGTGTTTGAGTCTTTTGCATGGTTGAATGGAGTCAGAATAGCATATCTAGCCTAGTTTTCTTCATGTGAACCTTTCATTCCTGCCAGGAGGGGAAGCAGGAAGTTGGGGTCCAGAGGCCCCTCTGTTCTCCTCAGAGAGAAGGGGTACTGGACTAGAATTATATCTATCTGACCCCTTAAATATTATTAGTCTTGGGGATGTGATTGGGGTTGAACTAACTTTTGATCACCTTGTCATTTCTGGGTGGAAGGGGTACTCCAAACTTTATATCTGAGCCTTGATCCCTTCCTCACCAAATACCCATTTCACAATGAATACATATGTGAAATAATCAAGAAACCCATTTATCTAAACTGTAGCAAGACAGAAACCAGAGAAGGTATACAGAAGAGAATATATATACTAGACAATACAGAGTGATGGAGCTCTACCATTGGGAGTAGGGTGACTCAGCTCAACCAAGGGAGAGGGCCTTGAATTTCACCCAAGGGGAAATTCTCCATAGTCTCCATAAAGTGGTAAACTGGGAATAGGGACATGACAGAGACTGCCAACTTCAAGCAAAATTACTCTGATATTCTAGAACCAGAGGGCAAAATAGAAATTGAAAGAATTCACTGATTGCCTCTTGAAAAAGATCCCAAAAAGAAAACTCCTAGGAATATTATAGCAAAATTCCAGAGTTTCCAGGTCAAGGAGAAAATACTGCAAATAGTCAGGAAGAAACAATTTGAGTATTGTGGGAGCACAATCAGCATAACAGAAAACCTAGCAGCTTCTACACCAAGGGATCAAAGGGCTTGGAATATGATATTCTGGAGGTCAAAGGAGCTAGGACTAAAACCAAGAATCACCTACCCAGCAAAACTGAGTGTAATGCTACAGGGGAAAATATGGTCATTCAGTGAAATAGAGGATTTTCAAGCATTCTTAATGAAAAAACCAAAGCTGAACAGAAAACTTGACTTTCAAATACAAGAAGCAAGAGAAGCATGAGAAGGTAAACAGGAAAAAGAAATCATAAGGAACTTATTAAAGTTAAACTAGTTACATTCCTACATGGAAAAATCATAATTGTAACTCATAAAACTTTTTTTCAGTATGAGCATAGTTGTAGGGAATATATATTTTATATATATCAGGGCAACCTGATTCTCATTGAATTTGGCTTAAGGAGGGAATAACATTCACACTCAGTTGAGTATCTTACCCTACAGGAATATAGGGGGTAGGGGATAAGAGGGGGGATGATAGAAGGGAGGACAGATTGGGAGAGAGTTTAGTTGGAAGCAAACATTTTTTAAAAAGGGACAGGGTCAAAGGAGAAAATAGAATAAGTGGGGGACAGGATAGAATGGAGGGAAATATAGTTAGTTTTTCACAACATAACTACTATGGAAATAATTTAGATAGCTACATGTGTACAACCTATATTGAATTCCTTATCTTCCCAGTAGGGGTGGGCAAGGAGGGAAGAAGGGAAAAAATCTGGAACTCAAAGTTTTAAAAACAAATGTTTAAAAAAATTTTGTTTTTTACATGTAACTGGGAAATAAGGTATACAGGTACTGAGGTATAGAAAGCCATCTTGCCCTACTAGAAAGTTAGGGGAGAACAAATTTGGGGAAGGGGTATTCAGTAGGCTTGGTATTTGGGGGTTGGGGTAGGGGAAAAATAGGGAGAAAAAATTGTAACTCAAAATCTTGTAGAAATGAATGTTGCAAACTAAAAATAAATAAATAAATTTTTAAAAAAGAAAGGAAAAAATATAAATGCTTTTTGAATGATTCTATGACCTCTCAAAGTGGGCAGTCTGTGTCTGGGATTAAAGTTCAGCATGTGACCAAGATTAAGTGTCAGTTTGTGGCTAGCTTTGGGGGTGTCAGTCCACAGCTGGGCTCAGGGGTCAGTCTGTGACCAGGGAACAGGATTCTGGTCCATACAGATTCAAAGGAACTACTTCAGCCTGCTTAGAACTATGCTCTACCCTGCTAAGCACTCCTGAGACTCATTTATGTTTAATTTGCCTCTCATCTCTCTGCTATAGGAGCTCAATGGTTTGTATTCCACTTACATTTTGAAGGACAAGTGCAATCATTTCCATTGTACTCCAAGGTAATGTATGTTGCTTTGCTTAAGTAAAGAGATAAGACAGGGAAGGTTAATTAATTTTTCTGGTAAGTGATATTTCCTAACACTGATGGGGTCTTAGATTCATGTTCTTGAAGAGTCTCAGGATAGTATCAATAGTAATTCAAGGTGCCTTTCAGTCTGGGGCCTTGTAAGTCCTTGATACACAACTACCCGTTGTCTTCACTTGAGTAGCTTTGCTACCCAGGGCCTTTTCATTCTCCCTGATTTCCCTTGATTTTTAAAAAATTAATGACTAGAGACTTTTTTCATCTGGTGACAGGACCTCAGGTAAAGAGGAAACCATAATTCCAGTCTTTCCCAAGACTGCAGAATTGTAGAATCACTGAGTTCAGAAGAACATAGATTTAGAGCTGGAATGGCCTTAAAGGTCCACCTGGTCCAACACCATCATTTTTTTTTTTTTTGTATTTTAAAATGTGTTTTACTGGTATCCTTTGTTTTTATATCACATCTAGAATAAAATGACCTCCAGTCAAATTCTCACTTGTAACAAATGTAGTTCCCCTTCTGGGATACTATTCCAACTTGTACTCAAGAACATGATTTGGGTCCCCAGAGAATGCTAGTTCCAGTTTTTAAGGGTTCCCTTGGATCCACATTCCTAAAACGATAGCTTATAATACTTCCATTAATAAGTTTCTCAGTAACAGTCAGCCAGTAGGCACTATTAGCTAAAAGCAAAGGTATTTACTTAAATGGCATAGTAAGAAAAGTAGCTACAGGGGCGGCTAGGTGGTGCAGTGAATAAAGCACCAGCCCTGGAGTCAGGAGGACCTGAGTTCAAATCTGGCTTCAGACACTTGACACTAGCCATGTGACTTTGGGCCAGTCAGTTAACTCCAATTGCCCTCCCCTCCCCCAAAAGCAAAGCAAAGTAGCTACAAAACATTCTCTGCATCAAGTGTTTTCCAACAAATACACACAGCTCCTGTGGGGAAAGTAAGCACAAACTCAGAGTACAGTATTAGTAAGGCATAAATGTATGTGATCAAGGTAACTCATACCTTTGATTCTACAGGGATCTGATGTCCTTTCTCTCCTTGAGGAGTCTTCCTTCAGCTGCCTGTTGGGTGGAAGGTCTCTTCTAGGCTCCTTGGGTCAGTTCATCTCTGCAGCTCAACTTTTGGCCACCACAGTTAGCTCTCTTAAATTCATAGTCAGCTCCTAAAAGCTGCTTCCTGCCACAAGTCAGTGCCTTTCTGTGTTAATGTCTGCCTGGAGAGTATGTTCCTCTGTTTCTCCCTTATCCCACAGGATAAGGGTGTCCAGGTGAACACTATGGCCAATGTTAGGGAGAGGGGAAGAGAGAGAAATCTTTTTTCTCTAAGAAGTGAAGAGGGATTTGTCTTTCAACTGCTGGCCCTGGCCTAGACTGATACCAGAGCTGGTTAGCTCAGCTTCTTAAGGGCCTGCATGGGCAGGACCACTCTTTAGTAGATCACTGACTTTTCTAATTCATTCCAGTAAAACTTTCTCACACAGAGTAAAGCGATGACAGAGTGTTAGCCAGTCTTTGCACTTTGTTAAGATAAAGATATTGAGAAACTACAGTGGCTAGAGGGCTGGCCTCCAATCCAGGAAGACCAGAGTCCAAGTGTTGCTCTAGGCAAGACACTTAAACCTCGGGGTTTTAGGAAATTCTCTAAGATTATAAATTACTGAGAAGGTGTGGAGGGATCTTCCTCAACAGGAAATTCCCTGAAATCCCAGGCCCAGTCCCTGTCCCTAACCCTAATGCATTACTTCCATTATGTACTTTTTATTTCTTGGGGGAGGGAGGGAGAAGGAGGTAGTAAATCAAACACACAAAGAAAAAAATTAAGCAAAAATACCCATTACCATGATTCCATCTAACAACATATACAACCTTGTGCCGTTATAACAATGACTAATATTTATATAGCGCCTATGTTATGCTAGGTATTTTATTAATATAATCTCATTTGATCCTCACAACAATTCTAGGAGATAGGTGCTATAGTTATCCCCATTTTACAGTTAAGGAAACTGAGGCAGATAGAAGTTAAGTGACTTGCCCAGGGTCATGTCTCATTTGAACTCAGTTCTTTTTTTTTTTTTTTTTTGGAGGGCAATTGGGGTTAAGTAACTTGCCCAAGGTCACACGGCTAGGTTTTTTTTTGTTTGTGTGTGCGTTAAGTGTCTGAGGCCGGATCCCAACTCAGGTCCTTCTGACTCCAGGGCCAGCGCTCTACTCACTGCGCCACCTAGCCGCCCCTGAACTCAGTTCTTTCTGATTCTAGGCCCAGAGTTAAATTTACTAAGCCACCAAGCTGTCTTTAATAGTCCCCTGACTCTACATGTTTCTGAAACTTTCATTTATCTCTTTCTTTTTTCCAGAGGAGGAAACTAAGACCCAGAAAGATGAACTTGCTGCCCAGCTTCACACAGGTAAGAAGAAGAAGGAAGGATTTGAACTCAGATCCTCTGGCTCCAAGGCCAGTGCTTTTTTCACAGTACAGAAGGACCTTAGAAATCATCCAGTCTGATGCTAGCATTTTGCAAGTGAGGAAAATTGGACACAAAAAGGGGAAAGGATTTGTCCAAAGTCACACAGTCAATTAGTTCCTTCCATTACTCCTGTTATGGGTTATGGGTAAAAAGTACAATATGGCTTCCAATATGTTTCTTTCTGTTTGATCACCCAACAGCTAAGCATTGAGCAGCTGCTCTGTGCCCATCTCTGCTCTGGAAAGTGTGGAACTTAGAAGAAAATCACAGCCCTGCCCTTGAAGAGCTCATGTACATAAAACAATTGGAGAAGATAATGATAATGGAAAGAAAAATACTAATAGCATTTAAATAGCACTCTAAGGTTTGGGCAGTGCTTTGCACATGTTTATCTCAGACATAACCTGATTAAGTGTGAATCAGCCCAAAATGCAAGTGAAGGAGGCTGGAATGATCAGGAGAGGCTTCTTTGGAAGAAAAGGCCAGGAGGGGGCAGTGACCAGCATGTGCAGAGCTACAGGTCTGGATTTACACTAGGAGAAAGGCACATTCCTGCCTTTTTCTTATCCTATCTGGTGACTCACTGACCCTCCTGCCTCAAGTCATACAAGTCCTTTAAAGATCTCAGGTAAAGTCCTAGAATTTCTCTTCTACTGGGCCTGACACAGGAAATTAGAGGCTTAGAGGGCACTAACTAGTTCAAGGGAATAGTCTAGGAGGAGAATGGGGTATTAGGCAATGTTATTTCATTCAGAATGTCTTTCCCAAGACTATCAAGAATGTTTTCAATGTGATGACTGTTTAGAAGAAAGGCAGTAACAGTATGTGGAAGGCTCATTGACTTTTGAACGAAAGAATCTGAGTTAAAATCCTGCCTCTCTCACTCATTACTCCTTTGGCCTTGGGCAAGTCACCTCTATTGGCTTCAGTTTCTCCATGTGTGGGAAAAGTACAAAGGTGCATATTTTGTGATCTCTTGCTTTTAGTAGGATCTCAAGGGCAGGAAGCCTGAATTGAATCCAGAAGTCTCTCTCCAGCTAGACTGCAATAGGACAATTCAGAATGTGTATTATGAAATGAGTGACAGAGTTCTGTCTCTTTCTCTTTCTAAGCATACAGTCATGGTCTACAGGTTCTCCAGCTGCAGCCAAAGGGAGAATTCTATCCTGCTTTCCAGTTCCTCTCCCTGGATTACATCACCTCCCCTATCCCCAAGCTGTTCTAAAAGTTAGAGAAGAAAAAAGAATGGGTTTATGCATCATTTCATGTGAAGACATAAAGCAAGTTCCCTCTCAACCTTTAATTTTCCATGCCATACCAAGACTGATTTTTCTGCAATTCACTAAAGTAGAATGAGGTGCCTTCAGAGCCTCCTAGAATTAGGCTAGCTCACTATCTTGCTCCACTCCCACCATTTTCTCTCCTCTCTGTCTCTTGATTTTTTTCTTCACAGAATCTCAGAGTTAAAAGGGAACAGGAAAATTATCTAGTCTAGAGATATTTAATCTGGGATCTGTGTACTTAATTTTTTTTATAGCTACATTTCAATATAATTGTTTTCCTTTATAATCCTGAGTATTTAATTTAATGCATTTAGAAACATTATACTGAGGAGTCCATAAGCTTCACTAAAGATGGTCCAGATGCAAAAAAAAGTTTAAGAATCTCTGCCCCAGTCTAACCTCTGTTCCTCCATGTGTATGGGTATGTATGCATTTCTTTTATTCCCAAGTGCATTTGCTTTCTGAATGCAGAGTCATCTTGAAGGCATCGATTATTAATGCTAGCACCTTCTCTGAGCTATTATTCTTCAATCACCTGCACGGCAGAAAAAGCAGCATTATTAAGGTCTCAGGGAAGATGGATGACAACTATGGCTTATTGGTGTACCCTCTTGTCTTCTGCATCAGAAGCCAATGGGGCCAACATCTCCCTGTCATTACAGTCTATATCACTGAGCTCTGAAAATCCCCAAACATACACCAACAGTCAAGGCATTGTGTTGTAGAAGCTCTGTCCATTCATTCATGGACACTGAGTTATTCTGGAGCCATCAGCAGCTAAGTTTCCTGATGGTTCTCTATGACACAAAGCCTGAAACAGGTACCACTCAAATGCCCTGGGAACCTGAGATGGCCCCTTAAAGATGCTTAGCATTATTTCATGTTAGTCTGAGCAAAACTTTAGTGACTCTATTCTTTTTTTAAAAAACAATGTATTTATTTTATTTTAAATTGATGAAACAAAGAAGCATTTCAATAATGTAGAATTTTAAAAAGGATGATTGTATATGAAACAGCAAATTCATTATGTATAGTTTGCTATTCCTTTTAAATGTATAATAAAGTTATTGTGTAACTTTTTCCTCTTTTTCTTCCCTCCCTTCCCTGACAACCCCTCCCCATGGTTATCATTAGACATATATATGTAAAATCATTCTATACATACTTCTTTTTATCAGTTCTTTCTCTGGATGTAGTTAATGTCTTCCTTTTTATGTCCTTTGTAGTTAATTTGGGTATTTATAATAGTCAAAATGGCTTAGTTGCTTAGAGTTGTTCTTAAAACAATTGCTGTTACTGTATACAATGTTTTCTTGCTTCTGATCCTTTCGCTCTTCGTTATTTCTTGCAAGTCTGTCCCCTGTTTTTTCCCCATTCCCTTCTCATTAGCATGTGAAAGAACTAAGAGGACAATAGGTGTTACCTCGTACCACTCTATTTCCAGCTTATCTCTTCCTCTTTGCAGCTAGACTCTAAGTGCTCAATATCAGGTATCTTCTCTTTCTCTGCCCTCTTTCATGTCTTATCCTTTGCTCTTTGTCACCCAGGCCTCATTCAATTAATCTACAAGTACCACACCATCTTCAAATATAGTCTTGTGCTGGGTATAACAGGGAAAAGAAGACAGTAAGACAAGTCCCTGCCCCCAAGGAGTTTAAGGTTTAATCAAGGGGAGCAGATGTGAAACTATGAGATAAATGTATCCAGTTTCCCCTCATCCTAGGATAAGTCAATTAAATTCACCACACATTTATTAAGCATCTACTCTGTGAAAGGTGCTATGTTACATGTATAATTTATATCAAATCACTTGCTATCTCAGGGAGGGGGGGAAGGAAAGGAGAGGAGGAGAAAATCTGGAACTCCAAATTTTAAAAATGAATGTTAAAAATTGTTTTTACATGTAATTGGGAAAAGATAAAATATTATTTTAAAAAAAGAAGGGTGCTATGTTAGATGCTGGGGACAAAAAGCAGATTTGTCAAAGACTTGATTTTGAAAGAAAGTATAATATAATAGAAGGGAGAAGAAAATTATATATAAGTGATTACAATAGAAGACAGAATGTGATAAGTGGGGAGGGGGGAAAGGGAGCAAGAGTCCAATGTGCTATAAGAAATTTGAGGAGAGAGATAAGGTTTTCTCTTGAGGGGATCAGAGAAGGTTTTATTGGGTGGATCTTGAATTGTACTTTAAAGGAAAGGATTTCAATAGGCAGAGATACAGAGGTAGTTTGTTCTAAGTATGGGGAGAGTATAAGCAAAGGCAGAGATGGGAAAGGGAAGGATTCATATGGAAATGGTGAGTTGTAAGGTGTGACAATGCCAAATATTTGAAGGGAAGAAGGCAGGTATTATGAGATTAGATTGAAAGGGTAAGGTTGAGACAGTTTGTGGAGAGCTTGAATATCAGGATAAGAAATACACACTTTACTCAATAGGCAATGGAAAACCACTGACAGGTTTCTTATAGAGAGGCAACATGCTCAGAGCAGTGGATCTGGAAGAACATATGGGGGATACTTTCTGAGGTTGGGGATCAGTTTGTGTCTAAAGTCAGAGATGATATAAGAAGCAGTGAGAATGGAGTACCCAAGATTGCTACTCTTAAATCTCTGGCTTGGTAAATGAAAGGGAGCATGAATTAGACAATTTAGCAAACATTAAGTTATTTTCAAAGCATCGTGCTAATCACTAGGGATACAAAGACAAAAATGAAATACTCCCTGCCCTCACAAAGCTTACATTCTACTAGGGGAACACAGCTAAGAAAATACAAAATTATACAAAAAGTTATATAAAGTAATTTCTAGAGTGAGAGAGACTCTGAACTGTGTCCTCTGGTATGAAAGGCCTCTATACTAGTGTAGCAGCAAGCACCTTAGCATACCCAGGATGGCTGCTAGCACAGGTTCCTAGATCTGCTTTTCTAAAGGAAAGCAACTCAAAAAGGGTTAACAATCTACTTTAATCAAACATATATAATTTACCTACTTCAGGGGAAAAAGTCAGCATCCTGAACTCAGAGAATACAAATAGAAGTTACAAGCTGACAAAAATACAGAGAAAATAATACAATTCAGCAGACAGGGCTTCCAGCTATCTGACCATTACATCCATACCACTCTCAAGGAGCTCACAACCTAATGGGGGAAACAACCAGGAAACGAACAGGTACAAGTCAGCTATATATAGGATAAATAGGAAATTAAAGAAGGAAGGCACTAGAGTCACAAGGAGTTGGGAACGTCTTCTTTTAGACTGGATTTTTGTTGGGACTTGAAGGAAGTCAGGAAAACCAGGAGATGGAGATGAGGAGGAAGAACATAGTAGATGCTCCAAAAAGAACACAGAAAATGCCTGGAGCTGAGAAATGGATTCCTTGTTCATGGAACAGCCAGGAAGCCAGTGTCACTGGATTGAAGTGGACATGTCAGGGAGAAGGCATAAGAAGACTTGAAAGGTAAGAGGGAGCTTGGTTATGGAGAGCTTTGAATGTCCAATGAAGAGTTTTGTCTGCTTCCGGAGGTAATGAGAAGCTAATGGAGTTTACTGAGTCCTGGTGGGGTGATATGATTGGATCTATGCTTTAGGAAAAGTACTTTGGTGGCTGAATGAAGGATGGATTGGAGTAGGAAGAGATTTGAGGCAGGAAGACCCACCAGCAGGTTATTGCAATAATGCAGCATGAGGTGAGGAGAGCCTATACCACTGCCAGGAGCAGATGATAGAAGGAGTTGTATTCAAGCAATATTGGAAAGCTAAAATCTATAGGCTTTGGTAACAGACTAGATATGGGGTGTGAGAGATAGTGAGGGGTAAAGGATGACTCCTAGGCTGTGAGACTCAGGGACTAATAACCATTCCCCAATAGATAAGTGGTCAAAGGATATGAACAAGCACTTCTTAAAAGAAGGGTTGAAAAGTAGTCACAACTGCATGAAAAAAAAATGCTCCAAGTCACAAACATTAAGAGAAATGCAAATCAAAACAACCCTGAGTTTCACCTCACACTCCGAAAACTGTCAAAAATTATTTTTAAAAATGCCAATATCAATGATGTTGTGGGGACTGTGGAAAGATAGACACATTGGTGGAGCTGGGAAATGGTACAAGCATTTTGGAAAGCAATTTGAAAATATAAAATGTCCATATCTGTTGAAGCAGAGACTCTATTACTGAAAGGAAACCATTGTTAAGAAAAAGGTCCCCATGTTCTACAAAATATTTATAGTAGCACTTTTTATGGAAGCTAAGAATTGGAAACAAAGTAAATGACCATTAATTGGAGAATAAACAAATTGCGATACATGAACACAATGGAATATTATCGTGCTATGAGAAATTATGTGTAATGAATATAGAAAAGTATGGGAAGATCTTCATGAACTGATACAGTGAAGAAAGCAAAGCCAAGAAAATAATGTGTGTGTGTGTATATGTGTGTTCGTGTGTATGTAGTGACTGCAACAATGTAAATCAAAGAATGACACACCAAAAAAAAGTAAATGCAGCAAAATTATCAAAACTAAATGAGATTCAAATGAAAAAAATGAGAAGACACCCCCAACCTTCATATAGGTGGGAGGTTCGCAGGTGCTACACATTGCACCTTTTTCTCCATGTATCTTTCAGTTGTGCTATTTTTTTTTTTTTTTTTTTTTTGCCTTTTGGAGGGCAATTGGGGTTAAGTAACTTGCCCAAGGTCACATGGCTAGGTTTTTGTTTGTGTGCGTTAAGTGTCTGAGGCCGGATCCAAACTCAGGTCCTTCTGACTCCAGGGCCGACACTCTACTCACTGCGCCACCTAGCCCGCCCCCCGAGTTGTGCTATTTTTAAAAAATCCTCTAAAAAATACTATTTGTCATATGAGATGGCTTTCTGGGAGGGGGAAAGAGGAGGCATATGTGGGATATTATGGTAATGTAAGAAATTGAAAAGATCAATAAAAATTTATTAAAAATAAAACAGAAAACAGATCATTGGTAACTTTGGAGAAAATAGTTTCAGTGGAAAGACAAGGTCAGAAGATGGATTGTAAGAGGTTTAGAAGAGAATGAGAGGAGAGAAAGGGGAAGCTATTATTGTAGATGGCCTTTTAAAGGAATTTAGCTACAAAGGGCAGAAGAGATAGAAGATAATAGTTAGCACTGATGTAAGGGTCAAGTGAGGATTTCTGAGGATAAGAGAAACATGGGCATGTTTGTGGGTATTAGAGAGTAAGCCAGTAGACAGGGAGAGATTGAAAATAAATGACAGAGTGGGGATAACAGAAGAAGCAGTTCGTTAGAGGAGATGGGCTAGAATGGGCTTGTTTAAGGAGGTAGAAGAGTCAGCCTTGGTAAGGAATAAGGTCACTTCATTGTGTGAGATAGGGGTGAAGGAGAAAATAGTAGCAGAAGGCATCTGAGCAAAGTGAGATGAGAAGGGAGAAGAGGGAGGCCATGTCAAATAGGCTCAATGTTTTCTATAAAATATGAGACAAGAGGCAGCTAGGTGGTGCAGTGAATAGGGCACCAGACCTGGTGTCAGGAGGACCTGAGTTCAAATCCAACCTCAGACACTTGACACTTAACTAGCTGTGTGACCTTGGGCAAGCCAACCCCAACTGCTTTGCCTTCCTCCCTCCAAAAAATAAAATATGAGACAAGACTCTCAACTGAGAGGGCAGGGGGAAAGAGAAGCCATGGGAAGATTGAAGAGGGATGAAAAGGTTTAGAAGAGCCACTGTGGAGAAGGACAGTGAGTTGATGAGGGAGATAGAGTAGGACTGCCTGTCAATACTTAATTATCTGTCTCTACTTTCTGTGATGACATCATGGAATGAGAGTTGGTCAGGGACCAACTCTGACACTATAAGACAATGTCAGTTCTTACCATTCATTCCTTAGAGTGTTGTTTAGGAGTCAGCATGGGTTCAGGGGGAAGGACGCTGAATTTGAAGTTAGAAGTTATAGGTTAGAATCTAGGCACTGCCACTCTGTGTGGCCTTGGGCAAGTCACTTCTCTCCTCTGTTTTTCACAACTGTTGTTCAAGTCTTAACTTAAGTGCTTTATCTTTCAAGAGGTCTTTCTTGATTCCCCCAGTTGTTAGTTATTGTTTAGTCATTTTTCAATCATGTCTGACTCTTTATGACAGTATCTTGGCGAAGATACTGAAGTAGTTTGCCATTTCCTTCTCCAGTTCATTTTATAGATAAGGAAATTGAGGCAAAGAGGGTTAGGTGACTTGCCCAGGGTCACACAGCTAGTAAGTGTCTGAAGCCAGATTTGAACTCAGGAAGATGAATCTTCTGGACTTCAGGCCTGGCACAGTATCTACAACACCACCAAACTACCACCACACCTCATTCCAAGCACTTAGCATTTATTTGTCTCTATCCTGTGGTATCCTCCTAATGGAATGTAAGCTCCTTGAGGGCATGGGCTTCATCACTTTTATATTTGTATCCTTAGTATATACCACAGTGCCTGGCAGAGGATAGGCACTTAATATATACTTACTGATTGATTGATTGACAGTAAGGATTTAGAGATAACCTCTCAGGTCCATTCCAGCTCGAAAGCTGTGGTTCTATGATCCATTGTGCAAATCGTTCTCCTAAAGATATGTGTCAGGGCGGCTAGGTGGCACAGTGAGTAGAGCGTCAGCCCTGGAGTCAGAAGGACCTGAGTTCTGACCCAGCCTCAGACACTTAACGAACACAAACAAAAAAACCTAGCCATGTGACCTTGGGCAAGTTACTTAACCCCCCAATTACCCTCCAAAAAGCAAAAAATAAATAAAAAATAAAAAATAAAGATATGTGTCAGAAGACACAAAATGCATGCGTTAGGATGGCATAATAGGGGTGTTCTAGGGATGGGAAAGAAGACATAAGGATTGGTAGTTACGGCTGTTCTCTCAAAAGGCATTGGGAATCCAAAGAGAGTCCCTGTCCTCAAAGAGCTTACATTCTACATTCATAGATTTACAGAATTTCAGAGCTTACAGGGCCTTTGGAGATAGATCATTTAGTCAAACCCTTTAATTTTTACCAATGAGAGAATTAAGGCTCAGAAAGGGGCAGCATATTTCCCCTTCCAGACTTCCCTATTACAGTTAAGGGCACTGGGCATCCTTCTTTGCTCCTCACCATATTTCACTCCCTGTATCCAAGCTATTGCAGAGCCCTGTCCATTTGACCTTTACAACATTTCTCAGGATACCTCCTTCTCTCCTCTGACACTGCCATTCCCCTCATCACCTCATGCCCAGACAATTACAATAGCCTGTGAGTGGATTTGCTAACCTCAAGTCTCTCCCTGCACCAACCCATCCTCCATTCCTAAAGCTCAGGTCTGAGCCTGTCATACCCCTTCTCCCCCGTCATTAAACTCCAGTGGTTTCTTACCACCTTTAGGATCAAATATAAAACTCTCTAGTTAGCATTTGACATCCTTTGTAACCTGCCTCCCCTTACCTTTCCAGTTTTCTTACACTTTCTCCCCATCTAAACCCCTCCCCCACATACTCTGATCCAGTGACACAGTTTCCTTGAAATTCCACAAGAATGACATTGCATCTCTTGGCTCCAGACCTTTTCTCTGGCTGCCCTCCATGCCTGGAGAGTTCTTCCTCTTCATTTCCACCTCCTGATTTTCCTGGCTTCCTTCAAATGTCAACTAAAATCCCACCTTCTAATATAGGAAGCCTCTCCCAATCCCTTTTAATTCTTGTGTCTTCCCCCTCTTAATTATTTCCTATTTATCCTGTATACAGATTGTTTGTTACTATTTGTTTGCTTGTGGTCTCCCTTTTTAGACTGTGAACTCCTCAAGGGGCAGGAACTGTATTTTGCCTTTCTTTCTATGCCCCTTGCTTAGAACAGTGCATGGAACTTAGTAGGTACTTCATAAATGCTTATGGACTGACTGTGCTGCAGAGCCACTAATCAAATGATCAGACTGACTTGTTCTTGTCACAGGAGGAACCTGAGCCATCATGAAGTCCCTGGCATTTGGAGAAGATTGGGACAGCACCCCAAAGCAGAAGGGTGAATAACTGGGAAGCCCATGTACAGAAGACAGATTTCAACTACTTCATGGTTCTTGCTTCCAGCTGGGCTTTCAGGTGCCACTCATCCACTCAGAAAGCAGAGGGAGGGAAGGGGAGGCAAGAAAAGGAAGGTCTGATGTGACCTGCTGGCTGGGACTGTTGCTGACAGTCTCAATTCAGTTCTGTTTGACTGGCTTACTGAATCAATGTTGGAAAAACACAGCGCTCTCTGGGGAGGAGAGGTTTTGGGTATAAATAGAAGGTGTTTGGGGAAGTCATGGTGTTAGGTACAATACTGAGTTTGCATCGAGATACTATAAAGACCAACCCACCGAAACCCAGGGCTCATTTCCCCTGGTGCATTTAGCCAAAGGCTTTGTTTTCCGAGCTTGCTATTATACTTCTGGAAACAATGTCTTACATGTTCCTTTACAGACAACTATGTGACTGGGACAAATTCATTCATGCCTTGGGCCTCTTTTTCTCTAGTTGTTCCAAATGGGAACTAGCCCTGTGAATAGTTGAAATAGGCATCCGCCTGTGGGGTGGGATTTGATTTTTTCCCAAGGTTTTAATTTTTTTTACTCCAAGGCTAATAAACATCAACTAAAATGAATAAAAATAGAATAAGAATAGAAAAAGAGCATTATACGTGAAACTGCAAATCTCTCTTAGATGAGGTTTGCTATACTCTTTAAGTAGGTAATAAATTTAACATGAATATTTTAAAGCTGTTCTACTTGTCTGGGATTCCTTCTCTTCTCTTCCTCTCCCCTACTTTGTCCTCCCCTCCCTTCCCCTTCCTTCTCCTTCCTTGCCCTCCCCTCCCCTTCCTTCTCTTCTCTTAGCTTCTCTTCTCACTTAAAAAAATACGCTTCAATTAGCCTCTTCTTTTTTCTGGCAATTATGTCTCTAGTCTCTGAGGTCTCCCTTTCAACTCTCCCACCTGACTAGAAAAAAAAACACCCAAAAGCCTTGTAACAGAAACACATCTTAAAGCAAAACTAATCATTGCACAGTGTCTCATCCTGCACCCTGAGTCTCATTGCCTCTCTTTCAGGAAGTGAGTAGCATGTTTCATCCTCAGTCCTATGGAATCGTGGTTGGTCTCTTCAAAACCATTTGTCTTTACAATGTCGTTGTTATTGTACAAATTATTTTCCAGGTTCTGCTCACTTCCCTCTGAATCAGTTCATACAAGGGTCCCCAGGTGTCTCTGAAATCATTCTTTTTTGCCATTTCTTACGGCACAATAATAGTCCATTATATTCACATACCATAATTTGTTCATTCATTCTCCAATTGACAGGCACTTTTGGTTTCCAGTTTGAGGATTCTATAAAAAGAGCTGCTATCAATATGTTTTATGCATACAAGCCTTTTTCTCTTTCTCTAATGTCTTTAGTTTATAGGCATGGCAATGGTATCACTAAGTCAAGGTATGTACAATTTTATGAGGGGTCTATTTCCAAAGTACTTCTTAGAATGACTCACCTAATCCACAACTCCACCAGGAGTACATGAGTGTACCTGGTTTCCCACAGCCCTTCCAACAATCATAATTTTCCTTTTTTGTCATCTTTGCCAATTTGATGAGTGTGAGGTAGCATCTCATCATTGTTTTAATTTGTATTTCTCTTATTATTAGTAATCTCGAGCATTTTTTTCATACAGTTGTTGATAACTTGGATTTCTTCTTTTGAAAACTGCCTGTTTATATCTTTTGACCATTTATCTGTTGGGAAAAGCTCTTGTTCTTTTAAATTTGACTTAGTTCCTTAAGTATCTTGGATATGAGCCCTTCCTCAGAGGAACTTGCTGCAACTAATTTTCCCAGTCAACTCTTTCTGGGGGAGGAGTGTGATTTAAAGAGTTCTGTCACCTCTCTGAGACTCAGTTCCTTCATCTATAAAATGGGGACATTATTATTTGCACTATCTACCTCTTGGTGCTGTAAACTCTAAAGCCCTAATGAAATAGGAACTATTTTATGAAGGAAAGTCAGGCTTCTAGATTGTGCAGTGGATAAGACACTGGGCCTGGAGTCAGGAAGACTGGAGTTCAAATGTAGCCTCAGGTACTTACTAGCTAAGTGACCCTGGGCAAGTCACTTAACCCTGTTTGCCTCAGTTTCCTCATCTGCAAAATGAGCTGGAGAAGGAAATGGAAACCCTTCCAGTATCTTTGCCAAGAAAATACAAAATGGGGTCATGAAGAGTTGGACACGACTAAAACAAATGAACAACAAGAAGACTTCTCCTGAGAGGCAGCGTAACATAGTGAATAAAGGACTATCTTTGGAGTGAGGAAAATTTGGTTTCAGATCTTGCTTCTGATCCATACTAGCTCTGTAACTATGGGCAAGTAACTTAACCTCTCAGGTCCCCTGGGTACTCTTTAAGAATATCAGTTGCAGGGGCAGCTAGGTGGCGCAGTGAATAGAGCGCCGGCCCCGGAATCAGAAGGACCTGAGTTCGGAGCCGGCCTCCAACACCTAATCCGCACAAACAAAAAACCTAGCCGTGTAACCTTGGGCAAGTTACTTAACCCCAATTGCCCTAAAGGGGCGGCTAGGTGGCGCAGTGAGTAAGAGCGCCGAGTTTGGATGACCCGAGATCAGATCCAGCCTCAGAAAATGAGCACCCACGCATAAATCAAATGACTAGCCGTGTAACCTTGAGCAAGTTACTTAAACCCAATTGCTTTAAAAAAAAAAGAAAGAATATCAGTTGCAGGGGCGGCTAGGTGGCGTAGTGAGTAAGAGCACTGGCCTCGGAGTTGGGATGACCTGAAATCAAATCCGGCCTCAGAAAATGAGCACCCACACATAAATAATGACTAGCCGTGTAATCTTGAGCAAGTTACTTAACCCCAATTGCTTAAAAAAATATAAAAAAAAAACAATATCAGTTGCATATGCCCAAAGGGCTATAAAAATGTGCCTACTCTTTGACCCAGCAATACCACTTCTAGGGCCGTATCCCAAAGAGATCATACAAGTGGGAAAAGGACATGTACGTACAAAAATATTTATAGCAGCTCTTTTTGTGGTAACCACGAACTGGAAATTGAGGGGATGCCCATCAATTGGGGAATGGATGAACAAGTTATGGTATAAGAACGTAATAGAATACTATAATACTATAAGTGCTATAAGAAATGATGAGCAGGGGCGGCTAGGTGGCGCAGTGAGTAGAGCGCCGGCCCTGGAGTCAGAAGGACCTGAGTTTGGATCCAGCCTCAGACACTTAACGCACGCACAAATAAAAACCTAGCCGTGTGACCTTGGGCAAGTTACTTAATCCCAATTGCCCCTCCAAAAAAAAAAGGCAAAAAAAAAAAAAAAGAAATGATGAGCAGACAGACTTCAGAAAAACCTAGAAAGGCTTATATGAACTGATGCTGAGTGAGGGGAGCAGAACCAAGAGAACATTGTACAGTTACAGTCATGTTGTGTGATGACTAACTTTGATAGACTTGGCTCTTCTTAGCAATGCAAAGATCTAAGACAAGTTCATGATGGAAAATGCTATCCACATCCAGAGAAAGAACTATGGAGTCTGAATGCAGATTGAAGAATACTATTTGCTTTCCCTTTTGTTTTGGTTCGGTTTTTTCTTCTTTCTCATGGTTCGTTCCATTGGTTATAATTCTTCTTTACAACATGACTAATGTGAAAGTACATTTAATATGAATGTATATGTAGGGCTTTATCAGATTGCATGTTGTGTGGGGAGAAGAAAGGGAGAAAATTTAACACTCAAAAGCTTGTGGAACTAGATGTTGTAAACTAAAAATAAATAATTTTTTTAAAAAGAATATCAGTTGCAGGTAACTTCTTGATCTTTAGATGAAAGGAATTTCCACACTATCAGTTCCCTACGATGAGGAAATCACAGGTCCAGAGCTCCACAAAAAAAAAAAAAAAAAAAGCTTCTTTCATTCTCAATCAACCAAGGAGTCTTTCTTTATCAAGTGGCTAATCTGCTGTGAGCCAGGCCCTGTTAGACATAGAAGCTGACAAAAACAAGGAGCTTACATTCTTTTTTTTTTCTTGTTGTAGGGCAATTGGGGTTAAGTAACTTGCCCAAGGTTACACGGCTAGGTTTCTGTTTGTTTGTGTTAAGTGTCTGAGGCCAGATCCGAACTCAGGTCCTTCTGACTCCAGGGCCGACGCTGTACTCACTGCGCCACCTAGCCGCTCAGGAGCTTACAATCTATTGGGAGTGAAAATAATGTACACTTATGTGAAATACATAAAAGGCGGTCGGGATGTGGAAGCGGGGAGCACTGGCAGCTGTGGGGATCAGGAAAGGTCTTATGGAGGAGGTAAATTTGAGCTGAGCCTTGGGGGAAAAGAAGTAGGGATTCCTGGAAGCAGAAGTGAGAAAGGAGTGATTTCCAGGCATGAGGGAGAACCTGTGCAAAGGCTGTTGGTGAGAGTGAGAACTTTGCATAAACACAGGCTATCTGAGCTTGGCTAGGAATTTCTCAGCTCTGCATAAATGTTGAGAGCTATGTTTCCCTCTAAATCTATTTCACTTCTGGCTCTAATCCAGATTTTCAGAACAAAAAGACTTGTGAAAATAACTATTACCATCTCACTATCTTTTTCATCACCTTCTCCCTCCCTGCTTCCCAACACACATAATAAAAAGCAACCAAGACACATCATTCTCGAGGTCTCCCCACCTCTGTCCTAAATCTTCTGATCTGGACCAGGCCACAAATGCCATCCCTGTCCCAGCCCAGGTTTCTATATCCTGCTCTTGAAATAACTATGGGCTTTTGTTCCCTCCCACGGGATAGGTTTTTCTTGGACCTTGCCCCGGAATTCTGCAAAGCAACCAATTAACGAACATTTATTAAGCTCCTACTACATACCAGGTGCTGTAGTGGGTGCTGGAATAAAAAGGAAAAAGAAAAACCAGTCCCTGCCCTCAGGTAGCTTATATTCTATTACTGAAGAAAAAAAAAAAAACACATATGAGTAAGCATTAGAAGGCTGGAGCCTTCCTACTAGTTAAGGCCAATATTTAGTTCTTGGCCTCAGTAATTATCCACCAGCTCCTGAATTTAGTATCATAATTCTGCTAAGAGGAAAACTATGGTTTTAGGTTTATAACATTGAATTGAATCAGTCCCTGCCCTTGCTCTGACCTTAATTTTCCCCAGAAGAGGATCTTAGAATCTGACCTAACGCTAGGACTAGGCTGTGATGAGGTAATACCAATAATGTTGAATGATCTTTTGCAATCATAGGGGATGGGCAAAAGAGGTCCTGGGCAAAAGGCAGCTGATCACCTCCTCCTGCTGCCCCAGGCTGGCACTACTTGTAGCTGCCCAGTGACCACCAAATTTAAAGTGCTTTGGTTTCTAACTTTCAGGAAATATTGCAATCTGGGTGACTTGTCCAGTTGAAGGAAGGTCATTTAAACTCCACCATCTCTCTGTGATTATGAGATAAACCTGGTAGAATATGTGTCTCATATGAGCTTCAGAGAAGAAAAACGAATCTTGTCACAGGACTTAGAATAATGGGAGAAATTGGAGCCTCCTCAGAAATCACATAATTAAATCATCCCTGCTCTCTGTTATTATTTTAACCTGCCCCTTGGGCTATGGGGTATCATAGGCTGATTTAAAAATAGTGATGGAGTTATCAAGAGGTAGGGTTGTGATGCTGTCAGTATGATATCTGAACACTGGGAGTATGTATGAACCCTAACTGAATCCTAACCCTCGGAAGTAATTATGGGATGGCCCCAGAGCCTGTTAGACTTATTGGCTCAGATAGCTTGATAGACCAAGGCACAAGGAGACCAAGGTTACAGGATCATGGTATCTGAAAATCTAAATAACTTTACTCAATCTGCCTAGTGACTGCCCCAGGAAGAATAATGACCCTCTTGGTCACACGTCCAAAGCAAGCACCCAACAGGGCAGCATCATTCCTGTTTGGAAATCATCCCCAGCAATGAACCTGGTATCTAAGTAAGTCAATAATGTGGATTATACTTTCTCACACTTTTTTGGGTATATCCATTAAATAACGAAAGCCCATTCCCATTTACCCATGATTTCTCAAGCTTCTTCTTATCTCATTTCACCCAGGAAAAGAATTGCAAATGAAAAGAGGATGATTGCTGCTTTTGTGCTTAAAAAAACCCTAAATCATTGATGTCACGTGAAATTCTGTCACCCTAGAAATTCTGAATTTGCCTGTTCCTCTCTAATATTACCGACACCCGCCTCAGCATACACATGGCTTACTCCTGCTTGTCTGCCTGCCCTTGGTCTTCTCTGACTCTAATCCATTTCACACACAAAAATGGGTCAGTACAGAGCATTGGATTTGGAATTAGAAGATCTGGTCTCTGACCTTTTAGTTAGTCATTTCATGCCCACCCCCACTACCTCCTCCCACTTCCTCATTTTATTAAATGATGGGGCTTCATGACATGATCTCCAAAGTCCCTTCAGATCTGTGAGTTTATGACTGAGTAATCAAACCATCAGGTTGTAGTGCAAGAGGCAAGGACTGAGACTCAGAAGGCCTTGCTTCTTGGCTCTGCCATTGTCTACCCAGAGAACCATGAATGATTTCCTTGGCTTCTTGGAGCCTTAGTTTATTCATCTGTAAGATGAGAGGTTTGTCTGTGATTTCTGTTCGAGGCTGGTCTAGCTCAGACATTTTATGTTGATTTTATTATACTACCATACATTTTGGCACAGAATTATGTATTGTCTTGATGTGCCTGAATCTTAGCCTTAATACCAACTTTGGCAAGGGTTCCAAGAACACAGTCCATTAGGAAGAGCAGGGGAACTACTTGTACCCCTAGGTCATTTAACTCATTTTCTCCAACCCTGGTATCTTTCTGAGAATTGAATCCAGAAGGAAAGGATAATTTTTTTCCTTCCTTCCTTCTTTTTTTTTCTTCCTTCTTCCCTCCCTCCCTCTCTTCCTTCTTCCTTCCCTCTGTTCCTGCCTCTCTCCCTTCCTCCCTTCTTTTCTTTTTTCCTTCTTTTCTTCCTTCCTTATTTCTTCCCTCCCTCCCTCCCTTCTCTCTTCCTCCTTCCCTTCGTTCCTCTATCTCTCCCTCCCTCCCTTCATCCCTTCCTTCCTTCTTTCCTTCCTTGCTCTTTCCCTGTCTTCTTTCTCTCTCCCTTCCTCCCTCCCTCCCTTCCTTCCTTCCTTTGTCTGGAACATGTATAGAGTGTCTCAGAGGACATCTCTCTACATGGAGAAGGGAGGATCCTGCTTTCAGAAGTAATGATAACATAAAAGGAAGCACCTTAGAGAGACTTGAGGAACATGCATAGATGTTCTGTAACCAGTTCCCTTTGTCTAACCAATGGTGAATGGTGGGGAGGGGACTCTTTGACTGGAAACATTTGGAAGGCTTAGCTGGCTTTTGCCATCTCTCATTGGCATCAGTCCCTCTCATGGCTCTGTTCCTACTTTTGTGACTCTTTTACTCATGGTATCTGCTCTAAGAGGGAGAAGCCTTGGGGTCATCTCTCCTTGGAAGTCATATGACCAAAGAAATGTGCCTCGTGGCCTGGCCTCTGTGTTTGTTCTTTTCCATTCTAGGTCAAGGGAGTAGAGTAGAACTTTCACTGTCTTGTGAGTTTCAAAGGGCCTGAGAGTTATCTCCTGGTTTCCCAGCCTTTATTCCCCCTTCCAGTTTCCCTTCATCTACTCTGTATATCTATTTCTTTTATGTACCTAGATTTTTACATGCTCTCTCCTATTAGAATGCACAGTCATTGAGAGAAGAGACTGTGCAGTTGGGTTTTTTGGTTATATTTCAGTGTTGGGTTATTTTTTCATATCTTTGGTCTCAGCGTGGTGCTTGGCAAATATAAATAAATATTTAATCATTTAGCTGACTGACTACAAGACTGATTGACTACAAGCTGGGGACCATGCCTCATTTTTCCCCACATCCCCACATGATATCCACCACGGGGCTGGGCACCCAGTAGGTGCTCAAGGCATGCCAATTAACTTGAATGGAAGTATCATGGTTGTTTTAGTAAGATGAGTTTTAGTTCTGGCCATAGCTGTCACAACTGTAGGATTATTCAGTCTTCTTGAATCCACATTTTGACATTTGAGTTAGAAATTCTTTCCCCAGCTGCTTGCCTGTAATGAAGGTTATAACCTTTCTTGCTTGGGGATGTTTCACTTTCCAAGTGTCTGGAGGGATCATTGTCGTAGTCTGTGATTTACACTAGCAATCTTCATTGCTCCCTTTCCCAGTTTCACGCCTTCTAAGTGAAAATCATCACCCTTGGATCATAAGTCTGACTAATTATGACTAACTCCAACTTGGAGAGAGCCAGTTATATATAGATGAATTATTTACACCAGAATCCTCAGCTGACTCAGTGACTGTATCAAGCAGGTGACAAACCCTCAGGCCATAAGGGAAGTCTACAGGAATTCAATTCTTGTCCTAGAATCACCCCCACTCTGGTTCAGACCCCCCACATCTACCAACTAAAGAGAAAGGCTTTAAGGAGAAATCCTATTCTGAGATGGAGAGGAACTATTATTTTAAGATTCATGAAAAATAGATGGGAAATGGGCAAATGCCTTGATTTTTTAGAAAAAGGAATTAAGTGAAAACTTCAGACTATAGGCTTATGAGCTTGATTTCATAGAAAAATTCTAAAAAGTATTACTAGAGGAATACTTTGTGAGCAGTTAGAAAGGAAAGTGGTGATCCCAAAGAGCCATCTTGACTTCATCCAGAAAAAGGGACTACACTGGATTAAACTCATGTTTATTGTGTGTGTGGGCGGGGGGGGGCATCAGGGGAAGCCTGCAGAGATAGAATGCCAGGATTCCAACAGATCATGAAAAAAGGGTGTCTTGCCATGCTTGCGGACAAGATAGAGAATTTTGGAGTAGATGATGGCATAGTTAAGTGGACTTGGAATCAGTTTAATGATTGAACATAAATAATAATGATAGCCTGTATAACCTGGGTTCTAGTTAAACCTGAAAAATTTTGCATAAAACTCTCCTAATTGGTGACTCAATGCTTCATGCCTTTGTGGGGGGTAGAATTGATGTTAATGTTTTGGAGAAAAGAAACATTCTTCATTTCTGTTTTCAGAGAGGAAATGAATGGTTCCAGATGGTCTTGGGTACCAAATTCAAACACATTGAGAGAGAGAGAGAAAAAAAAAAGAGAAAGACAGAGACAGACAGACAGACTTTGGAAGGCAGACAGGTAAAGACAGAGACGCAACATGACTCAGATTTCCAGCTTTTCCATTTAGAGATTTTAGAGACTTTCCCCATGGGTGAGATCAGGGACTCTCTTGGTTGAGAAAGACGTCATCTTACTCCCATCTAAAAAGCTAATTTATTCTTGTGTATTTTCTGGTATAATTAAACTATATAACTTTCCAAGATTTCTGTTTGCTATCAGTTTGGGTAAATGAGTTTATTCACTATTTGTGATGAACTTTTGTGTAAATTAATTCACCCTTTTGGTGGGAAGGAGTCAAGTCACTGTATGTAAGTTTTTTGAACTTAGAAAATCACCCCTTTCAGATCAGCAATTTTTAGGAGGGGCAGATATAATTCTAGTCTGCTATTCCTCTCAGACGAGAACAGAGTGGCCAGCCAGCCTTCTAGCTTCTTCTCCTGCTTACTCAAAGTAGGAACCACAGTGTCCCTTGGAAAGGAGTGAGCAAGTTTCCAGAGATATATTTACGCCTGCCTTCCCTTGAGCTGCTTGTCTCTATGTTTAGATATTCTTTGGGGATATATCTTAGATGGATTTTATACACCTTGTTGTTATTCAGTTGTGGGATCGTCCAAATCTTATGATCCATGGGGTTTTCTTGGAAATGATGCTGGAGTGGTTTACTATTTTCTTCTCCAGTGGATTAAGGCAAACAAAGGTTAAGTGTCTTCTCCAGAGTCACACAGCTAGAAACAATGTGAGGCTGGATTTGAACTCAGGTCTTTCTGACTCCAGGCCCAATGCTCTATCCTTTGAGCCACTTTACATTAACATTTATATCAAGCTTTAAGGTTTACAAAATGTTTCACATTTATTATTTCACTCAATCCTCAGAAAACCACTAAAAGGTATCATCTCTATTTTACAAATGAGGAAACTGAGGCCTAGAGTACTGTTGAATAGTGTTAAGCAATGGCCCAGATGAAGTTTCAGAAGGTGTGTCCATCAAATTTGCAGATGTTCTGAAGCTGGGGTAGAGATGGCTGGAGTGTAGAAGGACACAATCAGTATCCAAATACGTTATACCTTCTCAGTGCCTGGTATTCCAACAAGATAAGTGTTTAATAAATGCTTGTTGCTGTTCTATCCCTCAGTCTATCAGACAAAGCCAAGAGAAGTCTATATGGCATCCTCCATACCTTTGAGCCCACCCTGTCAGTGCAAGATAAGGTTTAAACACACACACACACACACACACACACACACACACACACACACACACACCCCACCACCACCATCACCACCAACACCAACAACAGCCTTCTGTTTCTTTCTCCTCTTTTGGGCACCAACACTCTTTTCCAGAAGGTCCTTCTTCTCCTCTGGCTCCTTCAACTTAGCTGCTAGACCCACTCATCATTCTTAGATTGTTATACTATTAAATCCTTGAAGTCAGGGACAGGTTTCTTTGGCCTTTCTTTGAGTCCATAGTGCTCAGTACAGCATCTGATATATAGTAATTGCTTAATGCATGATCAGTGATGACTTATTGAATATGGTGGAACAACAGGGCATGAGAATGTGTTTAATAATAATAAATGTAAAGTTGGATACTTGAGTTAAAAAGCAAAACCTAACCACCCAAGTACAAGATGGAGGAGGTGTGTCTCTTTAGACCTATGTTTTAGTGAAATACAAGAACAGTATGAATCAATGGTTTGATACAGCAGCCAAAAATGCTGATGTGATTGAAAGCTGCATTAGGAAAGGCATGATATCCTGAACAAGTGGAGGGGCCATCCGACTATCTCCACCTTTCTCAGACCATCGTGGGCCATTGGGCTCATTTCTGGGTGTCACACTTTATGAAGGACTTTGACAAGTTGGACTGCTATCAAAATGGTGATCCATATGAGGATATATTTAAGAAGCTGGAGTCATTTAATTTGGCAGAACTTATTTTTGTTTCAAACTTGTGTTTTCATTGATCTATGGAACTTCCCCCGTCCTCATTTAACTCCTCTGTACCTCACTTTCCTCATCTGTAAAATATGGAGATGGATGTTTTGGAATAATAATAAATATGTGGAAGTTTTGAATTGTAAAGTGCTCTATCTTAGATAGTATTTTGTGAACTGTTCTGAGCTAGGGACAGTCTTATGCATAGGTGAAGTAGGTGTACACCTACATGGTCTGTTTTGAGAGGCTGAGAAAATCCTCCTTAATCCATAGCATCTTCCTTACTAGACTCTGTGATGTCTGAAAATTCACCACTAGAGAGTTTTCTTCTCTAGGGTCTGTGCTGTTAGGAGCACAGAGGCAACCATATTTTCACAATCAAAACTGGGGCCAGTGGTAGTAAAGGGAACCAAAGGAAAGTGGGACAGGCACCTGGCTGCTCAGGGTCTGCTGAAGGCTGGCTTTGAGTTCAGAGGGACCTTTGGGTTTCCTTCAAAATTGCTTTATTCAGTTTGCCAGGAAAAGAAACAATTTCAAGGCAGGCTCACTGTCTAAGAAGACAATTGTATCCTTATTGGTTGTAGGTTCCCTTTGAACAGATCTCTGGGGAACTTCAGTGCAGCAGATAGTGGATAGCAGGACCATTCCTAGTCCATTCAGCACAGTATGGATCCCCAGTGATTCCACAGAGAAAGAAAGCACCGGGAGAAAAGAGATCACTTGTCATTGATTGGGCAACATAGTGGAGATGAATCATAAATAACTAATGAGAAACCTGCTACAGAGATCCCAAAGAGACTTAAATATTCTCTCAACAGATTGTAATTGTTCTGTGATTCTTTACTGCTTAGTAAGTATTTTCTTTCTAATATGGAAATAAAATTTCCTATATGGTGACTGATTCAGGGGCCCTTTTTCAACTTCTGCCCCCCCCCCAACCTGGCTGAGGAGAGCCTCATCAATAGAGCCCAAAATAGAATTTTTGCTCAAGAATCTGAGGTGGGCATTTAATTGGAGCACTGGGGACCCTCCTGTTAAGGAAACTGGTAACCCAGGGCAATGAACCAAGGGCAAAGCCCAAGGGCAAGTAAAGGGCAGGGACTGGTAGAGGTTGCCAGCCAGTGTCCTCAGCCTAGCAGTGCCTGACAAACCATTCTGGTAGACTAGAATGAGCGACAGTGACCCCAGAGATGTCTGTCCATGCCCATAGGCACTTAGAGTCTTGAGCATGAGGCTTCCTGGACAAGAGTCCCTCCCTACTACACTCTGTCCTGACCCATCTCTCCCTGCCAGAATCTACCTCTTTCTACTTTCCCTGCTACTCTTGATTTAATTGTACAACTATTCTATCCCTCAGTCTCAGACAAAGCTAAGAGGAGTCTATTTGGCATCGTCCACACATTTGATCCCACCCTGTCAGTTTAAGGTAAGGCTTAAACATACACACACCACCACCACCCCCTCTCCACCCCCCCACTCCCCCACCCCCTACCATCACCACCATCACCATCACCCCCCCACCATCACCACCCCCCACCCCCCCAAACCCCCACCTCCCACCATCACCACCACCATCACCACCACCATCACCATCACCACCCCCCACCCTCCCCCGACCACCACCACCATCACCACCCCCCACTCCCCCAACATCACCATCACCATCAACAACAACCACAATAGCAACCTTCTGTTTCTTTCTCCTCCTTTAGGTGCCAACACTCTTTTCCAGAAAGTCCTTCTCCTCTGCCTTCTTCAGCTTAAACCCATCATCTTGCATATCCTGATGGAATATAGCAGGGCCAATAAATGTTTAACTGCTGGAATACTTTTCCTAAGGTCTGGTCTTCCTTTTTATAATAAATGTAAGGCTAGGATTTTGGTTCTTAGATTTTGTATTCCTTGCTATAGAATATAAACATGTTGTTGTTGCTTTTCAATCATTCCAGTAGTGTCCAACTCTTCATGACCCCATTTCAGGTTTTCTTGGCAACAATACTGGAGTAGTTTACCATTTCCTTCTCCAGATCACTTGACAATTGAGGAAATTGAGGCAAAGTTAAATGACTTGCATCTGAGGTCAGATTTGAACTCAGGTCCTCCAAACTTCAGGCTTGGCACTCTCTCCACTGTACTACCTACCTGCCCACTATAGATATATATGCACACCTTAATACAAAGCTATGTTAATAAATAAAATATTTTCTCTTCATATATTGAAGTTTATTCCCTCTCTGCTTTGGGAGCTGAGTGAGAATTTCACATACAGTATTTTAGGAGGAAAAAATGTATAAGCACCATAGCACCTTTTTATCCTCACTTAAGAGAATAATTCAAGGTCATTCTCCTGACACTTATCTTGAACTCTTCCAAAGTTGGCTAATCTCCTATAAGTATTAATTTTCCCTTGCTTTCACTCCTAAAACCAGCTGAGGTCTCCACTTCTTTTTCCAATAATGACTTTCTAGATTGTGTCAAGCTGTACCCAAATGGCACCAAGCACCTGGCATCATAGATAGACCAGCCATGTCTCCCTTGGAACTTAAAGTAAATCAGGGTACTATTCAAGTCTCCTATTCTCATCTCCCTTAATCAATTACTGTGTTCAAAGATTCAAAAAAATAGAACTAGAAGTAGAAATAGTAGGTAACACCTTGGTTCCCACCTGTCACCATCTTGGAAGACTATATGAAGAGAAAACATCATTTCCTGTGACAAAAGGGAAATCTTGGAAACTAAATCCAGGCAACTACTACATCAGTCCACCAGTCTAGATGCATATTTGAAGACCTACAGCATCTCTCCTATTCCTTATCTCCAGCTGGCTCTAAAGAATCTCTTTTGGACATAATAATAACAAACACTAATATAGCAATTCAATTTTTACTAACTGCTTTTCATCTGTTTTCCTTGCTTTACATCTATTTTACCATGGGAGGTAGGTGCTATTATTGCTCCCATTTTATAGATGATGGAACTGAGGCAGATAGCAGTTAAGTAACTTGTCCAAGGTCACATAGCTAGTAAGTATCTGGGACAGGATTTGAACCCAAGTTTTCTTGACTCCAAGTCCAGAACTCTGTCTACTGAGCCACAGAGGTGCCTATCTGATGGTTGAGATTCCTTTTCCTCTCCCTCCTTGATGATCACTCCTTTGGAGCCAAATGAAGAAAATGAAAGGGATAGGAGAAACTGACCATTCTCTCAACTTTCCTAAATCTACAGAATCTTCATTCCAATTGCTTCAGTAAGTGGTCTCAGTTTACAGAGACATTACTCCCCCTGGTTAATAGACTGTAAAAAAGTCAAGGGGAGGAGCAAATATTCCAGAACTTTGTATAGATGAGTGGCTAGAATAAAGACCAAAAAGCAGCAAAGGGCTGGATTAGGATAAAGACAAGTGCTCTGGCCTAGGTAGGGGGCCTGAGGCTCTCAGAGCAGCTACCTATCTTTGCCTGTAGTTACCATCTATGGTTGAACAGCAGGGATTTACCATCCCCATCCAGGAAATCTATCCAAAATTTAGTGAGATGCCTTCTTGCAAAAGACAGCTGCTGCCTGCTCAAGACTGCCAGGACGAGTTAAAGAGACTGATCCCAGATCCCACCACCTGGTGACTGCACCTGCGGGGCTCTAACAGCTCTTACCTTGGGATGCTATTTATAGTGACAGCCAGGAAGACTTGGCTTCCTTTTTGGATGCAGGGACAGGAAAGAAGAGGAAGGATTCAGGAAAGACACAGCACTGCTCTGTGATTTGTTCAACTCAGGACCATCACCCAGGGCTGCAGGGGAATTTCTAGAACAATGTTTGAATCTTTTCTTTGATATCTCAGCAACTCTCTTTACATCTCTCTTCTCTGTCTTAAAATTAATGAATGTCAGAATTAAAGAGAGTACCTAACATAGTCCCTGTATTTTACAATGAAGAAACTGAATTCAGGGGAATTATGCCCGAGGGCACAGTGTAGAGTGGCCTGTGTTGCCCCCAAACCCTTCATCTATGTTTGTCTTTTACCTCCCAGCCCTATCCCTACTTCTATTTCCTTTACCATTAAAATCCTCATTCCCCATTCCTTCTGTGCTTGGTTTCGGGTAGTTATCACAGAACCAGTAGAGAAGACGGCCTCTTTTCACACCAAGAGTATTCAAGCCATGCCCTTCCTTCCTGGTATGGACCCAATCTGCTCTTTCTTATTCCCTTCTAAACCCTCTTCAGTTTGGCATCTGACATCATCAATCAACTGAAACTGGTCTCTCCAAAATTACCCATCATCTCTTTTTTAAAAACAGTTTTTTTATTGGAATTTTTTAACATCACCATACTTTCCTCTAGCGCTCCTCTCCCTCCTAGAGAGCCATTCCATATAACAAATAACAGTTTGAAGACCAGAGACAGAGACAGAGATAGAGACAAAGAGAGAGACAGACACATAGAGACAGAGAGAAAGTATAACTAATCAGTACTAAAAAGTCTTAAAATATGTGCATTGTGCCACACTCATGGACCCCCCACCTCTGCAAAGTGTAGGGTGGGGGCATCGTCTCACATCTCATCTTTGGAGTCATGCTTATTCTTTGTAATTTTGCAACACTCACTTTGGATTTGTTGGGGTTGTTCTCTCCAGTTACACTGTTGAAGTCATTGCATACATGGTTTTCTTGGCCTCTGCTTACTTTAGTCTCTATCTGTTCGTGTGGATCTTTCCATCTTTCTCTGCATTTATTATATTCGACATTTCTTACAGTACAGTAATATTGCATTTCGTCACATTCATGTATCACAGTTTGATTAGTCATTCCACAATCTATGGACATCTACTTTGTTTCCAATTCTTTGCTATCAGAAAGTGCTGTTAAAAATACTTTGTGCATATGGATACTTTAGTCAGTGGCCTCTTTCAGGGTAAAAGCTTCATAGTAGAATCTCCAGGTCTCCTTAAAGGAGAAGGCACTAGCAATTGAGTGAACTGGGAAAGGCCTCTTGCTGAAAGTAATATTAGAGCTCAATCTTGAAGGAAGTCAGGGATTCTAAGAGGTGGAAGGAGAGAGAGAGAGCATTCCAGGCACGAAGGAACAGCCAGTGCAAATGGATGAGGACTTGGGAGAGGGAGCACTGTGTGTAAGGCACATCAAGTAGACCCATATGGCTGTTCTATAAGAGTTTATGGAGGAGAGTTAGGTCTAAGAAGACTGGAGAAGTAGGAAGGGACCAAGTTGTGATAGCCTTACATGCTTACCAGGGGAATTTATATGGTAAAGTAGGTATGTAGGTATATATGTAAGTAATAGGGAACCTCTGGAGTTTGAAGTGAAGTGCGACTTGCTTAGACTTTTGCTGTGGGAGAATCACTTTGGCAGCTGTGTGGAGATGGATTGGAGTGGAGAGGGGACTGAAGCAAGGAGATCTATTAGGAGGGTATTGCCATAGCTCAAGCAAGAGATGAGGAGCTGGATAAGGGTGATGGTTGTGTGAATATTGAGAAGGGGACATATACAAGAGGTGTTGTGGGGGGTTCCTGGTCGAGATGACTAGAAAGATGGTGGTGCCCTTGACCAGTAATAGGGAAGTTTGGAAGAAGGATGAATTTTGGGGGAAAATAACAAGCTCTGTTTTGGAAATTTTGAGTTTGAGATGCCTATGGGACATCCTGTTTGAAATGTCTAGTAGGCAATTGTAATATAGGGGTGGATCTCAGGAGAAAGTCTATACCTGGATATATAACTCTGGGAGTCATCTGAATAGAGATGATGCCAACTGGGTACTGAGAAGATCAACAAGTGAATGTAGAAGAGATCCTAAGACAGTGCCTTGAGGTACACTCATATTGAGTGGGTGTGACGTGGATGAAGATCCAGGAAAGGAATCCAAAGAAATGCAGATCCAAGAGAAAGCAGTGTCAAATGGAGGATACTGTTTCTGGTATTATTATTTTTCCTGGGACCTCTCTCACAGAGTCCTATGACTCAAAGGGTACAGATATATTTTGAGGGATTTCCCACTTCTTTAGTGTATGGCCCTGACCTAGGGAACTAGAAAAAACATATTTGCATAGTATCAACAGTATACTGAGACTAACTTTCAGGCATACAGGTTCACAATGTTACAGAAGAGTTTTATTAAAAAGAAAACAAAACAGATGCTCTTGAATTAACAACTATTAATCTCAAAGATTAATGTTATTTCCTAGAGTCACTAACAGTTTTGAATTATGAGGACTCCTCAAGAAGGGATTTCTCTTCCCTTCCTTCTTCCTTCTCACCCCCAAGGTCTAATAAATATTCTTTTGATTAGATCTCTAGGAGACCCAAAGGAGGCAGCAGATTATAGCAGGAAGAGATCTGGTCTTAGAATCAGAAGATCTGGATGTCCAGTCCCTGACCTTTACTAGCTGTATGGCCCTGGGCACTTAACCTCTCTGAGTCTCAGTTTCCTGATCTGTAAGATGGGCGTAATCACTCTTGGGCTCCTTCCTTCATAGGTAGTTTGTAAATTTTAAAGTGCAATAAAGGGGCGGCTAGATGGCGCAATGAGTAGAGCGTCGGCCCTGGAGTCAGAAGGACCTGAGTTGGGATCTGGCCTCAGACACTTAACGCACACAGAAATAAAAACCTAGCCATGTGACCTTGGGCAAGTTACTTAACCCCAATTGCCCTCCAAAAAAAAAAAAGCAAAAAAAGTAAAGTGCAGTAAAAATATGAACTATTATTAATTATTTTCTTGATGAGTAGATATTTGTCATCCTGAAGACTTATGATTGTGTTATTGGGCAGTGGAGTTATCTGCCAGGCATTCTTTTGAGCCATAGCAGCAAGAGGCAGAGAGAGGCCAGCAAATTTCCTCTAAGACAAAAATCAAATCTGGGAAGATAATAAACTATTGGTTGTGGCACAGTGGATAGAATGCTGCAGCTGAACTGAGGAAGAACTGAGTTCAGATCCTGCCTCAGACACTTCCTGGCTGACACTGTATTGCTTATGCTGATACTAAGCTGCTCCATAGGAGTCTTCCACTGGGCAAACTGCTGCTAGATGGGAGGAAGAGGAGGAGGAGGAGGAGGAATACAGGAAACAAAATTACAAAGAATAAATTAAAGTACTTATTATTAAATAATTATTAAATTAAAGTACTTAAAGAACCTATGAGAATCCATCCCTTTTTGGAATAGTTTTTCCATATAGATGATTTAGAGATTCATTCAATCAGAGTAACGTTATCTGACTGGCAATAAGTTTTGCATATATGTTTAAATCTATGAGATTGTTTTATGTTAGTGTGAAGTTTATACTTTTTTGCATTATGATTTTTGGAATTTATTGTATAGAAGTACTGCTGATTTTGGAATGATAGGATTTATTTGTGATATCACTGAATGAATAAAGCATTTATTAAACACTTAAAAAAGGGAATCCATCCCCTACTCCTTGTAAGATAAAGATAACTTGGGAAATTACTGAACAAAGCTCCCCATCCACCTTGGACCTATACCATCTGAACTACTCATAGCAATAGGTAGGGTTATTACTATCCAGATCTCTTGTCCCTGCCATAGCCTGGCTTCAGGATGTCAGATGCAGAGGGATCTATTGGATGTCTTCTTTCTGAGAAAGGATTCTCCCTCTAGGAAACCAGTACTTAACTCTTTTTTTGATTATTTTTTTTTCAAATGCTTTATTAACTTCTGGCTTACATTATTCATTTGCACCAGATTTTGAGTTACAAATCTTCTCCCCGTTTTTCCCCTACCCACATCCCCAAACTAGTGGTCCCACAGGATATCCCCTCCTCCAATCTGCTCTCTCCCATATCTTCCCCCATACCCCCTTCAACTTTTCCAGTAGGGCATGGTGGATCTCTATGCCCCAGTGCCCAATATATATATTTAAACATTTGGTTTTAAAACTTTGAATTCCAGATTCATTCCCTTCCTCCCTTGTTACCCACCCTTACTGGGAAGATAAGCAATTCAATATAGGTTGTACATGTGTAGCTACACAAAACACTACCATAGTAGATATATTATAAAAGACTGATTATATTTCCCTCCCTCCTATCCCACCTCCCACTTGTTCTATTCTCTACTTTGGTCCTGTCCCTTTTCAAAAGTGGTTGCTTCCAATTTCCCTCCCCCACAGCTTGTCCTTTCCTCCATCATCCCGCCTCTCATCCCCTTCTCCCCCAATCTTCTATAGGGTGAGATACCCTATTTAGTGTGAATGTCCTTCCCTCCCCAAGCCAAATTCAATGCAAATAAGGTTGACCCATTCCCTTCTGCCCTCCCATTCTTCCCCTCCATTGCAACCACCTTCCCCTGACTCTTTTATATGAGATAGTTTACCCCATTTTGTCTCTCCCCATCTCCTCTCACTATATTCCTCTCTCACCTCCTAATTTCACCTTTTAAGTATCATCCCTTCCTATTAAATTGGTCCTGTGCCCTCTAACTATGTATACCTGTCAACATATATACATACAATCACATATATATTCATACACTTTCTATTCCCTTCAACTATTTTCATCCTGAGAAAGGTTTCATCAGTTACAATTATTGTTTTTCCATGTAGGAATGTAAATAGTTCAACTTTGATAAGTTTCTTATGATTTCTTTTCCCTGTTTACCTTCTCATGCTTCTCTTGCTTCTTGTATCTGAATGTCAAATTTTCTATTCAACTCTGGTTTTTTCTTCAAGAATACTTGAAAGTCCTCTATTCCACTGAATGACCATATTTTCCCTTGAGACATGATACTCAGTTTTGCTGGGTAGGTGATTCTTGCTTTTAATCCCAGGTCCTTTGCCCTCTGGAATATCATATTCCATGCCCTTCAATCACTCAGTGTTGAAGCTGCCAGATCCTGTGTTGTCCTAATTGTGTTTCCACAATATTGAAATTGCTTCTTCTTGGCTGCTTGTAATATTCTCTCCTTGATCTGGAAATTTCAGAACCTGGCTATAATATTCCTAGGAGTTTTCTTTTTGGGATCTTTTTCAGGAGGTGATGTGTGGATTCTTTCAACCTCTATTTTGCCCTCTGGGTCTAAAACATCAGGGCAGTTTTCCTTGAGAATTTCTTGAAGGATGATTTCTAGGTTCTTTCTTTGATCATGACTTTCAGGTAGTCCAATAATTATTAAATTATCTCTCCTGGATCTATTTTCCAGGTCAGTGGTTTTTCCCATGAGATATTTCACATTGCCTTCTATTCTTTCATTTGTTTGGATCTGTTTAACAGCATCTTGATTTCTCATAAAGTCACTAGCTTCCATTTGCTCCAGTCTAACTCTGAAGGAATGAATCTCCTCAGTGAGCTTTTGAGATTCTTTTTCCATCTGGCAAATTCGACTTTTTAAGGCATTCTTCTCCTCATTGCCTTTTTGAGCCTCTTTTGCCATTTGAATTAGTCTATTTTTTTAAGGTGTTATTTTCCTCTGTCAGGCTGTTGACTCTCATTTCATAATTTTCTTGCATCATTCTCATTTTTCTTCCCAGTTTTTTCTCCACTTCTCTTATCTGCTTCTTAAGGTCCTCTATGGCCCATAACCAGCTCGTATTTTGTTTTGAAGCTTTTGGTACAGGAGCTCTGACCTCACTGTCCTCCTCCTGTCTCATGCTTCGATCCTTTTTGTTCCCAAAATAGGAGTCTAATGTTGGATTTTTCTGTTTGTTTTGCTTCCTTTGCCTAGGCATGTTGCCACTCAATTACTTGACTTTGGGGCTTTTTGCCACAGTAGGACTCTGCCACCAGACAGGAAAGGTTCCATCCCAAACACTGGGGTTTTCTCATCTGCTGGAGGTATTAGTTGGGTGCCCTCTTTGAAGCCTCCACATGCCCTGGCAAGCTGGTCACACACCTCAGGACCTCCACCCTAGACAACAATCCAGATCCAAGAAGGTTGAGGCAAGAGTGATTACCCCCCAGACTGGTCACTTGTTTTCCCTACAGTCTGCATGCCAGGAGCTGAACCTGCCTCATGGCTGGACTGCACCGTGGCCCCTCAGCAGCTTCTCACCCAGGGGGAAAGAGGCCAACATACTCCCCACTAGGGTCCCAAAGTCCACACTGCACTGACCTCTCAATTTGTCCTTAGCATCTATGTGTTGATAATTCTGGAAACTGCCACAGCTCCTGGTGTTCTGAAGTCCCTCCAGCCAGCTACTGGTCAGGCCCACCCTGGGGCTAAAAACCCTGGCTCAGGGTGGGCTGGGGTCAGCTCCCAGAGCACTGTACTGGCTGCTCCCTGTCAGGCTACCAGGCTGTCCTCAGTGGGAGGTTAGCTTCTTTGTGTCATTTTTGGGGCTCTGTAGCTCCAAAGTTTGTTCAGAGTCCCCTTTTACATGAAAAGGTGGGAGCCAGAGCTGCTTGGAAGTCCTGTTTCTACTCCACCATCTCGACTCCGCCCTAGTACTTAACTCTTGAATGCAGGAGCAATCTCCTGGAAACATTCCACTTTGGGAACTGTCCAACTGAGGATTACCCACCAGGTAAGACCTAACTCATGGAAACATCTTTTTTTTCAGAAACACTCATTTCAAACCTGGTTTAGTGAGTTTAAGTAGATTTAGAGCAGAACTATAGGAAAGGAAGTAACTAAACTATCCAGGGACTCCATGAAATCAATAAAAAAAAAACAAAATTTAAAAAAAATTCAATAAAAAACCATTACAATTAACAAGGTACAGGATAGCCAAGAAACACATGAAAATTCTTTCCCAAAATATAGATTATAGGCACACTGAAAATTCACTCCCTAAACTTCTTAAAATTCCACCAATAGAAGAAAAAGTGTTACTTTTTTGGAAACAACTGTGAAGAATGTGTGTGTGTGTGTGTGTGTGTGTGTGTGTGTGTGTGTGTGTGTATTTTAAGAAACCTGCCAACCAGTAGGATTGGACTGGTAGAGAAGTGACATGTTTCTTGCCCTTCCCAATTCCTCTGCCCCAACCTAGAATAGCACACATGCCATTTAGAGGTGTCTTTCTGACTCAAAACAGGCCTTGGGCTTTCCTATTTGGAAAGGTGAAAAATGACGCAAAGTCCCTTTGATTCAGCTCCTGCCAGGTTTTCCTTTGGCCAGAGAGGAGAAAGTATCTTCTGTGAGGTATATAAGACACCAGTGAATTTAATGCCTCGTCCCTAGGCATGAAGAATGGAAATAGAAGTTTGATGGACAATTTTCATCTCTGACTTTCATCCTGACAATTTGGAAGATCACTACCGTGATGCTCTGGAAGCAACTGGATTTAGGGCAGAAGGACAGAGTATTTTCATGTTGTTACATTCCAGTTGAATGCTGGACTTAAGAGTCAGGAAGGTCTGGGTTCACATTCCACTTCAGATGCACCCTGAACAGAGATTGGCATGGCTCATCTTCTTTCTTAAAGCTGGAAAGTAGAAGAATCCAAGAGCTCTCTTCTTTCCTACTCTCAACAATTCTTCCTGGTCCTTCATGTAATCAAGGGGCGTTGATCTCTATCAATAAGGAGAGAATAGCATGCTAATTTGGGGGCTCAGGGTACATCTGCATATGTGCAATAAACTTTGTAGATCACAATGACCTATGAGATAGTTACTGTAAGTATTATCAGTCCCAGTTTATGGATGAGATAACTAGGCACAATTTTTCCCAGGGTTATACTAGTAAATGGCAGAGCTAGAATTTGAACTCAAGTGTTCTAACTCCAAATCCAGTCTTGTTTATTTTCTTTGGGACCATGGCTCATGGCAATAGGAAACATACTTTTTCCTTAGAGGATCTTTAGATAGTTGTAGTAGTGGTGGTGATAGTGGTAGTAATAATAGTAGAGTAGTACTAGGAGGAGGAGGAGTAATAGTAGTTAGCAATTGCAGCAGCAGCAGTCTCAGTACTAGTAGTGCTACTATTACCAATATTATTAATACTATTACTATCTAAAGATCCTCAAGAGAGTGTATGATCAGATTGATTCTGGCTTTTTAAAATTGATTTTGTCCTATTACTGCCTAAGTCTTGCTTCTTTGTCTCTGAACTTAGTTCAGAAATTCAGCTGGCTTATGATGAGTTAAGTTTAGAAAAGCCAGTTTAGATTAAACCAGCTCTCTGGTTAATCATTTCTTCTATTCTTGCCTCAAGGAAATCTGTTATCCTTGAGGGATGCAGGTGGACACCAGGGAGTCTGGTTTAGTATCTTTACACCACCAAACTATCTTTAAAGAATGTCTGATTTGCTATCCAAAGAATTCTATTTCAGTATCTCTCACCTTGCAGGTGGACTCAAACAATGAATATTTCATAGTCACAGAATGGGAGAAGGAATGTTGCTAGCCCCTCATTCCCAATTTCTAATTAATCACATTGTCCCCCACGTCTCAACTCTATAACCAGTCATACTGATTTCACCATTCATGGTGTTGAACTCTTTTAACCAATAATAATTCGTTCCCCTCCTGTGAAATCCTGTTCTTTGTTACATACTCCCCAAAACTATAAAAGAGAACTGTCCCCCTTATTTGGGGTCTTAGCTTTGCTGTTGAGATCCTACTTGCTGGTAAATTTTTGTTTTACTAATAAATTGATCATGCTTAGAACTTTGTGCCTCAATTTACCTTAATTTTAACTGGTACAGCACTGGTGTGAGTGCTGGTAGTAATGTTACTAGCAACTGACATTTCCATGGCACTCTAAAGTTTGCAAAAAGGCCCCACATATGTTATCTCATTTGAGATTCACAGCAATCTCATAAGGTAGGTACTATAGGTATTATACCATTTTATAGATGAGAAAACTGAGGCAAAATGTATTCTAGTGAATCACCCATGATCAAGCAATTAGTAAACATCATAGACTGGATTTAAACCCAGGTCTTTCTGACTCCAAATCCAATATTCTGTTTATTCTATTCTATTCTAACATGGTTGCCTAATAGAGTCTCATCAAGAATTTCAGGTATAATTGAAAGGGAGACAGGGCTCATGCTGACTCCATGTGGAGAGTAATCTCTTTGTTCACTAACTTCCTCCTTCTTTCCCCTGCTAATCCACGAACAGTCAATCAAGCCTGACTGTCCTTTGAGAAGTGTCTAAGAGCCAATTTATCCAGACCATGGGATTTGTTTTGTTAAGGGCTTCAAACTATTATAAGAAAATGTGTGAAATGCGATGGCATCTCATTTTTTTCCCCTGATGTGCCTGAGAAGTTAGAGCAGGAAGCACCAGAGCTTCTCCTCCTGTCTGACCAGAAGCTGAAATTAAAGGAAGAGACAGAGCTAGGAATTTCCTTCTGGACTTTAAAAAACCCCACATGGCAGACAGCCTATAGGTTTGTGCCTTTCTAGGGAGAGTGCAGTTTAGCACTTTAGCTGATAGGGGTCACCGTGGCTTGGAGTCAGGAAGACCAGAGTTCAAATTTGAGCTCAGATTCTTACTTGCTTTGTGACATTGGGCATGTCAGTTAATTGTCATCTGCCTCAGTTTCCTTCATTGTAAAATGGGGATGAAAATAGCACCTACCTCCCAAGGGTTGTTATGAGGATCAAATTTGATAATACCTGTAAAGTGCTTGGCATATTATAGACACTTAATAAATGTTTCTTTCCCACTTCAGAATCTTGTCCTCTAGCCACATATCCCAGAAATTATGATGCTGAGTCATTTATGAGAAGAGGATAGAGGGAGGCCAGAGACTCATTTTTTCCTTCTTTCTGCTCACAAGCAAAAGAACTTTTATTTATTAATTTATCAAAAATTTATTAACCAACTACTATAGAGAAAGCACATTGTTAGCCTCCAGACAAACTGATCTCAGATATTTTCCCAGAACTTGTGGCCTTGTTTACCCTTTGATTAGACTCTTATCCATTTAAGATCTTCCATGTAAGGTAGGAGTTTCAAACTTTTTTTTTAATATGGACCTTTTTGTCTGTCTGGGATCCCTTCTCAGGATAAGGTCTTAAAAATAAAATACATAGGATTAATTACAAAGGAAAGCAATTATAGTGAAATAAAGATGTAATTTTTCCCATTCCAGCTCATGGACCCCTTGAAATCTATCTACAATCCCTTTGGGAGACTGTGAACCCCAGGCTAGTAACCCCGATCTAAGAATTCACAATGCATGTTGTTTTGTAACTCATGTATTATTTCAATTCAACAACTCAATAAACATGTATTAAGTAATTACTATTATGCTGAATACATTTTGCTAAGTGTCAAGGATAAGAGTATTTTCTAAATGACAGCTCCCACCACCAAGGAATTACCTTTATTGGAGGTTCTAGGCTACAACTTGCACACAACTGAGTATAATCTAATATAGGGAGAGACAGAGGGCTAAAGAGTTATCCAGACAAAACGCTTTAGGAAGATTGGAGGAGAGAAAACACTATCTATCTGGTGGGATAGTGGAAGACTTGGTGAAAAAGAAAAAACCTGAAGTGAGTCTTCAAGAAGAGAAACATACTGAAAAGAAACAGTGAAGAGGGAGTCCATTCCAAGCATGGGAATGTCCTAGATACACCAAGATAAGAGGTGGCATGTTGAATTTCAGGAATAACTGATAGGTTTGGAAGAAGTGTAGATTACACAAAAGGGAGTGAAATAAAGCTGGACAAATTAGGTTAGAGCCAGATTATGGGCGGATCCAATCAAAAGGCTAAGACAAGGAAAGAGATCAGAACTAAATACATAGATTTGGGGGTCATTTCTTATCTCTGAACCTATGGGAGCAAATATGATTAGAGGAATGGGTGTAGGAGGGAAGGAGAGAAGGAGAGGGAGAGGAAGTGAGAGAGGGAGAGGGGGGGAAAAGAAAGAGAGAGAGAGAGAAAATAGAGAAGAGGACCTAGAACAGAGCCTTGAAGATCCCCCACAATTGAAAAAACAAGGGGAAAATAATATACCAGTAAAAGAAATTGTGAAAAAAGATATTCAGGAAAGTAGGAGAATAGAATGATAATGCAAAGAATGGGGTTCTACACTCCTACCTCAGTTGATATATTGTAATTAATGTAAAGACTCACTGAAGTTTTAAATGTGTGGATGGAATGTTTTATAGCTTGGGTCCTTTATGAGGTATGTGTTTCTTTAATTGAATCAAGAAGAGACTAGTGTTAAGACAATTGAACAAGTTGACCAGGACTCTATGGCTTTAAATAATGGAAAAACTTAAGCAGTTGCTCAGCAATCATTCAAGTTAAGCTTTGAGAAGTCTGAAGTTCAGTATGGATGAGGACCAGTAGGCATCCAAATGGAGGGAGGGAGCCCAGAGGGAGTTTTGCACTTTCCTCCACCTCCCACCAATGACCATGTCATCAGAGACACTAGATCAGTAGGATCTCAGCTCCAATTCAGAGCTGAGAAACACACAGGTGACAAGCTAGATGCACCAAGGATGAAGAAGAGACGAGTTCAGGGTGCTACAGGGACACAGATCTTTGGAGGAGAGTAGAGACTTATACCTAAGATGGCCTTCATGAAGACTCCACAAAGAGAGGAAAGGAGTTCTGGAAGCTCTTTTACTCCCTTTGGCCTTGTGTGTTCTAAGTTTGATCCCACTCTCCCTAGGGATATTGTGTGTGAATGCAAGTTGACTGTGCCTCTGATTTGGGTTTGTGTGGGGGGGATATTTCTGTAGCATCTGTCCCTGCCACATTTATTTGGTAAATATCTTTTCTAAAAGCTTATTAAATATAACTGATAACCAATAGGTAACAAACTGGTATTCATGTATGACAAGTTTACCCCTAGAGCCCTGAGGAGAGTAGGAATCAGCTGCCTTCAGGGCACCCAACCCTCCAATAGGAAGCAGCCTGGAAGCTGGGGAGTGGCTTATCCTGGGTAGGTTTGTGGGCCTTCCAATTTATAAGGATGCCTTGGAGAGACTTTTCTATCTGTAACCTTGGTTCTTGGATGCCCTAGTTTAAAGAGTTCACTAAAGAAAAATTAGAATCTCTTCTCTTTTGTTTTAAACTGTAATTTGACAATCTATTTTCCAGTTTTTTCCTTACAAGTTCAGACCACTTTCTCTGTAATAGCCTTTATTTGTTTTAGCACTTAAGCACTAACAATGTGTTATATTACCACACCTTTATTAATATGGAAGCTATAAGCAGTATGGATTTTTACATCCCTGAAATATTAGCGCTTAGCAGTTTGCCAAGAGCATACCGTGAGAGCTCATTAACGTTCATTATTTTCTTTTGTTACGTTTAAGCAGATAGGTATAATTCTAGTCTGACACAACTTTTGGAAACTGTAAAAAAGCACACCCAATTTTGATGGTTTCCTAGATCTTGCTTGTCCCGTCTCCTCCTCCCCCACTCCCCATCCCCAGCTAGTATGCTTATAAGGCAGGTACTGCTGTGGTTGTCCTTCTTTCCACAGAGGAAGACTAGGCCTCAGATCATGACCATACATCTCTCCCCTCCCCCAAGTCGTGTCTATGCATTTTGTCAATCCATAACAGGCATGCCTATATTCTTTGTTAGAACAGGAAAATGATAAATGCTGGAGGGGATGTAGGAAAATAGGGACATTAATGCATTGGTAGAGTTGTGAACTGGTCCAACCATTCTGGAGAACAATTTGGAACTATGCCCAAAGAGCTATAAAACTGGTCATAGCCTTTGATCTAACAATAACACTACTAGGTCTGTATCCCAAAGAGATCAAAGAAAGGGGAGAGTTTTATTTGTACAAAAATATTTATAGCAGTTCTTTTTTGTGGTGGCAAAGAATTGGAAATTGAGGGAATGTCCATCATTTGGAGAATGTCTGAACAAATGGTGGTGTATAATTAAAATAGAATTCCATTATTATATATTATAAGAATAAAGAATAGGATGGTTTCAGGAAAACCTAAGAAGACTTATATGAAGATACAAGGTGAAATGATCAGAACCAGGAGAACACTGTATACAGTAACAGCAATATTGCAATAATACCAACTATGAAAGATTTAGCTGTTCCAGGTTCTTTACCATCCTGATTGCCCTCCTCCGAATACTTCTTGAGCTTATTGAAATCTTTACTAAAATGTGGTGCTCAGAACTCACCACAATACTCCAGAGGTGTAATAACCAGAGTAGGTTATAACATCCTCTCTTTTATGCTGAACTATACATCTCTTAGAAGTGTAAGTCAGCCTTGATTGTTTTAGTGATATGGCATTGACTCATACTGATTCCCTTTCCAACTTCCTCCCCTCAGTCAGGAATTTCTCTTTTTTCTTTTAAAACCCTTATTCCATTTTCTTTTCCCCTGTTATTTATTTGTTAAAACATTCATTTAAAAAATTTTAGTTCCAAATTCTCTCTTTCCCTCCCATCATCTCCCATTCACTGAAAAGGTAAACAACATGATAACAATTATACATGTGAAGTCATGCAAAACATATTTCCATATTACCCATGTTTCAAAAAAGCCCCAAACGTATCACCAGTAAAAAGTAAGAAACATAAATAAAGTGAAAAAGTATGCTTCAATTGGTACTCAGAGTTTCAGAGTTCATCAGTTCTGTCTCTGGAAGTGGATAGCATTTTTCATCATGGGTCCTTTGAAATTGTCTTGATCAGAGTAGCTAAGTCCTTCACAGTTGCTATTGTTATAATATTGCTGTTACGGTATACAGTGTGATCCTGGTTCTGCTCACTTCATTTTGAATTATTTCATCTAAGCCTTCCCAGGTATTTCTGAAATGATCCTGCTTGTCATTTCTCATAGCACAGTAGTATTCTGTTACAACCATAAGTCACAGCTTGTTCAGACATTTCTCAATTGACAGACATCCCCTCAATTTCCAATTCTTTGCCAACACGAAAAGAGCTGCTATAAATATTTGTGTATAAATAGGTCTTTTCCCCTTTTCTTTTATCTCTTTGGAGGTACAGGCAAAGTAGAGGTATTGTTGGGTCAAAGGGTATGCACAGTTTTATAGCCCTTTGGCCATAGTTTAGAATTGTTCTCCAAAATGGTTGGACCAGTTCACAACTCCACAAATTATGGAGTGTCCCTATTTCCCCCCCTCAGTCATGTCCCTATTATCCCTACATCTCCTCCCACATTTACTATTTTCATTTTCTGTCATATTAACCAATCTGATAGGTATGAAGTAGTACCTCAGAGTTGCTTTAATTTTCATTTCTCTAATCAGTAGTGGTTTAGAGCAATTTTATGTGATTGTCAATAGCTTTGACTTCTTCTGAAAACTACCTCTTCATATCCTTTGACAATTGGTAAATTGGGGAACCTTATTCCATTTTCCTAAGGAACACCTCTTTCTGATAACTTTGGCAAATGGAAAGATTGCCTTCTCCTCCAAGTCCTTGTCTGTTCACTTACCATGGAGATCCCTCCAAAATTCTTGATATACTCTAAACTTGGTAGAAATGAGACCTTTAGGCTATAAAAATGTACATATCCTTTGACCTAGCAATACCACTTCTAGGGCTGTATAATAAAGATAGCATAGAAATGGGAAAAGGACTTGTATGTACAAAAATATTTATACCAGCTCTTTTTGTGGTGGTAACAAATTGGAAATCAATGGGATGCCCATCAATTGGGGAATGGCTAAACAAATTGTGGTATATGAATGTAATGGAATGCTATTGTGCTATAAGAAATGAGGAGCAGATGGTCTTCATAATAAACTGGAGAGACTTATATAAACTGATGCTGAGTGAGAACTTTGTACATAATTACAGACACATTGTATCTGTGACAACTAACTTTGAAAGACTGGACTCCTCACAACAATGCAAAGTTATAAGACAACTCCAAAAGACTCATGATGGAAAGGGCTATTCACATCCAGAGAAAGATCTACAGAGTTTGAATGCAGATTGGAGCAAACTACTTGCTCTCTCTCTTTTGTGTTTTGTTTTGTTTTATTCCTTCTTTCTTGTTGTTCACTCTATTGGTTATAATTCTTTACAACTTGTCAAATGTTTAATGTGAAGGTATTTGTAGAACCTGTATTGGATTGCATGCCACCATGGGGGAGGGAAGAGGAAAGGAGAGAAAATTTGGAACTCAAGGGATTGTGGAACTGAATGTTGTAAACTAAAAGTAAATAAATAGACGTTTTAAAAAAGAAATGAGACCTTTAGCTTTTAGTTCTTTCTCATTCTTGCTTTAGATCTTGTGGTCAACTACTCTGAAGGAATCTCATAGTCTCTCACAGTCTCTTCTTCTCTGTGTAACTGGACTAAGGATTCAAACTTTGTTTTTATGTAGACATACTTTAGTGGTCCTGAGCCCTTAAGGTAGGCATCCTCACTAGTAAATTATCTGACTGATACTGTTCCAGATCTGCTCCCTCAGTGGAGTATGGGGAAGGATGGTGTGGTCTTTTCATATTTCATTTTGGAGTTCAGTTTCCTTCGGTGACTGGGACCTTCTCACCCTGGACCTTTCTTCTGCTCTGGTGTCCCCCTTCTGTTAGTGAGTTTCTTCCTGGGCTTTCTTTTTTGAGGTGGGGCTGAATTATTCCTCCTGGCTCTGTTTGTGATTTTATCACCATCTCCCTGTTCACACTCTGATACCACCCCCCCCCACTTTCTAAACCCTTCTCTTCTGCTTTTAAGTTCTTTTTTGTATCTTGTCTTTCCCAGTTAGAATGTAAACTCCTTGAAAGTAGAGGTTGTTTTTTTAAACATTTATTTGTTTCCTTTTTGTTTGTGGTGGGGGCAGGTAGGTGGTATAGTGGATAGTGTGCCAGGCCTGGAGTCGTGAATACCTGAGTTCAAATGTGGCCTCAAGTACTTACTAACTAGAAGACCCTGAGCAAGCCCCTTAACCCTCCCTGCCTGAGTTCCTTATCTGTAAAATGAGCTGGAGAAGGAAATGGCAAACTACTCCAGTATCTTTGCCAAGAGAATCCCAAATGAGAGCATGAAGAGTTGGATATGACTGAAGTGACGGAACAACAAAAGCTCTTTTATACCCCAAAATATTAATACAGCAACAACTACATGCAATTATACATGTACCCTGGTCTTTGACACTCTCTAGACAGCTAGGTGTCACAGTGGATAAAAAGCTGAACTTGGAGTCAAGAAGATCTTAGTTCAAATCCAGTCTCACACACTTACTAGCTGGGTGACCCTGGGCAAGTCATTTCTAACCCTGTTTGCCTCAGTTTCCTCATCTGTAAAATGATCTGGAGAAAGAAATTACAAACCGTTCCAGTATCTCTGCCAAGAAAACCCCAAATGGGATCATAAAGAGTAGGACACAACTGATATAAATGAACAACAACAACAAACATCCCCTAGCTCTTAGCCCAGTGCCTGGAACACAAAAAGGATTTAATAAATGCCTGCTGACTATTGCCTGCCTATGTAGCTCAGGAGAATAATGCAGCCCTTCTAAATCAAATGGGGATTTCTATAACATTTTGACTTTTATTGAAATCAAGTAGTAGTTTGTTTTTGTTTTGTTTCCCGTAGTCAAACAGTCTCAGATTCTGCTGTTAAAATTTCATTTCCTCCCTTGCATTATGCCACTAATCACTTTGCTTGATGGTAGTCTTTAAGCAGGAAACAAAGTTCTCCCAGGACTAGGATACTATTCTTGTAACCAGTCACACTGGGATTCAGAAAGAGTAAGGAGACTCACATTCATTTCATTATCTCTCACAGCACACAGCTCCGTGTCTTGCATTTAACAGGCCCTGGGTACATGTTTATTGGTTGACTGAATGATTGATAGTGGGAATTTCAGGCACTAGGGCAGGCAAGTCCTTCTTCCCCTATGTCCTTCATAAGCATTTCTTAAGGTGAGAATTTCCTCACTTTTCTAGAATTGGATTTGGTCTCCCAATGAATCCCGGGCTATCTCCAACTGTACTGATGAAAACCTGGCCACTGGACCCAGGTGGCTCTGGAGGAGAAAGTGAGGCTGGTGACCTTGCACAGTCCTCCCTCACTCAAATCAAAGTCAACTGCAAGTCATGTCATCAACCTCCTGATCTCATGGTCCTTTTTGAGAATGAAAGATGAAGGACAAACACAACCTTCACATCTATTTCCTTCTATCAAAGGAGGAAAAACAACAACAACAAAATTAACTGCCAGTTCTGGGTTTATTTTAAGCTCCTCTAGATCTTGTGGATGGCCCATGCAATGCCTAGTACCATCCTCCATTTCTAAGAAAGAAATGTCAAATGGATCTGCCTCTGCCCCCTCAGATGTTTGTGACATTTTGGATTAGGTGCCTTCCCCAGCTCACCTGTCAATTTTCAGCCTGTTCCTTGAAAGGATAAATAATAGCATGAAGTTTCCTTAGAAAAGGGACTATTAGGGACTTCAACTATTTCTTCCTCATTTACAGGTATTGTTGTTGTTGCTGAGTTATTTCAGTCATGTCTGACTCTTTGTGACCCCATTTGGGGTTTTGTAGAGCTCACTCTAGGTGGTTTCTTATGCCAGCTCTAAAATGACTACTAGACCATGGAAGTATGAAAATAAATTGTTGGCCAGGTGAGATCATCAATGCAATTCATTTATTGATACCATGAGCAAGGTTTTTATAGAGTAATGAGACAAAGAAGGTAACTATAGGTCACTAGGCTTTCTAATACTTTGTTGTTCAGTTTCAAGATGCCAGACAGTGATGTCAAGTAAGCCTTGATGGTTATCATGTCCTTGATGTTTCCAAGCCATATGAATAGTATCCAAAATGTATGGGTGAGCTAACATCCCAGAACAGGGCAGAGCCTTGGATCTCAGGATATCAGGCAAGCTCTAATTTACAACCACTTCTCATGGGAAAACCAGGACTAAGCAGTACGGACTGGTTGCATCACTGGAAAACCCAGAGCTAACTTATCTAGGACCAGCCTGATTCCTGGATCAGGTGCTTTGGCTCCCTTCCGGGTTTTCTTGGCAAAGATACTGGAGTGGTTGGCCATTTCCTTCTCCAGTTCATTTTACAGATGAGAAAACTGAGACAAAGAAGGTTAAACTATGTGACTTAACCAGAGTCATACAGCCAACGTTAGATCAGATTTAAACTCATAAAGATGAGCCTTCCTGATTCCAAGACCAGTGTTCTAGCACCCTATTTTGGGAGGCATCTTATTCAGAGAAATGGAAACTCCTAGAGGGCAGGGACCATTTTTCATTTTGTCTCTGTATTCTCAGTGTTTTTTAATTTAGTACACATTTAAGACAGGGTTACATTTCCCTCTAGAGATTATAAACTCTTTGAGGAAAAAAAAGAAAGTCTCATACTTTTTTATTACTCTTCCCCCAGACCTAGCCCAGCCCAGCACACTATTCTGCTTAGTCTACTCTAAAGAAATATTTGTTGAGTTATCAGATCACAGAAAGATTAGACTTTGTCTTTGAGAAGGCAAGAAGTCTTTGGGCAGAGACCTCTTTGGAGGAAAATTGGGGAGTGAGGGGTAGAAAAGGGAGAGAGGAAATGATTTTTTTGGCAAGGCTAACTGTCAGCTTCTGGATTCTTAGAGATATCAGTGGCCAATCAATCAAGACCACTGATTAAGACCCTACCATGTGCCAGGCACCGAGGATGCAATGACAAAAAATTTAAAAGAAAACAATTCTCGTACTCGTGGAGGTTATATTCTAACAGAGGAGGCTATATGTGTATGTGTATGTACACTTATATGTATGTACATATAGTCTCTATTTGAAACTTCAAATACATATGTGTGGGTATATGTATATATCTATATATCTAGCTTTCCTTATTAGAATGTACCCTCCATTAATTATGTTTATATGTATATATACACATACACATATATTTGCTATATGTATGTTATATATTTATTCTTTATTTACTTTTCTCATATGTTTCTCTCTTATTTATTATATATATCCTCTATATCTATTTTGCAATATAGTCTCCCATTATATATGTTATATACATATATGTATACAAACGGGGAAACAATATATGCAAAATAAATGTAGGGAGAATGAATACAACATAATTACAAGCTGACTACATAGTGAAGTTTTTCATCTTCATAATCCAACCCCTGATCTTACTCCAAATTCCATACTCTCCCTCACCTATACCCTTCCTTCTTTATGCTATATGATTGCCCTATGGTGACCTTACAATGGAATGCCAAGAGAGATTCCCACAACCCAGAAGTCCTCTATAACAAAATTTTGACTGACCTTCTCCCTCTCCTTTGTCTGCTCAAATTCTATCCATCCTTTTAAGCCCCAGCTCAAGTCTTGCTTTCTCCAAGTAATCTTTCCCAACTAAAGTTCTTTATCAATGCCCCTTTTCTTCATTCTTTCCCCATACAACCTCACAAATTAGGAAGTGGTCACTGGTTGTTTCATGAACTCCAGGTTGGGGCTTGACAGAGGTTTGTAATTCCCTGTAGATAGGACCCAGGGCTGAAGTTTTCAGTAGGAAAAGAAAACTCCTAAACCTTTCAAACCTTGAAAACAGAGGCTGTTGCCCTCTAGCCCTTTCTAGCTTAGGAAAGGAGACAGGCTTCAAGTCTTCTATGTTATGTTCCTTGGAGGGTCTACTTTAGATGTTTACTTAGCATCCCCAGGGATCATGGCACAGGATAGAGATTATGAGGAATTGTGTGCTTAGTTTAGGCAGGAGTCCACGTCTTCATGGAGTAGATGCAAATAGCATATATCCAAATTTATAATAAAAATAATAATTTGCTTTTATGTAGCATTTCATACATTTTAAACAACTTTTATATACATTGTTAGTTTTTCTTCACAACAACCTTTTGAAGTTTCAAATAGAGACTGAATGACTTTCTTCAGGGATACTGTAATCTCCCTGAGCCTCAGTTTCTTCACCGGTAAAATAAGGATGATAATGCCTATGGTACTTATCTCACAGGGTTGTTTTGGGGATCAAATGAGATAAGATCTGTGTAGCAGTGGTGAGGTGGTATGGTGAAGAGTGTTATGTAGCCATTCTTAGTTGCCCTTCTCCCTACTACTGACTCATGGGATTCCTAGTATAAACAGTCTCTCAACTCTTTGAAGTTGCAACAAAAGCATCTATAATTCTCTCTATTTTTAGCCCTGAGCCCCCAGTCATAGAAAGCACTCTGACCAAACACCTCAATGTTAAATCTGTTTCTCTCTTCTCTAGGGATTCTTCCCCTCAGTTGCCTTTCCCAAAAGCAATTCTACCAAGTACACCCAGAATAGCAAATGACTACAATTAATACAATTTATAAAGACAAGTAAATATTTTAAAACAAAGGAAAGTGAAAAGACAAAAGGCTTTAGGCTCCCATGAGGAAACCCAAGGCGATGAAGAAGATTCAGAAATGCTGAATTTCTGAATTTGAAGGGGATCCCAGCAACACATCTATCCTAACAGTCTTCATGCTCTATCAACCCACATTGCCTTGTTCTTAGCATCCTGGTCCTGCCCCATTATGTCAACTTCATGGAATATCTATTTCTTGAGGTCTCCCCTTCTTCAGCTGTGTGCATTTCCTTAGAGACTGACTTCTTGACTCTTGTCTTTTAAGAGTCAGCTGGGAGTGTGGTCCATCCTTATTCATCTATTTCCCTTTTGATTCACTCGAAGAACTTATTTATACCTCATAGAAGGGTCATTTGGTCCTACTTCATTTTTAGTGTTAGTTATTCACCTTGTTCTTGTACCCCTTTTTGGTGATTAGGGCTGTAAAAGACTGACTGCCTTACATATATAAAGAATTTTGGAAACTTTTTAAAGCACTCTATAAATAACAAATGGTGTTATTATCATAGGAGATTACTATATGAAATTCAAGGCTGGCCTCTTAGGGTACTAAGAATTCATGGGTATAGGCTGGTAAGACAGAAATTACAGATGGGGATACTGAGGCCTAGGGGATTACGGTCAAAAGAGCCTTGAGGATGGGAGTCAGAAGACCCAGGTTCTAATCCTATTACTATCTTGGTATATATGAGTCACTTAATTTCTTTAGGCCAGTCTGCAGCCAGATTTGAACTCAGAAAGATGTTTTCCTGACTTCAGGTCTGGCACTCTATCCACCATGCCACCTAGCTTATTGCTATAAGATCAAATTCTGGCCATGTAAGTCCAGAGCCTGAAGTTATAATCGGCCATTATAAAATAATTATAAACAGTTAACAATTGTAATACAGTTGTCATATACAATAACTATAACAACATAAATGAAAAGAAAAAAAACTCATACAATTAAATGCTATTTAATTATAATGGCCAAATTTATCCCTAAAAAAAGAAATGAAAAATTGCACTATCCTCCCTTCAGTGAGAAGTGGTAGGCTATGGGTGTGGAACACTGAATATACTAGCAGACTGAGGTGATATGTTAGTTAGCTTTGCTGAACTGATATCTTTTTCTCCTCTCTTCCCTTTAATGTTATAAGAGATGAAACATTAGTATGAGGGAAGGAGAAAGAATACATGTTAAAATGAAGGTGATCTAAAAAACAAAAGATATTCAAAAAATTTGAAATGTAATAAATAAATCAGTTATTATAAAACAGTCCTTGTGTTCAACGAGCTCAGTCTAGTTATAGAGAAGGCACAAAGCAAGAAGCAAAAAAATTAATTGCCAATCATCACTACAGGAGTGAATTGAAATAGAAATAGCATCTTAAGGCTGAATAGAGCATAAGAGGTCATGCCATGCAGAGTAAGAGTTGAGAGCAAGGGTTGGGAGCATGAGATGGGAAGGAAATAAACCAGCCAGGCCAAAGTAGAGAGAAAGATAAAGCTGAAAGCTTGAAGCTTAATTGTAGAGGGCCAAAAATGCCAGGCTGGGACTTTTGCTTCTTATTCTATTATCCAGGGGGGCAGAGCCAAGATGGCAGAGTAGAAATAGCTCGTCCAAGCCACTCTGCCCCCAGATTCCCCCCAAACTATGTAAAAGGGAACTCTGAACAACTCCTGGAGCCCCAGCACCCACAGAACGACACAGAGAAGCTAACCTCCCGCTGAGGACAGCCCAGCAGCCCTGCAGGAAGGACCAGCACAGCGGTCTGGGACCTGGCAGCGCGGGCAGAGCGTGGGGAGCCGAGCCGAGCACAGGTCTGCGTGAGCCAAGGTTTTAGCCCCAGGGCGGCAGGGCCAGCAGCTGGCTGGAGGAACCCCAGAATACCAGGAGCTGTTGCGACTCCAGAATTATCAACATAGACATGCCTAGGACAAAGTAAGAGGTTAGTGTCCTATGGACTTTGGGACCAGTATTTGAGGAATACGTCGGCTCCCTCCCCTGGGGGCTGGAAGCCGCTGAGGACAAACGCCATTTTGTAGTTTTCAGAGGCAGCTCCGGCTCCCGGCCTGCAAATTGTAGGGAGATCCAGCGATCAGTCTTGGGGGGTAATCGCTCTTGCTTTAACCTCCTTGGATCTGGATTGTGATCTAGGGTGGAAGTCGTGGGTGGGTTTACAGCTTGCCAGAAACGGAAGTTGCCCCCCACACGTTCGGGACAAAAATTCCTCTATCTGGCCCTAAAGCCATAGTGTGGCAACAAGCCCCAAAGTCAAGTAACTAAGTGGCAACATGCCAAGGCAAAGGAAACAGAAAAATGCAACCCTAGACTCCTATTTTGGGGGCATAGAGCGGGAAAAGGACTGGGAGGTCAGAAGTCCTGCTCCAAAAGCCCCAGGGGAAAACATGAGTGGGTTGCAGGCCATAGAGGACCTTAAGAAGGACTTTAAAAATCAAATAAGAGAAGTGGAGGAAAAATTGGAAAGAGAAATGAGAAGGATGCAGGAAAAGTATGAAATGAGGGTCAACAGCCCGACTGAGGAAAACAACACCTTAAAAAATAGACTAACTCAAATGGCAAAGGAGGCCCAAAAGGGCAATGAGGAGAAGAATGCCTTAAAAAGTCAAATTTGCCAGATGGAAAAAGAATCTCAAAAGTTCACTGAGGAGATTCATTCCTTCAGAGTTAGACTGGAGCAAATGGAAGCTAATGACTTTATGAGAAATCAAGATGCTGTTAAGCAGATACAAACAAATGAAAGTTTAGAAGGCAATGTGAAATATCTTATTCTATTATCCATGAGAAACTGTGTAAGAATAAATGAGAAAATTGCATAGAAACTCCTGAGACTTTGCCACCATTACTCAACCACCTTCTTATCCCAGACTTGCCCCAGTGTCTGGGACCTTCTTACTTTGAAACATCCTTTCACCCATGGCAGGCCACCTTCTCCTACTGGTAAGTTCTATGGCCTCCATTTTGGGAATGGGCCCAGGCTGGACACACTTCATTCCTCTTGGGACTTTGCCACCATGACCCTATTGGCTGTCTTCCCTCAAGGCTCCCCCAACCTTTTCAGGTCCTCAGTTTTATGTGTTATTGTCCTCCATTAGAATATAAGTTCCTTGAGGGTGGGAACTGTTTTTATTGCTTATCTTTGTATCTCCAATGCTTAGTATATATTGTTGTTGTTGTGTTGTTTTCAGTTGTATCTGACTCTTTGTGACCCAATTTGGGGTTTTCTTGGCAGAGATACTGGAGTTGTTTGTCATTTCCTTCTCCAGCTCATTTTACAGAGGAGGAAACTGAGGCAGACAGAGTTAAGTGCCTTGCTCAGAGTCACACAGCTAGTAAGTGTCTGAGGCCATATCTGAATGCAGGAAGATGAGTCTTCTTGACTCTAGGCCCTGCCCTACATCCACTGCTCCACCTAGCAGGCCATGTGGCACATAGTAAGCATTTAATAAGTGCTTGTTGCCTCCCTGCTTGGCTCTTCAAAGACAGAGTGAGGCTAAGAATTGGGGAATTATCTGGTAAATTCCATCAGTGTAGAAAGTTCAGAAAGATCTCTTAAACTATGGATAATTTAAGAAAAAAGCCAGGTGCTTGTGGGAGGGCTCAATGAACTTTTCTTTCCCCCTTGAATTATCTAGATAATTGTAACTTCAGTAAACACCCACCCTGAGTCTGATGGGAGCAGATTAATCATAGGGTTTGAATATTTTTGGGGGGTTGGGGGAGAGAGGGAGAAGTAATAGGAAAAGAGGGAGAATAAATAAAGAGAATCAGCAGTTATGTCTTTAAGCAGGTCTGCGAGGGCGGAGGGAGGCTGCCAGTGTACCAGACAGTCATATCCCAGGCTGGAAGGGAGAAATGTGTGAGTCACAGACTGGGAGAGACTCTGACCCACCACAACCCCAGCCTTGAGATAAATGCAATAGGTATACAAAAGCAAAGAATGTTAGAGCTGATAGAGACCCAAATGGTCCTGGAATAGGAGGCAGTATGATATGATAGAGAGAATATTAGGTTTGGAATCAGAAAACCTAGATTCAAATGTGGCTTTACTACTCTGTGAGACTTTAAGCAAACCATGAATTTTCCTTGAGTTTCAATGTCTTTATTTCCATGATGTCAGCGGTTTCTAATCTTTTTCTTTGGGGGTTTGTGGCTTAGATCCCTTATAGCAACTAGGTTGCACAGTTGATAAAGCCTTGGTCCTGGAGTCAGGAAGACTCCTCTTCCTGAGTTCAAATATGGCTCCAAATACTAGCTATGTGACCCTGGACAAGTCACTTAACCCTGTTTGCCTCAGTTTCCTCATCTATAAAATGAGTTGGAGAAGGAAATTGCAAAACACTCTAGTATCTTTGCCAAGAAAATCCCAAGTGGGGTCATAAAGGGTTGGACATGACTAAAAAATGACTAAACAACCACGTATCCCTTGGCTTTCAATAAATCTTGTTCCACCTCCTATTTAATATGAAAAGAAACAAATTGTAGAGTTTACCATGCATATGAACATAAGAAATAAAAAAGATTAATTTTTCCACAGAGAAAACTTGATTTAGTACATTACATTTTCAGGATTGCAAAGTTATTAAATGTTTATTGAACAGAGCAAGTAAATTAATGAGACCCTTGATTCTGTTGCTTGTCAACCAACATTTATTCTCAGTATAATTTTTGGAAGAGAGATCTTCAATATTATGTTTGGTTTTAGGTTCAGTTGGAAACAGGATGGAGCATCCTGATTCACAGACAAGTTGTTATGAACAGAATTAAAGTCTCATGAGCACATTTAGTAAGAATATCAACAGTATGCCCCAAATTTTGCAACTTCATTGATATGAAATCAATTTTTCAAAAAATCTTATCAAAATATTCCTGTACCCCTTTGATGAGTTTCTCATATCACACATTGAGAATCCCTGGGCTAAATGATCATTAAATGCCTTTTCTGCTATGACTTTCAATTGACAGATAAGGACAAGAAGAAACAGAGTTAACAACATAACCAGGATTAGACCCAAGATCTCTTTTCATTTATTATCCTGCTTTTGAAGTCAATTCCTTGCTCTCTTGGGCTGCTGGTTTCCTTCTTGTCACTGCTTTTTTTTTTTTTTTTGCCAGGGTTAAATAACTGATTAACTCCTGTTCATAGTTCAGCAGTATCCTTAAGTCATCAGAAATTATGCTTAGATACTCACACTAGCCTAATCACAGCCTCAGGGATGTGCTGCAATATCATTTTGAAGACTGAACAAAATTAAGTCAAAGACTGGATTTAACCTACAATATGGGGGCTCCTCATCTCTGAACTACAATAGCAGGCAAAAGCCTAGAGCTAGGGGGTGGTTCGGTGGCACAGTGAGTCGGCCCTGGAGTCAGAAGGACCTGAGTTCGGATCCGGCCTCAGACACTTAACGCACACACGAATAAAAACCTAGCTGTGTGACCTTGGGCAAGTTACTTAACCCAAATTGTCCTCCAAAAAGCAAAAAAAAAAAAGCCTAGAGCCATCATGTATGCATGTCCATAGAAATATTGAAAAAGAATAGACTCCAGATGACTGATGAGGAAATAGCCTGCCTACTTTCTGGCAAAAGGATGATAGACTCAGGGTAGATAATTGAACACACCTCTTTGGACATGGAAAATGTTTAGATTTGTGTTGCTTGACTATGATTATATATTAAGAAGACTATTTTTCTTTGAGGAACAGAGCGTTGCTAGCAACAGAGACAGGAGGAAGAAGAAGAAGGAGGAGGAGGAGGAGGAGGAGGAGGAGGAGGAGGAGGAGGAGGAGGAGAAGAAGAAGAAGAAGAAGAAGAAGAAGAAGAAGAAGAAGAAGAAGAAGAAGAAGAAGAAGAAGAAGAAGAAGAAAGGGTCATTGAAGTGGTTTTTTCTATTGCAAAGAAGAAAACATAGATAAGCAGGACAACTTTGAAAGCAACACGTTTGTGGGGTCCCAATTAGGGAAAAGCCATGATACACAGTAAGAAGTGAAAAGCCATTAATTTGAACTCTGTGAAAAATGGAAGCCTGTATGTGGTCATCTGTTAAAAATCATTAATTACTGAATAATAATTTAGACACTAAGTCATAATTTACGAAAGCCATAACATGGACACAGTGACCAGTTCATGTCCAATACGTGACCAATATGCAATTTTGTGTTTGAGCATTTACCCATCAATATTGGCTTAACACCCATGCTGGGAAATGAGCTCATTACTAGGGAGAAACCCAAAATATACACCAATCTGTGGTGAAGCACCCTGTGGCTCTTCCTCCCTTTGTCTGATTTCTATAATTATCACAGGAATTTTGGGGGGTCTTTAGAGAGCATCCATTGAATTGTCTGGCAACCTCCCCAGATTGCCCATGTTTTGTAAGTATTCATAATGATTGATTAAAGCTCTATCATCAAGCTGGAGCCCCTTGACTTCTGCCTTGGGTATCAAACTCACCCCATATTTATGGGGGATATCAGGGGAGCTCTGGACCTTAAAATGTTGAAGGAAGCTCAGAAGGAAACAGATAAACAGGACAACTTTGGGAGTAACATCTTGAACTTATATACTTTTTAAAAAAGAATGGGTGATTTAAGTTTTTATACGTGGTCTACTTTTTCTAATCTATATAATATAGAAATATATTCTTTTTTTCTTTTTGTTGTATATTAAATCCAGATAAAAAATCAAATAATAAAAAAATATTGAAGAGGAAAAAAAAAGGAATTTCATTTTGCCAATGAACTACCTGCCTTCCTTCATTTATTTGTTCTCTCTCCCACCGGTTTCTTCCTTAAAGGAGTACTGTTCCTGAGAGAGGACCTTTTCCATAATGTGCAAGGGAGAAGAGCAAGGCCCTGGAGGTCACAAAGAGAAGGCTCTTCTTTCCCCTCAGAGGTCCAGCTTTTTGTCACTAGGCAATAGCACCCTTCTCTGGATCATGTGGACATTGACAGAGAAGCAGAGCCTTTTATTCCCTGCCTTATTCAGGGTCCACACCAAATTAAATTCAGAAAGTATTGAGAAGCTCTAGAAAGTTTGCAGTTTGCTCAGCTGAAGTCTCATGTTATCGTTTGGCTTCTCCTACTGCTGCCATGTCTTCATCATATTGAATGATGAATTACGCCCTCCACCCCCACTCCCTTATCTGTACATAGTAGTTCAGCATTTCCCCAGGCTGTGGTTTTGTACTATAATTAGAGTCACTATGAATCAGGAACCAGAAGGCATGGTTATCTGGCAGTCCAGAGATCTGAGTGTTAATTTCAGCTTGACCATTGCAGAGTTGGAAGGCAAGTGGTATACTTGCATTGAGGATTCTTTCTTTCATCTCTAAAATGAACATCATAGGATTCTGCCTCTGATACGCCTCCTATACATATGATCTCACCCAAGTCATTTAACCTTTGTGGGCTCAGATTCTTCATCTATAAAATAAGGGAATTGGGGGGGGGGGCTAGGCGGCACAGTGAATAGAGCACCGGCTCTGAAGTCAGGAAGACCTGAGTTCAAATCTGGCCTCAGACACTTAACATAAAACTAACCATGTGACCTTGGGCAAGTCACTTAACCCCAATTGCCCTACCTCCTCTCCTCAAAAAAAAAAAAAGAAATAAAATAAAATAAGGGAATTGGTTTAGTTGGCCACTAAGATCCCTGTTAGGTCTAATTTAAAGATCTTATGATCCTATGAATTATAGATTTAGAGTTGAAAGGGAGTTGGATGTTTGACCTTGGGAAAGTCACTCTCTGAGCCTCACTTTCTTCATGTAAAAATAGAGTTGGTATAACTAAATAACCTTTGAGATGTCTTCCAGTCTTAAATCTATGATCCTCTTCTAATGGATTGCTTCAACTTGTCCATATGGAGACAAATAGATTCTGCAGTGGATAGAGCTTTCAACCTAGAGTCAGAAATTGTTCACTTGTTTTCCGGTTATGCCCTACTTTTTGTGACCACATTTTGTGGTTTTCTTGGCAAAGATACTGGGGCAGTTTGCCATTTCCTTCATCAGTTCATTTTACTGATGAGGAAACTGAGGCAAACAGGGTGAAGTGACTTGCTCAGGGTCATACAAAAAGTAAGTGTCTGAGGCTGGATTTAGACTCAGGAAGAGGAGTCTTCCTGACTCCAGGGCCAGCATTCTATCTACTGTATCACCTAGCTTCCCTGCAGTCAGAAATAACTGAGCTGAAATCCAGCCTTAGACACTAGTTATGTGATCCTGGGAAAGTCATTTAACCTTGTTTACCTCAGTTTCTTCTCCTATAAAATGGATATAACCACATCTTGATTCCCCTGATTGCTAATGCTCTCCATCCACAAAGTCCCCTTATATCTATTGTGTATAGCCCTATACATGCACATGCTGTCTGCCCCAATAAAATATAAACTTTTTTAGGGCAGGGACTATTTTACTTTTGTCTTTATATATTACACCTAGAACAGTACTTCACACTTATTAGGTTCCTGACAAATGCTTATTGATTGATCAATTTTTAGAGGGGTCTAGTAAGCATCCCTGGATAATTAAAATATAACTTTCTAGGGGGCAGCTAGGTGGCACAGTAAATAGAGCACTGGACCTGGAGTCAGGAGGACCTGAGTTCAAATTTGACCTCAGACACTTAACCCAAAAACTAGCCGTGTGACCTTGGGCAAGTCACTTAACCCCAATTGCCCTCACCCCCCCCAAAAAAAACATATATATAAAACTTTCCATGTGATAGAATCTAGCTCCTTCTGAAAAAAAATGTATCCCTTAAAGAATCAAGAGTGAGTGAGTGCATGACTGTGGCTAGTTGGTGGAATCTGTGGGTGCCAGTGAAGAGCACAACTGAGGTCGTGGAGGCTGCAGAGAGTCAACTGCCTAAAGATGCCAATCATGCCCGGGACTCATTCAAGGATTGTTGGGTAGTTCTTTCTGCCTCGTTGTCTTTCCTGTGCACTGCTTTCTGCTGTGTCCGGAGAGTAAAGGGTATCATTCAGCCACAGTGGGGGATTAAGGTGGAGGACATGAACTGATTGGGTGAAAGATGAAGGTCCTTCCTCTATTCTCCCTCTTTTATCCAGGCTTAAAAAATGGGTGGTGGGGTGTGTGTATGAGATGGGGGGAGTCTTTGTTTCTTTTCTGTTTCATTTAACTTTCTCAATTTTAGGTGTAGGTAGGTGATGCCTACCAGACCCACTGGACTGGTAGTACCAGCCAAGGTAACCTTGGAGTTGGCATTGAAGGCAGGGTGGTGAAACCAGCTAGCCCAGCAGGGGAACCCTGAAAAGCCAGGGAACCTGGGACTGAAGCTTGATGGGGGTTTCAGATTTGGAACTGGGAATGTGCTCTATAGCAACTGAATTAAGCTGTGAACCTAATACCTTTCTGCTCCGCAGAGACTGAGGTGGTGAAAAGAGGGGGGCAGATTAGGCCTCCTACTTTTTGGGGGAAATAGGTTTGTCTATTTGTGATTATACCTTTTGAAGTCAATGTTCCTTTGTAAAAGCTTTAAAAAAATGTTGAGATATCATCACTGATATCAGAGGGATAGTTGGATAAATCAGCCCCTTTGGTATATTGAATAATAACAGCTTATGATTACATAGCAAAGGGATTTTGTATGCTTTATCTCATTTGACATTCACAAAAACTCAAATGAGATAGGTGTTATTCTTATTCCCATTTTTCAAACTAAGAAAATTGGGGCATAGAGAGGTCTTTCTCAAGGTCACACATTAATAAACTAATGTAGAATTGGAACCTGCATTTTCCTGACTCTATTTAGAGTAGAGATTATATATAGTAAGTACTATATATAGTTGATAATATAGTATCTACCATACATAGTTGCCTTTCAAGAGAAACAAAGGAGCATGGACTGAGAGAGTTTGTGGTCCAAGCAGCTGAGTTGTACAGAGAATAATTAATTTGAATGTGAGGAAATAAGAGAACAATAGAGTGAATGAATAGTTCAGCAAATGTGTAATGTTGAGAGCTTGTGGTCTTGGCAAAATTGTGAGATGGAACTGAGTCTATGACTGTGTTTAGTTAAGAGGAGGGAATGAGGTACAATGGTGAGCTGAGTAACTCAGAAGAGACTTGGTGTGAGTGAAAATGAGGTCTGCAGCAGCCCAGATGGTGTGCACAGACTTGGTGAGGGAGAGTATATATAGATAGCAGGGGGTTCCATTGTGTTCCATGCCCCAGTGTTCTACAAGGAAGTAATACCAGAATTATGAAGCTATGATATTAAAAAAAAAAGCCAAACAACAAAAAATTACTAGTATTGATTAGAATCTACATCTGCAGGGAAAGTGTCTGAGGCTTCTGTAGTCTTAGCAAGGGAAGAGAGAGTATCTGGGGTAGAAGAGGGGTTGTGGGCAGGGACAGATTACACACAAAAGTAACCTGTGGCACAGTGTTGTATGGGAATGGCATGTGTCTGAGAGGCCTCCAACACTGCTATACACTGGCTTAACCTTTGTCTAAGGAATTTGGTCTCTGTGATCCCAAGCAAGACCTAATCACAGAAAATAAGAGGTCGGATCAGTGGGTATTGAAGTAAATGTAAAATTTCAAGGACACTCAGTGATTCCTTTAAGGAGTAAGAACAAGATCATTGAATGAATTAGAATAAAAGCAACTCCACTGACTGAGAAATGATGAGCAGTATCCTTGAGTGACTCTCCAAAGGCAGTAGAATGATTTGAGAGGCAGTCAGCTCAAGTGGAGCTAAATTTAAGGAAGAACTCAGCTCCTCAAAGGGTAAATGTTGTTGTTGTTCAATCATGTCTGACTCTTCAAGACACAGTTTGAGGTTTTCTTGGCAGAAATACTGCAGTGGTTTGCCATTTCCTTCTCCAGCTCATTTTACAGGTGAAGAAACTGAGGCAAATAAGGGTAAGTGACTTGCCCAGAGTCACACAGCTAGTTAGTATCTGAGTGTCCATACCACTCTACCAATGTTATACTAAGAAGAAAGAAACACACATTGTTGTTCTCAAATAATCGGTCTCATCCCTTTGTGTTCTTCTTGTGGTATTTCCCCTGACTCCTCATGTTAGAGTGCCGTAACATCTCACATAGGCGTACTCACAAGAAAAGACTCAAAAGGGATTATCAAGGACAAATCTATATTGCTAACCTTCTGACAATGAGTCAGATTCCTCAGTGCTCTCTATGTCCCAAATGTCAGGCAATATTGGTATACAATATCTCCTTAAGGATATACAGAACATGGAGAAACACAAAACTACATCCATAAGTGGAAAGCTAGGCATCTCAGACCATTAGAATTTCATTGGCCTACTACAACAGAGCTTAACTTAGTTCTACTCTTCTTTCAAGATAGTCAGTTCTAGGAGTATCTACTGGTACAGTGGAAAGAGCCCTGTCCTGGAGTCAAGAGGATCTGAGTTCAAATCCAGTTTCAGACACTTACCAGATATGTGATCCTGGGCAAGTCACTTAACCTCTGATTGACTCAAAAAAGCTGAAACCACAATATAAAAGGTCAGAGGTTTTTGTTGGTGGTGGTTTTTTAAACACTAGTCTAAAGATTCTACCTCTCTAGCATTTAAAATAAGAAAGATTCAATAGTTTGAGATTATTTGGGACCATTTCAAAATGAAAATTAGATCCCTTAAGACCCTCTCCCAGGCCTCCTGATTATTTACTAAACTCAAGAAACTGGAAATTCTAACTTTTTAAAATTTCTTGTGGAGGAATACAGGTTGTAGGCACATCATCAAGAAAATTCAGTTGAACATCAGACATCTTCAGAGTGGGAAGGAGGCTGATGCCCTTAGGAAAAATATTAGGAAAAGTTCCTGGCTTTTTTGAGGCAGCATAGTTTAGTGGAAAGACTTTGAGCCAAAAGAGATTGGGTTTAAATCTTGCCTCAGGCAACTACTAGTTTTGTGGGCATGAGCAAATCACTTAATTTCTCTGAGATTCAGGTTACTCATGTGTGAAATGAGGGTATTAGTACCCACAAAATGGATCTTACAAAGTTTTTAATATCAAATGAATGTACTTACAAAGTACTTTGTCAGCATTAAAGTGCTATATAAATGTCATTTATTATTATTAATTGTTATTATTATATAATATCATTATATTCCTGTTCCTATAGTTTAACTATGTTGCTGACGTAATTGTGGTAAAACTTAGATCCTCTTAGATCAATTCCTGTTTGCCTAATCATACCTTTTGACCAGGCTCAATGGATTCTGGTAGTTTTGTTCCAGCTATTCTTCTGACTTGATAATCTTCCTCATTATTTCTAGTTTTCACTTTGACTTGATCTGTAGTGCTAGTTTCACCTTTGTTCTGATTTCTGTTATCCTGGCTCCCTTCTCACCATTCTGAAGAGCTGGCACCCATCTCAGTCTAGTATTTCCCCTTCCCAAACATTGCAGGAAGTCTACTTCTGCTACTTTCAGGTGAGATGCAAGAATAGGTATCAACCAACCCTGTGACTGGGGTGGGGTGGGGGGACAATACTTTTAGATATCTTCAACTTCTGGGCCACTAAAGTCTTAGAGTAGGTGTTTGGGCAATAGCTACATTTATAGGTGATGCATTTTATGATCCATGAGAAAATGTACTACCTTCATCAAAAGTAATGTGTGAAAAGAACTGATCTCAAGGAACTCAAATTCGCTTAGCTTGAGGACTGAACAGGATCCTGGAGCTACATAGAACAAAGTAAGAAAGAGATAAGAAGGGCAGAGTTGTTCACCAAATCTCGGAACATTGGAGTGAGAGGGACCTTGTTTGATTTGTGACATAACAATGATTCACAAAAATTTAAGAACAATGTTTTAAATAGATGTTGTCAAACCAAGTAATGACTCGAGGAAGGAGAAAACACAAATAAGAGGGATCAGAAATGGTTTTGTACATGATCTGAGCCTCAAAGGAAGCTAGGGATGCTAGGAGGTAGAGGTGAGGAAGAAGTATACACAGAAATACTTGTGTGAAGTCATGGATGGAATGCCTAGCAGAAGAATAGCAAATGGACTAACTAAGCCTGTACATAGACAAAGAGGAATAATGTGAAATGTTTGGAAAGTTAGACTGGATCCTGAATGTGAAAGGCCTTAAACACCAAGCTAAAGGTATAGTTTGTATTTTATCCTAGAGGCAATAGGGAGCCGTTGAAGGTTGTTGAGGGTAAGGGAGTAGAATGAGGTAATTATACAATCAAACTTTATTTAACAGATTAGTTTGGTGGTTGCATGGAAGATAATTGGGGAGGAGGCAGGTTATTGTCAGTAGAAGGGGAAAAAAGAGGAAAACATGGTACAGAAAAAGCAACATGGCTGATGGAAGCCTGGGTACTGCTGGGCAGAGAGAGACCTGAAGGTTCTGGTTGAGCAGGGAAAAAAATCTCTTGGTTGGAGCACCATGCTACTACTATATAGACGACATTGTTGGCCCTCCCCTAACCCCCCCCACCCCCAAGGAAACCCAGACTCAGATTTCAAGTTGAATTCAATCTTATTCCAGGTGAATATACAAAACATAGGGACAGAATGTTAGAGTTAGCAAGCAGCCTTGGAGGTAATGATCTCACTTGATATATTAATGGCATATTAGTTTATAACTATAAAATTATAATTAAAACTATATCCATTGAGCTCATGTATGCAAAGTGCTTTATAAAAATCAAAGTGCTATATATAAATGTCATCTATAGATAAATAGATAATAAGTAAGTAGCCTGGAGGTAACAGAGAATAGGGCCTGGTTGGGATTAAGGAATGTCAAATAAACTAATTAAGTAATCAAGGTGGATTGCAGTGGGCCAGATGCCTCAGGCTAATCTCAGGGATCTGGGCTGCTGAAATTTATGGGAAAATTCAAGAATCGTTTATTTAGGGGTCCCATTGCCCCCATCAACCCCATCACTATAATTCCACTAATTAGGCAGTAACTTGGGTTAATAAGTCTCTTTATTAAAATGAAAAGGCAGTCATTCACATTTTAGTATGCATTTTTATCATTAGATTGTTTTCCTGGCAAACTGGTCTTTCCCCTGAGGCAATAGGAATTTTGTTGAGGGACTTAAGGGTGATTTTGGATCCTGAAACAGTGAATGAGGAGGATATGCTTGTGTGGGACAAGCCAGTAGTGAGTGTTGGGCACCTAGAAAACACTGTGATAACACACTGAATTCCTGAGGGGCAAAGGTGAGGGGTCCAGAAAGAGATGTAGAAAGGCCTTAAAGACATACTTCCTAGATTTCAAAATTTTTCCCAGAGCTAGTTCTGTTTGTTCCCATAAGAACCACTGAGGTAAGATAGAGTAACTTCCCCTTTGTTTTCTGGAGATCTCCACTGTAGGCTTCAAGAGAAGCAGCCCAGCAAATCCTCTTTTGGGATGTTTGAAAGAGACCTCTCCCCAAATCTCTTTTGCCTCCTCTTTTTGTAAGCAAACTAAAGCACACTTTCTCTTGAGGGTGAGTCCTCATGGCTCCACCTTGGCAGAGAGACCTTTTGCTTCACCTTCTACCCAAACCCCTAACTTATGTTGGACATTTCCAAGGGGAGGGAGAAGAGGGAACAAGCATTTATTAAAACACCTGCTGCATTTCAGGTATTGTGCTAAATGCTTTATAAATATTATCTTATTTGAACCTCACAATGAGTATGGAATGTAGCTGCTATTATAATACCCATTTTACCATGGAGGAAACTGAGTCAGATAAAGATTAAGTGCCTAGGGTTACACAAGTAGTGTCTGAGGCTGGATTTGAACGCCTGTCTTCCTGATTCCAGACCTGGTACTTTATTCATTGTATCACCTAGTTGCCTCTCTATATCAAAAGCATATTTCAAAATAGTTTGAAATATATCAGAATTCAGTTGTAAAGTCTTTCTTAGAGTACAATCAGAGGAATTTAGTCAGGTCCTTGTCAGAAAGAGAATGGACTGAGAGCTAGCAATTTCCTCATCTATAAAATGGGGATAATAATAGCACCTACTTCACTTAATAGGCCAACTATGTGGCCCAATGGAAAGAGTGCTGGATCTGGGCTCATCTTCTTGTTCAAATCCAGCCTCAGACACTAGCTGTGTGACCCTGAGCAAGTCACTTAACCCAATTTGCTTCAGTTTCGTCATCTGTAAAATGAGCTGGAGAAGAAAATGGCAAACCACTCCAGTGTCTCTGAGAAAACTCCAAATGGGGTCATTAAGAGATGAACAGGGCTGAAAAAATAACTGAAAATAACAAGCACTTACTAAATGTTAGCTATTATTATTACTTGCTATCAGAGCAACCAAAGCAATATACAAGTCCCACAAAAGGACTCCATTAACAGTGGCCTAGCAGGGCTATAAGATTTTTGTCCAGTTCTAATTTCATCTATTTTCTGCTGTTCCATTTCCCCCCAAACAACGGCTGCATTTATTTTCATTTACTTGATCTGTTGGTGGTGTTCATATGTGTTGAGGGATGAGGGAGGTCATTTTTTCTAGCATTTTAATTAGATTTTTGAGAATAGTGTATTCATACAGAAATCAAAGTAACCCAGGAACATGAATGTTAAAGATGGATAATTCAGGGGGAGCACCGGGCTGTATCGTTGCAGACTTGGTTCATTTATCTACATCTCTGCTTCATGCAATGTAAAGTCTGTGAGATAAACCACAATAAAGATGGAGAGCTTTTCTGATTTCGTGTTTATAGCTTTTGTGTTAAAAAGCCAGTAAATCTTGCATTTCCCTCCCCCAACCATAAAGCAAGTCATAAAGACATTTTTCTTTCATCCTCCTAGGAAGTTTTATAGTATTTACTATGTTATGTTGGAGGATGAGGGGGAAAATCTAGTTATCTACCGAAGATAGTGTCAGACAGTAATAAAGTATCTGTGCCATTAGATTGTTTATGAAGCCTTTCCTGAAATCTTCAACTCTTGCCTGATAGTTTGAAGAAGATTTGAAAATCTTTTTAGTGACAATTGGAAGTTCTTCAATTTCTAAGTATTGTTGGTATATCAGATTCCTCTAGGCTTTTGATTTAATTCAATTCTACTACCACTGTATGAAGCATTCTAGTCTAGGTGCTATGGGAGGAGATAGAAGTAGAAATCACCGGTGTTCCCAGGGCATTTAAAGTGTTAGTTCTCTCGGGGTAATCTTCCTGAAATTGGAAATTAAAGCTTCCAAAAATGTTTTGTTTGGAAAAAATGTTTCAGAGATCACCCTGATGAGGACTTGTGTTGATATTAGTGAGTACCACTCATAGAACAGATATTTATTGAACACAATTTATACTGTTCAAAGTGTAACAAAGAATTATCCAGTGGAAAGATAACTACATTTCTCATGAAGCCCTGGCTTCCAAGGCATGGGACTGATTGGTCAAAGGCCTTATGCTATGTTCCATAGTGTTGTGTAACTCAGTAGAAGAAAATGATTTCAGGGATAGAAATGGAGAGTGATGATGAGACCATGTGTGGAGAAGGGACAGTAACAGCAGTCTTCTTGCCATCTATAGAGTACACACTGAGAAGAGAGAGGAGACCTTCTGTCACAAATGAAACTGTGAAAGCCAGTGGACATGCCAAGTGGAGCTCCAGATACTGCCTGGATCAAGCATTCCTAACCTTCAGTACAGTCAGGCCAAGGACATTATTATATCATTCCCATTTCAGAGCCATGAGTTTTAAATGAGTTATGGCCCCAGAGTAACCAGAAAGGTTGTGTGGTATTAGAAGAAATGGGAATAAGACTAGGCTCATTTCAGAATGGGTATCACAAATATTTTCTATTGTTTTTCTTTGAAATTCTATTCCTAAGAAATACTTTACAAGGTCAATGCAACTTCTTAGCCTGGTCTCTTAGCATGATGAAAAACTAAATATGGTTGACTCAAGAATTTCACAGATGAACCAAATAGTGGTCAAATGAACCAAGACAGATAACTTACCAGATAAGGTAAGTTATCATTGAAACAAAGACCTGACCCAAGGTTCTCCAGATCCTCCTCACATGTTCCTCCTTCCCCCGAGTTTGTCTGTGGAGTCTTGCTGTTGCTGTCTGCTGTAAGTGCCAAGACTGGGTACCCAGCCCCCAGTTTCAAAGCTACCACTGTTATGCCTCATCAGCAGTTCAAAGACATCAACCCTTCTGACTACAAAGGGAAATACATGCTGTTCTTCTAAGTTGTGCTGTACTTCACCTTCGTGTGTCCTACAGAGATTATTGCTTTCAGTGATCGAGCTGAAGAATTTAAGAAAATCAACTGCCAAGTGATTGGTGCCTCAGTAGATTCGCACTTCTGTCACCTTGCCTTGGTCAATATAGTCAAGAAGAAGGTGGACTGGGAGCTGTGAATATCTCATTGTTGTCTGACCCCAAACTCACCATTGCTCAAGATTATGGGGTCCTAAAGGCAATATGAGGGAATTTCATTCAGGGGTCTCTTCATCATTGATGAGAAGGGGATCCTCCACCAGATCACCATCAATGACCTACCCATGGGCCGATCTGTAGATGAAACTCTTTGGCTTGTCCAGGCCTTCCAGTTCACAGACAAGCATGGCGAAGTGTGCCCTGCTGGCTGGAAACCAGGGAGTGACACCATCAAGCCTGATGTTCAGTGGAGTGAGGAATACTTCTCTAAGCATCAGTGAACTGCTGTCTCTAGCCAGGATGGTCCTCTTCCTCCTCTCTCTCCCTACCCCCACCCCCCTCCATGGGGCCTGTCTGAGCATGTCCTCTGCTCCAGGAGCCTGATTCATCCAGATCATTCCTCCCTCCCTCAGGGCAGCAGCCCACTGGCTGAACCTGCCAGCTCTCTCTTTCTCACTCTTAATGACCAAGTGCTGTGTTAACATTGCTTGTACCATAATCACCTCTTTGGGCTCAAGCCCATCTCATGTTTTGTAGTTCCATTAAACTTGTCCTAAGGGAAAAAAATATTTGTTTGACAAAATATTTTAGAGGTCATCTTGATAGGAATTTGTACTGATTTTAATCAGCTCCATTCACATAATAGATATTTATTTAACACAGTCTGTACTGTTCAAGGTGTTATAATAAGTATGTGTCTAATGGAAAAATAACTCTAATTCCCATGAAGTCCTGGATCCTTAGGCATGGCAGTGATTGGATAAAGGCAATACTGAGTTTCCCACAATGTTATGTGGTTCAGCAGAATTCATGGGAATCAAAAGATGTCCAAGCAGAAAGTCAATGTACTAGACTTTAAAAAACATCTTTGAAAATATTTTTTGACAGTGGCTTGCCCAGAATTGGGCATGCTCTCATTAACCAATACATACTTGCTGATTGCTTTTTTTAAGGAATTATAAAATGATCTATCTCAGTCCTTTAGACTTCAACTACTAGAAGGACAACATCATATAATTGGGTAATGACTATAGAGTCAAAATCCACCTCTGCCTCTTCCTACTTATATTATCTTGGAGTCACTTAACCTCTGGACCTTGGTTTCTCACCTATAAAATGAGAGGATTGGGTGAGAAGACCACAATGGTCTCTTCTGGCTCTAAATCCATGATCTGATGAAGCCTTCCTTGACTATTACAGCTATATAGAGTAACTTAATGATTAAGGCATTAGATTTAAAATCCATTGGACAGTTGTGTGGATTTATACCCCATCTTTGATACTGGTGGTTTTCTTCCAAAATCTGCATTGTAGTTAAAATAGTGACAAGCTGGAGCATCTCTAAGACAGGACAAGCTTGATGGTGAGGATACTAGATATCACACAATGTACGGATCACTGATGGAACTAGAGATGCTGAGAAGGAAAGACCAAGAAGGGACATATTAGTTGTTATTGATGTTATGCTTATCCTTAGTTTTCAAAGAGGACCATGGCATCAGGGAAATGATGACATGATTTGCAGTTGACTTTAATTTGAGTGAGGGAAGACTCTTTGAGGTCACTAGTCTCACTTTCTCCTCCAGAGCCATCTGGATCCAGTGACCTGATATTCATCAAGATGACTGGAAATGACCCAGGATGCAATGGGAGACCCTGGCCCTTTTTTTTTTAATGATATGCAAATGCATTCATATTAGACATTATTCCAATTACAAAGGCATATTGTACTAAGTGGGATGAAAGATGGTAAGGAAGAAATAAAACCAAACAATGAAAAGTACAAGATCATTTAGTTTGCTTCCATCAGGATTCAGGTTCAGTTCTTTCTGGTTATATCTCTGGATGGTGCATTTCTCACTTTCTTGAGTCTTTCGGGATTAACTTATATCACTGCATTGCTGAAAAGAGTCCAGTCTGTCATAGTTGGTCATCACAGATATGGTATGTCTGTGATTGTATACAGATTTCTTCTGATTCTACTCTTCTCGCTCAGCATCAGTTTGTATAAGTCTCTCCAGGTAATTATGAAATCCGTCACCTCTTCATTTCTTACAGCACAATAATATTCCATTACATTCATATACCACAACTTGTTTAGCCATTCCCCAATTGGTGGGCACCCCTTTAGTTTCCAATTCTTTGCAACCACAAAAAGGGCTGCTAAAAATATTTTTGTACATATGGGTCTTCCTCCCACTTCTATGATCTCTTTGGGATATAACCCTAGAAGTGGTATGGCTGGGTCAAAGGGTATGAAATTATTTATAATCCTTTGGGCATAATTCCAGATTGCTCTCCAGAATGGCTGGATAAGTTCACAACTCCACCAGCAATGTATTAGTGTTCCAATTTGTCCACATCCTCTCCAGCATTCATCACTTTCTTGTTTTGTCATCTTAGCCAATCTGACTGGAGGGATGAGGTATCTCAGAGTTGTTTTGATTTGCATTTCTCTAATTAATAGTGATTTAGAGCATTTCTTCATATGCTTATAGATATCTTTAATTTCTTTCTCTGAAAATTTCCTGTTCATATCCTTTGACCACTTATCAATTGGGGAATGACTTGTATTCATATAGATTTGGCTCAATTCTCTATAAATTTTAGAGATGAGTCCTTTATCAGAGACACAAGTTGTAAAAATTCTTTCCCAATTTCCCACCTCCCTCTTGATCTTGGTTACATTGGCTTTGTTTGTACAGAAGCTTTTCAATTTAATGTAATCAAAATTATCCATTTTGCATTTTATAATGCTCTCTAATTCTTGTTTGGTCCTAAAGTTTTCCCCTCTCCACAGATCTGTCAGGTAAACTATTCCTTGCTTTCCCAAATTGCTTACTGTGTCATCCTTTACACCTAGATCATGCACCCATTTGGACTTGATTTTGGTATATGGTGTTAGATAATGGTCTATGCCCAGTTTCTGCCATACTGTATTCCAGTTTTCCCAGCAGTTTTTGTCAAATAGTGCATTCTTATCCCAAAAACTGGGGTCTTTGGGTTTATTGAACAATAGATTGCCATATTCATTAACTGCTGGGTCTCCTGCACCTAATCTATTCCATTGATCCACTACTCTACACCTTTGCCAGTACCAAGCAGTTTTGATGACTGCTGCTGTATAATACAGATTAAGATCTGGCATAGCTAGTCCACCTTCCCTAGCGTTTCTTTTCATTAATTCCCTTGATATTCTAGACCGTTTGTTTTTCCAAATAAATTTTGTTATTATTTTGTCTAACTCTAGAAAGTAGTTTTTTGGTAAATTGATTGGTATGGCACTAAATATATAGTTTAGTTTGGGTAAAATTGTCATTTTTATTATATTAGCTCGATCCAGCCATGAGCAATTGATATTTTTCCAACTATTTAGATCTGCTTTTATTTGTGTGAGAAGTGTTTTGTAGTTGTGATCATATAGATTCTGGGTTTGTTTTGGCAAGTAGATTCCCAAATATTTTATAATGTCTACAGTGACTTTAAATGGGATTTCTCTTTCTATCTCTTGCTGTTGAGTTTCATTAGAGATGTACAGGAATGCTGAGGATTTATGTGGGTTTATTTTATATCCTGCAACTTTGCCAAATTTATTTATTGTCTCTAGTAGTTTTTTACTTGATTCTCTAGGATTCTCTAAGTATATCATCATATCATCTTTGAAGAGTGATAGCTTGGTCACTTCTTTACCTAATTTGATTCCTTTGATTTCTTTTTCTTCTCTAATTGCTACTGCTAGTGTTTCTAGTACCAGATTGAATAAGAGGGGTGATAGTGGACACCCTTGTTCCACTCCTGATCTTATTGGAAAGGCTTCTAGTTTATCCCCATTGCATATAATACTTGCTGATGGTTTTAAATAGATGCTATCAACTATTTTGAGGAAGGCTCCATTTATTCCTATACTTTCTAGTGTTTTTAATAGGAATGGCTGTTGCACTTTGTCAAAAGCCTTTTCTGCATCTATTGAGATGATCATGTGGTTTCTGCTAGTTTTATTGTTGATGTGCTCAATTATACTGACGGTTTTCCTAATATTAAACCATCCTTGCATTCCTGGAATGAATCCTACCTGATCAGAGTGTATTATTTTTGTGATAAGTTGTTGGAGTCTTTTGGCTAATATTTTATTTAGAATTTTTGCGTCTAAATTCATGAGGGAAATTGGTCTATAATTTTCTTTCTCTGTTTTGTCTCTTCCTGATTTAGGAATCAGTACCATATTTGTGTCATAGAAAGAGTTTGGTAGGACTCCTTCTTCACTAATTTTCCCAAATAGTTTGTGGAGTATTGGAATCAATTTTTCTTTAAATGTTTGATAGAATTCACTAGTAAACCCATCTGGCCCTGGAGATTTTTTCCTAGGGAGTTCTTTGATGGCTTGTTTGATTTCTTTTTCTGAGATGGGGTTATTTAGGTAATTCACTTCCTCTTCAATTAATCTGGGCAACTTGTGATTTTGTAAATATTCATTCATTTCACTAAGATTGTCATATTTATGTGCATACAATTGGGAAAAATAATTCCTCATTATTTTTTTGATTTCCTCTTCATTGGAGGTAGATTCACCCTTTTTATTTTTGATACTCATAATTTGGTTTTCTTCTTTCTTTTTTTTAATCATATTGACTAAGGGTCTATCAATTTTGTTGATTTTTTCATAAAACCAGCTCTTAGTTTTATTTATTAATTCAATGGTTTTCTTAATTTCAATTTTATTAATCTCACCTTTGGTTTTCAATATTTCTAATTTAGTACTTAATTGGGGATTTTCAATTTGTTCTTTTTCTAGCTTTTTCAATTGCATGTCCAATTCATTGACCTTCCTTCTCTCTGCTTTATTTAAGTATGCACTCAGGGATAAAAAACTTCCCCTGAGAACTGCCTTTAGTGCATCCTACAAATTTTGGTATGTTGTTTCATTATTATCATTCTCTTGAATGAAATTATTGATTGTTTCTATAATTTCTTGTTTGACCCACCAATTTTTTAGGATTAAATTGTTTAATTTCCAATTAGTTTTTAGTCTATCTTTCCATGGCCCTTTTTTGCATATAATTTTTATTGCATCATGATCTGAGAATGATGTGCTTAATATTTCTGCCTTTCTGCACTGGATTGTGAGGTTTTTATGACCTAGTACATGGTCTATTTTTGAGTATGTACCATGCACTGCTCAGAAGAAAGTAAATTCCTTTTTATCCCCATTCACTTTTCTCCAGAGATCCATCATATCTAGTCTCTCTAAGATTCTATTCACCTCCTTAACTTCTTTCTTGTTTATTTTGAGGTTAGATTTATCGAGTTCAGAGAGGGGGAGATTAAGGTCCCCCACTAGTATAGTTTTGCTATCTATTTCTTCCTCTAATTCCTTTAACTTTTCCTCTAGGAATTTAGATGCTATACCACTTGGTGCATATATATTAAGTAGTGATATTGCTTCATTCTCGATGGTGCCTTTTAGTAGGATATAGTTTCCTTCCTCATCTCTTTTAATTAGATCTATTTTTGCTTTTGCTTTATCTGAGATAAGTATTGCTACCCCTGATTTTTTTACTTTAGCTGAGGCATAATAAATTTTACTCCAACCTTTTACCCTTACTCTGTGGGTATCCCTTTGTTTCAAATGTGGTTCTTGTAGACAGCATATTGTAGGATTATGGTTTTTAATCCATTCTGCTATCCACCTCTGTTTTATGGGAGAGTTCATCCCATTCACATTCACAGTAATAATGACTATCTGTCTCTTCCCCTCCATCCTATTCCCTCCCCTGTTTTATGTTTTTGTTTCTTCCTTCTCCCTTCCCCTCCTTGAAGTTTTCCCTTTTGACCACCCCCTCCCTCAGTGTTCCCACCCAGTGATCCCTCTTCTTAACCTACCCTCTCCCCTTATTACTGTTTCCCTCCCTTCTAATCCCCCCTTTAGTCTCCTCTTTTTCACCCCCCCTTACCCTTCTGCTTTCTATAGGATGAAGTAAGTTTTTATACTTATCAGAGTGAATTACTCCCCGTTTGATTACAAACCAATGAGAGTAAATTTCAAACATTGCTCCTCTCCCTCCCTCCTTTTCCTCTATTTAATGAATTTATGTGTCTATTCACATTAAAATCTTAAACTTCACTGATTTAAGTTGATCCCTCTTTGTACCAGAACCAGTGAGAATAGTGTTTAAATGATGTTCCTCTCCCTCTTTCTTTCCCCTCTTCTATAGTGTGTTTTAATGTACCTTCAGATGGCATATTTTACCTTTTCCTAGCTCATCCTTTCCTTTTTCCCATTACAGTAGCTTTGATCCCCTTAATAGTTTTGTTTTGTTTTTTAGACATCAGGTTAGTGCATTCATACCCATACCCTCTATCTAAGTATAACCCTTTTGAAGGTCATGATAATCATAAAGATTTTGAATATTGACAGTTATCAGCTCTACATATAGGGATGTGAACATTTTGCTCTTGTTGCATCCCAAGTAATGAGTGTGTGTTTGTGGGTGTGGGTGTGTGCACTTATGCATGTGTGAGTCTGTGTTTCTCTTGTTTACCTTTTTATGTCTTTCTTGAGTCTTGTAATTGGAGATCAAATTTTCCATTGAGCTCTGGCTTTTTCATCAGGAACATCTGGAAGTCCCTTATTTCATTAAAGAAACATCTCCTTGCCTGGAAGATTATGCTCAGTTTTGCCGGGTAGTTAATCCTTGGTTGTAGTCCTAGCTCTCTTGCCCTACGAAATATCAAATTCCAGTCCCTCCGCTCTTTTAATGTAGAAGCTGCTAGGTCCTGTATGATCCTAACTGTAGTTCCTCAATATTTGAATTGTTTCTTTTTGGCTGCTTGTAGAATTTTTTCTTTAATCTTGTAATTCTGGAATTTGGCTACTATATTTCTTGGAGTTTTCAGTTTGGGATCTCTCTCAGGAGGAGTCCGGTGAATTCTGTCGATAGTTATTTTATCTTCTGATTCCAGGACCTCAGGAGTTTTCTTTGACAATCTCTTGGAGGATGTTGTCTAGGCTGCTTTTTTCATCATGGCTTCCTGGTAGGCCAATAATTCTTAGGTTGTCTCTCCTGGATCTGTTCTCTAGGTCAGTTATTTTTCCAGTGAGATATTTTACATTTTCTTGCAATTTTTCGATCATCTTGTTTTGTTTGATTGACTCTTGCTGCATCATAGAGTTCTGAGCTTCAATTTGCTTGTTTCTAATTTTTATCGAATTATGGTCTTCAGTTATTTTTTGAAGTTCCTTTTTTAGGGAGGTATTTTCTCCAATGACTTCACTGAGACGTTTTTCCAAGTTGGTCACTGCCTCCGTGATTTGGTCTTTAAAATTTTTCTTAAGCTCCTCCAGGAATGCTATTTGGGCTTGAGACCAGATCATGTTTCCTTCTGTGGTCTCAGGTGTGGGTAGAGAGTCTTTATTGTCCTGTGTGTTTTGTTGTTCTTGCCCTGCATAGTATGCTCGAAAAGACTTTTTTGCCTTCCCCTTCTCCTTCTCGGCTTCTTTTTTTCCCATTGTGACTTCCTGTTTCTTAGTTTCTCAGGCTATGAGTTTAGGGCCTGATCCTTGACTTTGAATACCTCTGGGTGGCTAGTTTATGGCTAAGTAAGGGAAGTCAATGAGGGATGTAGATGAGTAGGTATGGGTGAGTCTGACCACTTCAGATTTCTGCCTTTATACCCCTGGGCTATAAGTAGGCTTTTGTTGGTAAGGAGAGGTGGGGCTTGTTGGGACCCCACCCTCTCTTCTCTTCAGACTCCTGGCTATCTCAGTTACACCCCTTCTTGGGAGACTCTCAAGCCTGGGGCTATTTCCATTAACTTGGGATTTCAATCTGGGTGGGAGATTTATCTTTGGGTTTTCTGCTTCAAGAAGGAGGGATGGGAGGATCAGAGCAGCTAGAATTTACTTTGCCATTCCAGCCCCTGTATTATACAGGCAGGCAGTTTCTAAACTTCCAGGCTGGGGGCTGAATGCAGCCAGAGAAGCCACTCTCTCCACTGGGGGCCTGACTCTCCTACCTGGCTCCAATGATCCTATCTGTCAGATAGATGACTGTGATTTGTCCTAGGTAAGTCTGCAGGCTGGGGCTTTTGCTCTCTCTGGTGTAGTCTGCTTGTCTGCTCTTAGGTCTGAGCTGTGCAGACACCATGTGCTCTGCGCTCGACCAGTCCAGACACACTGGGCAACCTCCTGGGCTGGACTCTGCCACACTTCGTCTTCCAGTGGTCTCCGTCACTCCGGTTTCCACTCAGATTCACCCTTTGAGCCTTAGTGACCAAGGAGCTCAGCGAGGTTACTGCTTCCTTTCCGCCATCTTGGCTCCTCCTCCGACCCTGGCCCTTTTAGGCTAAAGGTCTTTTCAGGTACTCACTTAGAGTGAGGTAACACCCATTCAGTGAATAAGCCTCTTTAAGAAGTGAGTTAAGGGATGGCCCCTTTAATTAGAAAAAAAAAAGAAAATAATCAAACTTGGAGGAGAAGCCCCTCAGGACTGCTGTTCCAAAGACAAATAGTTACATTGACATTCACTCTAAGCCAAGAGGTCCCAAAATATAGCCATTAAGTAGAGCTTGAGCAGGGACCTATTGTGGTCCAATCTATGAACTTCAGAGTGAACTGGATTTAAGGTTTTGTGAAAGAAGAAAAAAAGGAAGAAAGGAAGGAAGGAAGGAAGGAAGAAAGAAAGAAAGAAAGAAAGAAAGAAAGAAAGAAAGAAAGAAAGAAAGAAAGAAAGAAAGAAAGAAAGAAAGAAGGAAAGAAAGCCAGTAAACCAAAAGTTAAGTGGGCAACTTCTGGCCATCAAAATTTACTTTCCTTTGAAGAGGAGAAGGAGAGGGAGAGGGAGAGGATGAGCTGAGTTACCCAACTAGCTGGGTCCCCATTCAGAGAGCTTGGTCTACTCACAGGTTGTGTTTGTCCTTTGTTTTCAGAGGACCATGGCATCAGGGAAATGATGACATAACTTGCAGTTGACTTTGTGGGTGAGGGAGGGTTGTGCAAGGGTCACCAGCCCCACTTTCTCCTCCACAGATCAAGTAATCAAAGGGCAGTCATCCTGAAAGGGGGTTATACTGGTTTTGCTTGAATCCAGAAAGCAAGACTAGAAGCAGTGAGTGAAAGATGCAAAGAGGTCGATTTTGACTTGATGGGGGAAAAAAACAGAAACAAAAACCAACATCACCATTTCCTAAGAATTAGAGCTATCGGGGGTGGCTAGATGGCGAAGTGAGTAGAGCGTCGGCCCTGGAGTCAGAAGGATCTGAGTTCGGATCCGGCCTCAGACACTTAATGTACACACAAACAAAAACCTAGCCGTGTGACCTTGGGCAAGTTACTTAACCCCAATTGCCCTAAAAAACAAACAAACAAAAAACAAAACAAAACAAAAAAAAAGACTTAGAGATATCCAAAAGTGAACTGGGCTGCCTGAGAAGATAGTGGGTTCCCACTCATTGGAGACTTTTGTGTAAAGAATGGATGACTACTTGTCAGTGATTTGTAAGAAGATGTTTTTGGTACGGTATGGTTTGGACTAGTAGCTTCTGATATAATTTCTGGTAGCTCTCAATCCTGTGTTACAGTTGTTACCACCCACTCTTACCTGCCCTAGGAGATTAGGATCTTAGAGTAACATAGAGACTGAGCCTTTAATTGTGAGTCTCAGGAATTTATTGTCCACATGGTTTCAGCAAGGCTGAGGAAGGATGCATAGAAAGTCTACTTTCTTGAACAGAGATATGGTAAAATCTTAGAAAATCCCCCCTACAATATCTTAGTTCTTCCAAATTTAACCCTTACAATCCATCTCCCACTCCTCTCTTACAGTTATCAGACTGAAATAACCACTTTTACTTTTTGTCCTTTTGGAAGTCAGACAGACCATTTTATGGTTTAATTAGAGTAAGTTGGTTTAGGAGATTACCAGGGAGATTCTGTTCTGGATTTTGGGCACCAAATCTTTGTCTAGGACTACATCGTTTTATTGATGTGTCAGTGACCTTTTCCACATTTATAGGCATATTCTGTTGACCTAAATTTTCCTACGATTGTTTCCCACTAAGGAAATAGTTTAACATTTCATAGAATGTAAACTCCTTGAAGGTAGGAAACATTTCATTTTTGTCGTTTATCCCTAGCCCCTAGCAGAGTGACTTTGCACAAAGCAGACACTAAATATACGCTTATTGAGTAACAGGATACAACATAAACATTAGTTTAACCTAATGAAATAGAAATATTACTTCAAATTGCAAAAAGCATAACATTATAACCATTAGCTTAAAACTCAATCATAGTAAATATTAGTTTGACATATAATAGAGTCTTCTTAAACAAATCCCCCAAGCCATATGTTAACAGTTACACAGAAAAAGATGAATTCTATAGGTTTATGCTTCCATACAAACTTTCTCAGAAAGCATAAACATTAGTCTAACTTACCAATTAGCTAGGTCGAAGCTACAAGAGTCACAGTGGTAGTCGGTAGTGGCTAGTCAGTAGTCACAGATGGTTGGAAATTAAGTTTAGAGTTAGAAACAAAATGAGTCTGGACCCTAGAGTTAGGAAGACTTGAGTTCAAATCCAGCATTACACACTTACTACTTGTGTTACCCTGGGCAAGTCAGTTAACCTCTGTTTGTTTCAGTTTCAACTGTTAAATAGGGATCATAGTAACAACTGTCTCATAGTGGTGTTGTGCATATCAAATCAGAATAATATTTGTGAAGTGTTTAACACAATGTCTGGTACATAGTAGGTGCTTACTAAATGTTTACTTTCTACTCTGCTTCCCATAAGGAAGGGATATCTTTGCCAATCCTGTCCTTTACTTGTCCTCAAGGTTTACCCTCAGTTCATTGTCTGGAGGTTACCTGTCCCCTTGCTGGGGTGTCAATACCACCCTTACCTTAGATTTCTGAGGAATAGTTCTAGTTTGGGTCCTGATGTAAGGAGTATTCCCTAGGATGGAAGGTAAGAGGTGGGATTAACAATATAAAAAGTTACCTAGAGTACTAATATGAATCAGGCATGAAACACATAGTTTTATTCCCACAAAGAGAAAGGAATGCTATGCAGTAAAGAATCATAGAATCATTACAGTTAGTTGATAGGCTAACATTCAAGGCTCCTTGGGACACTTGCAAAGTTTCTTTGTGAGAACTGCTAATTTCCCAATTTATATTTCACCTCCACTTATTATGTGCCAATAAACACCAAACAGACTTTTTCTTTCCATTTTTCTCTCTTCATGCAGATAAATTTTTCTCTTTTGATGGTTCTGCCTCTGCTGATGTTTCTACCATAAGTGCTCAGGTAGCTAATACCCTGATACTCAGATGTCCAGGAAGGGAAAGAAACCAGCTGCCTTTTGAGATCTCACAAGAACCTGTATCAAAGGAAAGAAGCTACAAACAGCTAGGTAACACAGGCTGGACCTGGACTTAGGAAGGCCTGAGGTCAAAGACAGCTTTAGACATTTACTAGATGTGTGACCCTGAGCAAGTCCCTTAACCTCTGTTTGCTTCAGTTTCCTCAGCTATAAAATGGTGGTGATAATAATATCTTCCTTCCAAAATTATGAAGATCAAATGAGGTAATATTTGAAAATCCTTTTGAAAATCTTAAAGCACTAGTATTATTATTGGTGGTAGTAGTAGTAGTAGTAGTAGTAGTAGTAGTAGTAGTAGTAGTAGTAGTTATATGCCACATCCCAAACACAGGCTTGCTCAGCAGTCCCTGAACATATGGCCTGTAGCTAACTAGATATAAGTGAATCCCTCCCCTGAACCTCCAGGGCTCAAAGAATCATTCTTATGCTTTAAGGCACACAAGAAGAGGCTAAAGGGTGAGGTCTTTCCTGATTAGTATATTCATGGAGTTCTGACTCAGGAGCCAATTAACAATTTTTTTTCTTAGCTCATAGCTATGGCCAAGAGGAATCAGTCAGAAGATATCTATGCAAGCTCTCTAGTGGGGTTGAGCAAGAGCCACTCCATTATATATATTTGGAAACCTACCTACTCCAAGTTTCTATGGCTTTGGCTGAAATGCTGACAAAGTGTGCTCCAAGGGTTGAAGAGGGATGACAAGGAATGATACATTAGCTTGACAAACAATACAGTCTCCTTAAACTTCACAGGAGGCTCCCTCCAAAGAGACACAAATATAGACAATACTTTCAAATTTGGGAATTCTATACTTCTGTAATTACACTTTTCTTTGAGCCCTTGAATTTCCTTACCAAAGAGACCCATGAAAAAGTTTTTCAGTTTTAGGAGAAGGGTAGGAGGCAGTATGAGGTAGCAAACCCTGGTCATGAGATCCTGGTGGCCTTGGCAATCTGGGTGAGAAAAGCCAATTCAATTATGGCCATTTTGCCCTTTGTGCCATGAATCTCAATGGAAGGGGACAAGGACACAAGAAGCTGAGATCCAGTTTGAGCTGTGCTCCCCAACTAGGCAAAATACCTGAGTGGGGGGGGGGGGGGGAGCTAGGGTGTGGTTCAGTTTAACTTAACCAAGAGTAAATATCTTAAAAGTAGAAATGTAAGGACAGTACTGAAATTCTGACATTACATGGATCATTTAAAGGAGTGGCAGTCCATTTGGTGTTAACAATTTCCGTCATTATATTAACGATTTTCTGTTGTTATATTAATAATTTTCTGCCACATACAATCTAGCCATTCAAACAGATACTGTCTTATTTCATGTTTATCACAATGTTCTGAGGTTCAGAGAACCTTGCTCATTGGAAGAGGGTCCTGAAACTATGAGTCCCAAGGGGCTATACTTGGGTATTCAGAAACATTTCTGGGAGATTTAAAGGGAATAGTTGGAGGAAGGAGGAAGTGAGCAGAGATAAAGATGAGAAGAAATATTGGCAATGTTTGGACAAGGCTGGAGATGCTGGTCTCATGGAAGGAGACATGGGGTGTGGTGATGGACTAGAAGGAAACCAGAGACTGAGGGGTGAAAGGCAGAGCAGAAATGCCTGTGCCTTCTAGACTGTGTACCCCAGAGAGCCAGAGAGATCATTCTGGCCAGATAGCCCCATAGTGCCTCAGCAAGAGTCTGCTGCCCATGCTTGACTTGAAGAATCTATTTCATGAGCTGACTGACTATGTCCTGCTCCTGCTAGATGTCAGAGGAGAAAGAGGAGGAGGAATTCAACAGGTACTGAATGGTGCTCCTAGAGAAATATTTGAGGGAGAATATTGAGAATACCTTTGCTTATCTTCATTTTTTGTTATTTACCTTATTCTGTTTTAAATAAGTCTTTTCCATTATTGTCATGTTCTCTCTTTCTATTTGTCTATTTCTGTTTCTGTCCCTTCCCCTTTTATCTTTCTGTCTCTTTCTTTGTCTCTTAATGTCTTTTTGTATCTCTGTCTCTATCTTTCTCCCTGTGTGTGCATGTGTAACTCTAGCTGGTTGAGATTCTGAGAAGGACTGGGGCCTCATGATCAAAAAGATGATGAACCTGACCAGACCATACATACCTGCAGATAACTTTTAGGGCACTATACTCACTAATTTCTCAATTAGACTATAAGCTTCCCAGGGAAGTTTCCAGTCTTCTTTCTTGATATCTCCTCACTCTCCATAGTAAGTAATGCTTTGTGGTTCTTCAGGATCTTAGCAATCTTGTTCCTTTGCTGTTTAGCTCATAGTCCAGCATCCTGAAGAATCTTTGGTCTTCTTATAAAAATCGGAACTTTGGTCAAGAAGTTAGTGAATTTGGCACAGGTTCAAGGTCAAGTTGGAAATTTAAACTCCGGGAAGAATGTGATTAAAGGCTTCCCAAAACCGTAGATTTATATAGACATGAGGTTTCCTTAATAATTTCCTAATTGCCAAATATTGCCCAACCAAATATCCTATGCTGTGACATATTTCTACCCATCATCAAAACTTTTAATAGTGTAACCCTACTTCTACCCAAAGCTGGGGTAGTTTTCCTATGGCATAGCCTTGTGACATTACATGGACACAGCCTATTCAGAGGGAGGACATGGATCCTGACTGGCTGAGAGATAGAAGTGGTCAAAAACCATTTATTAGATATTTACTATGTGCTAAACACTGTGCTAAGTTCCAGTGATGCAAAGAAAGGCAAAAGAGTCCCTGTCCTCAGAGTGCTCATGTTCCAATGGGAGAGACAGCATGCAAACCACTATGTATGTAGAAGATATGTATGTGTAGCAGTGAGAGTGGACCCCATGTGTGTAGTGAGACATTTGTAGCCTCTTCTACCCTGCACTCTTCTCCATGGGAGACTTTCATTCCTGCTAGGAGGGGAAGCAGGAGGTTGGGACTGGGAACTAGCAGTCTGCTCTTCTGAGAAAGAGGGAATACCAGGCTAGAAGCAGATCTCTCTTCTCCCTTAAATATTGTTAGTTTAGGGGATATTATTGAGTTCAAGCTAACTTCTCATCACTTTGTTATTTCTGGGAGAAGGAAGGCCCCACGCTCTAAATCCAAGGCTTGACCTCTTTCCCGCCTAAGGCCATTTCTACAGTGAGCACACATAGCAAACAGCAAAAAAAAAAAAAAAAGCCCATTTATCCAAATTAGCGAAATAGAAATCAGAGAAGGTATACATAGGAGAAGGTATACAAGGCAATGAAGAGTAGAGGGAGCCCTCCCATTGGAAGCAAAGTAACTCATCTCACCCAAAAGAGATCTCACCCAGGGAGAAACTCCCCCCAGATCTCTAGTATAGCAAGCTAGGAATAGGGAAATGATGGGGACTGTCTGCTCCTCTCATCTTCCCAGAGTTTTTTTTCTTTAGCAGCTGAAGTGGGGTTAGTCTCTTCCATCTTCTCTCTCTCTCTCTCTCTCTCTCTCTCAGCTGGAGCTCAGGAGTGCCCAAAGTGACTCTATGCTCTAAAAAGTCTTAAAGTTTGATGAGCTCCTAACATGGGGACCCTCACTTTAAGAGTCCCCAAAGGGGACTGGCTTTGAAGAGTCCTGAAGGGAGATTCAAAGAGAATTTTTGTTTGGAGAGTCTCAAAAGGGATTGGTAAAGACTGGTGCTCCCTCACCTCTCACCAACTCTGCCCTGCCTTTCACCTATGGGAGGGTCTTCATCTCCTGCCATAAGGAGAGAGTGCTGTGCCAATTGGCTTTGGGATGGAGGGTTACATTCCTCCTCTTGCAAAGATCAGCTGGGGCAGATCTAAAATATGTAAGTATACAATGTAAACAGACATCAGTGCTTTAAAACAACAAGGAAGTTGTAGGCAATCAACTTTCATTACCATTGAAACTGAAATAAAACACACACATTAACAATACATGCAGTGGGGATGGCATTATATAGAGCATTACCTATAAGAATACCTCAGTGACAATGTGCCTTACTATATACAGGATATATTACACGTGTACATTTCTTTTTTTGCTTTTTGGAGGGCAACTGGGATTGACTTGCCCAAGGTCACACGGCTAGTTTTTGTGTGAAGTGTCTGAGGCGGGATCTGAACCAAGGTGCTCCTGACTCCAGGGCCAGTGCTCTATTCACTGTGCCACCTAGCCCCTACTCGTGTACATTTCACAAATACCTGCATATCGGTAGTATATAGCAATCCATCAAAAACAGTAAGCTTGGCTAGCTAAGGAAGCAAAGCTAGCTAGCTACAACAATAACAAAAGGCCTACATATAAAATATAATTGGACTATAAGCAGTAGCACATGCACAAAATCATAAAAAAATACATTGCTATTACATGAACATAATACAAAACAGTCAAATGCACATAACAGCAAAATAAAAGAGCATATTCAAAACATATATATATTTATATATCAAAATATCAATATTTACATATCAAAGCATATAGTGATATTGCGATTATATAATCAAAATATATACAGCATTAATTTGTGCAAGGCACATTTCACAGGAGGAATCTTTAGCATTGCCACCTAGAGACATATGTCAGGTTACACCTGGTTTACCTGTAACATTGTTCCTTAGCCTAGGGACCAGTCTAATAGACCTAATTCTCTAATCACTGACATCTTTCTGTCCTATACCAGAGCTAATAATTGGTATGGGCTGAGATCAGGATCACTTTAGTCCTATATGTCTACTCCTGGGCTGACACCCATTCCAGGCTGACCATCAGGATTTCTAACCCTGTGGTTAGAATTAGAATTAGAATTCTTACCCTGTGAGCCTCAGTAGAATTTTGGGCATGAAAGCAGTTATCTCTGCGTTCAGTTCTTCCATCCTGTAATAATATACTTGGTTTCCTTCCCCAGGGCCCATACCTGGGTCAGAAAGTCTTTGTACAGCTAGTGGACAGTTTCTTTTTCTCAGCCTTTTCCTAGGTGAGTAGCCATTCGCTCTCTCTACCTGATCATCAGAAAGTCCACCTAACTCTCCCATGAGCTATAAGTTAGTTACTGTGAATAGTCCTGATAAAACTCCTCCCATTCTCAAGGGTTATTCTGTAAACAGACAAGTTGTCTGATCTCTCAATTACCTTATTTGGGTTAATTATCCAACAGTCAGTTAACTTGCAAATCCCTTAAATGATGAAAGGACTCATCATTGTCTTCCTCAGACATAGAAATCTGGTAGCATCTGCTTCACAAATCCAAGACTGAAAACCACTGGCTGCCTAGCAGACAACCCAGGGTATATGGCCTCCACAGTGCAGTATAATGGTCTACTTTAGTCCTTTTGCTCAGTTTGGTAGACAATACACATCCATCTCTTTCCATTTTGGGGGTGGGGGACACCAGCCATATAGGTGATAGATTCTATAACAATGACATTAACCATTGAGATGGTTTCTGAAGCCCTCTATCATAGACAAAGAAATCCTCTTAGATCTTTCCTTGAATGGCTGGGAATTGGTAAGCTGGATTCATCTTAAGCACACCCCACTCATATAATGAAAACACAATTGTCCTCTTTCTGGGTTCCAGCTTCGAATCCTTCTTCTATTCTGGACAGTACTGGGGAGTCCCCAAAATCAATGTCTGGATCCAGCACAGAGAGTGAACAGTTGGGGCTTCTTACATACAGAGTAAATTGGAGATAATCTCAGAGGGAAGGCATTGGTATTGGAGGAGGGAAGGGAAAGCTTCTTAAAGAAGGTGGGATTTTAGCTGAGTCTTGAAGGAAGCCAGGGAAATGAGGAGGTGAGGTGTGGAGGGAGAACATTCCAAAAATGAGGAACAATCAATGAAAAGGCATAGAATTGGGAGATGGGATGGAGTGTTATGTGTAAGGTACAGTCAGGCCAGTGTCTGACTGGGTTATAGAATACATGGAAGAAAATAAAGTGTTAGGAACCTAACAGGAAGGGACCAGGTTGAGAAGGGTTTTAAAGAGGTAACTGGGAGCCACCAAAGTTTATGGAGTAGGGGAATAATGTGGTCAGATCTGTGCTTTAGGAAGATAATTTTGGCAGCTGAGCAGAGAATCGACCAAAGTGAGGAGTCAAAAAAGAGGCAGTCATTAGAGGAACGAATGGATCTTTGAGTGATGAATGGGATATCTCTATAGAGCCACACATTCCCCTTTCAGTACCCTATGTCCAGACCCAATATCCCTTGACTTCCTGCATTTACAACCCTACAGATTGTTAAAGGTGGACTCCTCCCATAAGAAAGTCTCTCCTTGATAACTGAAATATTATCTCACTTCCCCAAAAGCTCATCTATTCTTTTATGTTTGTTTGGCTACTCTACTCTGTATAACTTTCCAGGTTTTTTGTTTACTGCTAAATAGTGTTAAAAAGGTGTACTATTTATTAATGATTGTGTAACAACTATTTAGTTAGAGGGAAGCAAGCTGGTGAGAGCATTACCTCCCCTTTAAGAGTTATCAGGGAAAATAAACCCCTTATTGTACCCGTAGACTTTATGTGGGGTAGATATTATTCTTGCCTAATACCCTCCTTGAATTGTGAAGGAAAGATTGTGTCTAGCCATGGTAGTCCTGAATCCTGACTTGTCCCTCCCTCACGAGACTACTGGCAGTTGTAACAACGACCACCTTCTACTCTTTGAAAAGGTGACATTTGCAGTCTTTCTGGGAAATGGGGTGAACCAGATCCAGGATCAGATACTATCCATGCCACATGTAGCTTAGACAACTACCAACAATACACATACACTTCATACCACAGAAGGTCCTGATCTCTTAAAATCCATAAACTTGAAGAAAAGTAAAACATCTTTTTCTTCCTGTATTTTGCTTCCTCCATCTCCAGTTCTTTCTATCTCCTTGGCTCCTGGGGGCTGTGGAGGGTAGGGTTTCCTTGGTAGACAATTCAGATTGTCTATTAGGACAACAGGGGATAGATGGACAATCATTATGCTAGAGGAACCTTCGAAATTAAGGATCCCCCATTGATATAGTGAGGAGGAGATCAGTCAGTGTTTGGGAACTTCTTGATCGGCAGCTAACAGTATTGGGGTCTTCAATCCCCAGAAGAAGGGGAGGGGAGGGAATATTCCCAAGGACAGAGTCTTTTTAAAAATCCAGTAGGGGAAAATTATAATGAGATAACTTAAGGTCACAAGGAATGATACCGAGATAGTCCAATGTTACACCTAACCTTGGGAGTATCTGGTTCATTTTCTTTGTTAGGTTTAGGTAACCTTTCCCAGATTTTCTCTTAATGAAAAAAATTCTTTTAACCCTAAAGAGTCTCCAGTAATTGACCCAGGGCTAGGAAAAAGAGACCCAGGGCTAGGAAAAAGAGGTACTTCTCCTGGATCACCCCAGAGGCCAAGGAGAAACAAGCTTTTTTGGTGAGATTCCCACAGCCTAGAGAGAAGGGTTCCAAGGCTTTAGAAAGAAAAGATCAATCATTCCTAGTAGAGAGGAGGATCTGGGAACATAGCCAGGGAGGCTGGTTCCTTGCTACCCGGCTGGGGTAGAATTCTTTTTGCTCCATGACTTCCAACTGAGAGTAGCCCTAAAATTATAGATTCCCCCAAGAACTCAGGAGGCAGAAAGCTGGCCATTCTTTTGGGAGTGACCCATTTATTTTTTCCCCTTTCTTGAGGCCCAGGCATGGGGGAAGCATTTTCTTGGTGGTAATATTTTGTATTCCTACATGCATTTCTTACTATTGTTAGGGCTGAGGAAGGGGAGGGGGACTGCCCCTCTGCTATTATTGTGTTTCTCTCCTCCCCCACATCCTGATGTTAAAAATCCGCTCTTTGTTGTCTGACCCTGGGCAGCCTCCTACAGAGAGCATTGCTCAAAGCACAGAAGGCTGCTCTGCACCGATTGAATGTCAGAGGGAGAAGAGCAGTTATAATAATAACCATCTCTCCCATTATCAGGGTGCTTGGTGATTTACAAAGTGCTTTTACATGTACTGTCTCATTTAGTCTTTGTAATAACCCTGTGGAGTAGGGGGATGAAGATACTGCACTCAGGGAAAGTGGCTTGCCCAGGGTCTAATAGCAAGTTTTGGACAGAGCCAAGGTTAGAACTGAGGGTACAGGAGTGGAAGGGACAATAGCAGCCGTGTCAAATTCTCATTTAACAGATGAGAAAACTGAGGCCAGGAGATGTAAAAAGACTTACCCAGAGTCACACAAGTAGTAAATATCAGAGGCTGGATTTTAACTAAGAGTCATTCAATTCAAGCAGTCTTTTTGGAATCACTACTACTTAGAATATAAGAGGCAGCTAGGTGGCACAGTGCATAGAGCACTGGCCCCAGAGTCAGGAGGGCCTGAGTTTAAATCCTACCTCAGACACCTAACACAAAAACTAGCCATGTTGACCTTGGGCAAATCACTTAACCCCAATTGCCCTCAAGAAGCAAAAAAAAAAAAAAAAAAAAAAGAACAAAGAATATAAAAAGACCAAAAAAAGAAAGAAAAAGAAAATAAACAGCCCCTCCTGTTAAGGAGTTTGTTACGTTCATTCCAGTCCAATAGTAATTTCATTAATCTATGTTGTTCAATTGTTTTTCAGTTGTGTCCCACTCTTTATTACCCCATTTGGAATTTTCTTGGCAAAGATACTTTAATGGTTTTGTTGAGGGTCATCATAAAATGGTGAGGTATAGGGTTAGGGGTGTTTGAGATCCCAAAATACCAACATGCCAGGTCCTGCCTAATGAATTCAACTCAAGTCTTCTCTCAGCCAAAGAAAAGCAAAGTTTATGAAAAGTTCGTCATATTGGGTAGACTCTTAAGGAGCCGCAGTATCTGTAAGGCTTGTACTGGACAAGTGGGCCAGAATCATCTGACACAGAGCAAGTATGTGCTAGAAAATTCTATGGTGCTCTCACAACACATGGAGGCAAGATGGGGTCTTATATACAGAAAGGTTGTGGGAGGAATCTAGGGGAGGTCTAGAGGAGGAGTCTGGAGAGGTTCTTCAGGAGGAGTCAAAGAGATCTGACTCCAGTGGGAAGTTGCTGGAGGCTACCTGGAGGTTACAGAAAATGGTGGGCTAGGACAGTTCTAGGGTGGAACAGATTTGGGTAGAGATATTTTGGGAGGATCTAGGGCGAGAAATGGCTAGACAAAGGAGGGATAGAGATTTGGGCAGAGCCACAAAGAAAGGCCTATGGCCTCAGGCAAATGTCTTAATGGGAAGATTCTAGGAGAAATCAAGGGGGTTCCCAGAGCCTCATTAATTTGCCATTTCCTCCTCTAGCTCATTTTGCAGATGAGGAAACTGAGGCAAACAGGGTGAAGTGATTTGGGCAGGGTCATACAGCATTAGAGGAAACTTCCTGACTTCGGGCCTGGCACTTTATCTTTTGTGGTTTGGGGTGCTGGGAACCCCGAAATGCACGTGTACATGCTGCAGGGTCTGCTTTAAAAGACTTCAACCACTCAAACCTTCTTTCAGTCAGAGTAGTGAGGTTTAATTATAACACCAATAAGGTAGGCAATGCGACTCCTAGTAAATTTGCAATGTTGTATCACCAGTAGGAGAGGGCAGGATCCTAATGAGTCTGTGCTATTGATGAGGGTGGGACTGATACGTCTACTAAAAAAAAAAAAAGACTGTGAGAAGATCAGATGGGACTAAGGAGCGGCAAGTAGCCTGGGGTGGGCCTGAAGCAGACAGTGAAAGGAGTTAAGCGGTCTGGGAGACACAGTGAGAGGGCAATTAAAGGGACTATTGAGTATCTAGGCAGACTGGGATGTGCCAGAGGTCTCAGGGGAGATGCCAGTGACTGGACCTACTGAAATATGTGGGAAAGTTCCGGGGCTGGGTTGCATTAAAACAATATGATCTTTTCCTTTTAGGGATCCAGGTCCCACAAGCCCATCATATCCTCTGTGCCACTGCTGCACATGTCATACCTCTCTGGTTAGGGATTCTTGACCTGGGTTTTGTGCCTTTTTAAAAATTTAGTAACTGTATTTCATGATAATTTGTTAAGGTCTGAATGAGCTTTACCATTCAATTTATTTTATTTATGCATTTAAAAACATTATTCTGAGAAATCCAAAGGCTTCATGATACAAATAGTCAAGAAGCATTTTATTAAGTACTAAGTGTAAGCACTAAGCTGTACTAAGCATTGGGAGTACAATGAAAGACAAAAATAGTTCCTGCCCTCAGGGAGCTCACACTCTGATGAGATAAAATGTAAATAATGTGTACATAGATATAGACTGTATAAGTGGGAGGTAATCTCCAAGGGAAGGCATTAATTAACTTTAGGTAGGAAGGGGGATTTGGAGCTGAGACTTGGAAGGAAACTAGGAGGCCAAGAGGAAGAGGGAGAGCATTCCACATGTGGAGGGAATCAGTAAAAATGTGTGGAGTCAAGGGATGAAGCATCTTGTGCGAAGAATATAAAGAAGACCTCTGTCCCTGGATCCCCAAGTATGTGGAGGTAAGTAAAGCTTAAGAAGACCAGGCAGGCAGGCAGGGATTAGGCTGTAAAAGGGCTTTAATAGTCAAGCAGAGGGTTTTATTTTTGATGCTGGATAGAATAGGGAGCCACTGAAGTTTACTGGGGAGGAGAGGGTGACATGGTCAGACCTGCACATTAGGAAGATCATTTTGACATCTAAGTGAAGGATGGGCTGGAGTGGGGGAAAAACTTGAGGTGGGGAGAACAGTCAGCAGGCTTTTGGGACGGTGCCTGTCCTCAAGGAGTTTACAATCTGATGGGGGAGAGAATTTGTAAACAAATATATACAAAACAATCTCTATACAGGAGAAAGGGAAATAAGTTATAGAGGTAAAGGCACAGGAATTAAGAGGGTTGGAACTCAAAGGAAGCCAGGGAGTCAGAATGGAAGAGGAAGAGTATTCCAGGTATGGGGAACAGATAAAATGCCCAGAGCAGGGAAATAGAGAAGCAGGAGACCAATGTTGCTGGATTAAAGAGTATATGTAGGGGGGAAAAGGTATAAAAAGACAAGATGATCTCTAAGATTTCTCCAACTCACCAAGGGTGAACGAGCAGCCCTGAAAACCTCAACCTCCCTCAATGCTCATTTCAGGAACCATCTCACTGAAACCTTTCCAAACTCCCTTGGTTGTTAGATCTCTCTTGTTTTTTTAAATAATCTTGTATTTACCTATCAGTGTAAACATTATATATCCCTAGAGGAGTGCACTGAATTATGATTCTAGGCCTTCTTATCTTAATGTGCTTCTAGAGATTGGTCAGAACTGCAAAGAACTATGGGTAAACTAAGCATTACTACCCTGAAGGATAAGAGGAAATTGTCTTTCCCATGGGAAAGTTCTCTGTCTCTAGATAGAACAATGAAAAATACCTGCTCAGTTTGTAAACATGGATCCTGTAAATATAACAACAGCTAGAACTTACATTCCCCTTTAAGGTTCACAAAGCATTTTACATGTCATTTCACATGATCCTGATAACAACCTTTGGGGCAGATGTTATTACATGAACTGAGGCAGAGACTTGCCTAGGGTCACACAGCTAATACATATTTGAGGCAGAGTTCAAATTCAGGCCTTCCAAACTCCAGGTCCAGTTCTCTATCCACTATACCACTATTCTGACCTGGCCTGATTAAGGTCAGTCCCCTGAGAGCTTGCATTCAATATGGGGACAAAATGAGATACTTATAGGTCTTCCAATGATTAACAAAAGGAGGTTTACTTAGCCATGGCAGGAAAAGGATATTCAACAAGGAAAATCTTTGAGAACCCCCTTGAGTTGTTTCAGTTAAATGGAGCTTGCATCATGGTCGACCAGTCAAAGATCTGAGAAACCCTTGTGACTGCTTTGTCCTCAGAGGACAATGATGTCAACAATCTGAGTCCTAAAGCCTCTGAACCCTAAGTCTTGAGAAATGTCTTACTATATTTTAAAGAAAAATGTACCCTAAACTGCATGGGATAGAAATGTTCTCCTACCACATTCTACCCCTTGGTGGTAAAGTCCTTAAGATCTTCTGGAGGCCCCGTGCTTTACTCAATTAACTTTAGGGTTGTTACTGGTCAATTATAACCTGTGGCATTTAACTTGAAATAACACTAATGGAGGAAAAGAAAAATTAAAGCATAAATATAATTTAAACAACATAACAGTTCTTTGAAGGTATGACTAAACCTGGGCGAACTCCAGGAAAGACAAAGTCTAGGTCTGAATGACCAGGTCCATGTGATAAGTAATGCTTCATAGTAGTTCTGGCAATGTTAAATAATGACCATAAGGAGAAATACCAAGAACATCCAGACTACAACAGAGATGATGGCAATTTCTGCAGAGTCACCTATCCTCAACACAGATCAGGGAGAATTGTCCTGTACCATCATTCACTGTATCCTCTGGCTCAACACCAAGCCCTCTTCCTTGTTACCATAAAGCAAACTGCCTTCCAACAATGGCACCCCTTGGTCCTCCAATTCCTCATCGAGGAGGTGTTATATAATGATCAGGGGGTATTGTACTGATGGGAATGTGGATAAGCCAGTTAATTCTACTTTTCAGTAAGAAGTGGGCCATGTTGAGCCTCCCAGAAGCCACTCTTTTGCCACTGGGCTTCCATTGCTTCTGGGAGCTAATCTGCTGTCTGCTGCCACTGGGGCCCACTTCTGTGCCCTATGCCCACTCTGCCAGGGTCAACTGATAGCAAGAAGTACTGCTTTTATGTTTTTTTGCCCTATGCTGGGCCAGAGTATTGCTATTCTAGTTTTGTTTTGCTGCCCCTTCTGGGGCCTGACCTTGCCCACTGTGGTAGGTATGACCCTTTTCCTTATATGGTAGGTTGCTGGGGGTCTGTGTTACCACATCTCTCCTCTGTCTGGCAGGAATGAGATGGGTGAGGCTATTGTTGAAACTTGACTCTCTTCACATAATAATGCTTAGTGACTTAAATGCAACTGAGTTGTTGAAAGATCAATAAAATTCTAATGTCAGACCTGACTGACAAATGGACTGGGTTTGGTCTTGGGGATCTCTCTCATCATCACCACCATCATCATCACCATCATCACCATAAGATCTTCCTGATAACAAAGATTCATGTCTTGCAAAGGACCCACCCAGCACCCTGCAAGCAATGGGACCCACAAAACTTTGAAAATAGAACAGATTTATTAAAAAAAGTAAAGAGCTGAGGAGACAAAGTGGTAATCATAGTCTCCCTTTCTGTGAGTTTGGTTTCCTAAAGGTTCAGTCAGGTAACTAGGGGGATACAGGGGATAGAATGCTGGGCCTAGAGTCAAGAAGACTCATCATCCTTGAGTTCAAATCCAGCCTCAGACACTTAGTGTGACCCTGGGCAAGTCACTTAACTGTTTCAGTTTCCTCATCTGTAAAATGACCTGAACAAGGAAATGGCAAACCACTCCAATATCTTTGCCAAGAAAACCCCAAAAGAATCGGACACGGCTGAAACAACTGAACAACAACAACAAAGTAAACAAAGGTTTACTCACAGTACCCACAAACCTGTAATGCAAACTAATGAAGTCTCAGTTCTGTGTGTACTTGTCATTAGAAATTTTCTGATTTGTTTGATGTTAACTATTCCTTTTCTTCTTTCTGGAGCCTCCTTGACTTCAGAGTCTATGTGCCCATCACCATTCCTACACTTTTTATTTTCTTTTTGGAGGGGGGAAGGCAGGGCAATTGGGGGTAAGTGACTTTCCCAAGGTCACACTGTTAGTAAGTGTTAAGTGTCTGAGGCCGAATTTGAACTCAGGTCCCCCTGACTCCAGGGCCAGTGCTCTATTCACTACACCACCTAGCTGCCCCGATTCCTATGATTTTTCTCCGATATCAGCATGGCTCCGCATTTCCCCCATCCCTCAGGATGGCCCCAGTCATCATGGAGTCCGAAGAACCTCCTCAGTCTTGGAATGTGTCAGCATTTCCCAGCAGTACAGCTCACCCTCTTCCTCATGGTGGCTCTCCATCAGATTCTTTTTTCTTTTTCTTCTTTGTTTCTGAACCTCTAGTTTTCTTATATGCCTTGCAAAAGAGAAGACCTACATACAGGGGTATAGTGATGCTCCAATGAGATTATGACTGTAAAGCACTTTGCAGACCTCAGGATGACATTTCTATAAATGCCAGTTATCATTACTGGCATTCTTATTAGCCCCCAGTCTGTAATGACATCATTCCCTGAGCCTTCTATTACACTTCTGCTGAACCCAAGTAATGTTTATAGCAATAGAAGAGTGTGCTGCTAAATGTTTAACAAGGGGACTCCCTGGGGGGAAAATTATGCATGCTTTTAAGTTGAATTTGCATTAGTAGCACTTTCTTAAGTCTAGACAAGAAACAAAACAGTAAATCGAGCCCTAATTTGTGGCAGTTGCTTACATGAAAAATTTAACAATGGGCTCCCCAAAGCTTGTTAGAGCTGGCTCCTACGTGCCTGCCTGTGTGAGTCTCACAACACAAGTATCATTTGCCATTTTGCCTGGCTCAACATCATTAGACCTAAAGATATGAATGAGAGCAGGAACCATGAGTTAAATAAAACAATCATTAGGTTAAGAACTAAATGTAAACAAATGTAGGCTTTGAAAATCACTGTCATTTGATGGGTATCACATCGTTTCTAGCCCTGAACCAGTAATTGGCACATAGTAGGAGCTAATTAAATACTTGCTGACTTGTTTTCACCTATGATGTCTATGTAAGTGTATATGTGTATGAGGTTGGGGCAAAGTTCATCTTCTTCGCCACTGGTGACTTGATAACAGGCAAATGGGCTTCCTACCTCTAGATTATCCTAGAAATATTCCATATAAAGTCAATAGTTTGGCAGAATCATGCCACCAGATAAGGCCAGCCCTCTGTAAAATTAGTGATGTTATTGAAGTGTTTTTTTCAACTTCAGTATCTCCTTTCTGGGTTATTTCCCCCACTCTCTTTCCTCTCCTTCCTTCCTCTTTCTACTTTCCTCTAATGGCTCATATTCCACTACCACCCCTTCCATTTCTTATAGCAAAACCCGCTCTGGATCTTTTTTGCAGGTCTCATATGAATAGCTGTTAACAGCTCAGTGTAACTCATTCCCAAAGGGACTTATACCCTACTCAATCCCAAAGTATAACAGACTCTCCAAATAGTAGACAGAAGCAAAACATTTATTCAGACACCAGAATGCAGGGTGAAGAAATCATGAAGACCCAAGATAGTCCAATATGGTGTAATGGAAAAACCAGCAAACTTTAAGGCAAGAGATATGAATTCAGGTTCCAACTTAGTCATGTGATTATGGGCAACTCCTGTGAGTCACACTCTGTCTATTTACTAATATCACTTAGCCTCTATGAGTGACAGTTGACTTATCTATAAAGTGGAGATGATAATAATGATAGCTAGAATTTATATAAGGCCTACTGTGTACCAGATATTCTGCTAAGTGCTTTACAATATTATCTTATTTGATTCTCACAACCACCCTGGGATGTAGGTGATATTATTATTCCTATTTTTCAGTCAAGGCAAACAAAGGTTAAGTGACTTGTCCTAGGTCATATAGCTAGTAAGTGACAAATAAGATCTGAATTCAGATTTTCCTGACTCTAGGCCCAGAACTCTATCCATCGTACCATCTAGCTGCTAGATAATAATAATTTATCTATCTCAGTATTGTAACAAGAAAAATGCTTTGCTAACTATAAAGCACTATATAAATGTCAGTTATTAAGCTAAAACAGGGATTCTTAACCTCTTTTGTGAAGAGAACTCCAGTCTGGTAAAACCTGAGGACCCCTTCTCAGAATCATGTTTTTAAATAATTGCAGGTCATTCTAAATTTTATTTCACTAAGTTGTAATTTTTTTCTTGTCCAAGCTTATGAACCTCTTAAAATCTATCCACAAACTCCTCGGGAGTTGATGGGCCCCAGATTAAGAAGCCTTATGATAAACGAAGAAAGGCACAATTTCCTTCAAATTATATTTTTGCTAAAAATTTCCTATTGGGTCCCTTAAAAGTAAGATTTTACCTCCTAGCACTGAACACCAGGCTTTCAGGGATAATGCTGAAAGATTTATCAATGGCTGAAAACAGCCTCAGTCAGATCACTGATGGGAAAAAACCCATCCAATTATTTGACCCAAGAAGTAATAGAATCTCAGAATTTTAGTGTTGTCTATTTTCATTTCTTTTCAAGAAAACCTCTCTCTGTTGCAATTCCAGCCAATTAAGCAGACACGGCAGGTTTCCAGCCTATGCGGACACCGTGGAAGAGCTATATTTAACTTCCCTGTGGAAAGCTGGCCGGCAGACACCTTGCCATGCTGAGCTGTGCAGGATTGTATACACAGCTCCATTTTAATGATGGCAGGTGCCAGCTCAGTTGGGCAGCTCCAACCAGGGGGCTTTGATTTTTGTTAGCTTGCTCCCAGGAGTCCTACTCTCGTGGAAGAGGTCAAACTCTGAGTTTGTTTAGCTGTTCCCAGATCAGGTGACTGAAAAAAAATAGAATAATCTTAAGACCTCCTTCTCCCACTCTGGGACTTTGGTAAAAATCAAAAAGACAAAAAAAATCTCATCTCCCCAAAGTAGTGTCATCATGGATTAGAATGATCTGAAAACTGTCTTTAATTGCCAGAAGGGCTCAGGTTCCAGAGATAAAAATAGCTGGTTTTCTCTATACCATGACTGCCTGAGATCCTTATGTTTGAAAAGTGGAGTGTTGATTAAATAAATTCATCCAGTCACCCCACCCCACTTAAAGTAAATGATAACATGCCCTGGCACCTTGAGCAGGTGAAAACCATCAACCAATCAATCTCAATCATAGGCATTAATTTCAGTGAATCATCAGCTTTAGACTAAGTTCAAGAAGTCCTTGGAAAAGGACCAATATTGTATAAGAATCATGTTCTGATTGACTAAAGAAGTTTGGTCATGCACTAGGAGGTTGTCAATAAAATATCAAGTTAACTGAGGACTGAAATTATTCCAAAGATTGGAGTAAGCATGGCATTTGAATAAAACTCTTTGAAGATGAACCACTTTGGGAGGGGTGAGGAATAGCCTTGACTCTAGCTTTGGCCTAAGTCTTCTTCCTCCCCTTCCTCTTTTTGTTAAGAGTTTTGAAACCCTTATGAGTTTTGGAAGGGCCCAAAGGATTTTGGACTTTCAGTCTTTCTATTACCTATCCATTACCTGGGGTATTTCCAGAGTAGCTGATGGCAGTATCTACTTTGGAAACCAACTAAATGTAGACTGATGACTCCATTAAGGAGCTGTAATGGGAATGGGAATTTGAAGATCTTCCCTGCTTTGAAGATATACCCTGCCCCCTAAAATAGGCTGAATGTAATCACATGGAGCCTGTGGTGGGAGGAGTTTGCTGAAAGGTGGAGCAGAGCCCACAGGAAGCTGGGAGCCAGAGCAGCTAGACTTGGTGAGAGGAGAAGACACATCTGAGGAAAACAGTTAGACTTATGAGTAAATGTTGGTTTGTGGGAATCCTAAGGATGGTGTGGCTCTCTGTACTGTTATAGCTTATTAACTTCTTTGCTACTATGATGGAATCGGCTTACTGGTTTGGGGATTTGGTTTTCTGGTGTCTGAATAAATGTTTTGCTTCCGTCTTCTATTTGGAGAGTCTGTTATACTTTGGGATTGAGCACTATGCAGGCATATTTATAGTGACTGTTGATGCTGTGAATATTTCATTGGCACTACAGGAGCCCAGCAGAAAAGCTATATCATAGTTAAGTAGAGTATCTTAAGTACCTGTATCAACAATGTGATATTCACAATGCCTACAGTAACTATAAATATGCTGATATGGTTATTAATCACAAAATATACCAGGCTCTCTACATAGGGAATAAAACTAGAACATTTATTCAAATACCAGAAAACTGAGTCCCAAAACCAGAAAGTCAAAGCCATCATAGTAGTTATGAAGTTGGCACACATAGTTAATGTAGTAAACACCCACATTATCAAGCTTTCAAAACAGAACAGGCTACCTCAGGCAAAGGTTCTCTCCTCTCCCCACTCACGATAACTGCTCAATAGACAGGAAGCCTGCTCCCAGCAGCTCCAGCCCCCCCGAAGTCCCCGTCCCAGGCAGTCCTCAGCAGGAGTCTTTAGCAGAAATTCTGGCCGGCTCAAAAAAAAGGGGTTCACGCTGCCTCCACCTCCACCACTACTGCTGCTGCCAACACCACCAGTCACTGCACCTGCTCTAACTTGGTTTCCCTTTCCTGTTATGTCAGCAAATCCAAGGGGCATGGAAGATCTTTAAATCCTATAACCTTATAGCACCCCATGAAAGGGAGAAAAAAGTCTTCTCTATCAACCAAGAGCAGTGTTAATTCCTTTGAGCCTACTTTTCCCTGGACCAGGGGTGGGGAACCTGTGGCCTTGAGTCCACAAATGGCCCTTGAAGTCCTCAGGTGTAGCCCTTTGACTGAGCTCAAGTTTTATTTGTTCTGTGAAGTTTGGATTCAAGACAGCATATTGACTTCAGAATTCACTTCTTAAAGAAGCCTATTCACTGAATGGGTGTTACCACACTCTAAAGTGAGTACCTGAAAAGGCCTTAGCCTAAAAGGGCCAGGGTCTCCCATGGCATCCTGGGCCATCTCCAGTCATCCTGATGAATATCTGGTCACTGGATCCAGATGGGTCTGGAGGAAAAAGTGAGGCTGGTGACCTTGCACAGCCCTCCCTCACTCAAATCAAAGTCAATTGTGAGTCATGTCCTCATTTCCCTGATGCCATGGTCTGAAAACAAAGGACAAACACAACAAACAACATCGACTTAGAAAACCATATATTATCCTGACTTAGAGAGCATGAGTTCCTTAGGACGTGGGATAGTGGTCCCAACTAATGTCTTTCATTTCCAGTTATTTTTTATGGATGAACAAGACCTGCCACATTCCCAGGAAGTGAGGGTCAAGGGAATGACTCGGTTGATTGGATTGTCATTTCCAGCTTTGCTATATGCCTTTCTCCACTAGCATAAGAAATTGCTGATTGATACCCATTCCTTTCTCTCCTGATAAGCCTTACTTCACCCTATGACTATAAGTCTTGTTTAATCACTTTTCTGCTCTTTTTAATTGAAGCCCAAGGTGAATCTGAGCACTAATTGACTTCTTTGTTCAGGTTAATAAAGGGTCACATAGGAAACCATTGAAGGGTTTGCATTCACAATCAATCAACCAACCAACTTAGGCATTAAACTCCAGCTGTGATTCATGCCCATTTAGAAGTTGTGCAGGACAAAAAAAAGGAAAAAGACAACCATTGTCCTCAAGGCTCTTCTAGTCTGGTGGAAGAAACCAGACTGATACGTGTGAAACAACAAGACGACACAATTAAGTGTCATGCTGTTTGGAATTGTCTGAGTTCAGGAGAAAGATCAGCGTGGGTGGCTTCATGGAAGAAGTGGGAGGTGAGCCCCGACCCTGGAGGATAGGTAGGAGTTTGGTTGACCCTGGGTGCCACCAGCTCTAATACTACCTAAATTCATGGGCTGTGTCAATTGTGTTTGAATTTCCTCATCCCTAAAGCAGACAATAAATTTCACTGAACCAGCAGGGGTGCTTTAAAGGCCTTATGAGTTTTAGATGTGGAGAGTTTAAAAAGCCCTACAAATATAAAGGAATTATCCGAGTATTTTCTTATCATTTGAAGTTTAGAGAGTTGGTGGGGAAGGAATCCAGGGCAGAGACTTGGCATTATTGTGTGAAACCTGTAAAGTTTTCTTTGTCTCCTCCCTCTTGATTATATGATTTTTCCCATGAGTCTCTTCACTTTAAAGAGAATTTTTAAGATCACAGAACCTTAAAATCCAAAGTAATGATCTTCTAATGATGGAATAAAAGGTAGTGAGAGGTTTAAGGGAAGGAACTCCTGCCTCTAAAATCACACTCTGTAAATGTCTGCCTACACACACGACCAATTTATAATTTTGTTTTCTAGTAAAACCATTCCCTGAGTCTATGTCCTGTGGAGTGAAAAAACTCCTTAGAGCATGAGAACATCTCTCTTTATATCTATGTAGTATCTAAATGTCAAGGTAACATGGGATAGTCTGTAGGGAGCTAGCCTCAAAGGCAGGAAGAACTGGCCTCAAGTCCCACCTAGTATGTGTACCAGTTGTGTGACTCTGGATAAGTCACCTAACATCTCAGTGCTCCAGGCAATTCTTTAAGACTGTAAATTTCTGAAAAGGTGCTAACCTGCACTGATAGTTTCCTCACTTGAGAGTTCCCTATACCAATGAAACCAAGTCCAGTCCCTATTTCCAACCTTAATGTAGATAAAACAAAATATTCTCAAGGCTCTAAGCCAAAAATACCTATCAGCACATGCTCAGGACTCAAAAGAAGTCAAGCATTGGATCTATCTATATTCTTTTCCCTCCCCTTCCTCCTTCCTTCTTCCTTCCTTCTTCTTTCCTTCTTCCTTCCTTCCTTCCTTCTTCCTTCCTTCCTTCCTCCTTCCTTCCTTCCTTCCTTCTTCCTTCCTTCCTTCCTCCTTCCTTCCTTCCTTCCTTCCTTCCTTCCTTCCTTCCTTCCTTCCTTCCTTCCTTCCTTCCTTTTTTTGCAATGTTCCAAGGTTTCATGTGATCCCCATCTCTAAAGAGAGTGGTAGATCAAGACCCAGAAGGGACCTCAGAGGCCATCTAGTCCAAGTCTCTCATTTAACACATGAGACCTAGAGGGTTGAGCAGTTTATCCCAAGTCACACAGGTAGCTAACATCCAAAGTGGAATTGAAGTCCAGGTTTTCTGGTGCCAAAGAAAGTGCTCTTTCCATTGTCCACCTTTAGAATGTCAAGAGGATGTGGCCATCTAAAAAAGACATCCCTCTTCAGCTCAGGCTCTCTGAACTTCCCCACAACACTGGAAAACATCTTTGTCAAGAATATATCTGGGGGCGGCTAGGTGCTGCAGTGAATAGAGCATTAGCCCTGGAGTCAGGAGGACCTAAGTTCAAATATGACTTCAGACACTTAACACTTACTAGCCTTGTGACCTTGGGCAAGTCATTTATCCCTAATTGCCCTGCCTGCCCCCTCCAAAAAGCAAATATATATACATAGATATAGATATGGATATATCTGGATCTTTGGGACCTCATGCCCAGCCCTGTAGTATTATATTAACGAGCCTACCTTTCATCTGTGTACCACTTTACAGCACAGATCATTTAGTCATGTCCTTTATTAGCATGGGTGTAGTAAAACAAGGGTAGCTGTGTGGCACAGTGGATAGAGCACCAGCCCTGGAGTCGAGGGGACCTGAGTCCAAATGTGACCTCAGACACTTTACTGGCTGTGTGACCCCAACAAAATCACTTAGCCCTGTTTTCCTCAGTTTCCTCATCTGTAAAATGAACTGAAGAAGAAAATAGCAAACCAGTCTATTACCAAGAAAACCCCAGAAAGGAGTCACAAAGAGTCAGGCACGACTGAAAAATGGCTCAGCAACAACAAAAGTAAAACAAGGGCTGGATTAAGGACTGGGAAATCCAGGCTCAACTCTTGGTTCCAACCTTTACTAGCTGTGTGATTATGAGCAAAGCACTTAATCTCCTTGGACCTCAGTCTCATCTTCTATAAAGAAGGATAGTAACGCCTGGCTTATCTACCTAATTGGTGTGGAGAGAGCCCATGGGGTGTAAATTGTAAAGCATTACAGAAATGTAAGGGATTATTATGCCAATGGAGATAACAGGAGCTACAATACTATGAGACCCTGGACCCTGCCCTCAATTAGCCGGTACCCTAGTGTCACAGTTAGATCACATCCTCATAGAAAGTAAGCATCAGCTTTGGGAAGGTGCTTACACTCTTGCTGACAAATTTCCAGCAATGACTTGCCTTTTTTAGGGACATTGAAAAGAGAAGAATAGAAACATTTCCTCTGTTGAAAGGAAAGGTACTATTTAATCTTGTCTTTGTCTGTTTTTGCTCTGGGTTAGGAGCACAAGCTACCAGTTAGCTGTTTCCTAGAGACAGGCATACCTTTTCTGTTAAGGAAAAAAGCCAACTGTAGGGAATCTGGGGATGTGTGTGTGTGTGTGTGTGTGTGTGTGTGTGTGTGTGTGTATGTCAGAGAGAGAGACAGAGAAAGACACACACACACACACACACACACACACACACACACACACACACACACGCTCACACAAGTGGGGATGGGGATGGGGGAAGACTAGGGAACCACTAATAGAAAAGCAGAAGACAAGAGGACACCCCAACCTTCCTTGGAAATTTGACCCAAACTAAATTCATCCTTCAAAATCACAGAGGAAGTAATGGGGTGCCGGGGGTGGGGGAGGAAGCTACTATTCTAGACTTGATACTCAGTAACAAGGGTAGAGATGATAGAAACCATGTATTGAGGTGACCATTCTTCCATAAGATTTATGATAGAGAAGAAGAAAGCTAGACAGAGAGTATATTTCCAGAGTATATTTTGCAGGATTCAGAAAAAAAGACAGGTAGAATCCTATGGCCTAAATAAACTCCTCCATCCATCTATCCCAGACTGTCACTTTGTGTCATCTCTAGCTTCAGTAAATCTGTGAAGTTGGTAGGCTTTGTCATCAGCATCCCCAGTGTCTCATTTTAAGGCCTTTCCCCTTATTTTAGATTTTTTCCCCCTGTACCTGTCACCCCCCAACATCATGCACTGTCCATCCTGCCCTAATTCTGTCAGAGAAGAAACCACGTGATAATATCATTCCTTGTTATTCAGTCATGTCTGACTCTCCAGGACCCCATCTTGGGTATTATCTGAGACTTGAAGAAAACTAGGAGGTGGAGGCAAGGAAGGAGTGAATACCAGCCAGGGGAGAGAGGCAGTGATAATATCCAGATTCAGGAGACTGAGCATTTTCTATGAGAATTAACGAGGAGGTCAGTGTTATTGGATCAAAGAATGTAAAAAGACTGGAAAGGTAGGCAGGATCAGTCTCCAAACTGGCACTGGGCTAGAAGGTGATTCTAGAACCCAGGAAAGTACACAAAATATGGTTGGGGAAACAATACAAAAAATACCCTCAAATTAAATCTCTTTAAGACAACTTCAATGTGTGTAAGATAGATGAAGTCAAGAACAAAGAGAATGAATAACTTTGGGACAACTATGTTTAACCTGACTCTTGTGTTCTCCAGACTAAGCACCCCCAATTATTTCCAATTATAAATAAATCTTCGTACAGTGGACTCCTTTTAGGGCATAGGCCGGACTAGGTAGATGCTGAGTTCCCTTCCAACTTAGAAGTTTTATGCTTCTGTGATATAAAATCCAAGGGAAGGAGAGAGAGAAACAGTGCTGTCATGACACCCAAAGGTCATTGCTGGAGAGGTCAGTGCTGTGCAAGGGAGTATGGTGGACCATATTGATATAGATTCACCCAGTATGCTGCTGCTGGAGAATAGGGCTTAAGTCAGAAAAGACAGAGCACCATCTAGTAGTTTTCTATTTTAACTTAGGTGCTATGGGGCAGTTAGGCAGTGCAGGGAATAGAGTATCGACCCTGGAGTCAGGAAGACCTGAGTTCAAATCTGACCTCAGACATTTACTAGCTGTATAACCATGGGTAAATCACTTAACCCTGTTTGCCTCAATTTCCTTATCTGTAAAATGAGCTGGAAATAGGATCATGAAGAGTCAGACACAACTGAACAATCACAAACAACAACTAGGTGTTAATTCACTTTCTACCTGCAGAAGGAGTTAAAAATTAGTACCCTCTATGTTTTAGTGACCTGGGGCAAAGCCCAGTCAGCCATTGTAGTTACAGATAGATATGTTAGAATCTGACTGCAGAAGGCTTGGAAAGTTTGACAGGGAAGTCTGAAAGCTAGCAGTGTCATACAGGTGAAACAACTAGACCAGGGGTGTGGAACCTGGGGCCCTGAGGCCACGTGTGTCCCTCTAGGTCCTCAAGTGCAGCCCTTTGACTGCTGTTTGGATTCCATCAAAGGGCCACACTTGAGGACCTAGAGGGACACATGTGACCTCGAGGCTGCAGGCTCCCCACCCCTGATCTAGACAATTTGACCAAAACTACAGGAGTGAAAAGGATGTTTTGAGGCTATAAAAACTCTGTCTTGACCAGCATGTATTGTCCTCTTCTAAATGCATTAGAAAATCTGAGCAAAACAATTTCTGTTCACAGATCATAGAGCATTTTCCCCAGCAGGTTGGGAGGAATGAGTCAATTATTTGAAAATGACCTTTCTGGGCTTTCTAGGCTAGGAAATCTCTCAGTGGGCTGTATGGTGCCTTATAAAACTGGAGCTCTTCAGGATAATGGTAAGAGTAACAGGCAATAAACAGAATTGAGGAGGGGGAAGAAAATATAATAAGCAAGTTGTTGAAGTTAATGCAAAATTTGCCTAAGACCTGTTTCCTTGATATTGAATTCTTCCTCTCCATCAGTGCTCATAGGCCAGGTAATGAAAAAGTCTTGATAAAATTAGGATAATTTGTTTTAACAGGGTATATGTTTTGTGAGATAGAAATGTGGGAAAGCCTTCATGTACTAGTTATCAATTCAACATATTAGCTCTGATTTAATTTAAAGGCAGTACAATTTTTATAATGCTGCTAACATGGCCCAGTGCAAATATTTGACCTTCCAGTACCATTAGGCAAAGGGAAATATAAGGAGAGAGTGAGAAGTGTCTTTATAGAAATCTGGGGCGGGAGATAATGGAGACCATCAGTTCAATCTTATGTGAACAGACACAGGTCATTTGATATCTTTGGGCTTTTTTTTGGCGGGGGGCTTTTCTTTTCTATCTGTGGCATGGGGGTGTCAATGTTTGCCTCTTGCACATCTCCCAAGAGTTGAAGTTGGATAAGATAACATGCCCAAGGGCTCCTTGTAAATGCTACACAAACAACCATGCCCCATATTTATTAGTAGCAGTGATGCTAATAAAAAATTGAAATTCATATATAACTTTCCATCTGATTTCCCTCCTCCCTCCCCCTCTCAGTTTTATGTCCTTGGCCTTCTGAAAAACAAGTCTGCCTGAATGCCACTTGACATTCTTTCCCATAATGTGATTAACTATCTGCTGCCTGCAGAGAGAACTTATGAGCCCAGAGCAGAGCTGTCTAGCCTAGGAAGAAGCACTTTTTCACTGAGAGTTATGGCTGCCCACAGGATGAGGAGCAGGAGGAGAGGGGGCTCTAACAGAGAACTACAGAGGCTCTGAGTTGTAAGGGACCCCAGGGATCACCCAGTAACCCCTACCTGAATAGGGATCCCAGGTTTATGGTCATCCAGCCATTTCTTGAAGACCTTAAATGACAAAGTGAGTTCCCCTAGTCTTCTGTGGTCTCAACAAAATATCCCTGAATAAATACTGAAGTTCCCCGTTTATTCTTTCCTGAGGAGTTATGACTACACTGTATTGCCTGATCAAAATATTCATTTATTCTGCAAAGATTTATTAAGCACCATTACATTCATAGTTCTATGCAAGGAATCAAGGGAAATACAAAGTCAGGAAAAGACATGGTCCCTGCCCTGAAGCAGTTTACAATATATTGGAGCAGAGAAGACAAAACTCCAATGGATCTTAAGATCTCGGTGATTGAATATTTTGTCCAGCAATGCAGATCATAAGTCATCCTTGCCTGCCCAACCTGTACTACTCTGGTCCTTGGACTCCATAAATTTGCCACTGGAGATCCATCCAATGTGATGGAATGTCAAGTTCTCTTGACATCACAAGGATACCAATGGAGCCCTCAGGATGCCTTCCTCACTTGTACCACCATGGAACTGGCTCTCCTTTCCAATTATGGTACAAAGTTGACCTTGAATTAATTCTACCTGACTAGGAAGGATTGAGGTTCTGGCAACAGATCATGAAAACCCAACATAGCGCTAAGACGGTCATCACCAGTAGTCGCACATCTTGGTGACTAATTCTTTGGCCATGGCAACTTGTGAAACAATAATAAGACATGGACCCCCAAAAAGTTCACCAACAAGGAGAAGAATCAATAGAGTAGATTTCATAAGATTAAATGCTAAATGAGTCTTGAAGGGCCAATAGGTGCAGAACTGGTAAATCAACCTAGTCTTCTTCAAGATGGTAAAGTTGGGTTGATCTGCTTTGGAGCTCTGAGCCTCTACCATCTGTTTTTTCTCCTTCATTCTCTGAGGTTCTTTACACACAGGAAATATTTGCTTCATCCTAGACACTGAGGATACAAAAATTAAAAAAAAAAAACAACCCAAGTATTCCCTGCCCTCAAGGTGCTTCTAATCTAATAACAGAAATTATAAACATGCAATGTATACTGGTGTAAGAGTGAAGGAAAGATCTAGTAAGAAATTAAAGAAGGGAAAGGTAACTTCCATATGAAGGGAGGGGTAGAATCAGGAGAGGCTTCATGGAGGAGATGGCACCTGACTTGGGCCTTGAAAGAAGACCGCAGTGCAGGAACATGGGGATCCGCAAATTTCTCTTCCAAGATATATATGATTTGAGAAAAGTCTTTTTGCCCCCTCCCCCATATTCCTCACCTCACTCTTCTACAATTTGATATTCCTTCAAGAGGAGACAAAGACACCTATTTCACAGTTAATGGATGGTTTAATATTTAGATACACCTGCTAATGAGGAAAGGTGACTTACATTGCCTAATAAGGCATATGTGACTTAAAGGAGTTGTGGATGTGGGGAGGCACCTGGGCAGTGGGGGCAGAAGAGGTTAAGAGAGGAAGAGCCAAGGATGGGGAAGGTGAACCTCACAGCCTTGGTGATTTTGCAATGCTAGCCTTAGTTCCATAGCATAAGAGAGACAAAAAGAACCTGGAAAGATCCAGAAAGAATTGAGGAGAGTGATTTAAAGAGTTGACAAAATGAAACTTAAGAAGCAGACACCAAGAAAAAAGCTGGGGGGGCGGGGAGGTTACCAAGAACAGGAAAGATTATGGATTAAAAGACTGTCGATATCTCCATGGGAAACCCAAAGAAAATGACCTCTGGTAATAAAAGGGCTTTATTATTGTTTGTCATTTTTCAGTCATGTCTGACTCTTTGTGACCCTATTTGGTATTTCCTTGGCAATGACACTGGAGAATTTGCCATTTCCTTTTCCAATTCATTTTACAGATGAGGAACTGAGGCAAACAGGGTTAAGTGACCCACCCAAGGTCACACCATTAATAAGTGTCTGAGGATAGATTTGAACTCAGGAAGATGAATATTCCCAACTCCAAGCCCAGTGCTCTATCCACCATGCCACCTAGCTATCCCATATAAACGGGCTTAAGGTTGAACAAAAGGAAGGACTTCTTAGCAATGGGCATGCTAAATGGGCAGACTAGGGAAAATATAAGATACAGAGTATCCTGTTTCTTACATTATTCTTCAAGATATAGATACATATTGGTATAGGGCTATTAGATACAGTCTGCCCAGAAGCAAGGGGGTGGGTAGCCCATGCATCTCAAGTGCCCTTCCATTTCTCAGGCTGCTTTCTTTTAATGAGGCTTCCAGACACAAACAAACCTGTCCAAAAGTAGCAATTTTACTATGGGTGCTACAATCTCGTGTCTTCCCTCCCTCCCCACTCAATTTATGCTTAAGATTATAGCTCTTTCTATGTATCATTTTTGGGATTTATGTTATGTTATCTCATTTATTTATCTCATAAAAATGTTAGCTCAATTTGATCCTCACAACTACACTTCTGAAGTAGGTACTACAAATGGCAAACCAATTTTACAGGTGAGAAAATTAAGTGACTTGCCTCAGATCGTGTCTTGTGGTTGTTTGAAGAGAATTGAACTAGCTTGTGGGGTTTGGATAAAACAACAAGTTAGTTCAGGTCTTACTGACTTCAGTGTGTCATTTCATCAGTTACATCAATTACATCAATTACATATTGATGAATTCTTCGACCATCCCTTCCTTCCCTAGTCATAGCTCTTCCACAAAGACAGGTTTCACAGTTAATCGAACACTGGAGCTAGAGTGAGGAAGACTGGCTTCAAATCCAGTCTTAGATGCTAGCTATAAAAGTCACTTAACCTCTGTCTCCTTGGCTTCCTCATCTGTAAAATGGGGATAGTAATAGGCCCTATGTCCCAGAGTTTTTTGTGAGGATAAAATTAGATATTTGTAAAGAATATTGCAAACTTTAAGATGTTATGTAAATGCCAGCGATGATGATGATGATTATGATGATGAAGATATACAGACCACTGCAGCCGCACTAGTGACATCCACTTCAATGAGAACTTATCTATACTTACATAGCACCCTCTCTGGGCTCACTGTCCCAGCCCTCACTGGCATTGGCAAGTTGGGTCCTTAGAGGTTATTTCTATCCTCAGGGTTCTAAAGGTGATTTTCTAGTATTTTTGCTAGTATGTTCCTTATTGATTGTGAACTAGCCAGACTTAATCAGCTTTTAGAAATGAGATATTACTTAAGCAGGTCATAGGATCATACAAAACTCCTTTCTCCCTCCTCTCTCCCCTCCCGGTCTGGTACACACTTTCCCCAAGGCCAAAGGAAAGTGAGCTCAGGCTTAGAAAGCACATGTGACAAAGGAGTAACACAAGGTTCTTGATTGAAAGAGAGTCCTTTTCTCTCCTCAAGAGGCTGGGCTCCATAGGCCAGTGCTCTTGTAAAGTCCTAAAGCTGCCTTTTCTTGGCACACCTCATTTGTCTTTATCATGTCTTTCAGTCTCTGCTGCTCTGAAGATACCCTGACTGCCAGTTATGGGAAGTCCAAATCTTCCAATCTTTCGAAGGCTTTTTCTTTGGTCAAAGTTGGGATGAAGGGAGGAGATAGGGACCCTCTCTATTCTATCACCCCATGCAATGGGCTCTCATAAGCTTGGCTAGAATTGCTCCACCACTAGGGTGGCATTATTATTATTGCAATGCCAGATTCTGAACTAGCTTGCTGTTTTATCCAAGCTCCACGAGATAGTTTAATTCTCTTCACACAACCACAAGACATTTCCTGTACTGAGTCATCTGTTTTCATTCAATTTATACCTACTTTACATCTTTGATTGACTGATTCTGAAACTCACTCAAAGATGTATCAAGATTTAGAGCATTTTTTCTAGTTACTTCAATTGAAGCTAAAGGGTGGAAGAAACCATTCTTATACTTAACATCCACTGGGTTCAGTCATTTTCAGTCGTGCCCAACTCTTCGTGAACCCCATTTGGATTTTTCTTGGCAAAGATACTGGAGTGGTTGGCCATTTCCTTCTCCAGCTCATTTTTACAGATGAAGAAACTGGGGCAAACAGGGTTAAGTGACTTCCCCAGGGTCACACAGCTAGTGTCTGAAGTCCGATTTTAACTAAGGAAACTGAATTTTTCTGACTCCAGGCTAGGCACTGTGCCACCTGATTGCTGAACATCCAATACCTATATCTCCTTGAGGGCAAGGGTTTTATCTTATATTCCTTTGCCCTCCTCACAGTTCACAGCATGATGCTTAGCCCTCAATAGGTGCTCAGAAAATACTGCCTAGCATGAGGCAGTTCAAGGACAGGCAGGGACTTGGAGAAATTTGCTTGATTAGTGACAAGTTTTAGTTGGTTGCAATCATTGATTCCTGTCTCTAATCTGATCTCACTCTTCTTTCTTCCTGATTTACTCCACAAATTGTCTATGCTAGGTGAACACACTCCTATGTATTACCTGCTGAAAATGGTCAAATAGATTTTTTGGACAGCCTTTTGGTTTGGTTTGGTTTTGCTTCTAAGTTATAACCAAGTGCTTTCTGGGGCTATTAAGTTTCAGACAGGAGCCAATAGTGATGGTTTCTCAAGTAATAAGACTTTGGGGAACGACCACAAAAAAAAAGAAGAAAGCCCAAATTGCTTCTTGGTAGATAATGCTGACCAGCCCAATCTGGGCTCTGGCCTTTCATCTGTCTGACACAGTGAGCAGCACAGAGATTTCTCACACAGAAATTCTATCAGGAAAAAGCCAGTCTTCATTGCTTTGATTTCCAGGACTCTATTATCTTAGCACGGGAAGTATTGTATCTGTTCGTGCGGGATTTTGGCTCCATTCCCAGTAGAAGGCCCCCTCTTAGCACTGAGTCCTCAAATGCAGTGATACAGCATTTTTGCTGTAGTAAGCCATCCCTGCTAGTGTGAGGAGAGGAACTGGGACAGAGGCAGGAGGATGTAAAATCCTCTTCTCCCTCTGCTGAATGAGGCAGGCATCTTGTAAGACAGGGCCCTACATCCTAGTTCTGACTGGAGCTCAGACCTGGATCTATCCCTTCCCTTCCCTGTCCCTGCATCCAGCACCAGGTGAGCATGGCTAATGGCCACCCAGGGTAGAGCCCCCAGCTATGAGGCTGCCTCCCTGCCAGTCGGGCATGGAGTGATCTGCAGGGGCAGCATCTAGGGTACACTGTGCAGGTTGTTGCTGGAGGCAGCAAATGCTGTGAGTCAGAAATTGGCTTCTCAGCTAGGGCTCCTGAAGAGTTTCCGCTAACAGCCTGTGACATCCCCTATCTCCGGAGACATCATTAACTCAAATGCTCCAGGATCACAATAAAACGAGACATTTCTGACTGCCAGCTAAGTCCCTCCTCCCTTTTTTCAGTTTTTCAGGGAATAGGCAGGTGGGAAGAGGAGATGAAGTTCTGGTTCACAGTACTCAGGGCCCTTCCTTTGGGATGGCAGGAAGCTCCCACAGTTCTCTCCTTGTATCCTCTCAGTAACATAAATTCTCAGCCACAGAGTACTACGTTCTTTGTGATAGTGGTTCAGGCTCAGAAGTCAGTCCTGAACTTGGAGCATGTGACAGAATGTAGGGGGAAAAAAGACTGCTCTGAAACCCAGGGAATAGTCCAGTCTCTGTCCCCAACTAACTATGTTTGTGGCTTTGGGCAAGGCACTTCAGTTTTCTGGATCCTGGGTACCTTAACAAACAATCAAACAAGTAAGGAAGCATTTAGTAACCACCTTTTTTTTTTTTTTTTTTTTGCACATTAAACTTAAGATTTGGGGATAAGAATTTATTATTTGGTAAAAACTGTTGGGAAAACTGGAAAGGAGAATGGCAGAAACTGAGCATAGACCACCAATATCTTACACCATTTACCAAGATAGGGTCAAAATGGATCACCTAGATATAAAGGGAGATATTATAGAAAATAAGAAGAATATGAAATATTACTTATCAGGCTGATGGATAGGCAAACAATTTATGAATGAACAAGAGTAAATACCTATTCTGAGCTGGGAACTGTGATAAGTTCTGGAGGTACAAAGATAAAGGTGACAAGTGCCTGTATTCTTGCATTCTAATGGGGGTGGGTGGGAAATGTAACATGTATGCATATATGACATATAACATATGTGCATATACATATATGGAACACATAAAAAGTAAATATTAAGTAACTTTCGAGGGAAAACTATTAGCAGCTAGGGCTAGGGGTGAGGAGAGAGAGAAGAAAGACTAAGACTTCTTGCAGAAGTGGGGTGCTTAACTGGGTCTTGAAGGAAGCCAAGGTTATAAGAGGTAGAGGTGAGGAGAGAGAGCATTCCAGAATGGAAGACAATAACTACAAAGGCTGGAAAATAGGGTGTCATGGGTGAGGAACAGCCAAAAGGCCAATGGGGTTGCACCTTACAGTGCTCATTAGGGTAGTAATGTATAAGGAGGCTGGAAGGAGAGGATGAGAACAGGTGGGAAAAACTTTAAATGCCAAAGCAGAGTACATATTGATCCCAGAGTCACTATGAAAGAAATTATTATTCCTTTTTTGTGTCTTAGAAGCTTTTGGCCATATAGTGAAGTCTTCTCTCAGAATAATATTTTTAAATGCATATAATAAAATACATAGGATAACAAAGGAAACCATATATATTAAAATTAAATTTTCAGTATGAGCATTTACATCTTGAAAACTGGTAAACATGATTAAATCGGGGACAGATTTATTGTTTTGTTCATGTCTAGACTTTTTTTTTTTAAAGCAATTGGGGTTAAGTAACTTGCTCAAGGTTACACGGCTAGTCATTATTTATGCGTGGGTGCTCATTTTCTGAGGCCGGGTCATCCCAGCTCCAAGGCCGGTGCTCTTACTCACTGCGCCACCTAGCCGCCCCTTTAGGGCAATTGGGGTTAAGTAACTTGCCCAAGGTTACACGGCTAGGTTTTTTTGTTTGTGTGGATTAAGTGTCGGAGGCTGGCTCCGAACTCAGGTCCTTCTGACTCCAGGGCCGGCGCTTTATTCACTGCGCCACCTAGCCACCCCTTCATGTCTAGACTTAAGAAAATATAGATAATGCAGCCTAAACTTAAAATTACATCATGCCTACATTTTTTTTCAGAGAGCCAATTGTTAAACATTTGCTAACATACATCTGAACACATCCATGTACTTATTTGGGCATATACATGTATGAACATGAACACATGTGAATACATTTGCAAAAGAGAGTTTGAGATGTGCACAGGAAGGAAGAAAAAAGACTAGTTATTCATTTCTCTGTGATCTGCTAGCCTTACACTGCAGCAAAGTTAAAACCTACTCTAAGTGCTGGCAGTATACCAACTCTTGATTTCTGCACAAAACAGCAGGTGCCCAGAGAGAATTAGGGGAGAAGATTGTAGCAAAAAGAGCTCTGCCATTATTTTGTTATACAACCTTGGGTGAGTCACTTAACTTTTCTAGCCTTGGTTTTCCTATTTGTCATCTGTCAAGTGGGGATAATAACCCCTTCTTAGCTTGAAGAAATACTTTGAGGATCAGTTCAATAAAATGGCAAACAGTGCTTGACACATAGCCACTTAATAAATGTTTGTTAATGTATTGATTGTGTATGTATCACTTCCTCTTCATGTTCTCTCCTTTAACTGGCACTGGCATGTTAAATCTGCAGAGGATTGGCTGCTACCTCTGGTGCTATACCACCAACATTATAGCTCATGGGCCCCCACCAGCATGTTTCCCCTCAACAATCAGCTAGATTTCATTAAGTTTTTAGAAAAGGCATTTGCCCAAACAGCATAGCAAGAACAGAACCCGATGTGCACTGTCCCTCAAATACATAAAAAGTCTGTGGAGGAAAGAGTGGGCATGAATTTAAGGCCCAATGGCAGTGAGGCACAAACATACATGGCCAAGGCAACTCACAACTCCTGACTTGTAATGCCTAAATACATTTCCCTGCCTAGGGAAAGTTTTCCAAAGTTCACTGCAGAGTATGGCATCAGTGCTCCACTGGGCATGGTCTTGCTGCCTGTGAAATGGCATCTCAGCTACATTGGCCAATTTTGCTGTTGCTCTGGGTCCAGTTGATTGATCAACTATGGCTCAGCAGCCGTCTTTTCATTGGTCTAGGCAGTCAGGAAGATTTGCAAAGCATTTTGCATATATTATCTCATTTGCATCTTCATGAGTACATTGATATGGCATCCACATTTTACAGATGAGAAAACTGGGCCTAAGCTTTGCCGTCTTTATAACTGAAAAGAGTGCTAGAACCCTTAATCCACTCAAAGGTAGTGAAATAGTGTAGCTGTTGATCGAAGAGTGAGCCTGACCCTGGTGCTTCCTGCGCCATGGTGCTTTCCCTTTTCCCCACTGGAAAGTAATCCTTGAATCTCCCAGATTGCTCAGTTTAACCTCTCCTATGCACCTGGTTCATGCTACCATTCTACCATTCATAGCTCTTCCCCCCTACTAGACTAAGCTCTTTGAGGGCAGGTACTATGTCTCATCTTGGCATCACCAGAGCCTAGCATTTTACCTAGTGAACAACAGAGCAGGTTCTTAATAAACATTTAATTTCATTGACCACATAGTAGGGACTCAATAATCAACAAATCAACCCCTCCACAAATATTTTTTGAGTGCCTGCTGCTGTAATGTTAGAGACTGAAAGGAATAGAAGAAAATCTACTTATCCTTCTAACCCTAAATATATGACGCTAAGATCACAGGAGAGTAGGTCCAGAATTGGGAGGGACCTTAGAGACCCCTTCATTTTATCATTAGAGAAACTGAGGCCCAAGGAAGTTAAGTAACTTAGGGCCAGGATCATAGAGATATTGGCAGCACAATTTGAACCATGGCTAACTCCAGAGTCACTGGTCTTGGTACTACACCCCTACCTCCACCTACACACTCTCTGTATTTGTTGACTGATTGGGAAGACTCAGGTCGGGGGAACTAAGAGGAAGACAGAAGGGTAATTCTGGCCAGTTTTTTAATCAACCAAAAAGTGATTCTAACTTATTTCATATACAACCAACACTCCTGAAGGTCATTTGCCTAAAAGCTATTCAGTTCAAGTGGAAAAGATTGTTGCTTTAGTATCAAAATGGCAAAAACCATTGATACACAAAAAGGCAAATTGAACTGGAAGGCACTTAAAGATTATCCAGTCCAGTCTGCTCATTTTGTTGAGGAGGAAACAAACCCATAAAAGGGAAGAGACTTGCCCAAGGGCCACAGTTCACTGTGGCCATCTTCTGCTTCCTAGGTCTGTGCTCTTTCCATAACCTCGTGCTATTGTGGGGAGGGAAGAATTACTGCTGCTAAAAAATGATGTAGGGACACTTTTCTTTCTCAGTCTCTCCTTCCCCTCCCTCTCCTAAGCTCTTGCTGCACAGACAAGGCTAATCATTCCCCAAACTGGATTGGTTATACCGATCCCATGTGCCTACTAGAGCAGATTGAGCTACACTTTGTAACTGGTTCCCTGGCCCTTTCCAGGGAGAAAAACTCCCCAGTGAAGAAAAGGGAGACAGTATTGCTGAGTCATTGTCCCGGGGAGTTGTCAGATGTTGGAAAACAAGGGTACACACACACACACACACACACACACCACTGCTGTCATAGAGGGGCACCCTTTCCCATTCTGGGAATAACAGTGAAAATTATAGAGAAAAAGTGTCACCTTCAGCCTTAAAGTGTAAAGGACAACATTAATCACTTTTATTCTCTCACCCCCTTTGCCCCTTTTCCTCCAAAGACACGCACATGCACATAAGCAATAGGGGACTGGCATGAATGAGGCAGGGGCAATGTTTATGAGCCTGCTTTGGAGGGGGATGAAAATAATCAATCATAGTCTGTGTGAGATGAGGAAGGTCCTGACTCAAAAATGAATTGCTGCAGTGGAGTTTTAACATTCCAACCAATGCCTCAGTGTGCTGATCTAGGTTGCTATACCCATCATTACTGTGCCTAAAATATAACTGTAATTAAAAAAAACCCCTAAATTGTATTATAAATCTACAAAACACCAATCCCCCTGTGGTCCTTTTACTGGGTTGTAGGTTTTCCATAGGGTTAACCTTGGGAACAGTTGGCTGCTGTGATGTCAGGGGCACCAGAGAAGTCTCCCCACACACACCTCTTGCTCTAAGTACATCCCCCCAACACCAGGGTCCCGGGACCTGAAATTCCAGCATTAGAGATTCATTCTTTTAAGTATCAACTCCTGTTAGAATTGAATTCAAATTCTCCCGAAGGAGAATTAGAGGAAATTTAACTGTCATAAATACCTCTTGAAGAATTGTTTCTTAGAACCTTTCCAGGACACTGTAGGAATGAGAATTTGGGGCAAATGAAGCAAGATATGTTTGCAGCCTGGGGTGCTGCTGCCCAGGAAGGAGAGGCCTGGAGAGGGGCACAGTATGAGGAAACTGAGGCCTCTGTGCTACAATGACTTCATAATTTAGGGGATTCTTCCACCCAACCTTGTCCCCCACACCCCTAGTGTTTACCTGCTTTAAAATTTTGCCCAGGCTGGCCCCAGTTATCACCGTGGCATAAGACCCATTGAGTATTCTGGATCCATTTATTTCAGTAGCTACCCAAGTTGCATGAGGTTTGAGTAACATTACTTGAGAGAGCCAGGCTTTTAAGGGAAAGGAATAGGGTCCCCGAGAGAGGCAGGAAGAGACAATTCCCAATAACCCATGATCCAGGTCGGAGTAACAAATAAAGAATCAGGAGACTTGGGCTTCTAGGCTGAGCCTCGCTGTGTGACCTTTGGCAAGCTTTAGCATTCAATTATCCTTTTTCAAGAGGGGCTGAAAATAAATACCTACTGTGAAGCTTGGAGGATGCTAGACAGTATAGGAGTTAGAACTTCTCATATAAAAATAATAAGTTCCTGTTGTACAATATGCAGCCTTCAAGTCACATTTTGGCAGGCTGAGATTTTTAGCACCTCTTCCCCCAAATTGTTTAATTAGCTAACACACATGAATTTGTAGGCCAGCAGGAACTTACCACCTTACCCCCACTACTATTAAACCACCTACTGCTTCCACAAGTCATACTAGATTGTTAGGTTCTAATGCTAATTTTAATCAAAGCTGAAAATAAGCAAATCTATGTGCCCTTTATAGATTTCTGATCAGGTGGTCCACTATTGGAAAAGCTTGGATGACTCAATTTTCTTAAACCTCCCTTTCTGAACCCTCCAAATACTAGCATTGGGTTCTTTGATAGGGTTTTACTCCATTTTTGCCAAATACTCTAACTGGTTTGATTAAAGAAGATGGTCAGCCAGGGAAGCCACCTCCCATGAAGGTTTGGCATACCATTGCACCAGGTCCTTTCCCCCTCAGCTTTTCTTTCCTCCCTTTCTCACTGAAGAAAAGAACTGAAGCTGTCACTCCCATGATTCTTCCACTCTCTTCTGTTTCCTCCCAAGTGTTAAATTTTGTCCAAAAGTCCCATCTGGCCCTACTAACTGTCCAGTCTGGGTATAGATACTTCTAGCTTGAGGTAGCTGTGTGATACAATGGATAGACCATTGGCTCTGGAGTTAGAAAGACATGAGTTAAAATCCTGTCTCAGATACTAGCTATATAGTCCTGTCACATAACCTCTGCCTCAGTTTCTCCATCTGTAAAATGTGAATAATAACAGCTGCCCCCCCCCCCCCAGGCTTGTGAGGATAAAATGAGGTAACATTTGTAAACCATTTTGCAAACTCTAAAGTTCTATGTAAATGCTAACTAATGTTGTTGTTGTTTTTACATTTTTCTAAAAGGCAGAAGCAAAGCTTCCAAATATAAGACATCATCAAAAACATGTATGACCAGAGAAGAATGTAGGATGAATGGACAACCTAAGTATCACGCTGACATCCACAGAATATTAAAAGAACCAAAGGAAGTCCTCCAGCATGCTGGGTAAGTCTTCTATGGGGGGTTATGGAAGGTCAGGGACATTAGCAGAGGATTCGAAGGCATAGATGAATTGTAAGCTGTCCTGGGAAGTGGAGTATTCAAATCCATGAGATCACAGGTCCATCAAGGTAAAGAAGTGAGCATTCAGTGTTTATCAGCAATTTTGTGAACCTTTGCAGACTTTGGCTTTCTGCCTGGTAATTGTCTCCTGAGAATGACAATGTACAAATTCACTATATAATCCCTAAAGATCCAAGAATGTCAAAAGTAATTTGGTTTTGTAATCAACAAATCAAGCAGTCCCATTTACTGAATATCTACTATGGGTCAAACCCAATGCTCTGGATTGGGTTAGGGGAGAGGGAGGATATACAGAAATGAATAACGCCTGGAGTCAGGTTAGACTGGGAATTATCATAGCACCCTATCCAGATCCCAAGGTTGGAAATCTCTATTCCCAATATAAAAGGTGTGTGTGTGTGTGTGTGTCTCTGTGTGTCTGTGTGTCTGTGTGTCTGTGTCTGTGTCTGTGTACACACAAAGAATTGGAACAACTCCCATTTTCCTTCCTTACTGCCCAGCTGAAGTCCTTGTCTGCTAAACCCTGAAGGCACAAAAGTGTTATTGGCAAGATAGGTTCATAAGCCATCAAACACATTTTTTTGGAACGTCTGCTATTTGCAAAGGCATACTGGAGATGCAGATGAAGAAGATGCAGCATCCATGCCCTGCCCATACAGAGGTGCTGGTGGAAGGAGTTGGTGATAGCATGACCAAGGGGTCAGAACCTTGCACCAGGGGCAGAACATATATTGGAGAAAACTAAGATCCAAGGATTTTAAAAAGGACAGAATTGGCATATGGTCAAACTAGTTAGGCAACTAAGGATGCAATGTATAGAGTACTGGCCTTGGAGTCAGGAGGACCTGACTTCCAATCTTGCTTCAGATATTTACCAGCTTTGTGACCCTGGGCAAGTCATTTTTATCTCTCTGAGTCTTGGTCTTCTCATTTGTTAAGTGGGGATACTAATAACACTTACCTTCCAGGGTGCCTATGATCACCAGACAAGAAAACACACAGAAAGCACTTTATGAATATAAAAGCACTGTATAGATTCTGCTGCTGCTGCTGCTGCTGCTGCCACTGCTGCTACTTCTGTGGGGAGAGGGATTGGGAAAATGGCACTCAATTCCTGGCAGCCTGCCAAAGGCCTTCCTTCTTTGGTGGGGAGACTTCCCAAATACTAAGGGGCACAGACACAATCAAATATACATAGCTGATAGCCAGATAAGAAGGAAACCTGGAGCTATGGAGGCAAAGACACAATCTCTTAGGACAGAGGCAAACCCAGATACTTTCTTAAATAGTTTGTACTACCTCTGGGAGAGACTATCAGAGCACTCTGCATCCCTGCAAGCATCCCTACAAAGGGAGGGCGTGTGACCCAAATCATCAGTGAAGAGGCTGGGCGGAGTGACCTTGACCACTCCCAGCTGGGGGCAAGATCTTAACTTCCAGGCTTTTGCCCTGCCTGCTGCCGGGAGGTTGGTATAAGGATTGCAGAGTTCACAGGCTTGGGAAGGCACGTGCTGAGTATATTGATATTAGTCTACTTTGATTTATTGCTACTGTTACAATTAAAATTTGTGCAGCATTATCTTATAACTGACCTTAAAGGAAATATTGTCAGTAAATATAAAGAAGGTGTGTGTGTGTGTGTGTGTGTGTGTGTGTGTGTGTGTGTAAATTCATGCTCTGGTGATCCTTTTCTAAGTAGGATAGGCATGAGATTTGGTTGGAGTACACAGAAAGAACCCCTTCAGGGGTTCTTAATCTGGGAACTATGAGTGCTTTTTGTTTTTGTTTTATATTTTGGTAACTATTTCAATGTACAGCCACGTGACACAGTGGATACAGTATGGGGCTTGGAATCGGGAAGGCTTATCTTCACGAGTTCAAATCTAGCCTCAGATATTTCCTAGTTGTGAGACTCTTGGCAAGTCACTTAATCCTGCTTGCCTCAGTTTCCTCCTCTATAAAATGAACTGGAGAAGGAAATGGTAAGTCACTCCAGTATTTTTGTCAAGAAAACTCCAAACGGGGCCATGAAGAATCGGACATGACAGAAAAATGTCTGAACAACCACAAAACTGATGGAGCAAGAGCCATGGAAACCCACCACCACCATCCTGAACTTTCACCTGAACTCTCCTTGAATTTTCCCACATGGTCAAGTCTCTAGCACTCCCCTGAGGTATTGGCCCATCTCAGTAATCCTCTCAACTGACTTTTCATTGGGACCTATGCCAAATCTCCCAATTCTTTGATACCTCTAACCTAGCCCAGTCCTTCGTTGTTTGTTACCTAAGGACCAACCCCTGATACTTCACACCCTTGATTCCATTTAGACCCCTTCTATCTTGGCCACATGGTCCTGGGCCTTGGCATTCACCTAGGGCACTCAATTAGTCTCTGTTACCTCCCAGTCACCCCAGACTACTTGGCCACTCCTAGACCTTTCCCAGTCTTTCTATATATAAGATCCACCTTGCCTCCATTAAGGTGCTCAGATTCCTTAAGAATATGGCCAATAGCTCAGATTCAGTCTGGCCAATATTTTGGATTATTAGAATCATGCCCACCCTGACCAGGGTTCTAATAAACCTTGCCTTTGATTGAAAGAAGGTTTGAGTCTAATGCATTCGAAGCAGGATCCGAATGTCACTTGCCCTTGAATATCAGGGTCCCAGCACACCTAAACCTTAACAAAACTACCTCAATATGATTTACTTATTTTTGTAATCCTATGAGATTTATTTTATGCAGCATTATTCTGAGAAGTGATTCATAAACTTCAGTCTTAGACTAAAAGAAAATTAGGAGTCACTGCACCTAGGCTAAAATGAGACCCTACACAAAAAAGGCAGAGCCAGGGGCTGAGTGGCAGTCAGCTGCTCTGAGGTTCTAAGAGAGGCACTGGGAGTTGGTCAGTTACCCCCAGAGCAACCTTGGGCACTGAATGGGGCCAATCGCTTGAAGGCCAGCCATTCTCCCAAGGTCCTAGCTGGTGGATAATACCAAGCAATGGTCATGGAGAAAAGGCACTTGCCTGCAAGCATTTTATTAGGGAAGTAAGGCATATGTATAAAAAGATAACTAATAATTTATGGAAGAACACACCATATACCAAAGGAATGATACCAGTACTTAGCACTATGGGAGCTCAGAGGAAGAAAGATCCCAGTGGACCAGAATGATCAGAGAAAGCTTCACGGTGGAGGGAAAACTTAAAGTGACCTTGATGGATAGGTTAGATTTATGTAGGAGGGAAAAACATTACAAGCAGAGACAGATGTAAACCAAAGGTTTGGGGGAGCTGTAAGACAAATTTGACTTTAGAGGCAAGAATTAAGTGACTTGCCACAAGGGCCTGATTTGAACTCAGGTTCTACTGACTCCAGGGCTCTTTCCACTGTGCTGCTTAGCTACTTCCAATTTGATGTTAATAAAGAGATCGTGTGGGGTATAGTGGGAGACAAGACTGGAAAGATTGTTTGGGGACAGATTATGAATGGTTTTGAATGTGAAGCTAGGGAGTTTGAACTTTAAAAATGAAGAGTTAGTGAATAGTTTTGAGTGGGGTGTGTTATGGTCAAAAGAACATACAAGGCATTCTAAAAGTCTTTATCATTTTAAGCAATTAAAACTTGCACCAAATAAAAATGCACCAAGAGTTTTGGGACCCTTTGTGTTGGATTAGTTTAAGGTTTGTATATAGGATGGATTAAATGAGAAGAGTGATAAGTTCACTTCTCTGACTTGCCTTTGAGAGGGATGAGATCTGGAAGATAAACCTAGAAAGTCTAGGTTGGGTATAAGATCTGTCCAGCTCACCTCTGACCAAGATAAGGAGAAAGCCTGAGACTCTAGTCACACTTCTCCATGGCTAGAGTTTGCGGTTCCTGTTCCTGAACCAGTAAAGCTCATTTTCAAAGCATCAGATCTGAGCTTCTTGAGTTAAAACCATCCTCAAACTATCTCAGATTTATGAGCAATGATGAGAAGCTTGGACCCTATCCCTCCTAGAAATGTGCAAAAATTAGTTGGTTTTCATTTTTCATTGACTGCACATTGCCTCCAACAAATGGAAGTTAGAAGGCAGATTTCAGCTCGATATAAAGAAGATCTTTCTAACAGCTGGGGTTCTCTAAAAATGCAATGGGCTGTTTCATGTGGGATGAATTCCCCATCATGAAGGTCTTCAAGGACAGGCTAGACAACCACATGTCAGAAATGTTGTAGAGGGGATTACTAGGTACAGACTGATCCAAGAAGCCAACCAGATGCTTTTCCAACATATAATGTGCACTTAGCACAATGCCTGGCACAAAGTAAAGACTTAATAAATGCCTATTGGTCAACTAGCAACAGACTGAATAACCCTAAGAAAAAAATTACGTTGCCACTAGGGTGGGGATAGGATTAGCCTTATTGGTGAACTAGTCTTTGACCTTCATCAGGATGACTTAATGGAAACCACTCAGCCTTTGGAAACTGTTTACATGTGAGAATAACTACCACCACTATTATAACCATCCTTTGATCTGGATAATAAAGAAAAAAACTACTTTGTGCAAAGCATTATATTTTAATACCTATTATCTCATTTTATCCTTAAAGCCCACTTAGGAGGTATAGACCAGATTATATTTTACAGATTATATACATTATATTTTACAGATGGTAAAAATTGAGGTCCAGAGTGATTTTGAGCCTTACCCTCTATGATAGTAAAGAGAGTGGAGGAGATTTGACTAGGATTTGTTTCTGTCTCTCCTATGATCTCACTTTTTACTTCCATGCTGCTTGAGCTAAGACCATCCTCAACCTACCTCAGAAAAGAAGCTTCCTGATTTGGAAACAAGATGCATGAATGTGGCTCTCTACACAGCTTAGGAATGATCCTTATGCATTGGCCTCAGTTTAGGATCTCAGATTCTAGAGATGAAAGAGGATCTAAATATATTGAAATTAATCTCTAATGGTGGAATTTCACACACTGTGGTCCTTGGATGGGAGCATGACTTTTCAAGATATACCACAAAATGGTCACCTATTCTGCTAGTTCTTGGTTTGAGGATTTGTAGAGATACACAATTCATTTCCTCTATCAAAAGCAACCTATTTTGCCCCAGAGGAACATGGATGAAGGCACTAATGCCAATAAAATAAATTTTCCCTTATCAATAGCCTAGGGAAAAAAAGAGTTATTTCAAGATTGCTCTAGATTATGCAATCCATTTTCTGATAACTTTGTGCCCTAGTGAGGTCAGCCTCTTCACACTCTGTTGCATGCCAATTCCCACCACTGCCCATGATCATAGTCCAGCTCAAGTCCCATGTTCTTCAACAAAATCTTCCCCAATTACTCAAGCTTTCATTGATCTACCTCTCTTCTGAATTACTACAGCATTTTTAGTCCATGTCATATAATCAAGGTCCTGGTTTTCATATTACTTATCTATTTAATTTTTTATGCCCATTTTCTCCTCAACCAGACCAAAAGCTCCTCCTATTCCCCTCACAGAACCTAACACAGGACTGGACAACCACATGTTGGATTGAATTAATCTACAAGACTGGAATTTCTGAATTACTCTATGGCTCCTGCCACCCAAAATGTAATTTCAGAGACATTTCCCTGTTCTCTCATGTTATATTTCATGAGAAAAGCTCACCCCAGGGAAGGAACAGTTTTTAAAAAACATTATTGTTTGGGGTTGTAAGGAACACGCAGCATTTATTTTGAGTATAGTCTCTAAGATAAAATGCTAAAGTCTCCCGGGCTCATTTACTTGGGCTGAGGTGAATTGTTGATTAGGATCCAGCATCTTCCACTAATTTTGTTTGTCCTTCCCAGAAAGAGTCCTGATCCCTGATAATTGTTATATTAGCATTGTTGTGTTCATAGCAGAGCTCTGTTTGGATTAATTCCTTACCCTGCAGTGGATATGGTCTTCATTTAACCTCTGCCCAGGCATTGTGTGGGAGGCAGCCCAATTAGAGATAGCTATATAGCTAAAGGTGTGGGTGGGGCAGGCGGGGTGGTGAGGAAGGGGAGGTGGTAGAATGGGCAATTTAGAATAGCAATCTCCCTCATCCTAATAGGCCTTTTTCCTTCCAAATTCTCCATTATTAAAGGATTTGGGAGAATGACTGACTGATGGAGGATTTTGTATCCAGGGATTTTACTCTGCAAATGTGTAAGAGGCATTAAATGATTTAGCCAATCAGCAGTTAACAAAAGATGCCAGTTTTTTGCATTATTAGCACCTTGGTCAGCGATTATAGCAAAACTGAGAGGATTCAGTGGTCAGCTAACAAGCAGTATTGAACCTCTGGAAGGTGAGCAGTATTACTGCTTTTCTGGGAATATTTGAGGAGGGTCCATAGAGTCAGTTTAGGCTAATCAAAAAACATTTATTCAACACCCACTATGTTCCAGGCACTGTTCTAGGTGTTGAGGATATAAAGAGTTTACAAACTAGCCAACATTTGCACCTTGAGGTGGTTTGGATTGTCCTCAGAAAATAGTAAAACCATGCGAGGCTCTTTTGGGTTTCTCTGGAAGTTCCAAAAATAGGCCTGTCTTTGTGTTTTCCCTGATGTACTAAATAAGAAAGCAGTGGAGAATGTCAGTGTGTTCCTTTCTTGTGTATCTCCTGGATTTTGCCTGTACTTGGTACCAACCACCTCCATATGCCAAAGTGTTACAATAAGGACTAAATCTGTGCTGTGAAGACCTTTTGGGTCAGGGACTCCTAATCTTTTTTGTGTCGTGGACCCCTTTGGCAGCCTGGTGATGCCTGTGACCCCTTCTCAAAAAATGATTTTTAAGGAATAAAATAACATACATGGGAAAGCATTTATAGGAAAGCAATAATTTAAAGGAAAGCAATTATATTGAAATACAATTATTAAAATATTTTTAAAAGCAAATTCATGAACCTCAGGTAAAGATCTGCTTTTGAGACAGTTTTGACTGCATTTTGGATATGACACTGGTTTTTAAGACCCTATTCTACTGCTCTGACAGTGTATTTTTTTTTTTTTGAAGGGCGATTGGGGTTAAGTAACTTGTCAAGGTCACATGGCTAGGTTTTTGTTTTGTGTGTGTTAAGTGTCCGAGGCCGGATCCAAACTCAGGTCCTTCTGACTCCAGGGCCGGCGCTCTACTCACTGTGCCACCTAGCCACCCTGTTGACAGTGTATTTTGAGAGCCCAACTGCTATAGTTTTGCCAGAAAATCATGAAAACTGTCCCTTATTTATCTATCACTTTAGAGGATCAGATAAAGGTTGCTCACAATCTCAAAGACCAATTTCAATAGCCACATAACAAGAACTAATATCTAAATATGTAGTGCTTAAAAAGCACTTTTCCCACAACTTTGTGAGGTAAGGAGTGAAGGAGTTATTCCTGTTTTACAAAGAAAAAAACTGACTTACCACCTGGGTGTTTTCCCAGACTAGTCATGTCACAAGGGTCAAACCTACTTCAAATGCCTTCACTACAGTGATCACCTACTTTCCAGAGCCTTCTATAATATCTCCTCACTTCTCACCTCAGTGGAAACATTGAGAAGTCTGTACCTCTGTGACAAATGAGGTGCAATTATCCTTCGAGATAGGAAGATTAAGAAAGGCTTGCCCTAGAATCTGTAGTTCCTTTTGTGAAGAGAGTAAGTCTCCTAATGGAAAAATATGAGCAGGTTTAATAAGCATTCTTGGACATTTACGGAGTTTTCCCAACACAAGCAGAATGTAGTTATAGCCATTCTGGGGCTTTAAGGGAGGGTTATTCATTGTTACTTTATTGATGATCTTTGCTAGTCTGAGAGACTTTTCTGGTCTGGTAATGATTCAGGTTGATAAATTTTTTCTAGAAAGGCTTATGTGAAGAATTAAAAGGCAGCATATCCTATGCCCAGAGACTTGTAGGTCTTAGCTGATACAGGCAGGCACCTATAATGCTGGAGAAAGAGTATATGATCACAAGGGGCCCAGAGGGTCATCAGAAAGTCCTGGCTTTGATGACTCAAGAATGGTCATACTGTGGTAGGCTCAAATCTCAGGTTCCTCTGATTATACTTCAGGAAGTATTTTTTTCCGGAAACAAAGACAGACTGAACACATGCAAGCCCTGATTGATACTGAGGCTTCAAAATATTATATATTCCATGGCTTAGTGGATAGGCTAAGGGGAAAAGAGGTGGATTTTAGTGGAAAAGTTTCCTGGATTAATCTAGCAAGGAAAGTCTTGGCCTAGATTTTTGCCTGTAGGCAGTTTGGATGGCCCACTGAGTGAGAGTAAGAACCGGATGAACCCAGGAGTCCTTGCTTTGTCTGGATTTCCTGAGAATGCTTTTCTAACATGTTTTCTGTATAACTAAAAGTTGGGGAAGCAGCTAGAAATGTGTATGTATGTATGTATGACTCTAGTAAAGGAAGGAAGGAGGGAGGGGAGAGGAAGAAGGAAGGAAGAAAAAAGGAAGAAAGGAAGTCTTTAGTATGTATCAAACTATTCATAGTAGCATTTTGGGGGGGGGGGTTGGTTTTTGGTTTTTTTTGCTTTTTGGAGGGCAATTGGGGGGTTAAGTAACTTGCCCAAGGTCACACAGCTAGGTTTTTGTTTGTGTGCGTTAAGTGTCTGAGGCCGGTTCCGAACTCAGGTCCTTCTGACTCCAGGGCTGGCGCTCTACTCACTGCGCCACCTAGCCGCCCCAATAGTAGCATTTTTGTAGGAGCAAAAGTACTGTAAGCAAAGCAGGTATCCATTTATTAGTGAATGACTGAACAAACTATTGTACAAATAATGGAATATTATTACACTGTTAGGAAATAGTGAATAAGAAAAATTCAGAGAAATGTGGAGATATTTGTATGACCTTATACAGAGTGTAGTAAGTAGAACCAGGAGAACAATATCAACAGTGACTATAATAATGTAAATTAAAAGAACGCTCAAGTGGAACAAAATTGATTAATCGTAAAAAAAACTAATTTTGGCCCCAGAGAAGAGACAGGAAATGTATCTATGTCCTTTTAATAGAGAAGTGGGGGCAACTACATATTCTGAATGTCGCATATCCTATAAGAAGTGGTAAGTTTTGTTTACCACATTTTGTTTTTTCTCTGTTACCAGGGAGGGTTACCTGGATGATATGTAGAGGTGGGGGTATCTGCAATGTATCTGGAAATGACCATGATATAAAAAAGGTACCAATAAGCAATTTTTAAAAAATCTATTTCCTTTCTATGAAAACCCTCATCAGGATCTATCCAATTTTTAAAAAAGAACATCTTACAGCTTTCTTCTGTATGTATGTGTGCAGGGGGTGGGTAGGGGGAGAGTATGGAAGTCAGTGGAGAGAATTAAATATAGCTCAAATACACTTCAATATAGCTGGGAATACTGTAGGAAAAAAAACAACCAAGAGAACTGGGAATATAAATGTTTTCACTCTGAGCTTCAAAATGTTCTCTTTTATAAATGGAGCCATTTCCCCTGATTCTTCTAAACCCGGACATAGCAAGGTGACCTAAGCTTTGAGTCTTTTTCTAACAACTCAGAGTATGTGCCCTGCTGACAATGGGCATAGCCCATCATTTCTATGGAATAAGGACAACATGGTTGGCATAGAAACAAGGTGGACAATCACACAAAAAATCCAGAGAGGGACTTCTACTCTTTCAAATTTCTTTCACATACATTATCTCCTTTGATTCTCACAATAGCCTCATGAGATAAATAGAAATGTTGTTCAGTCATTTTCAGTCATGTTCCACTCTTCAGGACCTCATTTGGGGTTTTCTTGGCAAAGATACCAGAGTGGTTTGCTATTACCTTCTCCAGCTCATTTTACAGATAAAGAAACAGAGGCAGAAAGGATTGAGTGACTTGCCCAAGGTCACACAAATAGTAAGTGTCTGAGGTCAGATTTGAACTCAGGACGATGAGTATTCCTGACTCCAGGCCCAGCCCTCTATCTACTGTGCCACCTAACTGCCCATATAGAAGTAGGTGCTATTACCTCCGTTGCACAGAGGAGCACAAAAGGCCTAAGATTAAACCATTTGGTCAGGGTCACAAAGTTATTGAGGAGTAGAGCTGGGAAAGTATCTAATACCCATTCAATGATAAAAGTTAAAGATTTATAGGGTTTGGAGGGACTCTTTCCTTCAAATTCCTTTATTTTATTTAAGGGCTCTAGTAGAACTCATTGCTTCATCAATGAGTATAAAGGTGTCTTCATCAGTAAGAAAATGATGAAACTACTCGTTTGGCTGGGGCCCCATTCATCCCCATTTCACCAGGGGTATTTCAGCCAATTCTCTATCTCTCTTGCATTTAGGTTTAAAGACGTTTATGTCCTAGCAAAGATCCCTTTCTGCTCTTCCCCTTGGATTCTGTTTCAAAATAACTAGACCTCCCAAGTCTAAGCTCTGTGATCAATTTGGAGAAATATCTTTGGCCTCCTCTTTGGGGAGACTTGATATGAAAAACAAATCTAGCAAACTCCTCTCAATGGACAAGTATGATTATATAGCGAAAAAATGCTCATAATGTTTCTCTGGGTCTGAAATGGTTTTGTTATTTGCAGGAAAATAGACCTTTCAAGGAGAATTACGGCCAAATACTCAGGTCTTCTATTTTTCACCTATTATATACTGAGAACACTAAAGTCATTCTCTTGCAGTTAATTGCAGTGATCATTCAGGTTTCCTTGTTTATGAAAGCAGCAGATCTGAAGTCAATGGACCAAGGTTCGAAACCTGCTTCCTCTACTAGCTATTTATGTGCCCTTACACAAGCCTTATGTCCAGAGGTATGCTGGTAAATGTTTAAAAACCAGGTGCATAGCACACTTTTAAATTTAGCCTGCATTAAACAATTTCTCCATCACTCTCTTGTTGTTTCAGTCAGTCTGACTCTCGGTGACCCCATTTGGAGTTTTCTTGGCAAAGATACTGGAATGGTTGGCCATTTCCTTCTACAGCTCATTTTACAGAGGAGGAACTAAGGCAAACAGGGTTAAGTGACTTGCCCAAGATCACACAGCTATAAGTGTCTGAGGCCAGATTTGAACTCAAGAAGATATCTTTCTGACTCCAGGCCCAGCACTTTATCCACTGTACCACCTAGCTGCCCTTCTTAAATCTGGACCAACAAAACAAGAAATCAATCCCCAATTTCTAGTTTGCTGTTGTCAGAGGCATAAATGCTCACATTAAATTGAACAATCTCTGGGGAGTTCTAGATGGCTCCAGCACATCCCTACACAAGTCCCTCACCTATAAAAATGAGGATTAGACTAGATAAATTAGAATAAATCAATCTAGATGATCCTTTTAGCACTGATTCTTGACAATATTCTCAATGTGCTGGCTCCCACTTATGAAACACTTTATAATACTCACTAATAATAATAAAATACTCACTAATAATAATAATGAAGCACTTTATAATAGCTCACATTTATTTAGTATTTTCCTTACAATAACCATGTGAGATATGCAGTACAATGATTTTTATCTCCACTTACAGATGAGGAAGCTGAAATTGTGAGAAATTATTTTCACACCCTCCACAATAAGCCTTAGCCACCCAATATCCTTCTACTTCTCTTTCATTTTTCCTCTGGATCTACTCCTGACTCTCTAGACTTCTTTCTCCACAATTTTTAATCAGCCTTTTAATCCTCAAAGGTCCCTCTATCCCTACAGCCTCCCCATGTTGGAAGATCATTTCACCCTGTGGTCCTGGGATTCATCAGTTCTGGTTGAAAATACTAAAATATGTGCCAAAATTCCTTCATTTCTTTCCAAGTTCTGCTCCTGGCTCTAGACTTCTTTCTCTATCCCCTGCCTCCTGTCCACTCTCTCAATTTCCTCAGCCTTTCCCCATTAGAATGGAAGCCCTTTAAGGTCAAGTTTTGTCTTTCTGTGTCCATCTATTCATATCTTCAGCACTCAGAATGGTGCTTAGCAGATCTAAATGCAGGGCTTCTTGCTCTAGAGGTAGTTATCAAATCTACACTACCAGTACTTCTAGAAAGTCAGATGTCCTATTGTTCTACTCACTATCCCTGTGATTTCCCAGAACACCCTTTCCTAGACACTTCCCCTTTTTTGTGATATCTCCCCTTATTAGAATGTAATCTTGAGGTCTTCCTTTTGTCTTTGTATCTTCAGAGTTTAGGACAGCACCTGGTACCAACTAAGCATTTAGCAAATGGGTTTGTTTGGTTTTTTTATTCATTCATTGGACCACAAACCTAGAGCTGGCATAGACTTCAGAATTCAATTCCTTCATTTTATATATGAGGAAACTGAGGCCCAAAAAGACTAAGTGACTTGCCCAAGGTCATAGAGATAGTAAGAATCAAAGGCAGGATTTGAAGCCAGGTCCTCTGACTTCAGATCATTCTCATTTCCCTGCCACCAGAATCTTGTACTCTGGCCCTGGCTCCCCAGGCGATGATAGATGAACTTTCACTTTATTTTGTCCTGAGCCAGGGCCCAGCCTTCTACCACTTCTATGAAGTCTCCTCATCTTCCTCCTTGCATGCTGTATTCTTCCATTATAATGTAAGCTTCTTGAGGGTAGGGACATTTTTGATTGTTTGTATTTGTAGCCCCAAAACTTACAGTCTCTGGCACTTACTAAAGTAAATGCTTTATTAGTATACTTGTCTATTTGTTTGTTCATTGGTGATCTCATCTGTTCCCATGGGTTTAATGTTTTCTCTTCCTGGAGTTTCATCAGCTGCCTCTTGGACATCTTGAACTAGAGATCTTGTAGAAATCTAAAACTCAATATGTCTAAAATTAAACTTATCATACTCTCCCCCACCCTCAATTCAAATCTACCCCTCTTCCAAATGTCCTTTCTCTGAACTTTCTTTTACTATTGAAAGTAGCAATCATGATCTCAGACAAAGCAAAAGCAAAAATAGACCTAATTAAAGGAAATGAGGGAAACTATTTCTTTTTTTTTTCTTTTTGGAGGGCGATTGGGGTTAAGTGACTTGCCCAAGGTCACACAGCTAGTTTGTGTGTGTGTGTGTGTGTTAAGTGTCTGAGGCCGGATAAGAACTTAGGTCCTCCTGACTCCAAGGCCAGTGGAGTGCTCTATTCACTGCGCCACCTAGCCACCGAGGGAAACTATTTCTTGATAAAAGGTACCATAGACAATGAAGTAATATCGAATTTTTTTCACAAGTTTCTTTGATAAAGGCCTCTTTTCTCAAATATATAGACAATGGAGTCAAATTTATAAAAATAAGTGATTCCCCAGTTGATAAATTGTAGAGGGATATGAAGTTTTTAGAAGACATCAAATCCATCTATAGTCATACAAAAATGCTCCAAATCACTATTGGCTAGAGAAATACAAATTAAAACATCTCTGAGATTCCATTTCACACCTATCAGAAATGACAAGTGCTAAAAGGGAGGAAGGAAAATAGGTACATTAATATTCTGTTGGTAGAGTTGTGAATTAGTCTAATCATTCTAGAGAACAATTTAAACTGAACTTAAAGGGTCATAAAATTGTACATACCCTTTGATACAGCAATCCCACAACTACGTCTGACCCAAAGAGAAAAATAAAAAGAAATATATGTACAAGAATATTTATAGCAGCTCATTTTGTGGTGGTAAAGAATTGGAAATTAAGGGGATGGCTCTCAATTGGAGAATGGCTGAAGAAGTCATGGCATATGATTGTGATGGAGAACTACTGTGCTTTAAGAAATGATGAGGAACATAGTTTCAGAAAAACATGGGAAGACATAGATGAACTGATGCAAATTAAAGTATAATTTTCTCCCTTTATTTTTCTTGCTTTTTTAAAATGGCTAATATGGAAATATGTTTTGCATGCTTTCACATGTATAATTGATATATTGCTTGCTTTCTCAGTGGTTGGAGAAGGCGCAGGAGGGATAGAATTTGGAACTCAAAATATAAAAGGAAAAGAATGTTTAAAATAAACAACAATTAAAAAAAAGAAAATTCCAAAGAACTCATGATGAAAAATGTTATCCATCTTTAGAGAAAGAACTCTAAATGCCAGTTGAAGTATAGTTTTCTCACTTTCTTTTTAAAAATGGCTACTATGGAAACATGTTTTACATGATTTCACATGTGTATTGCTTGCCTTCTTAATGGCTAGGGGAGGGGAGGAGAGAATTTGGAACTCAAAAAATTTGTTTAAGAAATATAAATAAATTATAATTTTTTGAAAGTTACACAGGCAAATATACTCTCCTGAACTCCATAGCTTTTCCGTAACAAGATTTCATCTGATTTCCTTGCTCTGTCTCCTATCAAGTCATTTAACCCCAATTGCCCTCCAAAAAAAAAAGCAAAAGAAAGGAAGGAAGGAAGGAAGGAAATAAAGAAACAAGAAACAAAGAAAGAAATCTAGCCAGTAAACCCCAAGTTAAGTGGGAAGCTTCTGACCATGAAAATTTACCTTCCTTTGGAGAGGAAAAGGAGAGGGAAAGGGAGAGGATGAGTTGAATTACCTAACTAAAGTCCTCCCTCACTCAAATCAAAATCAACTGCAAGTCTTTTCCCTGATGCCATGGTCCTCTTTGAAAATGAAGGACAAACACAAACACCATCTCAGAGACCCAGGCTCTCCCACCATTTAACCTCTGCCTCCAGGCAATCTCAGAGTAAAACAGAGGCTTCCTGCTCTCCTTAGGGTTTTTGGCTACTGTTACTTGTGCTCCAGCCCCACAAATCAACTCCCCTTTCTCTTTGATTGCGTAACAGAAAGCCTTCCTGTCTCACTACAGGGATGACAAACAGGTATCAGGTTTAAATTCAAAATCATAATCTCAAGCTCCCTGACCCAACTTTCTATGACACTCAAGAGTCCTTCAAGGATCAGCTCTGTTTCAGCTGCCTTTTTCCACTTCCTCTCCCTTCTGATCACTCAGCTTTTCTCATTCCCTCCCTCAAAAATGCTATAACATTGGAAGTCTGAACAATGTAATCTAGCTTCTGATTACAATTAGTTTCAGGTTGCATGCTGTTTCATACAAATTAGTATTATTTCCTTAACCAAACTGTAGACTTCTTGAGGGAAAGAACCAGGTTGTATATGTATGTCTATATCTCTTTATATCTATATTTATATAGAGATATCTAATATGCATATATGTATATGTACATATATGTGTATATATGTATGTATGTTATATATGTATTTTTTTCAGAGAACCAGTTATAAACATTTGCTATTACATGCCTAGAAGGAGTCATGTCTTCCAAAACTTGAAGCAAGGGCCTTTAAAGACAATTTGAGACCTTTTTCCAATTACTAGGCAAGATTATCCTGTGGTTAGGGAGATTAATGATTTTAGTCCATAGCTCTTCCCTCATTTTTAATATTAAAAAAAAAAAACTGCTGGTTTTTGCTCTTGGTTCCCCTCCTTTGGAATATCTAATGGCCTAGTTTGCTTTTCCTCTATTGTCACTAAGATAGTTTCTGTTGGCTTGGTCTTTGGGAAGTTATTTTATAAATTGATTGTCCTCATTCATTCATCCTCCATTCTATTGGATTTCCTTCCTCCGTCTTATAAATGTACTCATTTAATTAAATATTCTTATCACAACTGACCTAAGCAGTTATCTTTCGAACCCCAAAGGATTTTGTACTTGAGATAGCAAGGAAGTCGGAATGGGAATCATTTTTGACAGACCCAGGTGGAGATCTCACTTCTGTTGTTCACTTTGAAGATTGTTTTCAGAGAATAGAAAGAAAGGGGGAAACAAACAAATAAGCAAAAAAATCCTCAAGAGGCAGATTAGTTTAGCCCAGACAAAAAAGGTACCAATTGATATTTCAGCTGGAGGGCTTGACAGCAAAGTCAACTTGCAGCCAGCTGTCATAATGCCTTCTCTCCAGAACTTTGGTCTAACACTTTCAATGACTACTTTGAAGATCCTGGTATGGCAGGGGGATGTTCACGAGAGCTCAAGCAAGTCTTTTTGGGAAAGGGAAGGGAATAAGCATTTATGGCCTGCCGAAGATGTGCCAGACACTGTACTAAATGCTTTACAAATACTATCTCATTTAATTATCTTCTTGCAACAGAAGGGGGAAACTGGAGCAGAAGGAACTCTCCTAGAGGGTAATAATATGGATATGGAGAAGGGACCCAAAGGACCTCTAGTTGAATCCTTCTCATTTCACATTTGTGGAAACTATAGTCTATGGTGATTCAGTGGTTTGCTCAAGGATATACATTAATTAATACCAGGGATGGGACTCATGAACAGGCTTCCAATACCCGGATCAGCTCTTTTCCAGTTGGACAGCAGCATCTTACAAATTCTTCCTATGGCCTGGCCTCCAGATGATGAGTGGGCAGAGTACTTTCTATGCTCACCATAGAGAAAATTGAAGTCAATGATAATGGATATCTTCCAGCTCTTTTTAACTGAATTGAAATTTCTTTCAAGGTTTCTTGTGAATACAACAAATGAACTATTTTTGGGGAAAAATAAGTATAAAGGCATCCAAGAAACAAGCATTTATTAAATATTTTCTATGTGCCAAGCACTGGACTAAGCCCTTTACAAATATAATCTCATTTGATCCTCACAACAATGTATATGTAACCTGGGGCTCAACTCCATTTGCATAAGACTCTTCTCATTGGTGGAATAGAGCATTCTAGATTGTATTTTAGAAATTTTATAGTGCTTTCAAGCTGGGCCTCTGCATACATTTAAAAATCTTTTAAATAATATTTTCTTGATGTGCTATATAACTAAGAATCATGGAAAGCTATGGTTTCTGAAGAATCAAAATTGTTTCCATTAATCAAAAGGTAATGGAAAGACAAATGGTGGGTATATGTATACTATATAGTTTATTACTATTGTGACTCATATACAAGAACTTTTCTAAAAGATATAATCAAAAAAATGTTTGATTGGAAAAGCAGGTAGGCTGGTCATTTAGCAAGGATGAGGAATAACAGATGGGAAGCCAAAATAGTGTGTTGATTTCTATCCATGAAATATTTAGTGACCTAGGAGAAAGTCTCTAGAGTTTTCAGTATTTCTTCTATGGAGGATTATAAAAGGGACAAGAATTATACTACATGAAAAGATGTGCTTGGATTATATTCTAAACCAATGGAAAGAATGCCTATATAACATCAGGGGTCCATTGAAGTGAGGAGGAGGGAGAAAAGGGACAAGTAATTATTGAGTATCCACTATATGCCAAGCTCTTAGCTAAGTACTTTACAAATATCATCCTCACAACAATGCTGAGAGGTAGGTGCTATTATTATCCTCACTTTGTAGTTGAAGAAACTGAGGCAAACAGATGTTAAGTGACTTGCTCAGGATCTTAGCCAAATTTGAATTTATGCCCAGCACTCAATCTACTACACTCCCTTCCCAGAAATTAGATTATCAGGTTAACAGAGATCATAGGAGATGGGACATAAAACAAATTAAGGTTGGGAAGGAGGGTCAGTTTGCAGAATACACAGTCCTTGGTTCAAATTTTTGGGTAATATGGGAGGGAAGCAAAGAAGGTGTGGGGGGAAGAGGTGCTGAAGCAGCATTTTGTGCCTCTCCAATCATCTCAAAACAAAGCCTCAAGAACTGCTTTCCAAAGAACTTTTCAGTTGCTGCTTGAAACCTCTTATTCCTTCTACTTGATATACTCTGCATTGGAGGGTGGGGAAAAAATAAGAGGCAGGTTAGCATGGCCCAGAAAAGAAAAGTAAGAATCTTCCTACTGTTGGAAGCAGAATAATAAAACATACAGTCAATTAAATAGACTGTGTGGCATTGTGATAGGAATGCTAGCTCTTATCTCCCCCAGGGACAGGGATGGAAATGTCTGGGAATGGGAAACTCTAAGAACCAAGATTCTTCCTCTGAAATCCAAGGCAGCCATGTACCTAGGTCCTCCCTAGCTCTCAGGGCCCCCATGGATTTCCCTGGAAATCAAAACTAAATGAAATCAAAAGCAGAGTCAGGTAGGGTTGTCTTGTGTATCTCCCTGGTCCCTCAGCCTTACTCTCTTTGGGTCTACCCTGATGTATTATTGGATCCCCCTGTACCTCCTTCCCATCCTAGCTGACTTGAACCATCCTAAACATATTAGGATATACATTATTTTAAAGTGCTCAGTGAATAATTCAGTAAATGGCTATCAATAATTGGGTTGTACATTCATTATTCACATTAACTGGGGCCTAGCTATAACAATAGTTAGCATTTATATAGAGCTTTAAGGTACATGTTATCTTATTTGATCCTTGGAGCAATGCTGCGAGGTATGTGCTAGTTCATCTTTATTTCTAACTTCAATCTACCACATTGCTTTTAGATTAGTTCTGCTTGTTCCTAGTGGAGGTTGGTGAGAACATCTGGTCCCCACACTCTGAATAATAACCATTATTGAAATACCCCAATCGCCTCTTCTCCAGGCACAGCAACTCTTATTTTGTCCCACCTCTCCCATCTTTGCTATTCTACAATATTTTCTTCATTCAGTACTTAACGAAATACTGTCTCAACTTGTTTTCTGATTATTTCCTGAGACTGGACCCTGTTCTTCCCAACTAGTCTGTAAGCTCTTCTAAGACAGGAAATATGGGTCTTCTCTTGTCTTACACTACCATGCCAACGACGAGGCTGGGCACTCAGTGTATGCTGAGTCTGTATGTGTGTGGTGAATTAATCTCTGGCTCTCTTCTGATCCAAATTCCTAGTTCTTCCTGTCTCTTTTTGATAGTTGTGCCTCAAAGTTTAAAAATAAAATAAAAACTAAAGTCTAAATTTTTTTAAATTTTAAAAAATCAGAGCAAAGCAGAGCATAGCTGACTGTGATGAGAGAGTTCTCTAGAAGTTCTTTTATCCTTAATTCTTACATCTGCTTCCCCAAGACATCCTTGATATTTGTTATCTGCAACATGGAAACATGACCAAGGAGAGCTCTCAGGCCTTGAGTCAAAGGAAAATCTCTGTTCTCAAGAGATTGCAGGGATCAGGGGCACCAGGTGCAATTTTCTCACGCTTAGATAGGCAAAGAAGAGAAATCATTATTTTTCATTTTAAATAGATCAATGAGCTAAACTAGGATTAGGCTAGTGCTCCATTAGGGTATTACTTGGGAAAAGATCAAGCTTTCTGTTTAAAATACAGATCTATCCTTCCCACATAGAATGACTGTGAAAAGGATAGGAAAGGCCACGAGGTTCTTACACGCTGTGTTACTTTCAGCCAGGTGGAGATAGCCAGCTCCAAGGCAAACACAAGGTAAGCAGAGATAGTACAAATGACCCCTGCAATTTATTTAACCTAGGAGTATATGCAGATCAGGACAACTAATGGCATAGGACAATGCTATCACCCAGTGACTTCCAACCTTTCCAAGTGTGAATACTCTTTTTTTTTTTGTAAACCTGGGACCCTCACGTAATAGTAATTTTACTATTGGTATCCACTGACTGTGAAAATACACCATGACAAAAAACTGCTATAAATTCAGTAAGACTTTTAAATGAATTTGTATTTTATTAATTATAATAGTATCTACATATATTTTTAAAATGTACACATATATGCATGACATTTATTTAATCTTCAGAAGGTATGTTTATTATTCCTGGACCCTATGTAATAACTCCCTAGCAGTTCTAGACTATAAATTAGGAAGCCCTGCTTTATCCCCAAGGAATGGAGCTGCCATGTTGGAATTAGGGATAGTGTCAAGCTATCCAAAGAGGGTACTTGAGGGCATTATAGGACCAATAGTCACAGCAGACAGAGTGTTGCCCATTCAACCTAGCAGGAAAGCCAGACCTGTAGCTAGTACCTTTCAAATCCCCCTAACTATCCTCTAACTAACTATTCCAGCATCTCTGACAATCCTAGAAACATCCCCAGAGATAGTAACCTGGGAGTTAGGCAAGGGAAAACCCCAGTTTCCTGAGGAAGCTGATTTCATGGCTAATTAACTCAGAAAATCAAAATTAAAAAATCATGCTGCCTAATTTTTTAAAAGCAAAGAAACAACACTCCTTGGTTTGCCAGGACATTATCCAGAGGGATGTTTTTATACTTCAAATAACAATAAGGTAGGAGTCTCCCTGGATTTTCTCTGCTGCATAGGAGCAGTAAACTTAAAGCAATTTCCCAAGACCAGACTGGAGAGAGAGAAGTAAACTCTGGCTGTTCTGTTTTCTATAGCAAATCTATAGCTTCTGGCTATTACATTCCTTACTTTATGTACTTACACATGTGCCTTCCAATGGTTTTCTTGGCCTCCAGCATGGCATCAACTGGATTTCATCCAATAGCTCCAAGAAGGCAGGAACCACTTCTCTTTTATCAGAACCAGTGCTCTCCGAAGGCAGGCAAGCATCTCCTTGTGCCTTGATGTTGTGCTGACTTGCGCCTTCTTCTCTTCTGCCTAGGTTCCCATTGCAGGACTTAGCACACACTCATCCTGATTGACTGATATGGCCCTGATCTTCTTGTTGAATAATGAGATCATGAGATCATTCTGGGGAAGGGGTGGGGGTGGGAGGTCCTTGAGTTTTTGTTTGGCATGAAGGATGGTGTGATGTAAATGATCTCTGACCACAGGCAATAATTCCCTTGCAAAAAGTATAGGGAGGGATTTAAAGGTGAATTCCACACTTACCTTTTGAGATCACTTCTATATTTTTCAGTTACTTCCCTGATCATCCCGAATGTACCCCCTAGAGATCTGCCATCATCACTGAGATGAAAATTATCCAGCTAGTTGACAAAAGGGACTGATATTGGACCTGGATTCAAAAATGCCCGAGTTCTGTTTGTCTAATGCAAAATGGGAACAATAATAGCACCTATAGTTCCTACAAGGATTAAATAAGATAACTTGTACAATGCTTTGCAAATCTTAAAGCACTACGTAAATGTAAACTATTACTACAGCTAGTCCCAAACCATGTGGTTTGTACACGGAATGTACAACCCAGTTATTGACAGCCATTAAATGAATTGTCTCTCCACTGAGACATTGTACAAAATTAAATAGTTTGTCTGAAAGCTGGGGTCTGGGGTGAAGGAAACTATGGCCTGGGCACCCAGGCATTGCAAGTGTACAGACTCATTGCTTCCTGCTGGTAGATCTGTCTTGATCGAGCCTAGAAGTCTGAGTCTCCACTGCTCCTTTTGCTCTCTTAACAATCTGATTTTCGTTTCCTGGGTTGTACATCCATCTTCATCTTCTCCCCTGCATCTCCATCTGCCTGCTGCACATTTAAACGGATGACCTCATCTCAAACCCAGCATCCCCAAAGTGGAGCTCATCTTTTACCAGTTAACAAGTATTTATCAAGTCTTTGCTATGTTTCAATAAGGCATTGTGCAAAGTGTTAGGAATATAAAGAAAAGCAGAAACACAGTCCCTACCCCAAAAGAGTTTCTATTCTAATTTTCCTACAAACAAAACAATAACAGCAAATCCATCCCCTTACCATAAAGTTTGTGGGTTTGTTTCGTTAATGGTACCACCAGACGCTCTATCACTAAACTTTTAAATTCCAAGTCATCTTTGACTCTTGTCCCTCCCTCGTTATGCATATATAATTAATTATCAAGCACCATCAATTCTTTCTCTGTGGCTTACAAATAGAGGCCACTGTGGCTTCATGGTTAGAGAACAGCTTTCACTCTTCCCAGCTCACTCCTCCTCCCAGTAAGATCTGGGTTTAAGTGTTGCCTATGACAATAATATCCTCACAACTTAAAGTCACTTAAAGTCTCAAAGTCCCAGACAACTCTTTAATATTTAAGCTACAAATTATTATTAGTAGATGGACTTCTCTCATTGTATCCCAAAGAAATTGAAATCTTTCCTCTCCTTTCTCATTCTCACTTCTACTTTCACTAGTTCCACGGGCTCTCATCTCATTTTACCTAGACTATTGTAACAGCTTCCTAAATGGTCTTCCTCTCTCCAATCCATCCTTCATATCCAATACTTGAGTAATCTTTCTAAGGCATCATTGTGTTAGGTTAAATTTCTACACGGAGTGCTTCCCCAGTGCCTACTGAATCAAGTATAAAATACAGATTACCCTCTTGGTTTCATTCTGTCCTCTTTTTATCTCTATATCTTTGCTCATTTTGCCACTTAAAACTGAAAGGGATTTCTCCCCGGGGGTGCTTTAATAAGGGTTTAATAACTGGCACTCCAAGAAAAAAAAATACACACAACATACTTTTGAATTTAATTTGCATTAACATTTCCTCCATCACTTTCTTAAACCTAGAGTCAAGTCTAAACAACAAACAGAACAATAAATCAAGCCCTGGTTTGTAGTATTTGCTATAGTTTTCAAGGTGTAAATGCTCAAAATTTAATATACAAGTAAATTTAACTGAAAATTTAGCAATTGGGCTCTATGAGCATTTAGGAGCTGGCTCTGGTACACACACCCCTGCTTTCTGCTTACTCTCAATCTTTTCCTTGATGAAATTCCTGTCCCCGTCAAGGTCCAAATCAGGTTGAAGAGAATAATAGTTGAATAAGTGATCTGTGAATTGGCTCAAACCCCCCAAATCTTGTACTGACTCCACTTTCTATGTGATACACATATATAACATGTCTTCAATTGTGCTTTTATAGGCATGTGTTCCCTAGAAACGGATCCTCCTTGGTTCTTACCCTTCAGAAAGATGGTGGGCACCTATGACTTGCTTCCAATTTCTCTCTTGTCACCTTTCTTCAGAAATAATCAAACAAGGAGGATATAAATAGCAGTTTTCAATGGAAGAGATGAAAACTATCAATTGAGTCATATGAAAAAAATGTTCCAAATCATTAACTAGAGAAATGCAAATTAAAGCAATTTTCAGGTTCTACCTCATACCAATAAGACTGGCAAAGTTGACACAAAGGGAGAGTGACAAATCTAGAGAGACTACAGGAAAATTGGCACATTAATGCTCTGTTGACAGAATTATGAACTGATAAGTCTATTCTGGAAAGCAGTTTGGAGCTAATGACCCCCACCAAACTGAGTAAACTGGATATCTCCTATGAGTATTAACCACTGCTAGGCCTATATTCTCAAAGAGATCAAAGAAAGAAGGAAAGGACCTATATGTACAAAGCAAAATTATAGAAGCCCTTTTTGTGGTGACAGAGAGCTGAAAATTAATTCATCAATTGGGAAATAGATGAAGAAATTATGGTATATGAATTTGATGGAATACTGTTATGGTGGAAGAAATGATGAAAGGAAGGGATGTTTCAGAGAAACTTGGAAAGACTTGTATGAACTGACATAGAGTGAAGTGTACTGAACCTGGAGATCAATTTATACTTTAACAACATTGTAAAGACAAGAAACTTGGAATGACTTAAGAGCCATGATCTTGACCAACCATGATTCCAGTGGTTTAATAATAAGAATACTATCCATCTCCTGAAAGAGGGGTGATGGCCCCAAGATTCAGAATAAGATACATTTTTACTTGCCCAATATGGGGGTTTGTTTTGCATAACTACACATATTTTTTCATTTAAAAAAAATTAACCTGAAAGGTAGTCTTAACAAGACTAAATTACGTAATTAAACTAAGGTCAAACTTAGTGTCATTTATGTCCAACCCTGAAGTGGTCAATGAGTTTTTGTTTGGCATGAAGGATGGTGTGATATTCATTGCCTCTCCTTCACAAATAGAATTTATTAATCATTTTTAAATGTTGATTTATACACCTATGCAACAGCTTAAAATGAAACGAGGCAGGAACCTACCTTGCCGCATTCAGTGACATAGGGATAATTAGTAGTTTGCATGGGGGCATCTAGACCAAGGTAGGGGATTCTCACTGACTAACCACTCACCACTGCAACATGATATTCCTTCCCTTCAGGCATACTTCTTGCTCCAGTAAAACTAAAAAAGGAGTCAAGAGAGGGAAGTGAGTCACCTACATTTAGGAGAGCTGGTCATTTCCATTAGATTGTGTGTATCCTTCTAGCCTTATATAAGCATTTCTCGTGTGGTCATTTCCAATACTTTTATAATTCGAGCCTGAGTACTTCAGCTGGTTCATGAAGCTAAAAGACAGGCACCTCCTAGACTAAAGGTCTATTGTCAGGGAATGTCAGTGAATGCCGCAAGGTAGGCTCCTGCCTCATTTCATTTTAGACTGTGATATAGGTATATAAATCAACATTTTAAAAAATCATTAATAAGTTCTATTTGTGAAGGAGAAGCAATGACTATCACACCATCCTTCGTGCCAAACAAAAACTCACTGACCACTTCAAGGCTTCTCTCTTTGAAGCCTTCTTTTACCTGTCCCAGCCACTCCTTGGCTGAGGTGCTTGACGTTTTAATGAATGACTTGGATCAGGTCATAGATGGTTGGCATGTCACATTTGTAAGTGACACAAAGCTGGGAGAGATGGCTAAGATTATGGATGACAGAGCCAGGATCTAAAATATCTTTGACAGGTTAGAGTACTGGGCTAAATATATTAAGATGAAATTCCATAAAGATAAAACTTGGGCAAAAAAACCCCCATCAGTTTATAAATACAAGATAAGAAAGATATCATTTGATAGCAGTTTGCCTGAAAAAATATCTGGAAGGTTTAATGGACTCTAAGTTCAATCTGAGTCATTTATGCTAGGTGAGGGGACACAAAATCAAATGTGATCTTGGTCTGAATTAAGAGTGACATGACTTCCAGCAGGAAGAAAGTGATGGTCTTAGCTCCAGATCTCATCTAGACTATTATAGTCAATTCTAGATGCCACAGTTAGATAGGTAAACTAGAGTGTTCAGAGGAGGCTGCCATGATGGTGAAGGGCCATGAGTACATGCTGTTAAAATAGAAACCCCTGTGAACTGTTAAAATGGAATAAGTCTCTGGTCCCAAATGGGACCTAGAATGAACTAGAGTCTGATCGCAATTTACAAAGACCAGAAATGCATTTATTGCCTTGGGAGTTTGCAAGCTGGAGCAGTGAGGCAAGGTTCTCATCTGCTCAGAGGAGAGTTGGAAAGGGTGAAGTTTTTATTGGGAAGTCAGGTGGGAAATGGGATTTTAGGGAGAAGATATCTGTAAATACAATAAGTCAGAAAGCAGAATGTTTGCTGTTCTTTAGGTAAGTCAGAAACTAAGATGTCTGCTTCCCCTTAGATAATTCAGACACCAAGATGTTTGCTTTTTTTTCAGAGCTGGTCAAGGCTAGTTTCAGCAGCTGCAGGCATCTCTGAGTTCAACTGAAGTTTACTTCACAAAGGATCACTGGTATGTCAAGCAGCTCTGGGCATCAGAAGTCCTCTTGACTGGCAAGTTGTTGTGTTATTTTCCACTGTCTGTTTGCCCTATGAAAAAGAGAAATTCCAACTTATTTAATTGGTTAGGACAAGCATTACAGAGCCCGTGTTCACAATGTTATCTAAAGTAAATGGAAGGAACTACAAATAACTTAGAGGAAGGGAAGACAAGGCTTGAGGGTCTATCCAAAAGGGCCTATGTATGCTCAGTGTTATTCTACAGGTGGAAATAGGAGTAGTGGGTAGAAGTTGCAAAGAAGCAAAATTACACTTGATTACAAGAAAAATTTCATAATAATTAGAGCGGTCCAAAAGTCTAGTGGACTTTTTTTTTTAAAGCAATTGGGGTTAAGTAGCTTGCTCAAGGTTACACGGCTAGTCATTATTTATGTGTGGGTGCTCCTTTTCTGAGACCAGATTCGATCTCGGGTCATCCCAACTCCGAGGCCTGCGCTCTTACTCACTGCACCACCTAGCCGCCCCTCTAGTGAACTTTCTTGAGAAGTAGTGGGTTACCTCTAGTAGAGGTCTTCAGGCAGAGGTGAGATATCCATTTATTGGTTCTGTTATAGTTATCCCAAGTATCTCCTCTGTCTCCAACTCCTGGTGAAGAGGGAAGGGTGATAAGGAGGGGGGGAGGGTAAGTGGTTCTGCCAGGGATGCCTCCCTGGAATCCAGTCTGGAAGGAATTCACCAGGCTCAAGCAAACTTTGAAGCCGAAATTGTAAAGTTTATTGTTACGCTGTACTAAGACAGTGGGCTAGATTATTATGGAACCTGCAAACTCGCAGAGGCCACAGGCATAGTTTTAAGGGGTCAATTATGCTAACTAGGTGAGTAAGGGTGGGATCAGGGAGGAATTAAGGAGTGGTAGTGCTCAAAGGACCATACACTTTTAATATCAACTGCGCAGGTGTATTGCCCATGATTCACTGGGAAATAGCTCAAGGGAGGCTAGCTGGAGGTGTGGTTTTAGGCCTGACAAGTCACTAAAGAGTGCCCAGTCTGCCTCCCACCGAGGTCATCAGAGACAGTGTGGGTATATAATTGACTAAGGAGTTACCCTATAGATAAGGTATTGAAGAATTTATGGTGGGACTGGCCACTCTAACTAAGGGAGATAACATTTACATAACTTATTGTTTCAAGCAGAGATAAACAGGTCATGAGTTGTTGCTGGGCAGAGTGCTGGAAGGGGGAAGGGGCAGAGTCAATGCTCTGAGGCTGGGGGGGTGGAAATGTGATCTTACAGACTGCTTTTACAAATTGATTTTACAGACATAAATCCCAAAGCACCCCATTTACAAACTGATGTTACAGAATGATACTACAGACATATATACATCACAAGGACCCCATCACTGGGAGTCCCTTCATGCAGGAATTGGACTAGGTGATGGCTGGGGACCTGGCCAACTCTCAAATTTTGTTTTTTCTCTCAGTTAGATTGTAAATTCCTTGAGTACAGAAACTCTACCATTTTAACTGCTACTTCCCTAGCACATTTTTTGGGGTTCCTTGCACATAGTAAACACAATAAATATTTATAGTTCAGTCACATGTTGCGTGGGGAGGTAATACAATGTTGAGGAAGGAATATAGGACCCAGAGTCAGAGAAAGCCTGTGTTCAGATCCCATCTCTGCCCTTTACTAGTATTGTGGTCTTGGGCAAGTCACAGAAACTCAGTTTCTTTATCCCTAATATGAGAATTACAATAATCATTTCAAAGCCATCTACAAATGTGAGTTTAATTTTAAAGCATTTGACTTACAATAGCCTGTAAAGTATATGGTTGAAGTATTAACAGCATTTCAGAGATAAGGAAACATGAATTTGTAGTTGAGTGACTAGTCCATGGGCACAGAGGTATTACAGGTCAGAAGTGATTTTGGAACCCTTGCTTTCTTGCCTCAAAAACCCCAATGCATGGGGCAACTAGGTGGTGCAGTGAATAGAGCACTGGCCCTGGAGTCAGGGGGACCTGAGTTCAAATCCAGCCTCAGACACTTAACACAAAAACTAGCCATGTGACCTTGGGCCTCACTTAACCCCAATTGCCCTGCCCTCCCCCCTCCAAAAAGCAAAAAAAATACCAAAAATAAAAAAACCCCAATGTACTTTCCAATACACCAGGCTGTTCCTTTAATAATAATATTGAAAGTACCTAACTGATGGGCATGTTGTCTAAGTCAAATGATATAATGTGTACAAAATGCTTTCTTTTCTTTTTGATTATTATTATAAATAATAATTTTCAACAGGCTTATTATCAAGTAAAGATAAAAATAATGTAAAGCACTTGATGACTATATGAGCAGCATATAAATGCAGACTCTCATCATTTGCTGAATTGAACTGAACTCCCGACCTTGTTTAGCATTGGCTCTGTCTGCTTTCCCCAGAAGCCAAACCTGAATGACAGGGTGACAGTTCACAAGGCACGCTTTAACAAGCAGGCACCTGATTTCCACTATGCCCACACTGCTCAGCACCCACTGCCCTCAGGGAAAGGTGGAGGAACACCCAGGATGGAATGGGGATGGGGGGAAAGAAGGGAAAGATTAGAGCTGCCCTTTAAATGGTAAAACTAATCAGATCACTGGGGGTACCTTGGACAAATTGTTCCTTGACTCCAAAACTGTTTCTTTATTGTAAAATGAGGGGTTACATTTGATGAGTTCTGAGTTAGGAAGACCTGAGTTCAAATTTGGCCTCAGATTATGATCCTGGGTAAGTCACTTAACCTTTACCTCAGTTTCCTCATCTGTGGAAAATAATAGCACCTACCCACCCACCACCATCTCCCCCCCCCCCAACTCCACCCCCCGTGGAGGATCAAATATGATATTTGTAAATCTCTTAACAAAGAACCTGTTGCCTGTGGAGTACCTATAGGTGCTATCTAAATGAGAACTGTTATTATTATCAAAGAGATACCATATACGAATGTACTTTGAAGATGGAAAGTACCATAATTGTATTCAACATTTATTAGGGCCTACTAAGTTAGGCAGAGAGAGACAGCATGGAGTAATTGGAGTGAGATCTGACCTCAAAGCTAGGAGGACCTGCATTCAAATCCTGCCTCTAACACATTCCAGTTAAGCAATCCTGTTCTAGGTCAGTGGTATCAAACTCAAATAAAAACACAGGTCTAAGGATTCCTGTATGGTATGTTGACTTAGAAAACCATGCATTGACACTATCTGTGTTTTATTGTATTTTTATTTATTTTGTCAAATATTCCCCAATTACATTTTCATCTGGTTTGGGCAGCACTCAGGAGTATTGTGGGTCCTGATTTTGACACCTCTGCTCTAGGTGACTTTCTAGGATTGTAAATTGAACAGAGGATGCAGGTCTGTTATTAGTGGGGAATTTCCTCACCTGGGAGTTCCCTGTACCAATGACATCCCAGGTCCTGTCTCTATCACCATCCCAAAGGACTTTAAGTAGGGGTTCTTAAATTGGGGGATCCGTTAGTTTTTAAAATAGTTTGATAATTGTATTCCAATATAATTGCCTTCCTTTATGTTTTACATATAGGTTCCATGTGCTTTATTTTATGCATTTAAAAACATTATTCAGAGGAGTACACAGACTTAATTGGACTTCCAAAGAAGCCCACAACATAAAAAGGTTAAGAACCACTCCCCCTAGAAAGAAGTCATCAAAATTCAATCAATAGGGGCAGCTGGGTGGCATAGTGAATAGAGTACCGGTCCCAGAGTCAGGAGGACCTAAGTTCAAATCCAGCCTCAGACACTTGACACACTTACTAGTTGTGTGACCTTGGGCAAGTCACTTAACCCCAATTGCCTTGCTTCCCCCCTCCAAAAGAAAATTCAAGCATTAAGCACCAATTATGTGCCAGGCTGTTTGGTAATGGAGCTACAAAAATACCCTCAAGGAGCCTACAGTCTAAAGTTTGACTTCTAAATGCTCAAGCTCACAACACATAAAATATGAACAGGTTTTATTTACATAGGGAAGAATACAGAAAGGATTTGTACCTGTGCCCAAAGAAAGTAAAGAGAGACCCTTCCCTTCCAACCCACACTAGTAAAGATGTGAACAGTTTCCAAGGCTCACAATATTGCCCACTGAGAAGCAATGTCAGGGTTTGCTCCTCCCAGTTCCTCCCAGCTATTGCCCTCTGATCCCCACTGATATCTTCAGGGGCCCACCACCAGGATGCTCGTGTCTGTTCAGCTCTCCTTCTTTTATTTACCCTCCTGAACACATTCCTTCTCCTCAGGAGTTGGTGCTAGCTCTTGCTCAGCTGAACTCTGTAGAGGGATTGCCTTGGAAGCCTCTTCCTGCAGAACTTTAGGACTCAAATTGCCTTTCATTTTGTACACCAGGGTTCCACAATCTCATTCTATAAAGGGCCTCCTCTGGTAGTGTGATAATCTCTTTCTACTCACTCCCCACCATTACCTAGTCTCTAATTTTCACTTCTGATTGAGTTGGGGTTGTATAGGTCCTATCTCTAGATCCTGGGTGGAGTGCCTCCCCCTGGACATCTCCCACCAAATCTTGTTGGAATGGGTTGTGCTCTATTCCTTCTCTCCCACTTGTCTTCATAATCCCTGTCATCCCCCTGGTCCTTTACCCCCTGAGACCCATGGCTGGGGGAGAGGGCAAGCAACACTTCCAGCAAAAAAAAAAAAAAAAAATTAGTACAAGCAGCAAAGTAAGCCTTTACTCAAAAAGTCAGGTATGATTTTTATTCTTACTTTTGTTATTATAACAATGTCTCAGCAAGGAGAACCAGAACCTAAATTCCTTCCCTGGACAATGTTGAGGGCAGAGAGATGTCACTATCACAAATATCTTAATTATCTGGATGTGCCTCTCTGGGTCTGTTTGCCTGTTTAAAAAAGGAAGAGCTTGTACTAAATAATCTAGAAGGTCTCTACCAGCTCAAAATCATATCATTTCTTGTTCTGATGATTTGATTATCTCCTCTCTCTCACCTGACCCATGTAGGATCACCTGTTTCTCTGTTAGAGGTTTGTGTTGGAGGTTCCTTATAATCTTGGGCCCCAGACTGTCCTGGATTTTCTTTTCTTTAGTTCTGTGTGATTTCCTAGGACAGAGATTTATGCCTGTCCTTGGAGGAGCTCCAGACCCTAGTCTTGCATCCTGGCCATCAAAGCAGTGTTGCTGGAGCTGCAGGAGGTCATAGTTACACTCCTCTTGTTCTCATTTAAGCCAAGTCCGGGGCACAGCAAACCCCCCAGAAGTGTCTGCTAAGCCTTCACTGAGGACTTTCTGAGCACGAATATTTTACACTTCTGATCTGAACATTTTCCATCTCTGTTCAATGAAATGTCTGTACCAAGTCTGCAACAATGCCCCTCTCAGCTCTCTGGTTTCTTGTTCTACTCCCTTGTCTTTAAGATTCTCCAACATTTGGAGAATACTGCCATATTGTCTTGGTCCTGGAGTCTCTATATGGTGAGAGACTTGGTCAGTGAAGGCTCTGCTCCTCACTGACTTCTTCGGGCCTCTTTTCTCACCTGTTGCATCATCTCCCTTCCTTTGAATCAGGTCCCCAGTACCCCTGGATTGTTCTCTGCTGCCCATGTTTTCTCTGTTCTCCCAGGACAGTTCTTCCTTGATCCCCTTTCCATCAAAGCCTGTTCTCAGGAAACAATCAGGCAGAAGTGTCAAACCTAATAACACATTCAGCCTTGCTACAGTGTGTGCATTTTAATCAAACACAAAGCCCAAGTTTGGGTTTAAACTAGTTGGGGAGTTTTATCTTCCTAGAGCTGGTGCGTAATCAAGCTTCTAACCCAATTTGGGGATATTTTTCAGTATTGTTGCATAGGTGAGAGAGAAGTGACCTAAGGGCAAGTAGGGATGTGGATGAACTCCCACTGGCTTAGTGCCTTCATATCAAATACTAGATATACAAAAGACCATTAAAAAAAGAAAAGACCAAATAGTGAATAACCTATTTATCCGAGCAAAACAACAAACAGAAATTGGAGGACTTCTATAGCAGGACATGAGGTAATATCTCCACTATAATTGAACAGAAGGGTCCGATCTCATCCAAGGAGGTTGACTTTTAGCAATCCATAGGGATGCAAAATTAGGAATCAGGAATGTTTGGGGGAGTCAATTTCCCCTCCATGCCTACTGCTTTTGTCTCTACCTCTCTGTCCCCAAGAGCATCTCTGGAACCCAAATCCAGGACTTATGCAATTATACTTCATCATGTACAAGTATTACCCAGTGTTGCATCTCCTAATACCGGGTCATACCTGCTCTGAATATGCAAAAGCCCACAAAATGCCCTAGGCTTGGTTGGAAACTGGCTAAAGAGTAAAGAAGGTATTTTGGGGAACCACTTCTTCATACCCCGATAAAGCTGATCATGTAATTAAATCCTAGTTCTGGGTCCCTCACAGCTCCATATATGACTCAGAGATAGACTTAGTCTTTCTGTTTCCCTTTCTAGAGATCTGGGTTTGAATCCAGGATTTGCTCATTCTAGGGACCCTCAGCAAGAGGCTTCACCTTTGTTTCCCCATCTGTAAAAAAGGTTGGGCTGGGCTGGATGGTCTCCAAAGTCTCTTTCTATTGTAATGAGAGTAATGGCTAACATTTATGCACTTTGGGATTTGAAAAGAGCTTTATGTATTTATTATCTTACTGATCCCTTAGAGCACTCCCGAAAGGAAGGTGCTATTGTTGTAACTATTTTACAAATGAGGACATTGAGGCATACAGCAGTTAAGTGATTTGCCCAGGGTCACATAACTAAGAAGTGGCTGAGATGGAATTTGAACTCAGGTCCTCCTGACTCCACATCCAGTGTTCTATCTACTGTGCAACTTTGTGGTATAGTGAATAGAGCACTGGGCCTGGAGTAAAAAAGACTCCTCTTTCTGAATTCCAATATGATGTCAGACACTTACTAGCTGTGTGACCCTGGGCAAGTCACTTAACTCTGCCTCAATTTCCTCATCTGTAAAATAAGCTGGAGAAGAAAATGGCAAGCCACTTGAGTATCTTTGCCAAGAAAACCCCAAAAGGGATCACAAAGAGTCAGACACAACTGAAATGAGCGAACAAAAACAACCTAAGATCTCAGGAGATACTATCTGCTCAAACCCACACTGCCTACTTTGAAGGGCTAATGCTCTCATTCAGATGTCATTCAGTCAGTAAATAAAACATCTATTAAATGGCTACTATGTATCAGGAACTGTGCTAAGGATACAAAGAAAAGTGAAAGACAGTCCCTGACCTCAAGGAGCTCACAATCTAATAGAGAAGACAAACAAAAAAAATACATATAAATAAATTATATAGAGGGAAAATAGGGAATAACTAACAGTGGGAGGGTACTAGAATTGAGAGGGCTTGGGAGAGTCTTCCTATGGAAGGTGGGATTTTAGCTGGAACTTGAAAGAAGCCAGGGAAACCAGGAAATAGGTATTTGGAAGATCATTGCAGGCATGGGGGATTGCTAGTGAAAATGCCTGAGTTGGGATATAGAGTGTCTTGTCTGAGAAACAGCAACAGCAAGGGAGATGGTGGCCCTGGATGGCCAAGTATGTGTGTACTGTAATGGGTGACATAACGAGACTGCAAAGCAGGGTGGAGCCCGGGTCATGAGGAGTTTTAAAAGCTAAATAATGTTTTCTATTTTATCCTAGAGGTGATAGTGAATCCCTGGGGTAATTGAGTAAAGGATTGGAGGAAAGATGACATATACCTACAATTTGGGAAGAACACTTTGTCAGCTAAGGGTAAGTTGGACTAGAGTGGGCAGAAGCCTGAGGCAGGGAGACCAACCAGCAGGCTACTGCCATAGACCAGCTGGGAAATAATGAATGCGTGTACCAGAATGGCAGCAGCATCAGAAGAGACAAGGGGGTATATACAAGAGATGTTAGGAAGACCAAATCAACAGGACTTTCTAGAGATCTGGGTTTGAATCCAGGATTTGCTCATTCTCTATGTGACCTTCAGCAAGAGACTTCACCCTTGTAAAGGCAAGGAATTAGAGATAGAGAGTGAGAGAGAGTGAGGAGTTGAAGATAACACCTAGATTGCAAGTCTGGGTAATTAGAAAGATGGTGATGTAATAAGCAACAGTCATTAGGAAGAATGGAGGATTTGGAGAGAAAGAGACCAATTTTGGATATGTTGAGTTATGATATCTACAGAACGTCTAGTTTGAGATGTAAGTCTGGAGGTGAGGAGAAATTTAGGGTTGGACAAATAGATCTGAGAATGATTAGCCATAGAGATGATAATTGAATCCACAGGGGCTAATATAATAAATTTTGGGGGGTCTATTTTGACCTTATAGACTCCCTTAAAGGGTCTTGGGAACTCTCAGGAGTCCCCAGACCATAGTTTGAGAATGACTGGTATGAAGGAAAAAGAGAAGAGGACCTCCAACAAAACTCTGGAGGACACCAGTGATTAGCAGGCATAGCCTGGATGAAGATCCAGCAAAGACTATGAAGGAGCAGGCATAGAGATATACAGAGATTTAGGGATGGAAAAAACTTTAGAGATCATCTGGTTTAACTCCATCATATCATATACAGCACATGCTCTGTACTCACTATCCCAACCCTGACTCCCTCAGGCAAGTCAGTTCCGTAGTGGATTTCTACTTTTCTTCTCAAGGTTCTAGAAGTAATCCCAAGGGTTTGGGAGTAGTTTTCTCTAGTTCTATAGTTTATGAGCCCCAATCAGTGTGTTTCTCCCATTAATTATCAGTTGATAATAACTAGTTAGTTTTTAGAAATAGGTATTTACTAAAGTAGTATAATAGGAATAGGTTGGTATGAAACTTGGTTTTAAACCAAAGGGGCACATACTGCCACAAGTACATATAGTATCCAAGAGAGAGTGGGCTCAAGCTAGGGTATCTATGGGAAGTATAAAATCTTTTGATCTTTCAAAATCACAAAGTCATTCCTCTGGTCAAAAATGAAGGGACAGGGGCGGCTAGGTGGCGCAGTGAATAGAGTGCTGGCCCTGGAGTCAGAAGGACCTGAGTTCGGAGCCGGCCTCTTGACACTTAATCCACACAAACAAAAACCTAGCCGTGTGACCTTGGGCAAGTTACTTAACCCCAATTGCCCTAAAGGGGCGGCTAGGTGGCGCAGTGAGTAAGAGCTCCGGCCTCGGAGTTGGGATGACCCGAGATCAGATCCGGCCTCAGAAAATGAGCACCCACGCATAAATAATGACTAGCCGTGTAACCTTGAGCAAGTTACTTAACCCCAATTGCTTTAAAAAAAAAAAATGAAGGGACAAGAGAGAGGCTTTTCTCCCCCAACCCCGAAGGATTTCTTGGCTAGAACTGCTTCCACTTCTGAACTAACCCAACACTTGAACATGTGATATTCTGGTCTAGGCCCTACTTGTCCAATCTCCTGATAGTTTAATGTTATACTGGAATAGAATGAGACATTTATAAGCCATTCAACAATTAACAAAAGGAGATTAACTTAACTATTACAGCATAGGCATGGAGGACCATTTGAGTTATTCAACTTAGCAAATTTCCTTACCTGAGTTGCCCATCGTGATCTAAGCTCCTGAGCATATGAGTCAAGCATCTGAGCATGCCTGGAGCTCCTTGTGGCTGTTTTGTACTCTGGTGGCCAGGAAATGATTTCAACAGCCTGAGGGTTTAGTCCTCTGAGTCAACCAATCCTTTTTATTTTTAAGCTTTTATTTAGTATTTTATTTTCCCCCAGATACATGTAAAAAACCCCACAATTTTTAACATTTGTTTTTAAAACTTTGAGTTCCAAATTCTCTCCCTTCCTCCTTCCCCACCTCCCCTCACTGAGAAGGCAAGCAATTTGATATAGGTTATACATATGTAGTCTTGCAAAACATTTCCATAATAGTCATGTTGTGAAAGAAAATGTAGACCAAAAAAGTATGCTTCAATCTGTATTTAGACACCATCGGTTCTTTCCCTGGGGATGGACAGCATTTTTCATCAAAAGTCCTTCAGAGTTGTCTTGGATCATTGTATTGCTGAGAATTGCCAAGTCGTTCAGAGCTGATCATCTTACAATATTGCTGTTACTTTGTCCATAGTACATTTCACTTTGCATCAGCCCATGTAGATCTCTGCAGGTTTTTTCTGAGAGTATCCTGTTCATCATTTCTTATAGTACAATAGTGTTCCATCATACTCACATACCACAACTTGTTCAGCCATTCCCCAATTGATGTTCTTCCCCTCGACTTCTAATTCTTTACCACCAGAAAAGAGCTGCTATAAATATTTTTGTACATATAGGTCCTTTTCCTTTTTGTTTTTTATCTCTTTTGAGATAGACCTAGTAATTGTATTGCTAGGTCAAAGAGTATGCATGGTTTTATAGCCCAATCTGCCCAGTTGTTGTGAAGATCAAATGAAATTATATTTACAGAAGTGCATAGTAGGTTCTATATAAATGCTTATTCCCTTCATTTAAGCTAAACAATTCTATGACACAGACACCAAAGCTGTTATTATCCCCAGTTTCAAGATGTGAGGCCTGAGAGAGATTACATAGCTTCCCCATTGTCACAGTTAACAAGTGTCAGAGGCAGGATTTGAATCCAGATGAAAGATCTTTTAGTCCAGCACTATCCACTGCACCATGCTGCCCTTTCATTGACTTGGAAACAATAAGCAAGATATATCCTAGCCTTCTTGTCTTCCTGATAAATGAAGGGCATTCTTTTCATCTTCCTACATACATGGTCCCTAAATCATTTCACCTGTCAAGTAATTGAAAAGCCTTTGGAATCAACTCATTCCAGAGAAACTGAATGCCCAGACAAAAATCTAAAACCAAAATGTAATTGGAGGACACTTGGTAGAGACATTGAAGGAAGTACCCATCAATTTACAAGCAGAAATCAGTGAGAGGAGGAATGGGGAAAACACTTGTTTTGTGGTTACTTATAAGGACAGAGCTAGCAGGCAGTTTGTGACAAGCTGTTCATTATTGCTCATTTAAGGGAAGCAGAAGGGAGGGAACGTCTTCATTCACCTGGGTATCAAAATCATAAACACTCTGTTCATAGGTTAAACTCTTCTTCCTGATCTCCATGTTCTTTGACCTATTCCTCATTTGCCCTGCAAAGTCTGTTTGATTCTAGTGATGACTCACATTCAAAGATTTACTCTAATATTGAACTGAGTCAGTATGAAACCTACTTCTGACACTAGCTGTATAACCCTAAACAAATCATTTAACATCTTTGGTCCTCAGTTTCCTTATATATCAAATGAGAGGTTTGGACTGGATGTCCTTTAGGTCCCCTCAATTTCTCAATCTGTAATTTTACAGTACTTTTACTCCCCCACCCCAAGCTTAGCACTCCAAATTTCCAGTGACTAATATTGTCTGACCATTCTGACCCTACTGGTCACATCTTGAGTGGGGACCTTCTAGCCATCAACTTTCCTGGCTCAGGAAGCTCCTGTATTGTATTCTGTTTTTCTAAAACAGGTCAAAAATCTGGCACAGAGGGAAAATGCAGTAGTGATGACACATCTCAACTACCTAGACCTATACTTTGAGTCTCATTCCAAGAAAATCGATACTTCTGACAACTTTGGTTACCCATTCACTCAGCAAACTTGTACTGTAAATCTCCTATGCACATAGCAACAAGACTGGCCTTGCTAGTGGGTATGTTAGGGAGCATCACCATACTATCACTGGTGGAGTGGAAAGAGGGATAGACCTGGGTTTCAATCATTTCTCTGCCATCATAACCTGTGTGACCTTAGGTAATTAGCTTCATCTTCTGGGGATTATGTAAAATGAAGGCTTTGGAATAACTTGTTGGATGCCTTCTGGTTCTAAACTGATGATGTTATGTGATTTGTAGGGGTGGCAGACAGAACTGCTTCCCACTCCCCAATTAATTCTACTGCCTATGATTTGATTAGTATCAAGACATTCCTTTGGGTCTCTAACTTTCACAGGAGCAAATAAAACAACAGAAGAGTAATAAGATGCTAAATAAAATTGGGGCAATTATTAAGATTTTTTGCTTTTCAAGAAAATCAATCTATCATGGTAGGAGATGGGTGGATGATGCCTTAGGTTATTAGTTACCATTTAATCTCTTAGCAGGGGTCAATTAGAAGCATATGAGAACATAGACCCAGAGCTTGCTTATAGCTTAGCTTGAAAGCTTAAAAATTTGATAAACAAACATGAAGGTATATTAATAGGCATTAATAGAGTCATGTGATATATCTTTTACTTTTGGGAGGGAGAGTGACTCACCATTTCCTTTATATGTACAAAATAATAAATGATGATGTCCTGTCTGGGAAAAACTGTGCCTAAATATTCAAATGATATCCTGAAGTATTTATTTTGAAGGTTTAGGATTAGTAGCCTTGGCATCAGGAGCCTTAGCACCAGAAAATTTGGGTTTGGCTGTCTTAGGGTCAATGGTCTTGGCATCCTTGCAATTGCTGGGCTTGGTGACCTTCAGCTTTGGACTTGAGGACCTTGGTGTCAAACTTGGTCACTTTTGGTCAGTAGAATTAGTGGATTGGTAACCTTAGGGTCTTTGGTTCTGACAACCTTCGAGTCAGGCGTGGTTGTCATGGAGCTTGGACATTTGGCAGCAGTCTTGAGGCTCATGGCAGCCTTTGGGTCAGAGGGCTTAGTGATCTTGGGCTTCAGGACCCTGAATTTGCAGACCTTGGTACTAATGACCTTGAGGTCTTCTACTCAAACATCAATGGCTTTGGCATGGTTATATTTCTTAGTAAATAATGTGTTTCTTACAAAATTGGGATCAAGACCTTTTAGACACTTGTACCTCTGTGACCTGGATTTCTTGATATCATTTTTATGATGTCATTTCTTGATGTCATTTGCAGGACTGGTTACTGGTGGTATGGTTCTTAGGTGTGGCCATATTTATAGTACCATCTAAACTTCCAGGCACTTCCTGGACCAGAAGAAATTCCTTCTACCTTCTGGAAGCCATGACAATCTGGAATTTCCTAAAATGTGTTTCATGGAGCCCTAATTGTCTGTGTAATGTAAGGGGCCTGTGAAAAAAATATCAGTTCTATTGGTATCTTCCCCTTTAAAGCATTAAATACAAAATTACGTACTTTAATGGACATACGATCTCATCTATATGGACATTCCTTCCAATGGTGCAGATCATAAGCCATCCATGTCTGCCGATCCCCATTGGCAAAGGGGAGGGGAGGCTTCTTCTAGGTCTCTCAGTATTAGGTCAATGCCATTATAGCACATAGGCTCTACTTGCACTTACTGACTGGCCGACTTCCTTTTCCAATGCACAATTCTCCATTATTATTCTTATTACCAATTCCAATTGTGTATCAATTAAATGGGGGATATGAAAATCACAAGATAATAGAATCTGTGTAAGAAAAGGTCCATTTTGTGCCAAAATTTCCCTGTACCCTTTGTGTTACACACACACACACACACACGCACGCACGCGTGCACGCATCATCAAGCCTATGAGCATTCTGGGGCAAATAAGTTTCAAAAGTACTTCCTTAACCCAATGGAATGACCTGAACAGGGCCAATTTCAAGCACTAGAGCTAGCTGAGTGGAGATTTGAAGGAGGGGTGGGGAGGAGAAGAAGGTGCCAGCACATTGCATGTATGTGGAACAGGATTTGCATGTGGTTTCTTTCCTGTGTACCCTCTGGTTACATGCCTCATTGTCCTCTGGAGGTCCTGGTGCTCAATGGAGAGCCAGCCTTTGGTAGGAAGACTGGACGTGTAGGGAGAAGGAGTCAAAGTATCCCAGTGTCTTCCTTTTCAAACTCTAATTAAAAAATAAATGTTTCATAGCTTTCATCTCCCTCAGAGGTACTTATAGTTAAATGATGGACCAATTAACCTGCTGGTGCACTTTTAATGCCAAAAAGTAGAGAAGAGGTTTTTCATTCCCTTTGCTTCCTACACACAATGATCTTGGACACATCTCTCCAAGTAGGGACATGCCGCCCCACAGTTCTTAGGACCCCAAATTAATGCCACCCATATGGGGCTAAGGAAGATATTCAGCTAGAACAAACAGAAGCTTGGCTGGCCCTAACAGCTTGCTGGGACTCTGAACCCCAGCAGTAACGAGCTGAAGGGGGAGGGAGGAAGCAGCTCACAGTCTGGTGAGAGTGAGTTAAGAGGATAGACAAAGTGACCTCTCTGGTCCCTTCCAACTCTAAGATTCTAAGAATGGAGAGCTCCCACCGGCAGGCTAGCAATAACCATGAACCTTCTAAATGGATGCCTTGCACTGACAAAATAAGAGCTCTGACTAAGAGATTCTCCCAGGAAAACAGTTCCATTTCAGGCTCTGCCTGGAAAATGGTGAGTAACTTCCTGGAGCAGCCAGAAAGAGAAAGAGCACACATCCTTCACGCGTCACCCTGTGAGCTCCCTGAGGGCAGGGACTATCTTCAGCCTCTTTTTGCATCTCCATCACTTAGCACAATGCTGGCACATAGTAGGTGCTTAATAAATATTTTTTGACTGGCTGAGAGCTAAGAAGCGATCTTAAAAGACTATCTCTAGTCCAACCCCTTTGTTTTACATATGAGGGAAACTGAGACCTAGAGGGTCTGGTAAGCAAGAGGGAGTCATTGGAGACTCTTGAGCGTGGGAATGATAAAATGAAAACCAGGCTAGGACAGGGAGAGAAAAGATCATGCATTTTAGAACTGAAACCCAGAGGTTTCAAAACTTGAAATGAATACAGATCGTTACACTGTTGATATCCCTGACTCAGATCTATGGTTCTTTCCTATTATAACAGGAAGAGGGGTACAGGGGCCGGGAGCAAGTTTGGGAGAAATGAGTGACATGTCTCCTAAGTGGCTCCAGGCTGGGCTTTAAAGAACACACTGACCTGGAAAATGCAAGGGACAATTGGTGATGGGGCCTTCTTTTCTCCCTCTCTACTGTGACTCTCAGTGCCAGAGGCTGTGAACACAGCTAAATCAGCTTCCTGCAAGCCACTGCAGCATACCAAAATGAATGCTTCCCTCTGGTCCCACCACCTCAAGTAAGGTTAAAAGGAAATCATCAGGGCAGGAAAGAGCGTAGTGGATGGAGTGATGAGTCTAGAGTCTGGCCTCAGACACACAGTGACCCTGGGAGAGTCACTTAAGCTCGGTTTGCCTCAGTTTCCTCAGCTGTAAGATGGAGATAATAATAGCACCTCACTCACAGGGTGGTTGTGATGATGGAGGGAGATACTGTTTATAAAGTACTTAGCACAGTACCTGGTACAGGGTAGGCACTTTGTTGTTGTTCAGTCATTTATTCACGTCCAACTCTTCATGACCCTGTGGACCATAGCATGATAAATACTGTCCATGTGGTTTTCTGGACAAAGATACTATAGTAGTTTGCCATTGCCTTCTCCAGCAGGTTAAGCAAGCAGAGATTAAGTGACTTGCCCAGGTTCACACAGGTAGTAAGTATCTGAGTCTGGGTTTGAACTCAGGTCTTTCCACTGAGCCACCTAGCTGCCTCCAGTAGGTGTTCGATAAATGTTTATTTGTTTTCCTTAACCATTCTGACCTGGACCATTCTGTCTCTTTTAGCTGTCTGTAGAAGAAAGATTCAGAACATTTAAGAAAAACTCAGGTCATTTTAAAGGAAAGAATAGAGGATAAAAATGAACAAGAGGAGGAAGATAGAGGCTAGAGAGGCAGAACAAGAGGGAAAATTTGAAACTTCTGATCACATCACTCCCTACTCCATAAACTCTAGGGGCTTCCCATGATCTCCAGGAGCAAATACAGAATGCTCAGTTTGGCCTTCAAAGCCCTTTATGACCCAGCCCTTTCCAACTTTTCCAGTCTTTTTATACCTTACTTCCCCATATGTACTTTTTGATCCAGTGACATTGGCCTCCTGGCTATTCCATGAGCAAAACACTCCATCTCTCTGCTCTGGGCATTTTCTCTGACTGTCTCTCATGCCTGGAATGCTCTTCTTCCTCCACTCTCACTACTGACCTCTTTGGATTCCTTTAAGTCCCAACAAAAAGCCCACCTTCTAAAGGAAGCCTTCCCTAACCCCTCTTCTAAAGGAAGCCTTCCCTCTATTAATTATCTCCTATACAACCTGTACAGAGCTTGCTTTGTACATATTTGTTCACATGTTGCCCCCATTAGATGGTAAGCTCCTTGAGGGCAAGAATTGTCTTTTGCCTCTTTGTATCCCCAGTGTGTAACATAGTGCCTGGTATATAGTAGGTGCTTAATAAATGTTGATTGATTGATCTCAGAGTTCATCTAGTCCTAGTCCCTCAGTTTTAGGCAAGGACACTAAATGCAAGGTAGATGTGAGGTAGTGTAATGAAGGAGAAGGAGGACAAACTTTAGAGCTACTGAACCCTGGGTTGGCTGTTTATCAACTGTGTGACTTTAGACAAGTCATTTCCACAGCTGGACTGTATATCTAACATTACCTTCCATCTGGACTGTATGTCTAACATTACCTAGTGGCACAGATGTAACCAGACCTTCTGCCTTAGTTGTGGTAATATCTAGGTTCCTTTCCCCAACAGGTTCCTGTGTGACCCTTGGTTAGAGCTATAAACAAAAATTCTGGCCCCTGAGGCAGACTTCTTTGAGCAAGAAATGAGAAGAGAAGGTCGCCTTAAATTAGAATCAAGCACATTTCGATATTACCACTAATTCTGAGCATACTTTTAAGTACAGGCATCCCTTGTAAATCTCTAGGCTGAATGCTGACTTGACATCATCCTACATGGGTATGGTCCTGAAAAAGAGATGGCTTGTCTCCCAGAAAACCCAACCTTCATCAAGGTCAATGACTCCTAATCCTCAAATCCCAAACTCCCAGTGGCTAGGAGGGGAGGCAGGAGGCATGGCAGTAAAATGATTCCCAAGAATGTAGGGGGGAAGTTGGCCCAGGGCTGGACAAAAGAGTGGAGTTAGCCACTCTTGTACCTCTTGGCTCAGGGGCTGCCATAAGGTAAAACCCTACTCACCCCACCCTTGTTATGGTTCTGGTCCTGGGGAGGTCTTTCCCACCCTCTATATCCCTAATCAAATTAATGTTTATAGATAGTCTAAGATGTTCTTAACCTGTGATCCACTGAGCCCTGCCCCCACTAAGGGATCCATGAGCAGATTACAGGGGGTCTATAAACTTGAGTAGATTACAGGGGGTCTATGAACTTGAATGGGAAAAAATTATACCTTCAGTTTCACTAACCTCTAATTGAAATTTAGCATTTCCTTCTAACATGAATGTAGGCAACAAACCAGAGTAATATTCAGCTAAACCAGGCTGACAAAGGGGCCTATGACAAAAAAGATTAAGCATCCCTGGTCTAAGAACTCTCTGGTCTTTTAGCATCCTCTGCCCCTTTTCCCCGACAGGATGAGAAGACGTGGAGGGGTTGCATTGTGCAAGACTGGATGGAATAACCAGCAGGGAAGAAATTGTCTGCATCCCTGCCATAGGGAATAGATGAGGGTATCTCTTCCAGAATCACAACAACAAAATGAAAAGGAAACCTATTCCTTCCTAGAACTGAGCAGTGAGGGCGATCATCAGGCCCATGCTTTAAACACTGGAGTGCTTTTAATCCCAAAACTGCTAAGGAGGGGGAAAGATTAATAACCTCGTCTGTCTTATGCAATTGCAAGCTTTCAGTTTATAGATGCAATGACCCTGCTCAATTTTACAGTGTGAGGAAACCCAAATGAGGGATGGGTTGCTACAGAAAATGGAACAATAACGCAGAGGTGATTTCACTAATTACACCAAAATGCTCCACATTTTCAGTTCTCAGCAAAATTCAATCAGCATTGGATTCTTCACCCCCTGCCCCAGTATCCTATCATTATGTTTGATGGAAACATTTCCTAGACAGAAAGCTAGTGCAGCAGCTTTGAATTGGAGTGTTGCCCTTCCCACCGAAGGAAAAAAATGACCCTATAGATGCATTGATTTGTAGAATAGACACTTTCTTGAAAATAATATGTAAATTAAGTTTATGAATATTGAATTCTAATTTCCCATTGCCTTTAATTGTAAAATTAAAGTTATGTTCCTAGGGGAAGGGAAATTGACTATAAAAGCTACTAAACACATCTGCTAAAAATAAGGGACATTTTTTTAAATGACAAAAGCAGTGTGGAATATTTCTAATAAAATATTAATTGCTCTACTCAAAATACCAAGCAAAACACTTAGAATTAGGCTTGCATTTGACAAAACAGCGTTAAGTTCCAAAGTAAAAACAATGTCCACTAGATAGATATTATACCTCTTTGCCCATAGCAAGAAAATAAACCCTGGTTATTCAGATCTTATATCCCAGTCCATCATGGAAGAATGAGGTTTTTAGAAACAAATAGACATTTGTGAATTGAATGCAGAGGAGATTTTGAAACCCAGCAAAAAAGCAATCATTCAAAATGGGACAGCAAATTAACAACTTAATCAGCATATCTACTGGCATGAAAGAGAAGAGATAGGAAACGGTATCATGTACTGAATGCACATCAAAGGAGGCCTCTGACAGAAATTCTCAAAATGTTAAAGGCTGAATTTCCCTGACACAAGGTATAGCTATGAGAGTGTTGTCTCTGAGTTGTGTCTCTAGAAAGAGGGGTGAACTGTATTATCACTTGAATGGTTTGGTCCAGTCCCATTTGTGACCAAGGGCACCCATCTGTCTGTTTGACAGATTTCTGTCTAGAATTAGGGATATATTCTTGTAATGAACTTTGTCTCTATAGGAAACTAATTGGCCCACGTAGGATGCAAAACTATGCCTTTGACCTTATTAACTCTTGAGCTAACCAACAATAGTATATCAGTAATGATACTTGCAGCTGCTGTGGAGGTGTAAGACCAATAACACCAGCACACAGGAGGACTGCCAGCACATGTTCTTTGATCTGCTTTTCTAAAAGAAAGACAGCTAGAGGGGAGAGGACAAGGGAGGAGTCTTTAGAGGGGAAGGTGAGAGAATAGATAAATAGGTAAATATAGAAGGGTGTTTAGATTTATGGGAATGGTAGGCAAGTCATAGGAGGGCAAGGTAGTGGGAGAAATAGAGAAGGCAGAAGGGATAGGAAACAAGAGATACAATCATACATAAAAAACAAAGATCAGGAGTAGAATAGATTTGGGAAAGTATACATTTATATGTGTATGTATGTTTGTATGTATATATCTATAGCTATAGAGAAACATAACTCAACTTTATTGTAGCCTTCTGGGGGGACGTTGGAGGGAGGGAAAAAAAGAGCAGAGTAAAAAAAGTGCACAGCAGAGAACAAAAGAAAACTCACAAGGAAGCAAAGATGGACAATTCTCAACACAACGAGTATTATTTATCCTACAGGCTTTCTTGAAATTAAAATCTATTGTTACACATTTTGAATCCTCTCATGTTCTGTGATGCACATGATGTGCTTTTTTCCTTTTTTCTCTAATTTTATATTTAAGTCCCAATATTTAAGTTTATGATATGTTTTTGTTCCTTTTCTCTATTCTGCATTTGTGTTCTGGTGTTTGATTCTAAAATAAAATTTTGAAGAAAAAAAAGGAGAGAAAAGAAAAGAAAGACAGCTTTAAAGGTGTTAATGATCTTACTTTAATTAACAGACAGATAAGGATATATAAGTAGTCCAAGAAAGAATCCAATAGACAGGGCCCCAATTGTCTAAACAGAGTAATAGATACCTAATCACCAGACCAGGAAGCACCAACATCTGGGTTGAAGGAGGGGAGGTCCTTAACAATGGCTACCCAGAGTCTTGTCTGGCCAAATCACAAAGAAACATTCTTCCCATGAGTCAGCCCCAAAGTAAAATACCAACCTCCCAGTATATACAGTTTTCACCTATTAGGCTCAGAGCTAGAAGGCATCATGACTCAGTGCCTAATTGGCTCAGTACCAAAAGGTGTGAAAGCCTTCCTGCAAGCAAGCCTCCCCCTAGGCAAGTTTCCATTAAGCAAGTTCCTCCCCCAAGACCATATAAATCTCCCTGAATCACTTGATGGACTCTGTGTGACTCAAGATGCATCACAGTTGTGAACTGAGCCTAAGTTCAAAATAGCAAGCCATCCGTTATTGAAATGCCCGTGTACCTTTAGACTTGGGAACACAGCTCCTGTGGGGAAAAAGGGACACATTTGGTCACACAGGCCAATTAATAGACATGGAAGATCTTATATTCCATTAACCCTACACATAGGACCAACTTTTCCCTCTTGATTTCCCTTCCCATCAATAACCTGCGAAGTCTCATCATTAGGGCTATTAAACTAAACCAGCTGTGGTGTTACTTACTTGTTTCATTTCTGTTTGCTCTTTATAACCCCATATAAGCTTTTCTTAGCAAAGATACTGGAGTGGTTTGCCATTTCCTTTTCCAGATCATTTTATAGATGAGGAAACTGAAGCAAACAGGGTTAAGTGACTTACTCAGGGTCACACAGTTAGCAAGTATCTGAGGCCAGATTTGAATTCAGGAAGATGAGTCTTCCTGACTGCAGGCCTGGTGCTCTATCTGCTATGCCACTTAGCTGGCCCAGTTGTACAACCCAGGAAAAGTACCTGGGAGCAGATCAGGACACACTGGAGAAGACACTGGGCCTATTGTCAAAAGTCCTGATTCTGCTACATAATTTGTGATTTGGGGCAAATCATTTAATATCTCTGGGCCTTGGTTTCCTTATTTATAAAAGAGGGGACTGGACTAGACCTTCCTTAAGATGGGGGTGCCCCTATAATATACTCTAACTCTTCTGAATTTTCTTTTAATCTTTGTGTACATGTGTAATTGTTATCAGCCAGAAAAGACTAATTTATGTTTTTTTGTCACTTAAATTTACTTCGTGTGTGCATTTCCATGTATTGACAGGGTCCACATGCTCATCGTTTTTTTCTATCTTTATTTTTTTTTATTTTTAATCTATCTCCCTATATGAAGACATTTAAGTCTTTTCCAATTTGGGGTTTGAGTTTCATTGGTTTTTTCTTTTCTATTTATAAATTGTGCTGCATTGAACATCTTTATATAAATTACTTTCTCCCATTTTGGATTTATTCCAAAAGATATATTTTCCAAAGTGGAATTGCTAGGTCAAAAGTCATGGACAGTTTTATAGCTCTGGTTATATATTGCCAGACATGTAATCTCCAGAAAGATTAAGAGGCAAGTCTAATGAGGTAGAAAGAACATCAAGCTTGGAGTCAAGAGGCCTGGGTTCTAATCCTGAATCTGAAAGTGATAGGCTATGTGACGGAGTGAAGGTCATTTTCTCCTTCAGGGCCTCAGTTTCTTTATCTGTCAAATGAGAGTAGATTAAATAATCTCTAAAATCTCTTCAAGCTCTATGTTTCTCATTGGCAGTACTACCAGTAAGGTATAAATGTGTCCTGTTCTTATACCATAGCTAACCCCGAGTTTGTCATTTTTATTTACTTTTTGCTATTTAAAAGGTATCTAAGAGTGCCTTGAAATCATTTAAATTCTTATTTCTTTTACTGTTAATTAGGTTAATCACTTTGCCCTTGTTTGCATTTCTTTGAGTCTGATTTTGCCCTTGGTTTCTTTTTATCAGGCGTTCAACAAATTCGTTCTGGAAGCTCCTGAAATTTCAGTTCTAAAAGCTGCAGATCTCAGAGCTGGAAGGAACCCCAGATACCATCTTGTCAAACTCCTATCTGAACAAAAATCTCCCCTATGTCACTACTTGAGAAGTAGTGATCCAGCTTTTCACGAAAACCCCTGGGGATGAAGAGCCCATAACCTCTGGAGACAGCCCATTCCACCTAGCTAATTGTCAGGACATTTTTTTTTCCATCAAGCCTAAACATACTCATTTATAATTTCTACCCATTGCTCCTAATTCTGACCTTTGATACTAAGCAGAATAAGTCTAGTGATTTCCCTGATTTCCTCTAAGTCTAAGCTAAAATCCCACCTTGTTCAAGAAGCCTTTGCTAGACCTCCTGCATCTTAATCCCTCCCTGTGACATTACTGCCATTTTATTGGGCATATATCTTATTTGTCCATAGTCATTAGCTTGCTGTTTCCCACATTTAACTGTAAACTCATTGAGAACAGAGATTTTTTTTTTACTTTCTTTGTTTCCTCAGCACTTAGTATAGAGCCTGGAACATAGTTGATGCTTACATTTTTGTTGACTTGACTTAACAAGTGATAGCCCTTCAAACACTTGAAGAGCTATCAGATATTAGAACTTCTATGTTTCCCACTACATTTTCCCTTCTCCAGGCTCAAAGTTCCTAACTTCTTCAGCTGATCTTAAATGCTATTATACCCAGTCTCCTCACCCTCCTGGATGCATTGACACTTGACAATCTCTTCTAAAACATGGCACCCTGAACTGAACATTGCCTCCCAGGGGTGATCATGACAGCTGCTTTCTTAGAACGTTTTAAACTCCTGGAATTAAAAAAAAAAAACAACAAGCTACAGTACCCTAGACACAGAATCTTCCCCTTGGCAAAATTATCAAGTTGGTGTATTCTGTCTTTAGCCCCTACTTTTTCAGTCTCTTTTGCCTCCCTTTCCCTCTAATTCCTAAGACCAGGCACAGATCTTTCCCAGCCCTGCAGCATCTTCCTGTGAGCAAGTTGTCAACTAATCTCCCTTTTTATTAACTGGGAAATGGCGTTAAAGTATGGCACTCTTCAGGCAATTTGCATTTAGTAGAGAATTCTTAGTCCTGAAGGAATAAGCTTCTGTGGCAAGGGAAGGCAGGAGTGGGGAGTCTGTCTAGTGAACATCAGATGTCACTTAACAGACAGCCACCTGGAAAGTCAGGGCGGCACAGTGGAAAGAAAAGTGAATTTGGAGTCAGGGAACCTAGATTCATATACTGGTTCTACTACTCACTACCTTTGTGACCTCAAATGAGTCACTTCACCCTTCATCCTGGCCTAAATTTTCCCATTTGTAAGATGAGAAAATTTGGTGAGATGTCATCTGAGGTCCCTTCCAGCTCTGGATTTATAGTCCCACTGTTTCTATGCATTAAGGACCACTGTGTCTGGATATGACATCAGTCTTTAATCTTCTTTGTTGATTACCCACCTGTACTGGACCTGGCGTCAGAATCTCTCAAGTGGAAATCCCAGCTCTGATACTGGTTACTAGTTATGTGACCTTAAGAAACTCATGAATACTCTCTGAGACTCAGTTTCCTCATCTATAAAATGAGGGTAATAATATACTATCTACCTAGGGTTACTAGGGAAAGGGTTACTACAAGGAAAGTACTTTATAAATCATAAAGCAAGAAAATATATGAGTTGCTACATTCACTAATTTTCTGCCAGTATGTTCTGTTTGTGTGATTGGTACTGCTCTTTAAAATGCAAGCCCCCTGGAGAGCAAAGATCCAAACTGCTAGAAGACTTTCATTGTATAGTGTGACCATACAGAGAAATTCAAACGACTAAGTGCTTTTTGATGATAATGATGCTGAAGGGGAAGCCAGGACCCTGCTGGAATTGCTTGTTTTCTAATAATGAGGCCACTTTAATCTTGGAAATGAGATGGAGACATGATGCCTGTCTGGGAAAGTTTGCAATAGGGACACTTTCTCTTACTCTCAAGCAAATCTGTACTAATAAAAATATATAAAAATGTTATTTGTGTATATTAATTTCCCAAATGGATTTTCATCCATTGCAATTCAGATACTTGCTCTGCCTTGCTGTTTCCAAATCCCAAGGATGCCTCAAGTCTCACAAAGGGCATGTCCTTAAGAGGCCCCTTGGGACAAAGAATAACTTGTATATATTCAAGGGGAAATGTGGAGAGAGAATAGGATATAAAGATGTGGGGTGGAGTCCCTCCCTTTACTCTTTAGCAAGTTCAGAACTCCTCAAGGGAGCCCCAAACTGCAGAGCTAGGAAGGATGAGAGAATTGTCTCTGCACTGATGGGCTTTCAGTCTGTCATAGTTAAGTGATGGATTAATACTCTGGTTTTTTTTTTTAGTAGTTCTTGTGAGGGAACTAAGTGAGAAGAGAAACATTTCAATTTTTGTTATTGTTTTTCTGAACAGGGATTATGCCCTAGACTTTGTGAGTGGTATGGGAGAGTGATAATCTTTAGGAAGAAAGAAAGAAGGAAGGAAGGAAGGAAAGAAGGAAGGAAGAAGGCAAGAAGAAAGGAAGGAAAGAAGGAAGGAAGGAAGGAAGGAAGGAAGGAAGGAAGGAAGGAAGGAAGGGAGGATATTTAGAATGTATAGGTTTGTTTATTAAACATTTGTTGCCATTTATTAACTTCATTATGGATCAGACATTGTACTTGGTAGGAGCACTATGCCAAGTTCTTAACTCACAGATTAGGATAGTTCTTCTTAAAAGGTATTGTAAACCATCCTTGGAGATGAATGGTTCCAGGTTTGTTGACAAAGCTTCTGGATAATTGACATAAATGCAAAATACCCTAGTGGTCTAAGTCTGCAGTTCCTCCCACAGGCTTCTGAACATCTAAACCACAGAGAGGCAGGGAAACTCCACCCAAGTGAATTAATGTATCCTTACTGAATCTTTTCCTTGCTTTGGCTAAGTAAACTTCCTTTTCTTTGCTATTAGATGTTGTATGAGGATCTTATTTCATTCTAATATGAACTATTAGATCAGTCTGAGTCAAACCTACAGCACACAGTCAGAGAGATCTCAGTCCAGGAAGGCTTGTTAGAGGAGAAAGACTTTCAAGAATAGCTTGACCAATGGAAGACAGACAAATCGGGTGGTTGTGGAAGGGTCCCAAGCATGCTATATGCCTTAAGAGAAGGCCTGAAGTCAGTTAGGCAACGACTAAAGGAAGATGAAGTTGAGTTCATTTCTCTGAAAGAGAAGGCTAATGGGGCATGCTGGGATTTCAGGAAAGGCAGAGAGAGCAGGGTATCTGAGGGTACCCTAGAGAAAAGCTTTTAAGATGAGAGTTGGATATAACCAGTACTGGCTCTGATAGTCATAGGATTTATAGATTCATATCTGAAGGGATTAGAGATCGGAGTCCAACCCCTTCATTTTATAGTTGTGGAAACTGAAGCTCAGAGAAGTACGGTGACTTGCCAAAGGTCACATAGTGTTGGACACAACTCCACTTTCCCCTTCCCTTCCCTTCATTTGTAAAGCAGACAACTCTATCTTTCCCCTTCCCTTCATTAATTTGTAAAACAGACAACTCTACCTTCCCCTCCCCTAATCGTTCTGTAAACAAGCACAATCCCCACCCCTCTCCTCCCCCTAATTAATCCATGGGCAGGAGTTTCAGCCTAGGATTTCCCCCTGTCGGGAAATTCAAATGTACACTGACCAATCACTGTAATTTCAGCTTACATCACTGTAGTTTTAGCTTACCATAACCTGGCTATGGAACCTCTGTAAAAAACGGGCACACTGTCTGTGACAAACCACTGTCTGATTTGGGTGACCATGCACCCCGAAAGTCCTGTGGTAATAAAATCCACTTTTTAAATTTAATCTAGGGGATCTTCTGCCTCACTTTATTGGGGTATAACAACAGCTAGTAAGTGTCTGAGGCAGGATTCAAACCCAAGTTTCTTCACTCCAAGTCTTGTGTTCTATCCAGTAGGCCAACCTGCTTCTAGGCCAACCTGCTTCTTCCGCTACCTCTCCAATCTAATTCCTTGCCATTCTTCTAGGTGCAAGATTTGAACTGCACCAAATCTCATCTTCTCCAGGAAGCCTTCTCTTCTAGGCCTCATTGATCTCCCTGTAGCATTTAAATCATTTACCTGATTCTTGTCTTGTACTTGGTTTTGTGGGAAATGCTTCCTTATATAATAATAATAATTTTGGAAATTTGGAAAACTTATTATTATTATACTGTTTAAGTCTAACTGGATATTGTTTGAACCTAGAATGTCACTTTGACCTCAATAACTATCCAGAAATGCCAAAAATGGCTACAAGGAATTTGGAGTTCCTCCAGGACCCATATCTACCCAAAGCACACTCATTTTGGAGAGCACTCAAGCTTATTTTGGGTTCCCCTTATATCTTGGCTTTGCCCAAATTTTATTGAATGTTTACATTTACTAACACCCATTTCAATCCACCTTGCTTTCAGGTTGCTCTCTTAGAAAAATTGATTGTGTATATGAAGTTCATGTGTGGACACCCTAAATCCTAATAATATAATTTTTCAGAGCCTAGATGACAGTGAGTCACACCTCCTTTCCAGCTTGCTCTTCTCTATCATAAATTTCTTTCTAAAACTATTTCAGATTTGGAGTTCATTCTCATGAACAACAATTTGTATTTTTTTCTTCTTCATTCTAAGGTTCTTGAGGAAAAGAACTGTTTTTAATTTTCTTTTATCTTGAAGAGTTGTTAGCTCCACAGAAGCATATTGCAATTATTCTATAGAGATCTAAAGAAAGAAGGGAGAAAGGAAGGGAGGAAGGAAGAAAGAAAGGAATGAAGGAAGGAAGGAAGGAAGGAAGGAAGGAAGGAAGGAAGGAAGGAAGGAAAAGAGGGAGGGAAGGAGGGAGGGAGGAAAATTATTTGAGAAGAAGGCTTTTTAGAAAGAAAGGATGAGTAGATGGGAATCCTACTGAATCCTCTTTGATCTCAATGTTTCAAAATGTGACTGAATAAATTAATTAATTCTCAGGACAGTTAGGAGGCACAGTGAATAGAGCACCAGCCCTGGAGTCAGTAGGACCTGATTTCAAATCTGACCTTAGACACTTAACACTTACTAGCCATGTGACCTTGGGCAAGTCACTTAACCCCAATTGCCCTGCCTTCTCCCTCCAAAAGAAGCAAAAAAAAAAAAATTTTTTTTTCCCTTTCAAATTCTTCCTACTCAGGCTAAAGTTGAGCAAGGTTGGGGAAGGGAAGGTTGCAGGGAAGTCTTGCCTGTATTTCAGCATTTATCTGGGTCATCCCCCTGGTTCAAAGAGATGATGATGAGGGAGAGAGATTCCTAAGGCACTGTGTGAGACCTTGGCCTTCCTGCTAAGGAAGGCTCTCAAAATAATACTCTGCTAATTTAATGTAGTATTTGTGTTGCTTCTCCCAGCTCAGGCCAATTTCCAGCCCAGAGGAAGGGGAGAACAAACATCAGAGACAATTTCCTCATTATTTGATGAATCCTGGCAGTTATCTGTGTCGGTTGATATCATGGCTGAGGAAGGCTCTGTCCCTGCTGGAATAAATCTCATTCACAGAGGTGTTTGATGACAGCTTGTGCCTCCAGCCAGTTCCCCTAATGAACCATACTTAACCACAGCTCTCAGGCCCATTTTTCTGCCTGGCTACCTTTGGAATATGTGCCTGAGAGCAAGAAAATGGTCTGGATGAGTGTCTCGTTCTTATCCAATCAGTTTGAAGGACTAGAGTAGGAGGTAGGTGGGAGGGTGGGGAACTAGGATGAAAGTTGTGGTATCAGGATCCATGTATCCCACACAGGAGTGATGCACAGTAATGGGAATGTAAATTTAAGATCTTCCCTTCCCCTAGGCCCTTTAATAGGCTTAAGTGCACCTGGAGCCTGTGTCTGGAGGCTTGTTTTTCAGGAGATACTTTCTGACTGGGGAGTGGGTCAAGAGGGTTGTTACATTTTCTGAGCCAAGAGAAGTCTATATAAACCCTGAGGTGAGGCTTTGTTTTGGGGCTCACTTTTAAGAAGTGTTGTATGTTTTGACCAGACTCTGGAGACTCTGGGCAGCCGTTGAGAGCTCCCTGGCTTTGAAAAACCCAGATGTTGATAGTTCCCTCTCTGGTAACTGACTAGGTATGAATGTAATGGTTGGACAGTAGGAGGCCTGTCTGCTTAATCTGTTAGTTTCTCTGTCTTCTTGTAATTTCTGCTTGTAACCTCTGTATACTCTGGGGTGATGACTTTTTCCCCTCAATTAGGTAAATGGTATGTTTGATTGATTAAAGCAAGATTGCTAACCCATTTTGAGTTAATTTCCTTTAGAAAAGCAGATTTAAGAACCTTTGTTGGCAGTCACCCTGGGGATGCTAGGGTGCTTGCTTGCTACATATACATTCCTGCTGTTTTATCCTAAGTCGCTCCAGTCCCTCCCCCACCTCCATCAGTCACTTCCTCCCTATCCTTACAATATCTTCTTGGTTTCTCTGTATCTATTTTCTATCCATCCTCCAAGGTCTTCCTCAAGAATCTTAGAGGCATAAATGTCAGAACTGGAAGGGGCTGAAAGAATGTCTAATAAAACATCCTCATTTTGCAGGTGAAGAAATTACTGTTTCCAGGAAAACCCTGCTGACACACCAGTCCAAAATTATGTCTTCCTCCACAAAACTACACATTTAACACATGGCCTGTGTTTCCTTATGAGAGTTATATCTCCTTGACTTGAAGTCTGTCAATCAATAGCATTTATTAAGCACTTAATATGTATGCATTGTAGTAGGTCATAGGTATACAGAGAGAGAGAGAGAGAGAGAGAGAGAGAGAGAGAGAGAGAGGAAAAGCTCTCAAGAAGTTATATGTATATGTGCATATACAGGGCATAGGTGCCATAATGTCTACAAAAATGTTTAGTGTTTTGGTCTCATTTTTTTTTTTAAGAAATTGGGGTTAAGTAACTTGCTCAAGGTTACACGGCTACTCATTATTTGTGTGTGGGTGCTCATTTTCTGAGGCTGGATTTGATCTCGGGTCATCCCAACTCCGAGGCCGGCGCTCTTACTCACCGTGCCACCTAGCTGCCCCTTTTAGGGCAATTGGGGTTAAGTAACTTGCCCAAGGTCACATGGCTAGGTTTTTGTTTGTGTGGGTTAAGTGTCTGAGGCCGGATCCGAACTCAGGTCTTTCTGACTCCAGGGCCGGTGCTCTACTCACTGCGTCACCTAGCCTCCCCTTTGGTCTCATTTTTAAAAGTTTAGTTGTCAATTTTTTAAATTAAATATAGTAAAGTTTTAGTTTCTTTAGTTTGATGGATAAAAATAATATCCTTAATGACTGGACCTTCAATAAATATTTGGTCACCTTTTAAAATATTCTCCGGGTGTACATCCTAATGAAATGTGCCATGTACAATTACAAGCGTTTTGTGGTCCTGTACCCCATCTAGGCTGTATGCTGTGTATATCACACTCCTTTGAATCTCCCCCACAGTGCCAAAAAAGGCACTCAAGAAGTATTTGTTGAATGAATGAATGAATGAATGAGCTGTTCAGTAATAGAATTAGAATGAACTAAAGAGACGACAATGTAACAGATTTAGATAATAGATTTAGAGCTGGAGGAGACCAAAACTGTCGTTTAATTCAACCCCCTCGTTTTTATAGATGAAGAAACTGAAAAGCATTCTTTTTTTTTTTTTTTGCTTTTTGGAGGGGCAATTGGGTATTAGTGACTTGCTCAAGGTCACATGGCTAGTTTTGTGTTAATGTCTGAGGCCAGATTTGAACTCAGGTCCTCCTTATTGACTCCAGGGCGAATGCTCTATTCACTGCGCCACTTAGCTGCCCCCAAAAGCATTCATTTTAGCATTCAAAAACCTGCATTAAAATTACAGTTAAGGTATTTACTGCCTTTGAGAACTTGACCAAGGTACTAGACCTCACTAAGTTACTTTTTTCTCAACTATAAAATGAAAGTTGTGGAATGGGTGAGCTCTAAACTCCCTTCCATTTGTAAATTCTATAAGCCTATTACATTTTTCCCTAACTTTTTTAGTTAGGATTCAAAACTGGCCAAATTTTGGACCTAAAGATCAATGATTAATCGATTTAAACCTGGAATTTGGTCTTTAGAAGAGTACCACTATTCTGTCTTCAGCTCTATTCTGTTAAAAATTCTTATCAATGTCTTGAATGAAGGCACGAAGGATATGCCTATCTTTTGAAGAGATTATGAAGTAGAAAGGGATAAGTAAAACATCAGATGGCAGAATTAGGATCCCAAAAGATATTGGCAAGCTAGAATAACAGGTTGAATCTAATAAGATGTTTTAAATAGTAAAATATATTTTACTATATTTGTAAATACATAATACAATGTAATAAATATATTTATAGATATAAAATAATATATTTACTATATTATGTCCTTATGACTTCGTTTGAGAGTTCACAGGGATTTGGGGGGTCAGGAGAGCTGGTCCAGATTGGATGCTCTATAGGCATCTCAAACTCAAAAGGTCCAAAACAGAAGCCAGTATCTTTCCTCCCAAATTTTTTTTTATTCTTAACTTCTCTGTTCCTATCAGTCTTCTGGTTATCAAACTCTTAAGATCTTCACTCTTCATCCTCTCCATCCCCTCTCCATCTAGTTATTTGCCAGGTCTTATCAACCCTACCTCTACAACATCTCTAGAATCTGACCTCTTCTCCCCTCTTAGATGACTAGCACTTTAGTCCACACCCTGGTCACATCTTTCCTTCACTATTGCAGTAGATTAATTGGTCTCCCTGTCTCAAGTCTCTACCCTCCTTAGTCTGTGTTCCACATAGCTGCCAAAGTCATATTCCTCAAATATACGAAGTCAGTACTCTGTTCAGAAAGTTCCCTCTTGCTTCAAGGTTAAAAGATTAAGCTCTCCTATTTGTTTAGGTATTAAAATGGATAGAATAACTGGGCCTGGAGTCAGGAGGAGCCAAGTTCAAATCCAGCCTCACACACTTACTAGTTGGGTGACCCTGGGCAAATCACTTAACCCCTATTTGCCTCAGTTCCCTCATCTATAAAAATAAAAATAAAAATGAGGATAAAAATAGTTCCTACCTCCCAGAGTTGAAAGAATCAAATGAGATAATAATTGTAAAGTGGCTGGCACATAGTAAGCATTATATAAATGTGATTATTATTATTATTCAAAGACTTACACAATCTGGCTACAGCTACCTTTCCAGGTTTATTTCACCTCAGACTTATTTCCATACTCTAGGGTCCAGCCACACTTACTTCCTTGCTCTTCCTCATGTTCAACATTCCACCTCCCAACAGGTGGCCTCCATAACTAGAATTAGTTTCTTGTATCTTATGGTCTTTAGCTCCCTTCAAAGCTCAGCTCAAGCACTGCCTCCCCCCTGAGGCTTCCCTGATCTCCCCCAGCCCCACTCCCGGATGCCTAGACTCTTGCTAACTTATGTTGTCTGTATGGTGTTTACTTACATGTGTCCACATTCTTTCATCCTGATAAAACAGAATCTTCTTCAGAGGAATTTTGTTTCTGTCTTTGTCTGTATGTCGCCTCAGTGTCTCCCACAGAGGCTGACCCAGAGAGCACACTTAAGGGACCCCTGCTGATGTGAAACTTTCCTCATCTTTTAGCAACAAGTGACCTTTAAAGTAGTGATTTGCTGTAAGCCAGGGGCTACATCAAAAGAAATGAAAGACAGCCTACAAACAAAATGTATGTATCCTAGCAATGTCTACTGAAGGAGATATGTGTGTATATACATATACACATATATAATTATGTGTCTGTATTAACACATATAACATGTTATCTGCCTATATAATGTATACACACATGTGTGTGTATAAATACATGCACATACACATGTTTTTATAGCCAGCCAAATTCTCAGGGGATGGAAGGTCAAGGTGTCACAGGCCTTCCAGAAATGACTGGAAAGTTTAATTTTTACTTTGTGTCTATAGATTAGACCTCAGGCAACTATCTCTGCTATACAATGCTAGCATCCTCAGATCAATATGTGGGATATAGCAGCCCAAAGGACAGTTCCTTAATATTCTCTCTCTCTCTGTATATATGTGTATGTGTGTGTGTATAGGTATGTGTATGTATATACATGTGTGTATACATATGTATATAATTGTGTTTATACACATATGTGATGTGCACATTTAATTGTGTGTATGCAAAAATTTGTGTGTATGCTCATGTGTGTGTATTGTATGTACTTGAGCTAGCTCAAACTGGCTTACAAGACCCAGTTGTTAAATTTTCAGTGTAAGTATTATACGCCTAAAAAATCGACAAATACTGAAAAAAAGGGCTTAACATATTATTTTGTGGATTGTGTAGACTTAAGAAAGTGATAGAGGGGCAGCTAGGTGGTGCAGTGAGTAAGAGCACCGGCCTCGGAGTTGGGATGACCCGAGATTGAATCCGGCCTCAGAAAATGAGCACCCACACATAAATAATGACTAGCCATGTAACCTTGAGCAAGTTACTTAACCCCAATTGCTTTAAAAAAAAAAAGTGATAGAGAAAATGCAAATAATGCAGATTAAATGGAAAAATATGTCCTATGTATACATGAGAAGTTTGTTAAAAATTTACCAGCACATCCCTTCTAATGTGCATACATGTGTGTATACATATATACATATACATATATGCACACATACACATGTTTTAAGCTAGATTTTCAAAGTGACCAGTGTTGTTTTCTTTCATTTCCCAGTTATTGACAGCTAAATTAGCCAAATAGGGGTGTAGAGTTAGGATGACACGATCACCCCATTATCTCTGATGATCAAGATCTTTTAGAAAGAAATATGAAAAATCATCCTCTGTCCTCTCAGGAGCCAAGTTACCATAGTGTACTTCTCCAGTGGGAACCAGATGGGCTTTATCTATGCAGTCATATTTTTGGAAAACAGGAGAGAGCTTCTCAGGAATATGAAGAGAAACAGTGGGAAGTAATAAAACTGCATAGGTGTACAGAAAAAGATAAATAAATGCTATAAATTTGGGTAATCCTAAATTTAGTCTAGCAGAGTTTCCTTTATCTTTAATTACTTCATGAGGGGTGACCATTGCTAGGAAATAATTTTAAAGTCCATTAGCAGTAGCAGAGCAAAGACAATAGAGCCTTTGATGAAGGGGGTTGCTGCTTCTCTTGAGGCTATGGAAATGGGTTTGAATAATAAGAAAGGAAATTCCAGCAACTGTAACTAATAAGGAAAAAACTTTGCCTAAAAATATACAAAAATCTTCAAACTGCTATATATGTTTTTATAGGAAAATACAACACATATGTACACACGTACAGACGCATATTTGTCTACATACATCTGTAAAATGGGAAAAATATTATCACCTATTTTACAGAATTGTTATGATTTAACATAATAAAAGTGCTTTGCAAACCTTAAAGCACTATGTAAATGCTAGCTATCACTGTTAATTTATGTATATTGTGTACATAAGCATATGTATTTACACATATATTTGTATATACATATACATTGTACATATATGTGGATGGATAGATAGATATTAGATATAACTTTGAGAAACTACTACTGGTTCAACACAGGACTATACTCACTCCCTCTTTTGTACCTAGGTGTGCCATCCAGATGAGGTTCAGTCCTGGGGGATCTTGCCTCTAATGAAAAGGGTCTACCCTTTATACTCTCTTTGGCTAATTGTCCCCCATCCTGGTACCCCAATGATGATTTTACTTATGCCTCATATTTAAGACCTTCTCCAGAAAGGAGGAAACAAAAAGGTATTCAATGTACAATTACGAATCAGGTATGAGACAGGTAATTTATTCCTACACACAAATGAATGCTAAACATAGGACACTTACAAGTCCACATCTGAGAAAAAAAGTTTAAAACAAGATTCAGTAATTTATCTTAAAACTACTGTTTCAATCTATAGGGAGACCAATCTTAAATCTCATCAGAATATAAATCAGTTTTCTAGACTGCTATTTAGATATTTTTCATTTCATTTCAGCTCTGCACTATCCAAACAGCTCCTGGTACATGTCTGCCTAGTAAAAAATTAAAATAAAAAAAAAAGCCAAGTCTGGCCCAGCCCTTCAGTGGCCATTCTCTCAGAATCCTTCTCTGCCTCCAGCCCAAAGCCTAAGAAAGTAGGATGAAACTTTCTAGGAGCTGATGACCTAAAGAGGCATATCCTGGTCTTACAAGACCAAGTTCAAGCCCCACATGTTTCACATAGCACATTTAGGGACATCTACACTCCAAATGTTCATATAGACTATTTGTGCCCAGCCTGTGGTAGAGCCTCCCAAGCTGGTATTGGTCTGATCAGCCACAGTTGGACGTGTTGTACCTTGACACCAACGTAGTGATGTCATTTTGATCCTCTTTGAGAATGACGGACAACAGCCAATGCCTTCTCTGATTCCATAGTACTTACTACCTTGCTTGGCATGTCTTATTGTACTGAATTGTGGCTATTTGTGCTCTTGTCTTAAAATAACTTGATAAATGTCTGTCTGTAACTGCCCATGCAATGCACTGTTTCCAATATGAGCCTGTAAATCCTTCAGAGGCAGAGATTATATCTTTTTTTTTGTAATCTTCACATTCCTTGACATGGGGCTGGACACATAGTAGATTCGTGGCTCGTCTTTTCTGGGTATGTTTCAGAAAACAAGCATGTATCATAGACTACTACATAAGAGACTAGGAGGCAGAAGGAAGAAAACTTATACTTAGGTTGCCAAGGCCCTCCATAATTTGACTCCAACCTTCCTTTTACAATCTTATTTCTCTTTATTACCCTTACCTACCCTGCCTTTGCACCAGGTGTACAACTAGATGTTTCATGGGCTTGACATTCCATCTCCTAGATGAATACATTCATAAAAGTCTTCTATCATGTTTTTGTACATTCCTCCTTTGCTACCTATCCCTCCCACACACACTTATTCCCTGATGCCCATTTGCATAGGCATGCCCAATAGCATAGCCAATAGCTGCTACTTACTCTCCTTGAGGTTCTAGGAGTAACCCCAAGGATCACTGAGGTTTCTGGTACTGCTGCTCACAAGATTCCACCTGGTGTGCTTCCCCACTGTCAGTCAAAGTTAATTAGCTTTTAGAAAGAGTATTTACTAAGCAGGTATATCAAGGAAAGTTGTACAGAAACATCTTCCCAAACAGGGAGCACACTCTCCCATTGCACATAATAGGTTTCTGGGGACAGTGGAATCAAACTCATAGAGCTTGAGTTTGGTCAAGTTCATGGTCATTTGGAAGTCCCTTCTTCCCTCCATGGAATCTTCAGGAAGTTCCCCTTAGGTATAGCTCTTTGCTGGGCTTCAAGAGTCAGTGCCCTTGTAGAATCCTGAAGTTTCTTTTTGCTAGGTATGTCTGGTTTGTTCTAAGCAGAGAGTGATTGGGATGACCAAGCTGACTGAGGTAAGTCTCAGAAGAAAAGGGAGAAGGATATTCCAGAAATGATGAAGGAATAGGAAAGAAAAGGAGGAGGAAAAGAAGGGAGAGGATTTAGAAAGTAGTATAAAATATTTGTATTGTTAAGAGAAGTAAGAATAATAATTCTCTTCTAGGGAGTTTATAATATTTCTAAACCATCCCCCCCAATCAATAAAGGTCCAGAGAATAGATAATGATCATGAAAACAGTAATATACATATAAAAGAATTATCATCTATGATTAATGTGTGTGTGTGTGTGTGTGTGTGTGTGTGTGTGTGTGTGTGTGTGTATGCTCTGACATCAGGAATTTCATTCCTTCCCAATTCAATTGATAATTTCTAGATGATCCCTGAGGCATGGCCAAATTTTCTTTTTTGGAGATCTTTTAGCACTTAGTATAAGGCCTATGAGTAATTGATTAAAACATTTATTTGGAATATCAGGGTAAAAAGGGAATGAGGTAGCTTCAACCCCACTTTGTGTTAAATTGAATAAGGTAGCAATAAAATTGTCCTGTTTGTATTCTCTTCTGAACTTTTGGCGTTTTTTTCTGTATCTTTATAATAGTTTACTGAAGTTCTTCTCTTTCCTTTTCTGCCCCTTACTTCACCTCCTCCCCTGAAACCACCACCACCCCACAACTAACCTATCAATACAAATCCACCTTTGTACTAAAAATACTCATGCATAACAAATCAACACATTAGCCACATCTGAAAATGCTGCTAATGCTACTCCTCTAATTCTTCACCTCTCTTCCAAGAGCAGAGAAGTGCAGCATAAAAGGCTCTTGGTAAGAAGATTCATTTCTTGAGAAATCTGTATTCAAGGCACTTAAATCATTAGAGCAATCCCACTACAAGAAGATGTCAACACTTTTGCCAAAGTAGTCTACAAGTAACTAAGAGTTTACAAAGCAAAGTTAGCAATTTATATTCATCCTGATGACTGGACTAGATGGGGTGGGTGGGGTATTCAAGGAAGACTAGAACCCCTGGTGCCAAGGCTTGCTGAGCCCTTTTCAGGGCTGCTCATTCACCTATCTACCTGACACCCAACTCTCAACCTGTGGCTCTAAGAAGCTGTAACATTCAAAGCAGCCCTACCCCACTGAAACTGTCTCCACAGACAGCCTAAACCAGGTTGAGGATAACCAACAGGCCTCAAACCCATTGGTAAGATAGAGGGATGTCTACCCCAAGCATGTGAAGACTTTTCCCAGTAGAACAAGCAGAAAAGAACAATTTGTTCCAATGGCCATGAAGGCAGCTGAGGCCAGATTTGAATTCATGAAGAATTTTCTTCATTCCAAGCCCAGTGCTCTATACACTGAGTCACCTAGCTGCCCCCTCCCCCCACCCCCTCACCCCCCCACCCAGTACATAGTAAGTACTTAAATGCTTTTTGATTTGAATTGATTTAATTTGGCAAGTTGAGCCAAAAATTTTCCCTCTCAGGGGAGTTAAAGAAGTCTTTGTCTTTCTACAGCTACTTGATTTCTATCAGAGTTTCTTTGTGCAAAAACATAATAGTTGTTGAGTTATGTCACCATATGGGGGAAAAAGTTGTTCCTTGCTTCATCAACATGAGGCACTTTCTGCAATATCAAGCAGTTCTTGACATCTGAGACTCCTCTAGTACACTACCGTGAGTGTAAAGCATTATTTCTTATACCTTTGACACTTCTTCCTAAGTTACTGGAGGTAAGGTATTTTTCCCCTCCTTCTTCCTCCTCTTCTTCCTTTTTCTTCTCCTTCTTTTGTGTGTTTTTAACTTCCTCTTCTTTTTTGTGTTTTTAACTTCCTTCTAGCTTATTTTTTAAGCATTTATTTTCTTTCCCTTACCCTTCCTTCCCCAGTCAATTGGATAACTAAAAAGAAAAAATAAAAATCTCATAACAGATATGTATAGTCCAATGAAACTAATTCCTACATTGGCCATGCCCAAAAAGTGTATGTCTCATTTTGCATTTTAAGCTGTTGGACTCTTTTTTTTTTGGAGGGGGGAAGGCAAGGCAATTGGGGTTAAGTGACTTGCCCAAGGTCACACAGCTAGTAAGTGTTAAGTATCTGAGGTGGATTTGAACTCAGGTACTCCTGACTCCAGGGCTGGTACTCTATTGCTGTTGGACTCTTTTTGAATCATTATGTTACCAAGTAGGCAGCACCAGATTCCTTTCCTCAGTGCTTATGAACACAGTTTTTCTACATGACTAGAAGGATAATATCAAATGCAGATTCCCTGAGTCATCTATTATTGTGGATCCCAGATTATGCTGTGCCACCTCCACGGGAAGTTTTAGTGCTGGGTAAACTCCCACTATAGTACAGTATAATCAAAGAGTGAGATCAATGGTGTAGAATGCCACATGAGAGGTAGTTGGCCTAGTGGGCAAAGCACTGGACATATAGTTAGAAATTATGGGTTTGAGGTCCAAGAGTCCTGTCTAACATTTATTAAGTACTTCCTATGGGCCAAGCACTGTGCTAAGGACTTGTATTATAGACAAAATTTTAAAAAGTTCCTGCCCTCAAGGAGCTAACATTCTATTAAGGGATACTAGATAGACAGAAACATACATACATTCACACATGCATACTTACAGAGATAAACACATATGTATGTGTATTTATTTAAAGTATACAAATTAATTACAAGGTCAGGGAGAGATACTAGAAGCTGGAGGGGGCAGGGAATCAGTCTTTCTAAGACTCAATTTCTTCATCTGGAGATATTATCTGAGGATTATGATATTAGTATTTGGTATTTCATAGGGTTACTGTGAGGATCAAATAAGATAATGTATTTAAAGTGTATTGTATAAAGTCTTTTTTATTATGATTATTATTTCCTATATAGGGTGTTGAGAGGATACCTAGTAGAGACATTGTCTGAGGATTTCAAGTCATTCACAAGCATTCAATATGAATTATCTGCCTATAAAGGTTGCCTTTTATAGGAAAACTGGGTTGTTTTTCCAGAAGGCAATCATCATGTTATCTTGGTCACACTATATGCAGTGCATATGGGAAACACGAGCATAAAAACATAGAGGAGAAGCCATGTCTGATGGCCTGGAATTGACTCCAACATTGAAAAATTAGTATAGTAACGCCTCTGGGGCTACATCCCCCAACTCAACATTTTCAGGCTGTAGGTTGTGTTCTCAGGGACTGGTGACTCCTCTCAGATTCACAGAATACATTGTGGGTTCACAATCCTAAAATTATAGTCCATAACCCCTCCCCCAGACTACAAATTCATTTACCTCTAATGGCCAGCAGACACAATGAGCTCAAAACAAAAACATTTCTTAGCATGCTTAGTAAGAACAAGAACAAGAACAGTAGCTACAAAATATCCCTCCTCCGCCACAAACCTGGAATATATACTCCCAGGAACATAAATAGCATCTCTGGGAAGAGCAGACCTAAACATGTAATCGTTTGTGTGTGAGGCACACAAATAGGTAACATGTGTTGCCAAGGTAACTCATGAAACTGATACTACAAGGCTCGATGTCCTTTTTCTTCTCATATTATCATGCTGTTCCCTGTGATGGGTGCGGCATCTCTACTGGGTAGAGCTGCCTGGATTTGTTTCTCTCTTGACCTTAATTCTCAATCACCAAGGATAGTTCCCTCTTAAATCTATAGTCAGCTCTCTCCTCTGCTGCCAAGGGTCATGCTTCTTGAAGTTGCTTTCTACTTCAGATCTCTGGATCTGTGCCTCTCCATAGAGTATATATTCTTTCTTTAAAAGTCAGCCAACAATTAATTGTTTTCTAATTCCAACGAACAGTTAGATGGTGCAGTGGATAGAATACTGGGCCTGAAGTCAGGAAGATCTGAGCTCAAATCTGGCCTCAGACAATTACTAAATGTGTAACCTTGGGCTGAAATGAGCTGGGAAAGAAAATGACAAACCACTCCGTTACCTTTGCCAAGAAAATCCCAAATGAGATCATGAAGAATGGGACATGACTGAACAACGAGTTCCATCAAAAAGAAAATTTATTCATACTTTTTAACAAAGTAACAGGGTAGAAACAGATCTTTTCACTTTATCCCTTCTCTGATTTTTATCAACTTTGCTGGGGGAAAATGGAGAACCTATTCTCCTTTACATACAGTAACATTACATTTACGTTACATAATGTAACGTAAATGTTATTTTCACCTTTTTGCTTATTTGGCATAATTTGCCAAAGGCATTCAATTTTATTTTTTATTTTTTTTTAATTCAGATGCTTTATTAACTTCTGTTTTACATCATTCATTTCCGCCAGATTTTGAGTTACAATCATTTTCCCCCCATTATTCCCCTACCCATCCTCCCAGAGTAGTAATCACAAAAGATATCACTTCCTCCAATATGCTCTCTCCCATACCTTCTCCCATACCCCCATCGACTTTTCCATTAGAGGAAGGTGAGTCTTTGCATCCCAATGCCTGCACATCTTATCTCCCTCTTACAAGCAAAAGAGTATTAATAATAGTATTTATATATATTTGAAACATTTAATGTTACGACCTCAAATTTCAGATCCATTTCCTTCCTCCCTTGTCACCCATTCCTTCTTGGGAGATAAGCAATTCAGTATATGTTGTACATGTCTAGCTATACAAAACATTATCATAGTAGATATATTGTACAAGGCTGCTTATAATTCCCTCCCACTCATCCCACCCCACACCTGGTCCATTCCCTACATAATCCTGTCCCTCTTCTATAGTGGGTACTTCCAACCTCCCCTCACCCCAAGGATGCCCTCCCATCCATCATCCTTCCTCCCACCCCCCTTCCCCCTATCCTGCTGCAGGTTGAGATATCCCATTTACTATGTATGTCATTTTCTCCCTGAACCAAATTCAGTTTGAATGTGGTTTTGCCTTTTTAGTCTTCCTTATTCTCCCCCTCTTTTGCAACCACTTCCCCTTGCTTCTTCTGCATGGGATAGTTTATACTACCCTGTCTCTCCCCATCTCGTCTTGCCACTTTCCTCTCTCACCTCATAATTTCATCCCTTGAGTATTCTCCCTTCCCAACAAATTCAACTTATGCCCTCTATCCATATATAACTGTAACCATACACACACATTCACATATGTATTCATATGACCACACACCCTTCTTCCATTATTTTCATAGTGAGAAAGATATCATCACTCACAGTTATTGTTTTCCATATAAGAATGTAAATAGTTCAACTTTGATAAGTTCCTTTTGATTTTTTTTCCCTGATTACCTTCTCAAGCATCTCTTCCTTCTTGTGTCTGGATGTCAAATTTTCTATTCAATTCTGTTTTTTTCCTCAAGAATGCTCAAAAGTCCTCTATTCCACTGAATGACCATATTTTCCCCTGAAACAAAATACTCAGTTTTGCTGGGTAGGTGACCCTTGGGTTCATTTCCAGTTCTTTTGCCCTCTGGAATATCATATTCCATGCCCTTCGATCCCTCAGTGTGGAAGCTGCCAGGTCCTGGGCTATTCTGATTGTGTTTCCACAATATTGAAATTGTTTCTTCCTGGCTGCTTGTAGTATTTTCTCCTTGATCTGGGGATTCTGGAACCTGGCTATAATATTCCTGGGAGTTTTCTTTTTGGGACCTTTTTCAGGAGGTGACCGGTGGATTCTTTCAACCTCTATTTTGCCCTCTGGATCTAAAACATCAGGGCAGTTTTCCTTGAGAATTTCTTGAAGGGTGATTTCTAGGTTCTTTTCCTTGATCATGGCTTTCAGGTAGTCCAATAATTTTTAAATTGTCTCTCCTGGATCTATTTTCCAGGTCAGTGGTTTTCCCATGAGATATTTCACATTGCCTTCTAATCTTTCGTTTGTTTGGATCTGCTTAACAGCATCTTGATTTCTCATAAAGGCACTAGCTTCCATTTGCTCCAGTCTAACTCTGAAGGAATGAATCTCCTCAGTGAACTTTTGAGATTCTTTTTCCATCTGGCAAATTCGTCTTTTTAAGGCATTCTTCTCCTCATTGCCCTTTTGGGCCTCCTTTGCCATTTGAGTCAGTCTATTTTTTAAGGTGTTGTTTCCTCAGTCAGGCTGTTGACCCTCATTTCATACTTTTCCTGCATCCTTCTCATTTCTCTTTCCAATTTTTCCTCCACTTCTCTTATTTGATTTTTAAGTCCTTCTTAAGGTCCTCTATGGCCTGCAACCTGCTCATGTTTTCCCCTGGGGCTTTTGGAGCAGGACTTCTGACCTCACAGTCCTTTTCCTGCTCTATGCCCCCAAAATAGGAGTCTAGGGTTGCATTTTCTGTTTCCTTTGCCTTGGCATGTTGCCACTTAATTGCTTGACTTTTGGGCTTGTTGCCACACTATGGCTTTAAGGCCAGATAGAGGAATTTTCGTCCCGAACGTGTGGGGGGCAGCTTCCATTTCTGGCAAGCTGTAAACCCACCCACGACTTCCACCCTAGATCACAATCCAGATCCAGGGAGGTTAAACCAAGAGCGATTACCCCCCAAGACTGATCGCTGGATCTCCCTACAAATTTGCAGGCTGGGGGCGGGATCTGCCTCTGAAAACTACAAAATGGCGTTTGTCCTCATCAGCTTCTAGCCCCCAGGGGAGGGAGCCGACGCATTCCCTAATACCAGTCCCAAAGTCCATAGGACACTAACCTCTTACTTTGTCCCAGGCAAGTCTATGTTGATAGTTCTGGAATCGCCACAGCTCCTGGTGTTCTGGGGTTCCTCCAGCCGGCTGCTGGCCCTGCCGCCCTGGGGCTAAAACCTCGGCTCATGCGGACCTGGGCTCGGCTCGGCTTGGCTCCTGCGCTCTGTGCGCTGCACGCTGCCAGGTCCCAGACCACTGTGCTGGTCCTTCCTGCAGGGCTGCTGGGCTGTCCTCAGCGGGAGTTTAGCTTCTCTGTGTCGTTCTGTGGGTGCTGGGGCTCCAGAAGTTGTTCAGAGTCCCCGTTTACATCGTTTGGGGGGAATGTGGGGGCAGAGTGGCTTGGATGAGCTGTTTCTACTCCGCCATCTTGGCTCCGCCCCCCAGCATTCAATTTTATTATGAGGCCAGAAAGAGTTTGGGTCAAGAATTCATTCTTTTCTTTCAGGACAAAAACCTTTTAATTGGAGTATATGTCATCTTTTCAAATAGGTTCAGAGAACTTTTAAGACCATCAAGAAAAATGGCTGAAAACATAGTTCTGCACTAGATATTTGCAACAAGCTAGCAGGCAAACACTCATTTCTTCCAACTGAAAGCTCAGTTGAAGGAATTTGTGGACAGAAACCTTTTCAGATATGTCATCCTCAAGAAAATGGTGGGCTGAGAGGATAATACAAGACTCGTAATTATGCCAACTGTCAGAGCTAACTGTCCAATGAGACATGCCATTGTATGTTCAGTAACTAAAGTCAGTCACATTGGATTATTAATAGGGAGATATCGGATGATTTTCCATGTCCATGTCCATCCAGATTTAGCTGATGTTTTACAAAACAAGTGAAAGTCTGTCCTGGGCACAGTTCCATTTGCACCTATGCTTTCCTCACTTTTACCACAAAAATTAGTTAGATTTTCCCCCCTTGAATCCAAGGAGAAGATGGCAAGTTAAGGGTAGCAATACAGCTAAACTCTCACAAATATTGCCCTCCAAACAACTTTAAAATAACACACCAAATTGAATTCTTGGGAGGCATAGCTAACAGAAGGTGGGGTGAGGCATTTTTCCAGCCAAAGACAACTTAGGAGAATGGTGATGGAGGAATATGACAGTGGGATGTGAGCTGGTCCTAAGTATATGCAGCACCAATACAAGTGATAGACCTTGGAGGTAGCTGAGACAACAGCAACAACAGCTATGGGAGCTCTCAGTCCAAAGACAGTAAAGGGGATTGGATATGGTCAGAAAAAAGGTTACAGGAGACAGCTGATACTGGGCATAGGATCAGGCAGTGTTTGGCAACTCCACTATCTATATGCAGTTCTGGGTTGCAATTCCAGAGTTAAGAGAAACACTAACACTTGTGGTTGCAGGAGAGCAAGGGCCCTTCCTGGGTAAAGACTGGAGCACAGACCAGGAGAATAGTGATCACACCTCTTCCAGGATAACACCATCTTGGAAGCACTGAAAATTTGATCCTCAGAACTAGCTCTAGCAGTATGAAAAAGCCTAAAGTTTTGAACAATACCTTCCTACCCTTAAGTGAATAGAACCCAACTTTATTATAAAAGTCCAAAGTCAAAATAGAGACTGGAAAAACGAGCAAACAACAACAACAAAAGAACATAAAAAGCTACTACAGTGGCAAGGAAGATCAAGACACAAATTCATAAGACAATAATGTGGAAATAGCAATAAACAAAGTCTCAAAGAAAAATACAAATTAGGGGCGGCTAGGTGGCACAATGAGTAGAGCGTCGGCCCTGGAGTCAGAAGGACCTGAGTTCAGATCCAGCCTCAGACACTTAAGTACACACAAACAAAAAACCTAGCCATGTGACATTGGGCAAGTTACTTAACCCCAATTGCCCTCCAAAAAAGGCAAAAAAAAAAATACAAATTAATCACAAGTCCAACCAGAATTCCTGAGTTTCAGGAAAGAAATAAAAAGTCCAGAGTGAAAATTACATAGGACAATAACCAAATATTGAGTCAACCCAGATGTCCTGTTAATGTAATTCCAATTCAGGGTTTGCCACTGGCTTGCTGTGGGAATAAGGATTAGTTAGGTAGGCGTATGATCTTTTTGTACCTCAGTTTCCTCGTCTATAAATATTGTATAATAGCTTCTTTCAATGTCACAAGGTTATTGTTATGATCAAATGAGATGATTGATGTGAAAGTACTCTGACAAATACTAAGTTCTTTACAAAGGGAAGATTTTTAATATGTTCTGGGGAACTTGGGCTTGATAATTACAATCCTGATGCAGACATTGAAACTACAGAAATCCGTTAAGTCTATCCTTCTCCTTTTAATTAAGGACTCCCACCTCAATGACACTAGATGAAAAATAATTTCTTCATTTTAAACAAGCCCTTTGGAAGCGAATACAGAATCTCCTTTGGTCAATCTTCCCTTTGAGTTTGTGTGGGGTTCCTCCTTAAGTTTAATCTAAATTTGAGCCACTTCTCTTAGCCTGTCCTCAGCTCACATTTATATAATATTTTTCTCCATACAAGGCACTGCATGGAAGTATTTCCTTTGATCCTTACAACCCTGCAAATAAGGTAAGTACAAGTATCATCAGTTCCACTTTACATATTGGTAACTAAGTACCAGAGCTCAGTTTTGAAGCTATGTCTTTTGACCCCAGAGTTTAGTTGGGTTATTTCATCAGCCCTTTTTCAGAGTACTTTGAATAATTTATGTGTGCACTATTACTCACCAGGTGCCATTCCTGTCGAGGAAATATGTGACCATGAAAACGCCAATGGGAAACTTAGATAGACTGAGTCAGATACGAGGGACTGAGCTGCCACTCACCCACGGTAGTGATGTAACCGACTCTTCTCTCTGAATTTTACTGCTGCTTCTACATACTAAATTATTTAGGTGCTTTCTTAATTAAGGCAGGCTTTCAATTGCTTCTTTCTTTTTGTGCTGTTCCCACTTCTATAATTGGTGCCATGGAAATTGGTGTCAATATTTGTAATCTGACTCAGTGGTTTTTAAAGCCTGCCCAATCCTTTTCTCTTAAGGAGAAACAGCTTGCAAAGCAATGCATTTCACTGACCTGAATTTCTAATTCTACAACGACCTTGACAAAGATTGTTTTCTGGGCATGCTTTTGAGGAGAGTGAAAGTAGCATGCTTTGAAGGCTGAAATCAGCACTTTACCCACACCCCACTTGTCCTGCTCCCCTTTCATATATCTCCAGGCAGGACCACCCTAACCCAGCCCAGGCAAAGAAGATCATTTTTTACTTTTAAAGTCTTCCAGAAAAAAAAAAGGAGTCTAGGTGGTACAGTGAATAGAGCACCAGCCCTGGAGTCAGAAGGACCTGAGTTCAAATCCGGCCTCAGACACTTAACACAAAAACTAGTCGTGTGACCTTGGGCAAGTCACTTAACCCCAATTGCCCTCCAAAAAGCAAAATAAATAAATAAAATTCTCTAGATAAAGAGGTTTCAAAAGCATAGATGAGATTCAGGAGTATCCTAGATGGTTGTAGCTTAAAGGGACCCAGGGAGTCCTCTATTACAATGCCCCCCCCCTTCTTAGCTAGAATCAAGCTCTATTCACTGTACCACCTAGCCACCCCTCAATGCCCCCTTTTTATAGATGGAGAAACTGAGACCCAGAGAAAAGAAGTGACTTAGAGGCATAAGATTCTAGATTGAGAGCTGGAAAGGACCTCAGAGGTCATCTAGCCCAACCCCTTCATTTTAGTAGGACCTTGGGCATGTGCAAACTCTGTCAGTTTTCCTAGTTGATGTAACTTCCCCCAGTGTGGTGGCTGGGAACCTGCTTCTAAGACAATTTTGATGACATGTAAGTAAAATGCCTTGGAGAGACTATGGTTCTGGTTGGCTCATCACATGGTGGATGGGAAGTTCTCGTGCCTCCTTTGCCCTCATCATCAGATGAGAGATCATGCTATAAGGGTTGAGAGGCCACATGTGGGATCTTCTCCTCTCTGAGGTCCAGTGACCTCTGAGAAACAGGTCTCAGTCCTTGGTGTCTGTATTTGTTATTTTCTGTTTGAGGTAAAGAAAGGCAGTTAGTCGATAAATATTAAGTGCCCACTGTGTGCCAGGAACTATGCTAAGTGCTGGAGTAGAGCTTCCATGACCTTATGAGTCTTGAAAAGTTCACAATGTTCCTCACCACCCCCAGAATTCCAGAGTCTGGATTCTTGAGCCAATATAGAATCAAAGAATGACCTTGGGAGTGACCCTCGGGGCCATAGCTGGGACAAGGTCTCATCCAACAGATTCTGCCTTTAGACATGAAGTTGGTGGGATCAAGAATATGTAAAAACAGAGCTAAACTGTAAGCACAACCCCCCGGACACCAAAACGGGGGTAAGGGAGAGTATATCCTTTGACGTATGTGTAGTAGACAGGAGGAATGATTGTACTTTGTTCTTATTATATCTTCAAAGTAAATATCACTTCATAAAAGTTTATCAGTGTTACATGGTTAAATTATTTGTACCTAACAGAGGTGGGAAACAGAGCTGCTGGGGAAGGGGATTCAAGCTGATGACAATAGAGAAGAAATGCCCCATAACCCTTCAGGGTACATAGAATCCTGAGGGGGAGATGTGACCCACCTGGCTCCCGAAGAGAAAGTGGGGAATACTAGCTCTATAGATAAGGTTCATACACATAGTAGCCAGCAGAGGCCAGTTTCTAACACAGGTCCTCTGAATCCAAATGTAGCATTCTTTCCACTGGGCCATGCTACTTTAAGGTCATACAGCTAAGAATACAAATAGCAGGGGTTTATTTATATGACACTTTAAGGTTTGCAGACCATACATTATCTCATTACAATCTTTGTGAGGTAGATGCTATTATCATCCCTATTTTACAGATGAGGAAATAGGTCCTGAGAGATTAAATGTCTTGCCTAGGGTCACACAGCTGGTAAGTGTTCAAGATTTGAACCAAGGTCTTCCTTATTTGAGTCTAGCCCCCTTTCCACTGTGCCTTGCAGTCTCTCTTGAATGGCAAAACTAATGAATGGCAGAACTGGAACTCCCATCCTATGGCACTCACCTGGTCTGACCATGCTCCTTCCCTACTCAAGAAACACCAGTGGCTTCCTAGTATCTCTAGAATCAACTATAAACTCCTTAATTTGACATTTAAGGCCCTTTGCAACCTAACCACAACCTATCTTTCTAGCCTTTTTCTACATCACTACCCTTCACACATATGACAATCCCACCAAACTAGGTTTCTTGCTGTTCTTCACGCATGCCATGCCATCTCCCACCTCCCATCTCCCATCTCTGTGTCTTTGCTTTGGCTGTGTCCTGGAAAGTATTCCCTTCTTACCTCTGCTTCTCAGAATTCCTTGCTTCCTGTAAGGTTCAACTCAAGGATCATATTCTACATGAAGTGTCTCCTGAGCATCCTAGAGTCAAAGGTCTTCTTCCCCAGATTATCTTGTATATATATACCTGTATATATGCATATTATCTCTCTGGATAGACTGCAAACTCCTTGAGGGCAAGAGTTGCTTCACTTTCCCCAGTACTTCATACAGTGACTAATACATAGTAGCTATTTAATAAATGCTTGTGAGTTGATTTCCAGGCTCTGTATTCCATCCAAACTGAACCACACTAGCTGTTCCCCCAACCTCCACAATTCATTTCTTATTTTCATGGCTTCTCACAGGCTTTCACATATGCCTGGAATATCCTCCCTCCTCATCTCCCCCCTCAGAATCACTGACTTCTTTCAAGGTTCAGGTCAAGTGTCACCACTTCCAGAAGGCCTTCTTAGGTCCTCACCACCAATTAATACTCTTTCCATCAATTTACCTTGTATTTTATTTATATGTGTTCCACTCTAGACTATCTCACTTAGTGATCTCTTCAGCTCTTATGGGTTCAATTATCATCTCTATACAGATGATTTCCAGATCTGTCTACCCAGCCCTAGTCTCTTTTCTGAGCTGTAGGCTCACGTCACTACTTTTTGGACATCTCAATCTGGATATCCCATAGGCATTTCAAACTCAACATATTCAAAGCAGAACTCATTATTTTTCTGTAAAACTCTCTCCTCTTCTAAATTTCCCTATTATTGTCCAGAGTACCATATTCTTCCCAGTCACTCAGGCTCACAATCTTAATGTACTCCTCAACTCCTCATTTTCATTCACCCCAATATCTAACCCATTGCCCAAACTTCCAGGATCTGCCATCATCAAATCTCTCATTATGTGTTCTCTTCTCTCTCCACACACAGCTACCATCCCAATTCAGCAGCATCCCTTTCCTGAATGCATGGAATAGCCTGGTCTCCCTGCCTCAACTCTATTCCCTGCCTCCAATCTATCCTCCATTCAGCTGCCAGAGTGATTTTTCTAAAGAATAGATCTGACCATGTAACCCACTCCCCTTACTCAACCAACTCCAGTCCCTTCGAATTATATCTAGAATCAAAAGTGAACTCCTCTGCTTGGCATTTAAAGCTTTCTATAACCTTCCTTTTTTTCTAATCTTCTCACATTTGACTCCACAATCTTTATAATCAAGCTACACTGATGTACTTACTGTTCCCCACACAAGGCATTCCATCTACCATCTCTGTGCCTTTGTATTGGCTATTCCCAATGGCTGGAATGTTCTCTCCTTTCTGGCTTGCCTGATCTCCTTTAAGATTCAAATCTCACCTTCTCCAAAAGGATTTTTCTGATTTTTGCATTCCCCCTCCATATTAGCTGTCCTGCCTTCTCTCTGAGAGCACCTTCTGGTTACACTGTACATATTTTGTATGCAACAAATTGTTTACACATTGAATTACACTGTACATATTTTGTATGCAACAAGTTGTTTACACATTGAATTCCACATTAGAGCTCTTAAGGAGAAGGTTAGTATTTTTGCCTTTCATGGTATCCCCAGCACATAGCATAATGCCTAGAATACAGTACCAACAACTGAACTTTTCCTAGGTCTTTAATTTTAAAAAAAAGGAATGCAAGTCTATTTAGCATATAGAACTTTAAATTTTTTATTTCATTAAGTATTTCCCAATTACATGTAAAAAAATTTAACAATCATTTTTTAAAACTTTGAATTCCAAATTCTCTCTCTCCCCTCTCCCTCATTGAGAAGGTAAGCAATTTGATTTCAACAATACAGGTGAGGTCAAGGCATATGAAAAATTTTAAATACATTGATCATATGGAGGAAATTTTTAATTCACAGATCCATATACAAATCCTTGCTCATCAAGATAAGAATGAATTCATTCAAATTATTTTTGCATTTGGAACATAGTTTTTTAACAATTTCTAATAAATACATTTGAGTTAAAAAAAAAGGAGATAAATAGATTCATGAAGGAGAGAAGACACACATATACTCACACACTTGCCCACACAGAGATAGAATACTGGGCGGGGGGGTAGACATGGAGGCTGTGACTTGTAATGAAATACCCTGGGAAGACAACGAAACCCGATAAAGAGATCTTTCTCAGAGTCCCATTGGACCATTTTTGCTAGAGTGTATTGAGCTCCTACCTAAACAGAAAAATAAAAAATATCTCTGAGCCTCTCAGCTCTCAGAAACAGAGAAGAGGAAGGAGAGCACCTGTCCTCTGAGCTGCTGTACCCAGAGAGAGGAAAAAAACCACTTTTGAACACATTAAATTGGTCCCAAAACAAGAAACGACATCAAGACAGAGTAAAGAAGAGAACAAAAACACAAAATCCTCCTTTTCAAATGAGAAACAAGACAGGGAAACTGCCTTTACTCTTCAGCATAAATGTGTTTTTTAAACTGTAGAATATATAAATATCATCAACACTCCCCATTTGTCTATAGTAGAGATGTATATAGAACTGTTTTTTCTTCTAACACATTCTATTTTAGTCTGTCTAGCCTTGCAAATGTTTGCTTCTTCCCTCTGTTTACAAAGTTATATAGCCACACAAAAGATCATTATAGGGCACTTAGGCATTTTTTTCAAGGATCATCCTAAATCACTGTGGGGGCTAGGAAAGGGAAAAAATGGAAACATCTTTAGGGACCTATATAGATTCTGTTCTGCCAAGTTTTTGGTTTGGGAATTGCAAGGACTAGAAATGCAAGGATTGACCTTAACAATATTTTTCTGAGCACAGTTTCTTTTAATACTTGTAGTGGGAGAGGGAGTGGGGATGGGTGTAAAATGGGAAGGTCTCCTCTGGTGGTGATGAGAATACTCTTGATTTTCCACCCTCCACCCCCCTATCCTACTATATCATCTCAAAAGGATGTGCTAAAGTCCTGGAGGAAGTCTAAAGAAGAGTCTGATTCTTTATTTATAAGATGAGTGAATCCCTAGCCTCTATTTTCCCTTATACTTCTGGATTTATGACCTTATGAGCCCTTTTTGAGATGTGAAGAATACTGTAATAAAATCTGATGGAATGAAGGTGCAGTTAACAGGACAAGGATTGGTCACACCTCTTGATGATCCTTTAAAAAATTGAGACACCCTTTAGGGAGTTAGTTAAGGATTCAAGACAGTTGAGGCAGGGGACAATTCCAAGAAGTGTGACCTCTGGCTTCAAGAGAGTCAGTTTTGGAAGAACCAAGCTCTAAAAAAGGAACCTCTTTAAGTGAGAAGGGTATTTCTCTCTCCTCCCACCATGGCAATGGTGTCTTCCAGTGGAACTATTCACTCAATGGAAGATAGCACAAATAGCAGGGAGAAGACCTAGTCAGTCAAGGATAGAGTTCTGTGGAAAATGAGCTCTATAAGTTAAGAGCATTAGCCCAACAATCAGAATTTTTAAAGGACGTACCCTGGTGATCTTTAGAATACATATATAGGACAAATTCTCTAAGGACACACACAAAGTCAGGGGCACAAAAAACTTCAAAAAGCATGGTCTCTGGCAGCAGAGAAGAGGGCAAATACCAGGTTTAAGAAAAAAAAAACCTATCTCTTACAGAGTGGGGCTGGAAAAAGGATTACACCCAAGGAACCCAGATATGCAACCTGTGCAAGAAAACCTCTGGCTCTGCTGGGGAGCAGTGTGAGGATGCCCTAAGAAGAAAAGAATGTCTGAACAGTACAGTTGTTGAGGTATGAGTTACTTTGGTGGCATGCATTCCTCACATGTGCTGTACCACCAAAGTATTCTAAGTTTGTGCCCAGTCTTCCCACTGATTCTGTATGTATTTATAGGAGAGTGCACCCCAAATTTCTGGGGAGAATTTTTGTAGCTACTGTTATTTGTAATGCCATCTCAGTAAATACCTTTACTTTGAGCTAATGTTGTCTATTGGTTGACTATAAAAGGTCATTCATCCTTGGGACCCATTAGGATTTGGGATCTACAGAGTGCCTTGAACCTGAAGGTAGTCCTTCCCCTGAGAGATACCCTGTGACTTTGAATTGAGAGATAGATAAAAAATGGCTGGTACATACAGTTTTAATTCTTGATAACAGTTAATAAATCCTTGTTGAGTCAAGATGGCAGAGTAGCAGGAAGAAATACAGAGGCCTCCTCCTGTAGCTCTCCCCACAAAAAAACTCTTATAAACATATCTAGAAAATATATCAGGCCAAATCCTGATCAGGAAAACCAAGAAAATGTCACGATGATTCATTTTTTAGCCAAGGTTATTATAAGAAGATAAGTCTGTGGACAACGGGAGCAGAATTTAATCAAGAACATCATACAGCATTCCAGTGCTCAGAGACTGGAAAAGGAACAAGGCAGTACCCTGGTAGAAAATTAGGTCCCAGCCCCATACCATGGCACCACAACTTTGCTCAGGTATGCAGAAACAGGTGCCAACTGGCAGCTTTATCCCCCATTATCCAGTTCCACATCACAGACCCAAGGTGGAATGAGGAAGGGACCTGTCTCTAGGAGTGATATTCTGAGGAAAGGAGTAGTCACAGAGTCTAGGGGGTAGAGTGAACAAAGTACAAGTTCAAAAGAAAGTAGTAGCTGTGTGAGTCTGATGCCAGAAGTGGAGTGGAGTCTCAGTTCCACCCACCAACCCAATCTGAAGCCCACAAAGGAATAAACAGGGCAGGAATCCCAGAACAAAGGGAAGTCTACATATTTGTCACTCTGAACCAGTAGTTTTCCAGCTAGCTGACTGATAGAGACTGAACACTGAAGCCTTCTCCTGAAACTTCATAGGAGCTAGGCCTGTTATTCAGAACCAAACTCAGGTCAGGAATTTGCACAACTCAGACTGTGGGGAAGTGATCAGACTTATCCTGGATCAGACCACTTTGATTTTTTTTAAAAATAAACTTACTTTCAGCATTCTTTTCTTTTTATATTTTGATTTTCAAATTCTTCCCTTCCCTTCCATCCCTCCCTGACCCATTGAGAAGACAAGCAATACAATATCAATTATACATGTGAAATCATATAAAACATATGTCCATATTTGCCATATCACAAAAAAGGCAAAAAAAATTAAATGAGAAAATTATATTTCAGTTTGCACTCAGAGTTCATCAGTTCTCTCTTTGAAGGTGGATAGCATTTTTTTTTCATCATGAATGCTTTGGAATTATTCAAGAATCATTGTGGTAATCAGAGTAACCAAGTCTTTCATCAAGTCTTTTGTAATGATCATCCTTACAACATTGCTTTTACTATGCACAATGATCTCTCAGCTTTTCTCACTTCATTCTGCATCAGTTCATACAGGTCTTTCTATATTTTTTATGAAACTACCCCATTTCTAATTCTTTATAGCACAATCATACTCTTCATAAAATAGCCATTTTTAGATCATCCCAACATAATCAATCTATGTAGACTCCTAACTGCCTTAATAATGATATGGTTTTTAGGATTGTAATATATATATATATGTATATATATATATATACATACATACATACATATATATATATATATAATTATATATAATATACATAATCTTCCCATATAGGAATGTAAACAGTTTAATCTTATTGTATCCTTATGATATTGTGACATATGAAAAGTCTGAGAGACATAATTTCTGGATAATTAATATTCAATTTACTAATTATGGCTAGCTAATAATTAATAAATAATAAATAAATAAATAAATAAATAAATAAATAATAAGATCAGTGGCACTCTCAGAATCCAAAGACATCCCCAGAAGACTTTAAGTTTAAAATGCCTTTGGAAAATGGAGTGTTACTCAGTTGATTTCCATCTAAGGATGGAAATCAACTCTGATTGGTTAACAATCAGTGAAGGGGTGGACATATTCTTGAGGAGGTAGACAAAAAGTTTTCAGCTCTTCCTGCTGATAATGTGACCTGATCATGAGACTCAGCTACCTCTAACAATCTGGACAAAAGAATCCATCTTTATCCAGACTACTCTGGCTGATTTTCCCTTTAAAAGCTGGATCACCCCAAATTCTAATGGAGGTCCCAAGAACAGGGGCTTCTTTCCTAAGGGCAAGATCTCACCAAAGCTGGATTGTGCTTGTAAGGCTTTCTAGTTGGGTAGGGTAGGGTCTCACCCAAGATTGAAAAGCAATGTTATCTATCACCAATGTCCTTCAAAGGCTAGCTTAATAACCTACATGGGTTGGTTTCTGAATGAGGACATAGGGAGGGAAAACTTTAATCTTAATTTAATAATTGGTTATTAATATAAGAGAAAATAATATATTTAAATATTATTTAAAAATAATAATGTATCACATTCTTTGCCTTTTATTTTCTCTTGAACGTTGTGTATAACTGTCAAATTTTTATTCAGTGCTGGTTTTTCATCAGGAATACTTGAAAGTCCTCTTTCACTAAATATCTATTTTCTTCCCTAAAGGATTATACTCAGAATAGGTTATTCTTATCCTAGCTCCTTTGCCTTTCAGAATTTCATATTCTAAGCACTCCACTCCTTGAATATGGAAGCTGTTAAATATTATCTGATCCTGACTGTGGTTTTATAATATTTGAATTTTTTTTTCTTGCTGCTTACAATATTTTCTCCTTGAACTTAGGAGCTCTGGAATTTGGTTATTATATTCCTGGGAGTTTTCATTTTGGGATCTCTTTCAGGAGGTGATTAATGGATTAATGGATTCTTTCAATTTCTATTCTATCCCCTGGATGTAAGATATCAGGGCAGTTTTCTTTTATGATTTCTTGAAATACGATATCTAACCCACACACACCCCCTCTCTCTTACCATGGCTTTCAGGTAGTCCAACAATAATTTATCTCTCCTTGATCTATTTTCTAACCCAGCTGTTTTTTGAAGAAATATTTTACATTATCTACCTTTTTGAAATTCTCTTAATTTTGTTTTATTGTTTCTTAAGCCATTAGCTTCCACTTATCCAATTCTAATTTTTAAGGAATTATTTTCTAGAGCGAGCTGTTGTACCTCCCTTTCCATTTGACCAATTCTGCTTTTTAAGGCGTTCTTTTCTTCAGAGAATTTTTGTGCCTCTTTTACCATTAGGTCAATTCTGATTTTTAAGGTATTATTTCCTTCTGTATTTTTTGTGCCTCTTTTACCAACCTGTTAATTATCTTTTTTATAATTTTCTTGACTCTCATTTCTTTGTCTAATTTTTCCTCTACTACTCTTAACTCCTTTAACACTTCAAGGAATTCTTGTTGGGCTTGGATCCAATTAGCATTTTTCTTCGTGGGGGAGGGGCTTTGTAGCTGTTTTCACATAGTTGTCTTGATCTTCACTGCCGCCACAGTAGCTTTTTATGGTCAAGTTATTTTGTTGTTATTTGCTCATTTTTTCAAGCCTATTTCTCGACTTTGAACTTTATATTAAAGTTAGGTTCTGTTCCCTTGGAGGTGGGGAGACACTGTCCTAAGCACTAGGCTTTTTTTATGCTTCTGTTCTTAGAGCTAATTCTGGGGGGGTCTACAAATTTTCAGTGCTTCCAACATGGTGTGATCTAGGAAGAGGTGTAGTCATTGCTTTCTTGGTCTGTCCTCTGGCTTTTACTTAGGAAAGGTTTTTTTTGTTCCTCTTTAGCCATTAGCACTCCTCTTGGCCCTGGAGCTGTGACCAAGTCACCTGCTTCCTGCAGCCACAAGCACTAGTGCTCCTCTCTGCCTTGGAATTGTGGCCAGGGTCCCTTGTGACTGATCAGAAGCACTTCTTTCCTCCCTGAAACTACAACCCAGAACTGTTTATGGGCAATAGAGTTGCCAATGAGCACCAGCACTCAGGGTTAGCAAAGGGTCCTCTGTAATTTTTTTTCTGTTCAACCCCTTTACCATTTCTGGGTTGAGAGTCCTCAAAACTCCTGCTGTTGCAGCTGCCTCCAAGTTCCACTGTTGATGCCAGCCCCCAAACCAGTGTTACCAACCTCTCCTACCTCTTACATTGTCTTAGGCTGGGAAAAAGTCTTATACTGACCTTTTGTTGACTCTGCTGCTCCAAATTTTGATTTAAGGAGTTATTTTAAAGTTGTTTGGAGGGGAATGTTGGGAGAATTCAGTAGGGTTGCTGTCTGTGCTCCATCATCTTGGCTCTACCTTGATCAGACCGCTTTGCAAGCACTGAAAGCTTACAGCTCTTCACTATAAGCTGTCCCTGAAATCCTGCAACTATACAATACTCAATATCCCTAAGAAAGCAACAGTACGGCCAGTCCAGACATTCCTTCCAGAAGTACAAAGAGCCATAACGCAAAGGCTGAAGTAAAGAAGTAGGCTGGAAGAATGAGTGCCTTCTCCCCCACCCAAAAAAAAATACCACTATAAAATGCTGTTGTGCTGATGGGGCTTCTTAAGACACAAACCCGGAAAAAGAGAGTGATTAAAAAACAGCGACAAAGTGTCAAAGGAAAACACAACTTGGAGACAAATTCAACTAGAATTCTTGGAAAAAAAAATAAAGCAAGAGTATTTTTAAAAGAGTTTTAAAAATCCAGTAATTGAAATAAAAGTACTAAAGGGAAAATATGGGGAAAGAAAAGAGAATTATAGAAGAAAGAACTGGAAAGAGGATTAATAGCTTGGCATAAGAGGTATAAAACCTGAACCAAGCAACAAACTCCCTGAAAATTAGAATGGACCAAATAGAAGCCAATGGCTTTATGATATAACAAGAAATATTAAAGCAAAGTCAAGGAGACTAAAAAAATACAGATATTTAGATATTTCATCACAAAAACAAATGGCCTGAAAAATAAATTGAAAGGAAAAGATTGAATGATGATTGAACTCCCTGAAAACCATGACCAAAGAAAGAGCATATACATTATATTTCAAAGAACCACAAAAGAAAACTGCCTAGATCTCTTAGAACCAAAAGGCATAGTGTAAATAGGAAAAAAAACTACTGGTCACCTCCTGGAAGAAACCTGAAAATGAAATCACCTGGGAACATTATAACCCAAATCCAACACTTCCAAGTCAAATAAAAAATGTTTCAAGAAGCCAGGAAGAAAGAATTCAAGTACTGAGGAGTCAGGCAGGATAACACATGATTTAGCAACCACCACTACAAAGAAGAGGTGAACTTCAAATACAATATTCCAGAAGGCAAAATATGTAAGGTTACAACCAAGAAGAACTTACTCCACAAAACTGAGTCTAGTTCTATAAGGGTGGAAATGGATCTTTAATGAAATTGAGGATTTTTAAACATTCCTAAAGACCAGAGTTAGGTAGAACCTTTAAAGTGCAAATATTAAAAAGTAAATATTAATGAATAATCAAAAGGGACTAAACAAGGATAAACTACTTACTTCTAGTATGGAGAGATGATACATGTGTCCCCTCTGACACCTATTCTCATTAATGGTCATAAAGGGAATCTAATTAAGCAGAAAGCCTGGGATTGGTTCTGTTATATCTTAATGACCTTAAAAAAGAATCAAAGGAGAGGGGAAGAGTAATGTAATAGGAGTGGGAGGAGGAGAGGAGGGTTAAGGGAAATTATTTCACATAACTGAAGTATGCAAGTAGATATCTATATAAACAGGGAAAGGGCTAATGGAAGTGGCTGATGTTTGAACCTCACTCCCATATGAAATGGTCAAAAGAAGGAAGAATACACATGCGAAAACACACACACACACACACACACACACACACACAGAGTTGGGTAAAGAAACATATTTCACACAATAACGAAATCAGAGAAAGAGGAAAAAGGAGAAGAGGGAATTAGAGGGAAAGCAAATTAAGAAAGGAATTAGTCTTAAGCAAGCCAAATTTTTAAATGTACAAAAATATTTATAGCTCTTTCTTTTTTGAGGGAGGAAGGCAAGGCAATTGGGGTTAAGTGACAAGGTCACACAGCTATTAAGTGTGTCAGATGTCTGAGGCCAATTTGAACTCAGATCCTCCAGACTCTAGGGCTGGTGCTCTATTCACTGAGCCACCTAATTGCCCCTATAGCTCTTTTTGTGGTGGCAAAGGATTGGAAACAGAAGGGGCACTCATTAACTGGGAATTGGCTGAACAAGTTATAGTATATAAATGTTATTTAATACTATTATGCTATAAGAAATGATAGGTGGATGGTTTCAGAGAAACCTTGGACGACTTATATGAACTGATACAGAATGAAGTGAACATAACCAGGAGAATAATTTATATGAAGACAACAATATGGCAAAGTCAAACAGATTCTGAAAGATTTAGAAACTTTGATCATCATAGTGACCAAGTAGGAGGCCAGATGGCTAATAATAAAACATGCTACCTACCTCCTGACTGAAAGACTGAGAGTGTAGATTAAGATATATTATAGGTCAAGGAGTAGGGGAAGAAGATATAACAAATGTGAAAATATGTTTTGTTTGACTGTACATGTTTGTAACAGTTTTATTTATCTTTCCCAGTTGGGGGAAAGAAAAAGGAGCAAGAGAGAAAGAAGGCAAATTTTTGCAGATTGGGAAAAAAAATCTTAATAAGAATCCTGATTGTACTAGAAATGTTAGCTTTAGCAATAAGAGAAGAAAAAGTAATCGAAGGATTTAGAATAAGCAAAGAAGAAACAAAGTTATCACTCTTTGCAGATGATAGGATAGTATACTTAGAGAATCCTAGAGAATCAAGTAAAACACTATTTGAAAAAATAAACAATTTTAGCAAAGTTGCAGGATATAAAATAAGCCCACACAAGTCATCAGCATTTCTGTATATTACTAACAAAGCCCAACAGCAAGAGATAGAAAGAGAAATTCCATATAAAGTTACTATAGAAATTATAAAGAATTTGGGAGTCTACCTGCCAAGAACAAACCCAGTAATTATAATGAACACAATTACAAAACACTTTTCACACAAATAAAGTCAGATCTAAATAACTGGAAAAACATCAGTTGCTCATGGGTAGACCAAGCTAATACAATAAAAATTACAATTCTACCTAAATTAATTTACTTATTTAGTGCCATGCCAATCAAACTACCAAAAATTATTTTATAGACCTAAAAAATAAAATAACAAAATTCATATAGAAGAATAAAGTGTCCAGAATATCAAGGGAATTAATGAAAAGAAATGCAAGAGAAGGTGGCTTAGCCATACCAGATCTTAAATTGTATTATAAAATAGCAATCATCAAAACTACTTGGTACCAGCTAAGAAATAGAGTGGTGGTTCAGTGGAATAGGTTAGGTACATAAGACACAGTACTCAATGACTATAGTAATCTGTTTGATAAACCCAAAGACTCCAGCTTCTAGAATAAGAACTCACTATTTGACAAAAACTGCTAGGGAAACTGGAAAATAGTATGGCAGAAACTAGGCATAGACCAACATTTTATACCATATACCAAGATAAAGACAAAATGGGTATACAATTTATATATAAAAGACTATTACTATAAGCAAACTAGGAGAGCAAGGAATAGTTTACCTCTCAGATCTATGGAGAACAGAAGAATTTGTGACCAAACAAGAAATGGAAAACATTATAAAATTCAAAATGAATAATTTTGATTATATTAAATTAAAAAGTTTTTGCACAAAGCCAATGTAACCAAGATTAGAAGGGAAGCAGACAGCTGGGGAAATATTTTTTACAGCCAGTGTCTCTGACAAAGGCCTCATTTCTAAAATATTTAGAGAAGTGAGACAAATTTATAAAAATACAAGTCATTCCCCAATTGATAAATGGTCAGAGGATATGAACAGGCAGTTTTCAGATGAAGAAATTAAAGCAATCTATAGTCATACGAAAATGCTCTAATCACTATTAATCAGAGAAATGCAAATCAAAATAACTGAAGTCTCACATCATACTTATCAGACTGGCTAACATGGCAAAACAGAAAAATGATAAAGGTTGAAGATGTGGGAAAATTGGAACACTAATGCATTGTTGGAGAAGTTGTGATTTGATTTAACCATTCTGGAGAACAATTTGGAACCATGCCCATAGGGCTATAAAACTGTACCTATCCTTTGATCCAGTAATACCTCTACTAGGTCTGTATCCCAAAGAGATCATAAAAAAGGGAAAAGAATCTATATATACAAAAATATTTATAGCAGCTCTTTTTGTAGTGGCCAAGAATTAGAAATTGAAGGGATGCCCATAAATTGGGGAATGGCTGCACAAGTTGTGGTATGTGAATGCAATGGAATACTACTATTCCATAAGAAATGATGAGCAGGTAGTTTTCAGAAAAACCTGGAAAGACTTACATGAACTGATGCTAAGGAAGTGAGCAAAACCAGGAGAACATTGTACACGGTGACAGAGACATTGTGCAATGACTAACTTTGATAGACTTACCTCTTCTTAGCAATGCAAGGATCTAAGACAACTTCAAAAGACTCATCATGGAAAATCCTATCCACATCCAGAAAAATAACTAAGGAGTCTGAATGCAGATTGAGGCATACTATTTGCTCTCTCTTTTGTTGTTGTTGTTGTTTCTTCCTTCTCATGGTTCCTCCCATTGGTTATAATTCCTCTTTACAACATGACTAATTTGAAAATATGTTTAATATGAATGTATGTGTAGAACCTACATCAGATTGCATGCCATCTTGGGGTGGGATCAGGGGAGGGAGGGGAAGAAAATTTGGAACTCAAAATCTTATGAAAGTGAAAGTTGAAAACTAAAAATTAATATTTTTTTTTAAAAAGAGTCCTGGGGGGCGGCTAGATGGCGCAGTGAGTAAAGCTTCTTTACAAAGTATCACAAATAAAAATCAATACAAACAGAACAGACAAACAGAGTGCCTGGCCACCACAAAATTCCCCTTCTCAATTCTGCTTTCCTAGCTTGGGCTTCTCTTTATATATAGACATTAGCTTCTCCCTGTTCCACCCCTTCCTGTTGCATCAGCAAATTCCTCCCACTGTGGGGTTCACAAGTTCTGTTTCTTAACAAAGATTTGATATAATCAGGGCAAGGCTCAAAGACACTTGAACTGAAACAAGGTACTAAATAATTAAATAGCTGAAATAAGGCACTAAGAACTTCTTTGCTTGACACTGTAGACTCCTTCAGCCAGATTGTAATACTGATCTATACTTTACAAACCAGGACCCTACAGATGGTACTGCAAAAATCCACCACATTCCTTATACAACCTGCCTAGTCTAAGAATCACTGAGAGCAAGCTAAGTAGAAAACCTATTAATATATTAAACATCCAATAGCAAAAGAATTGTGAGAGGAGAGAAGAGGTCATATTTGACCATGATATAAAAATATCTGCAAAATCTGAACAAACACCAGCAAAAGAATTAAAATGAAAAATAAGCACTCAATTTGGAGCAGAATCTAAAACTGAAGAGCAGAGATTGATCAGGGAGTTTGGAGGAGACTTGTAAGGAAGGGTTTGGCTCTCTCTATGCCATAAATTTTTTTGTGTCATGGAATTAGAAAAGAAACCAATTATTATGAAATAATTATTAAAAAATAAGTTCATAGACCTCACATTAAGATTCCTGATTTAAGAGCTCTGACTGCCTTTCTTTCTTGGGAAAGTTTACTTTTCCCCTCTGTCTCTAAGACTATAACCCCTCAGACTCTTTCTCTCCCTTCTCTTCACCCTAGGAAGCTAGGTGACACAGTGTATAGAGTGCTGGAATTGGAGTCAGGAAGAACTAAATTGAAATTGAACCTCAGTCATTTACTAGCTGGGTGACCCTGGAGAAATCCCTTAACACTTATCTGCCTCAGTTCCCTCATCTATAAATAGGGATAATAAAACTCAATACTTTCCAACAACCAAGGCTGTTTTAAGGATTGAATGAGCTATCTATAAAGTACTTTGTAAACTTTAAAGCTCTGTATAAATGCTAATTATTATTGTCACTATTACTTATACAGGACCATAGGATCGTTAAGTTTTAGACCTTGAAGGGTCCTTAGAGATCATTTAGCTCAACTGAATTTCAATACAGTCAAGGAAGTTCTAAAATGGCTTCTTAGCCTTGGTGGGAGGTCTAGTGATCAGTTTCTAGGTAATATCTCCTGCTCTTATTACTCCAAAGATGTGAGAATATACCAAAGGTACAGCTGACTTATGGATTGAGGATAGGGCTTTCTATCTCCTTGTACATTATAATAAATACATCTCCCTAAATTTTATATAGCCACTTCATAAGGCATTCTTAGTTTCTCTATCCCCCATGCTAACAGGCATTTCTATAATGTGGCCCCTATGAGAACTCAAATCTAAAGCTTTCAATGTACCAATGTTTCAAAGATTTAATTGTGATTTTATATATTACATTTTAAATAAACACAACAGTTGTGAATACTTAAGCATACAACTATGCAATGCTTATAGAGGAACAACTGATTTAAACTATAAAGGTCATAGTAGAAAGCCATACTGTACAATAACAACCAGAAAAGGGAGGAAAGTGTATATAAAAGGAGGCAAAATCTTCAGTTGATCTCTGGCACATTAGAGCAACCAAAATAAAAATCCCATATGGACCCCTAGAACTTAGAATGTGAGGTACCCCATCATACACAAGCATATGCTTCTTCGGGTTCAAAGCATTCTGGACCAGCACCCAATTAAAACCATAGCTCATAAGCCCCTAACTAATGTTTTTACTCTTATGAATCAGTCAAAGGAACCAGTCAAAGCAACATAGCAAATAAAATGACAAGAAAAGATTTCCTCTTGACATACACATAGGATACATTATCCCAAAGATTGCCCCTCTACCACTAAGAAGGGCACACATGCAGAGGACATATGTGACCAGGAAACACCTATATAGGGCACATATAAAGGAAGAAGATACTGCTAGGAAAATGCAATAAGTGGTTGTCCTGGTGATGCCTGACATGAAAGTGAATTGCATTTAAGTGAGGGAGGGTTAGGGAGGGTCACCAGCCTCACTTTCTCCTCCAGAGTCATCTAGGTCCAGTGGTGAGATATAAATCAGGACAACCAGAGATGGCTTTGGATATGGTGAGAGACCTTGGCCTTTTCAAACTAAGGTCTTTCCCAGGTCTGTTTGATTAAGAACCCATGCCGCCAGAGTACACACATGAGGGTTCACAAATTATGAGCCTGTGTGACCAGAAAACTCATCTAGGAGGAATACAAAGGGATACATGTGATGAGTGTGCACCTATGGCCAGTAGCACCTCCTTCCTACAGTGCTATGGAGTTCCCTGATGTCATCAGGTTACTCTTTACTGCTTTCTGCTGGATATGGCATCTCCCTTCGATAACAAACCATTTGCCTTCACATTATCTCTGTTGATCTTTTCTTTACTGAGCTTCTCTCTCTCTTCTTCTCCTCTCCTCCTCCTTCATCTTCTTCTTCTTCTTTCTTCTTCTTTCTTCTTCTTCTTCTTCTTCTTCTTCTTCTTCTTCTTCTTCTTCTTCTTCTTCTTCTTCTTCTTCTTCTTCTTCTTCTTCTTCCTCTCTCTCCCTCTCTCTCTCTCTCTCTCTCTCTCTCTCTTAAAAGCAGAATCTGCCCATATGACCAGAAGCAATACCAACCAACCTATTTGGCACCAATGATTTCTTCTAGGAGAATGTTATGCCAGCTTTGAGACTCTTCAACGGCCTCCTTGATGCAAATAACCAAGCCCTCCTGGAAGATAACAGCAAAGATATTGTTTCCTGCCCCTTCTATTTCTTTCTCAATGCAGTCTTCTTTAATTTTGTACTTCTGAAAGGTTAGGAGGTTTATTTAAAGTGGGTGTTTTGGATAAATAAGATGCCCTTGATAGAATCTTAGAGGTTCAATGATAATACATCAAGGAGCAAACACAGTCACAACTTGGGTTTATTATAAACCTCCTTAGGCATTCTGATTGGCACTGAAAAAGATAATAATTAATCATTCATAACTGACTTTTATATGTCAGTTGGAAGTTTTCAAAGTGTTTTCCTTATGTTATCTCAATTGTGCTTGACAATAACTCTGTAAGGTTTCTTGGCAGGGCAGCTAGGTGGTATAATGGATAGAATGCTGGGCCTGGAGCCAGAAAGGCCTGAGTTGAAGTATGGCCTCAGATATTTCCAAGCTGTGCGACCTTGGGTAAGTTATTTAACTTAGGCCTCAATTTCCTCTTCTATAAAATGGATATGACAATAGCACCCACCTCTAAGGGTTGCTGTGAGGTTCAAATGAGATAGCAATTGTAAAGCACCTGGAACATAGTAAGTGTTACATAAATGTTAGCTAATGTATTTATTTTTATTTGAGGCAGGTACTAGAGATATTTTCAGGATCACCATTTTATAGATAAGGAAACTGAGACTTAGAGCAGTTGAGTGATTTGCCCATGCTCCCACAGTTAGTAAGGTCAGAGAGGATAAAGAATCACTATAGCTAGTTACAATACACAATATTACTTGATAAGCACCTAAGAATGTCACCAAAAAATATGTCTGAGGTCCAAAGGAGAAACTGATCACCAAGGGGGAAATCAAGGAAAAATTCCTGGAGGAACTGGCATTTGTACTAGGATTTAAAGTGTAAAATGGATTAGTATAGAGCATATACACTTAGAACTCCCTGGAAACTTCCTGGGATTCTAAAGACAAGATGACTCATTGTTTGGGCCTTTGAGGATGATGAACTTCCTGAATGCTCTTGGCTATTTGGTAAAGACCTGAAAGGTATTTTTGACTGTTGGTATAGACTCTGAGTGGTTATCCTCCCCGATTGTTTGGGGTTGGCTCATAATTCTTCAAAAGATAAAACAGTGTTCTAATGAGGGATAGGGAAGAACCAAGTCTTTTCTTGGCCTCAAGGGTCATGGTCAAAACTGGACAAACTGTCACTTTGGTCCCTAGAAACTCTGCCTCAGTTGTCTTTCCTTTCTTTTGTGTGCCTGAAAAGTCTATGGATCATCCAATGGGAGCAGCATTGTCTACCAGAGCAGTTATGTTTGTAGCAGTAGTGGCTACAGCAAGAGCAGATTAGGGACAAAAGAAGTGTCTACATTGAAGAGAAGAGCCAATAGGAAGAAGACCAACCTTGGCTATTTGAGTGGAAAAAATGCCCAGAATTGAGATGAAATGTTAACTCCCTAATTAGTAGTATGGCACAACGGTGCTATTCTCCGATGAAGCTTAAAACTTTAGCCTTCAAACCAATTTAATGATTACACATTGTTACTGAATGCTATTCTTTTTTGTATTTAATTTTTTTTAATTTTTAATTTTTTTCTTTTATGGAGGGGGGAAGGCAGGGCAATTGGGGTTAAGTGACTTGGCCATGGTCACATGGCTAGTAAGCGTTGTGTCTGAGGTCAGATTAATTCTATTCTAATCATTCTGTTAATGTATGTTGATATTCTTTTAGATTTAGCATTGCCTTATGTGTAGGAATAAATTACCTGTCCCATATGCCTTTTACTTGTAACTTTAAAGAGATCAAATCACGAATGGTAATTTTTACTTGATTTAGCCTCATATATGAGATTATAAGGTGGAATTTTCTTAGCAACCTGAAGAGTATGAGAATGGGGAACCTGATTCCCTTAAGGAGAGATCAGGTTTTCCCATGTTGGAACCCAGTAAAAAATCTCAGAGCTGAATATAGAACTAGGAATGAAAGAGGACTTCATTTCCTATATTCCCAGCACTGGTTCCACTATGCTCTAGATAAGAAAAGGATAGGCAGTCGTTCAACCAGAAAAGAAAGGGATGAAGGAAGCCCTTTTCAAGTATGTCCCTTTAGGAATCTGGATGAGTTGCTTCCATACCCTCAGACTCAATCCCATCCATAGGTATTATCTCCCTTTTCTCCTCCTCTAGCCCAGACAGACAGAGGAGGTATGATGATGGTGTCAAGTCCTTAAACAAATCAAACTCATAAGGGGAGGAAAAGGCATCTTTAATCAGGATAACAAGATTGCAAGCCTAAGTCCTTGGGTCACCCACATCTGAATGCCTGGATGTCCAACCAAGAAAATTACAAAAAGTTTTTATATCTTTTGGAGGAAAGGGGGAGGAGATCATATGATGTATCAAGGCCTGGTCATGAGAACCCAGCTGTTCCCACCGATCCAGGCAAGAATACCCCCTTCATTCTAGGTAGTTTACCCTTTTTGATCTAACTGTCCCTAAATCTCAATAAAAGAGAAAAGGACATTAGGAACTAAGATTTGTTTACAAGGTAAGGTCCCAGGGTAGGGACTTGGGGTGGGGCTTAGCTTAACTAAATTGAAAATAAATACCTTGTAAGTAGAAATGAAGGAACATTACTAGAATTCTGACATTTCTAGGTTTATTTAGAGGGAGTAGTGGGTGATGGGTAATATTACATTTTATATTCATATTTTCTGCAAATGGTAGCTATGCCATTAAGGACATCAGGATGATGTCCTTAAGGACATCAGGACTGCTTTTGCCCACTCCACTCAGAAGGAAGAGAGGAAGGAAGGAAGGAAGGAAGGAAGGAAGGAAAAAAGGAAGGAATTGTTATTGCAGTCTAAGCATAGCCCCATGCTAGGAGCTGTGTAGAAGGGAGGGGAAATTGATTTTTGTATGTGTGCAGAAATAGGAAAAGGGAATTGGCTTTTGTATGTGTGTAACTGCCACAACTCTGCAGGTTATTTCCACCCATAGGAATAAGGATCCCTGCCTTTCATCTTGCCCTAGTAGCTGTGGCATAAAATCTTCACTCCCATGATAACAGCTTTTCTGAGTTTGCTATTACTACCAAGTTATTAAAACCTTCTCCTGCCTCCCTCTTCCTTGCCTTTAAATCCCTCCCTCTCTACAGCCCATTCTCCAAATTTAAAATGAGGAAAATTCTGCATCAATTATCAGTCAAGTGCATGGTCTTGAGTGAGCTATGTTACCATGAAGTAGTAAAGGTTGATTCTAAAAGAGCCCCAAGATAAATGGTGAAGGAAAGCCCACCACCTTGTCTTTCAGTAATTGCCAATTACTCAACTTTAGTGGGATAGTCTTTCCTTTCAGACACTCCTCTATCAAACGGGTCTTCTTGGGCAATGTTTCCCTTACAGCAGAAAGGATGCAAGCAATCAGCTAGCTCTCAATTGACCCCTTTTACACTTTATCTTTAACCATCCAGAGTAATTACATGAGAGTAATTAGCCCTGAATAGCTTGACTTACTAAACTTCAGAAGGGGGAATTATTCTTAAAAAATTCTAAGCTTCTCCAAACCTTCCAAGGTTCAATGAAATGTGCATTGTATAAAGATGAGGAATGGAATGGAGTCTTAGGGGTGTGTCTGAGAGAGGACTAGGGGTCATCCCACCATAGCTCCATTGCCAGGAACTACGATAGGTGGGATTTTGGCCCCACCAAATCTTACCAGTGTTATATAAGTAACAGCTGAACCAATTCTCATGATTCTTTGTTTTCTTACCTCAAACTTTTCCCCCTCAAGTTCTCAAACTGCTGAGCTCTCATTTCTCCTTGGAGGATATTTCTCTAGCTTTTAAACCATTTAGTAGTCTCCCTGTCATCCCGCCAAGCCCTCCAGGAAGATGAATAGCAAAGATTTTTTTCATCTCAGTCCAGTCATTCCCTCTTAGATATTACTTTCTATAGAAACTGCTTTGAAAGCTATTAAAAAAAAATGTGACAGGAAGGTCATAAGCCAGACCCAGGCTGAGCTCCAACTGGTACCACCCAGAAATCAGAGGAGGAGATGAAGTTTGGTTTGCGACCTCATACAACCCAACTGAATGTAGGATCTTAAAGAAGGTGTGTTTTGGAAAGTGTTGTCACTCCTTAAACTAGAACTCCCTTAGAGGGGGAATCTTCTCTCCCTAGGAAAGATGCTAAACAGAGACGGTTTTCTGTACTACTCATTTTTGATGGAAAACTTTCTGAAATGAATTACATATTTCCCTGCCTTCTTAAACAGAGTACATTGAACATAACTTGATCTTTCAGTGATGGTGAAGGGTCTCTAGGATGCAAAGCTATTTCCCTCCATTCTAAACACTCCCAGTTTATATTTTCCTGTGGCTTTATGTTTTCTGTTTTATTTTCTTTTTAAAATTATCTTAAACATTAAAAATCAATACAATCAACTAAACCAAAAATATAACTATTTTAAATAAATGAATTTTAACAAATAAATGACATATTTAGACTCAGTTTCTATCAGCTTAATTTCTCTATCCATACCTATTGATTTTACCTCTTATGTGGTTATAGTTATTATATCCTATTCTCATTCATTTTTAAGGTGCATTATTTCATAAAGTTCTAAATATATTTCATTTGTCAATCAATCAACAAGCATTTACTCAATACCTACTATTTGGAAAGCACTTATAAGACAATGAGGATATAAATTTTTTTTAAAGATGAAATAATCCCTACTCTCAAGAAGTTTATATTCTATTGGGGGAGATAACATGCACATCGAGAAAGAATAAATACAAAATAAATTCAAAATAGTTGTGGAGGAGGGCACTCACATTTTGGGGAAACAGGAAAGGCTTTGTGTACAAAGTAGTGCTTCAGATATATCTTAAAGATAGTAGTAGATTCTATGAAGCAAGGGGAGTGGAGGAGTATGGGGTAGTAGGGATTGGCCTGAAGAGAGTTCATTCTAGTCATGGAAGATGGCCAGTGCAAAGGCATGAAGTTGGAAGATGGAGTGTCATGTGTTTGAACCAGAGAGGACAGTTTGGTTAGAAATACTCTTTGCTTTCTACATTCTATGAAAATATATTGTATAGAGTATAGGAAGGAGAATAATATACAGTGAAACTGGGAAGATAGAGTGAGATTAGGCTGTGAAAGGCTTTAAAAAACAGAGAACTTTACATTTTATTTGGGGAATTTATTGAATAGAAGAGTGTCATGGTTGAATCTGTCCTTAAGAAAAAGCATTTTGACAATTGTTTGGACAATGAGATGGAATGGGGAGACTTGAGGCCTCCAATTAATCCACTGTAATAGTCTAAGCTAGAGGTGATGAGGGTCTGAAATAAAAGGATAGCTGTGTGATTTGAAAGGGGCCAGAGGTGAGAAAGAGTATGGAGGCAGAAATGGCAAAGTCTGGCAACTGATTGGATATGTGGCTGAAAGGAGAGTGACAGCAAAGCCTAGGTGGTTTCCCCTGATTTAGCACATATTTCCATGATATGATTTTTAGTAAACATATGATACAATTTGTAAATTATGCTCCTATGATCTTTGGGACAGTCTGTATATGACTTCTAGGTTCCCCTTTGCAATCTTACTTCCTATTATTATTTTATACCAGCTATTCATAAACTTACTAGACTGATTAGAAGGAGGGGTGGGGTGGTCAGGGAGACTAAAGCAAGACTCAATGTTAACACAACCATATTGTTGTCATTATACAAATTACACCCCTGGATCTGTTCATTTTACTCTGCATCAATTTATACAAGTTTTCCCAGGTTTCTCTACATTTCTTATACCATAATAGCATTACCTCACATTTACATACTATAACTTATCTATTCCCCATTTTATGGGCACCCCTTTAGAATCCTATTCTTTGCCACCTCAAAAAAGGCCTGGTTTACACTCCCTTTGTTGTCACTGATGATAAAAGGATTCATAGGGGATACATGCATCATCTTCCCATACTAAAATGTAAACCCTTTATCCTCGTTAGTCCTTTATCATTGTTCATTCATGTCTGCCATTTTTTGTTTCTCTTCACTTTTATATTTGAACTTCAGAGTTTCTATGTAGCTATGGTCTTTTCATTAGGAATGCTTGGAAATCCTCTACTTCATTTAAAATCCATTCTTTTCCCTGTACATTAATATTGCTATGCAAGTTATTCTTGACTATAAGACTATATCCTTTGCCTTCTAGAATTTTATATTCCGAGCACTCTATTTCATTATGGTAGTGGCTGTCAATCATTTGTGATCCTCAGTGTGGCTCTTTTGTACTTGAATTCTTTCTTTCTGGCTGCTTATGACATTTTTTCTTTGACCTAGAAAATCTATGATGTCCCTGGGAGGCTTTACTTTTGAGGTTTCTTTCTGGAGGTGACCAGTAGTTTTATTTTTCCACTTTGGTTTATAGCTCTAAGAGATATCAGTGGTTTTCTTTTATTATTTCTTAAAACATAATGCCTAGGTTCTTTTTTAGATCATGGTGTTTAGATAGTCCTATGATTCTTAATTTTTTTCTCATCAATCTATTTCCCAAGTTGATTGCTTTTCCTCTTGCCCTGGTGCACAGCTTCTCCTTGAGTGTTGGGGTGTTCCACTCTCAACTTGCTTCTGGTCTAACCTATATTCAGTATCTGAAAACCTGTTGTAAAGTCAAGCCAAACAGCTTTCCAGAGGACTGTGAACAGCTTCAAGATTCTGATTACATAATATAGTGAATTCTCTATTTATTTAGTAACAAACTAACACAAAACATTGACAGAAACCAAAGTACAGCATTACAGTGTTATGAGGTAACAACTTATCACTGAAGTGGCCACATAGTTTTCACCAAAGTGGTCACATGATTTTAAACAAAAGATATCATTCAATAAGTCCTTAACTCAATCATCCATAAGGAGTAAGCCTCCTTAAGGAACACAAAGTACAAAGGTCAAAGTTCTCCACCCCTAGGTCACAGTAAATCATGATCTTCTCAGTCAGCATTCAGTACTCAAGAAAAGGTCTTTTCATCTTGACTGGAGGCTGGCTGTCAGCTTCCATGGTTCCTCTTCCATGGTCCCAGCTCCTGCCTGAATCTATCCAACTGTCATCTGGATTTAAAGGCAGGTAGCTCTTAGTTCCTTGTCCAGCTCCTCATCCAGGTCCTCATCCAGTTCCTGTTCTATATTGAAGCTCACAGTGTATAGTCCACCTCAAGTCCTTCAAAGTTTCTGTTCCTGGGAAGCCAAAGTTTAACAAAGGCATAATAACATTCATGCACATTGCTAGCACCATCACCAATTCACTTTCTGCCTGTGAAATCAACACAAACCCAAAAACAAGGTCTGAGAAATCAACACAAATCATCAGTATAATCCCAGGACCTCTGAAAACATTAGTAAGACCCTTCTCCAGGATTTCTGTAAACAGACAAGAAAATCCTCTTTCAGGGTTTCTGAACCAGCAGCAAGGTCCCAGAGCTTCTATAACAACAACAACATCCTCTATCAGCAGACAAATCTGACAAAGTAACAACAAAACAGACAAAGTACTGGCACCACAGCCATGCTTCCTCCTAGTTTCTCTTTTTTCTCAGCCTGTGTGTGTGTGTGTGTGTGTGTGTGTGTGTGTGTGTGTATGTATATATATAATAGTCATTAAACTCCTCCCTGCCCCACCCCTTCCTGTTGCATCAGCAACAGGGATTCACTAGTTCTATTTCTTAACAAAAGGCTTGATATAATCATAGGCAAGAAACTTGAACTGAAACAAGGTGCTAAATAATTAAATAGCTGAAACAAAGTGTTGACTACTTCTTTGCTTCCCATTATACCTGTCTGTCTTCCTATGCTGAGCTGGACTGGACAAATGACTCAGTGTAACTTTTTCTGTATTTTCTCATCAGGATTCAGTCTGGTGCATTTTCTAGAACTGTTTGGAGGAGTTTTGTGGAAGGGAACTTGGCTGTACAACTTCTTACATCTCTGCCATCTTGGCTCCACCTCCCTTTGGTAACAGCTGATTAAATTAAACAAGGGCAGGGAAAGTAACAGGTGGTAGAAATTTGCTAGCTGTTGGGATAATAGTGAGCAACTGATAGAGATATCCAAATAGAATGTTGTAGGGTCCTAGTCTCCAATCACTTCTATGTTCCTCTAGGCTGATGGGGGGGGGGGGGTAAGGAGGGGAGAAGGAGAAGGACTTTTTATCTACCTGTGTCCAGGCATTTGATCCTTAAAACAATCCTAGGATTGTTAATCCTACTTTGCAATTAAAGAAACTGAGGTAAATATAGCTTGGGTGACTTACCCAGAGTCACACAGCCTGTAATTAGTTGAGGCTAGACTGAACTCATCTTCCTGACTGATGGTCCAATGCATTATCCACTAGCATTGCCTGTCTCTAGGAAATTGGAACATTTTGGCAGGGGCAGAGAGTACATATTCCTCATACATTTTAATCATATTATTTTATTCTATTGCAATTATTACCAATATATATTTAACAATTCCCCTATTTTTGATACCTAGGTTGCTTCCAGACTTTTGCAATTATAAATAATGTCACTATATGGAAATCTTTGAAGAGAGAGCTCTTATTTTTGTTGTTATTTTATAATATTTTCAAGAAATAGTCACAATGAAATTACTGAATTAAAGCCTGTGATTACTTCTATACCTTTTCCTATTGCTCTCTACAAACATTCTATAAGTTTGCAATTCCACCAGTAATGAATGAGTGTATCCATTTCTTTACAACGCAGTCATCATTAAATTTTGTTGCTTTCAATTATATTTTTTCCCCATTTTGATGGGTGTGAGTTGGTACCTAAAAGTTGTTTCCATAAGCATGGATTGCATGCAGTTTTGGTTCTCCTAAGGACACGATGTTCCATGATTCATATAATTGTTAAGAAGACAGGCTTTGGCAGCAGGGAGCAGCTTGCTATCATTAAAAGCACTTTATAAATTTTCAAATGTAATATAACCTAATTTCCTTCTCCTAATCATGCCACAGGAACCTGTCTCCTCCCCCTGTTTATATGACCAGTTTTGCCTAAAATAGTGACAATGGGTTGTTTGGAATGAGTTTAAATGTTAAATCCTAAATTCTTATTATACCTCTGTCAGTACACATACTGATTAGGTACATCAATTTTCCAAATGCACCCTAAAGAGAAAGAAATGCTTTTAACCTGATTATATTTTTTAAAACAATAATCAGGGTAAAAAAATAAACAATATTTGCCAACAGAATTGCCTTGATAATTGGGTATAAACTAGAAGGATAAAGAGATGTAATATTTCATTACCAGTTAGCTAAACCAGTTATATAGAAGGCATAAAAATGAATTATGCCATCAATGGGTCACATTTTATTTCATCTAGGGAAATATCTCGCCTCAATTCATTTCCTGTTACTTATTCCAAATAGGAAGTGAGCTCATCAGTTTTCTGGAGATTGACAAAATAAAAGGATAAGTCAGTGTTCTGGAAAAGTGCTGAACCAAGATACCTGATAGGACTAAAGATAGTCCAATCCAAGCCCTATTGTTTATGGAGGGGAGTAATGTGGAAGTTCTCAGTCACTGTCTGGCCAAGATGTCACCAAAAAGGTTAATAAGGAAGGAAATTCAATGAGAGGCACCAAGGAAGGATCTGAGTGGGGGCTCTCCCAAGTTCAAGCTAAAGTTTTTTGTTGGAACACAGTCATTGAGGTATAGTCATTACAGTGCAGGAGGAAAAACACAAGATTCAGTTTGATGAGAGGATCATTTACCAATTCACCAATTTTGGTAAGTAATCGTCAATGATCCAAAGGAAATCTGTAATGTAGAAGCAGTGGGAAAGACTTTTATCTGAGGATTGCCAGATGATTACTTTTTTTTTTTAAGCAATTGGGGTTAAGTAACTTGCTCAAGGTTACATGGCCAGTCATTATTTATGTGTGGGTGCTCATTTTCTGAGGCTGGGACCAATCCCGGGTCATCCTGACTCTGAGGCCGGCGCTCTTACTCACTGCGCCACCTAGCCGCCTCAAGATGATTACTTTTTGAGCCTATCTAACCCATGCAGGATCCTCAGCTGGCTCTGACAAGAAAAAAAAAAAACTTTGACTTGAAAGGGTAAGGAAAGAATGATAGGCAAATTCAAATTTAACCTTCTGTTCCCAAGATCAGTTGTCTGAGTTTTATACTGATTAGGGGTATTCACCTGAAAATACATTGAAGATCAGGGTTCAAATCAGGAAAGTGCCAGATACAGCAGGTCATAAGCCAATTCTTTAATTTTCGGTATGAGCATTTATACATCTGAAATTTTCAAAGGCTATGAACCGAGGCTTGATTTATTGTTTTATTGATTGTCTAGACTTAAGAAAGTAATGGGTAAAATATTAATGATGCAGATTAAACTTAAAAGTGTGTCCTGTGTACTTTTTAGTGGAGAGACTCAGTTGTGAAGACATTTACCAGCACACTTAGTATGAATCCTGGTTCTACTGTGTATAGCACAAATTCTGTGACCTTGAAGCATAATCTAGTGATAAGAACACTAGGCTTGGAGTCCAAATACCTTGAAGGTAGGCTAGTAGTGAGTCAATTCAATTCTCTAGGCCTCAGTCTCCTTACCCATAAATGAAGAAAGCTAGGTTAATGATTTCTGAGATCCCTTCCACCTCTAAAACTTATGAAGATGTTTTTTGTTTGTTTGTTTTTGCTTTGTAGGTTGGAATCATAAGATAATACATTGGGAGCTGTTGGGAGGAGAACTTAGATCTATTTACCTAGCCCCCAAATTTTGCAGATGAGGACACAGATATTAGAGAGGTTAAATGATTAGTCAGTAAGTGGCAGAGGAATTTTCAGAGAGGAGGAAACCAGTGCCCCCTCCAGCTAAGTTCACCCTCTTTCCCCTCTATCCTCAGTTTTCTCAGTGGCTGAGGGATAAGGGGAAGAAAACAACCAAATTAGAATACATATAGTAATTTTCCATTCCTATGGAGCTGGTGCCCTTACTACAGCATCTCTTTATCTCAGTGAAAGGAGAAAAATTATCATGTGTACTCTCCATTGCAGTTCTTTCCCTTTCCTTACTGAACTCTATTTGAGCGATGGGGCTTATAGAAGCATAGATGCAGAGCTGGAAGGGTACTCATAGTCCAACCTCCTCTTTTTCAGAGGAGGAAATTGGCTATCTGGACAATCATAGGAATTACTGAAAATCAACAGAATAGAGCAAAATTGCAATAGTTAACTAGGAAAGAAGTGATCTTTCCCCAAGTCCCATGCCTGCTGGATATTTTTGTTCTCAGATTTTAGTTCCCTGCTCTCTGCCTTCAGTGCTTGGTCTTGTTCTAGCCACCATCCCTCTTGACCTCTGGTGCATGCCTAACTTCATCTAGGACCCCAGCAGCCTGCCTTTCTCTTGTGTGAGCTGTTCTGTTCAGTCATTTCAGGTGTATCTAACTTTTTATGATCCCATTTGTGGTTTTCTTGATAAAGATACTGGCATGATTTACCATTTCTTTCCCAGTTCATTTCATAGATGAGGAAACTGAGGCAACCAGGATTAGGTGACTTTCCCAGGGTCACACAGCTAATAAATGTCTGAGTTCAGATCTGAACTCATGAAAATGAGTCTGCTAGACGTCAGGCCCAGCACTCTATCCATTGTGCCACCTCCTCTGCCCTGCCCTTTATGTAAGTACCTCCCCTCAATAAAGCTCACTTCACTTCCTCTGTTGTGATCCAGGCTCTTGCTGTATTTTGTCTGGCCCCTGCTCCTCCCCCTAGCCTGGCCAGTTCTTTCCAGAGAAGCAGTTATTGAGTGTTGTGACCAACATTCTCAGCAGCCGCACATATCCCAGGCTTTTGACCAAGGGAATGTAGAATATAAGGGATGAATCAAGAAAAAGTATCCCAAGCTCTGGATCCTCTTCCTTCTCCCTGACACTGAGGGGTTGTGGTTAGGGAATCTGCCCCTAAGGCTTATTCTCCTAGAAACAAAAGTGGTGAATGAGGGAAATTGATGGTTTTTCCTTTGCTGGACTACAGCATTCCAAACTTCCTGAGTTGGTGTGGAGCCAGACACAAAGAAACATGGTAGCATTTCAGACAATATCAAATGGACACCTTTGAATCAAGGCACACTCCCACCTTCAACACCTCAAATGTTGTTGATGTAAGTATCTGTCTATTTCTCTGAAAGCCAGAATTCTCTTTAGCCTTGACTTTTCCTGCTAGGTCTCAGACCTCAAACTCAGATCAGCAACTTCCCAACCAAGAATCCCTCCTACAATATTCCACAAAGGTAATGAGCAGGCTTTTGATTAGAGATCTCCAGAAAGGGAGAGTGCTTATTATTCAGTCTTTTTTTGCACCAGATTCTTCATGACCCCAGTTGGAGTTTTCTTGGCAAAGATATTGGAGTGGTTTGCCACTCTTTCTCCAGCTCATTTTACAGATGAGGAAACTGAGGCAAACAGTGTTAAGTGACTTGTCCAGGATCACACAGCTAGTAAGTGTCTATGACCAGATTTGAACTCAGGAAGTTTGGGACTCCATTCACAATGCCATCTAGCTGCCCAATGTTTATTAATGATGTTGAACATTTCTGAAGACTTGGGAGCTACCTCCTGGAGGTACCCACTTGATGGGGGGGTACTCCCTACTTCCAAAGGTAGCTCATTCTGCTTTAGGGTAGCTCTAGTTCTCAGAAGTTTTTCTTTATAGCAAAGGTAAGTTTACCACCTTTGAATTCAGCAGCTTCTAATTCCATTCCATGCGATCAAATAGAGAAAGTCTAATCCCTTTTTCTGTGGCAGCCCATTTAATTGATGACAGCTATCATGTTCCTATGTTTTAGCCTTTTCAGACCAAGCATCCCATATTTCTACAAATGATCCTCTTATATCATGAATTCAAACAAATTCAAGGCTCTTTACTATCTCAGATGTCCCCATCCAGACCCCTTCCAATCATATCAGTGTTCTTCCTAAAATGTATAATATAATATTTCTGTTGAGATTTAACTAGGGTAGAGTACAGTAGGACTATCACCTCCTTAGGTCTCACCTATTTAGTCTAATATTACATTAGCAGCTAGGTGGTACATTGAATACAGAGCTGGGTCAGGAGTCAGGAAGACCTGAATTCAAATCCAGCTTCATATACTCATTATCTGTGTCACCTTGGGAAAGTCACTTAACCTCTGTTTGCTTTAGTTTTCTTATGTATAAAATGAGAATAATAATAGGACCAACCTCCCAGGGTTATCGTGAAGATCAAAAGAGATAAAAGTTGACATATTTAGCATAGCACCTGGCACAGCTTTCTTGGCTACCATAGCACACTGTTAACTCATACTGGGCTTACGGTCTGCTAAAATCCTCAGATATTTTTCAGACAAATTGCTATGTAGACATACTTCTGCTATCCTATCTTTGCAATGTTAGTTTTTTGGACCAAGTATAAGACTTTACATGAATTCCTATAAAATTTCATCTTAATAAGTCCTACCAAATTTCCTATCCTTGGGAGATCTGTTTGCATGCTGTCATCCAACTGTTTGCAATATCTCCTCCGAACTGTGTGTCACCTGCAAATGTGTTAAGCTTGCCTTTATCCAAGTCACAGATAAAAATTTTGACCAGCATTGATCTTTGTCTATAAAATGAGAGGGTTGAGCTAGATTATTTTAAGCCTGCTTTGAGCTGTAAATCCTATGGTCCTATGAAATCTGTGCAATCAAAGTCAGTGCCCGGTTTCTTGTCTGAAAGAATTTCATGACCTACAAAAGCACTCTGTATGTGGCTACTATTTACTGAGATCACCTCTATCTATGGATAACCAGCAAACCTCAGATAAAGAGAGAAAGGAGTACTTGAAATGATAGTCACAGTGTTCCAAGCCAATCTAGAGCAAATGAGAATGACCTTGGAGTCTCCTGGCCCCAGAGCTTTTCTGTAAGACTATCCCAGCAACTATATAGTCCTACAAAGTTGGTCAGACTAAGTATAGGAAGAAAAGGTGGCAGAAAAGTGGAACAAATTACTTTCCCGGAGCCAGTATAACTCATTCCTGGAATGCCAAACCAGCAGGGTCAACTCCAGAAATGATGTGGGTTTCTTTCTGCTGCTTCCTCCCCACACTGTGTTTCTTCACAAAGAACCATGAGGGGAAGATAATTCCCATGTACCTCTATGTCATCTACAATTTCGTAGGGGCCCATGCCTCATTGCCTTAGGTGGGGCTGGGTCTGAGGGGCCCAGGAAATAGGAGTCTGAGCAATGATTTTCTGGAATGACACAAGCATAAACAAAGAACAGTCTTTCAAGGAGAAGTTGGTAGCTTGTTGTGACTAAAGCAGCACCAGAAAGACCCTTTTCCCCACTCTCACAAAAGAAAAAAAAATACAAAGTGTTTTTGACTTCTTCCATCTTCCCTCTCAAAGTTGGAAGCCAGGAGTGACCAAATTGACTTCAGGGTCCAAAGAGACTCAAGTACTGGAAGACTGTCCCCAGAAGTACTAGAGACCTAAGATCTCTGACCAGTCAACTCCTTGCACAAAGCAGGGCATCCATCTCCACCAATGGGGAAAGAGTCCCAAACTTTGGCTTTGCAACTGAGGATACATGTTTTCCCCATCACTTTTTACTATGCCAGAAATTCCACCATTACAATGCATTCCTTTGAGTCATAAGTTTTCCAGACTCTAAGTCTCCTACCAAAACACAAATACCTGGCAAAGGTCATACCCTAAATTAATTATCCACTAAGTCCCAACTTGGTTGACAGCTTCATGAGGAGAGAAGCTTTAGGTCGTGGGATAGAGGATCAGGAACCAGACAAAACCGTGGGGAAGATGGGAGACCCTGAAAGGGAAAGAGGTAAAACTCCAAACCCAAGTAGCCCACTAGTAAGTAGTCAGGAAGTGGGAGACAAAGGAAATACAAACAAGGCTTCACATAGGCTGTACCCTGGGTGAATTGTGACCTCTTGTGGTGATCCCTCTTCTCTACAGCCCATATTTGAAGTTTGGTTCAGAGACCTCTCTAACACTAAGCCTAAGCCACCTTTTAGGGGCAACCCTCCCCTCGCATGGCTTTTGGAACCACATAGGAAAGTCCTTCCCCGCCATGCTCACTACCCCCACTGTCATTCTTTTACATTAAAGGATGAAAGGGAAATGGAAATCATGCTTTGCCATCAGATATATGTGAGATCCGGAGCACCTGGCTCAAGTAGACTCTCCAATTTGTTAAGATGCTAATTATTGTTTGCTTTGACAGATAACAATAGTGGGCTTTGCCACTGGCAGTCTCCTGAAAGGCTAGACAAAAAACCCAAGTATTTGTAAATAAACTCCAAATCCATCATATGAACCCACCAGGGGAACTCACTATTTAAAGGAATCCTGTGGTGAATCCATTAACTTTTGGATACATTGGGTTTGCTTAAAGGAGGGGTCACAGGTAGAAAGCAACCTCCATTGCTTGTTTGAAATAGGTATTCACTGAGTACATGCTGTGTACTCCTGGATGAATCTTCCCTGTTTTCCCTCTGCTTAAGGAGGCAGCTGATGGCACAGTGTGCCTGGGAGTCAGGGAGTCCTAAGTTCAAATACAGTCTCAGACACTTACTAGCTTTGAGTCACTTAACCTCTCTTTGCCTTAGTTTCCTCAACTATAAAATGGGGATAGTAATAGCACTTGCCTCAGAGGATTGCTGGGAGGATCAAATGAGATAATACTTGTAAAAGTGCTTAGGACAGTGTCTGACACATAGTAGGTACTATATGTGAGTGGGATAAATAGGAGAAGGAACCTGAGACCAGATATATTCTAGTCAGGGTCTGGACCTTATTAGGGGACTGACATAGTTCTGGAGCACATAACCAAACCCTCCTACTCAGTTTCTGGTGTTTAGTCATTTTTCAGTCATGTCCAACTCTTTGTGACCCCTTCGGGGGTTTTCCTGGCAAAGATTCTGAGGTAGTTTAGCATTTCCTTCTCCAATTCATTTTAGAGATGAGGAAACTAAGTCAAACAGGGTTAAGTGATTTGCCCATGGTCACACCGTTAGTAGGTATCTGAGGCTGGATTTGAACTCATGTCTTCCTGGCTCCAGACCCTACACTCTATCCACTATACTATCTAGCTGCCCCTCACTCAGTTTCTAGCTCTGAATTAATCAGGAGAACTGTGGAGCAGCTATGACCACACTTGACTTTTCAGCCCTCACAGCTCAAAAGAAATTCGCCCATCACACACAATGAGAAACTACCTATTCATTTAGTAATGATAATAATCATAACAATAATTGCTCTGGAAGGAGAATCCTCACTGAACAAATATTATTTAAGTCAGTTGGCATTTGCTGAGTGTTATCTGTGTGCTGGGTACTTTTTGAAATTCAGAAGATATGCAGTTCCCAAGGGGAATACAGGGTAGATGGGGAATAAATCCAACACACTAAATGGAAAACAATAACAGAAAATATGGTGTAGTATAAAGGTCATTGTCCTGGGTGTTGGGATACCCGGGTTCTTAGTCATTCAACTTGATGAATTGCAATCACTTCCAGCTCTAAATCTATGACCCTGTGATACTAGTCCTGGCTTTGCTACTAACTTGGTGGTAAATTACTTCCCCTCTTGAGACCTCAATCTGTAAAGTTAGAGGCCTGGACTACATAATCTCTAAGGACACTTTTAACTCTAAAATTCTATAGTTCTAAGTAGCAAAACAAATCATAAAGATAATCCAAATCAAGAAAAATCAGCTCAATACACATTCTAAGCATTCTAAGCACTGTGCTAAGAACTAGAAATATAAGCAGAAAGAAGCTTGCCCTCAAGAAGCTTACATTCTAATGACACAACACAACACATAAACTGAATCTAAAAAGGTGGAGAGGAGTGTTCCTGGTAAGACCCAATGAATGAAGTGGGAGGGTGGTGGGAGAGAAGAAATGGTTGACTTTGATTTCTTAAGATGGAAGTTCTGGGAGGAACTGGTCAATCAGAAGAAGTTGAAGCAACCATGTACCATGTGCTTCTGGGATGAAGAGACTCAAAATCCAAAGAGTCAAGAATGCAGCCTGGAGAGGAATGAAGACTACGCTGAAGGAGCATGAAGGAAGGAGAAAATTCAATGAGAAGGGGTATGAGGTGATGGGTGGATGCCAACTGGAATAGCCTTGAGAAGGTTTCAATCTGAACACTGAAGGAGATGATCAAGCAAGGCAAGGAAGAGCAGGGAAGTAGACAGCTGTGAGCCAATGAGTGTTTCTGTTCCTTTAAATATCCTTCTTATCTCTTATTTTGTGTGGTGCTAAGACCTTTCCTGCCTAATTTCTGCACCAGACAGCAGAGCAATGGGGCTTATATGATAAATTGGGTTTGGGGACTTGGGGGTAGTGGAGAGAACATATAGGTAAACCCCACTGAAATTTGTGAGTTCCTAAAGTGTTGTGTGAATGCCAGAATTTTTTTGTTTGGCTTTTATGCAAAGCTGAAGGCTAGAATTTGGGTCTTTTGATGTCTCATAACTTCTGGTGTATTCATGTGCCTCCACTTGGAGAGATGTGGAATTGGGTTTCTTCCCAAATATAGCTAGACTTCCTTCTATTCTTTCTTAAACCTGTTTCCACTCTAATGATATTATGAAGGCCTGTCTGGGTTGCTAGCCTATGGTAGAATAATCTAGGCTTTGCCTCCCTAAGCAGATGCAGGTCTATGCAAAGCACTGTTTGTGTACTATCCAGGCTCTCTCCAAACAGGTAAAATCAAGCAAAACATGACTACCAAAAGCAGTCCTGAAAAACAAAAACAAGAAGGCAAGAAAAGGCAGCTGAGAAAGGGATGCTTCAGAAGTTCGAAGTTTTGCTCTTTTGTCTTGCAGATATGATGGGGTCCTTGTGATGTATATATGTCTGTAGTATCAATCTGTAACATCACTTTGTAAATGGGGTGCTTTGGGATTTATGTCTGTAAAGTCAATCTGTAAAAGCAGTCTGTAAGATCATATTTCCACCACCCCCGCCCCCAGCCTCAGAGCATTGACTCTGCCCCTTCCCCCTTCCAGCACTCTGCCCAACAACAACTCACGACCTGTTTATCTCTGCTTGAAACAATAAGTTATGTAAATGTTATCTCCCTTAGAGTGGCCAGCCCCACCATAAATTCTTCAATACCTTATCTATAGGGTAACTCCTTAGTCAATTATATACCCACACTGTCTCTGATGACCTTGGTGGGAGGCAGACTGGGCACTCTTTAGTGACGTATCAGGCCTAGAACCACACCTCCAGCTAGACCCCCTCTTGAGCTATTTCCCAGTGAATCATGGGCAATACACCTGCACAGTTGATATTAAAAGTGTATGGTCCTTTGAGCACTGACCACTCCTTAACTCCTCCCTGATCCCACCCTTACTCACCTAGTTAGCATAATTGACACCTTAAAATTATGCCTGTGGCCTCTGCGAGTTTGCAGGTTCCATAAGAATCTAGCCTGCTGTTTTCTACAGTGTAACAATAAACTTTACAATTTCGGCTTCAAAGTTTGCTTGAGCCTGGTGGATTCCTTCCAGACTAGATGCCAGGGAGGTATCCCTGGCAGAACCACTTACCCTCCCCCCCTCCTTATCACCCTTCCCTCATCAGATAGAAACAGTGGAGATGGTGAGCAGCTAATAGATGGTTGACTAGTGTTACCTATATGGTCTTTAGACTATGGTTATCTCTCTGAAGGAAGACTCCAAGAAGATGATTTTTCTAAATAGAGAGCTTTTTGAAGGAAGAAGACAAATTGCCAACATCAGCCTGTAGCTAAAGGACTAACGACGCCACATACTGCTAATAGATATGATTTTGAATTGCTCAAAATTTATAGATCCAAGATGGTGAGAAATACTTGTTTAGCAGTTCCAAAAGTGTATTTACCTTCCCAAGAAATGGTTAATGAGGTTAATGGATTATTTGGATGTTTTACACTTCTGTATTTATATAGGAGCACCTGTGAACACTTTGCATTTTATGCAGGAGGTAAAATAAAAACTATTATATGCCTGATTCCTATATCAAATATTGAATTCTGTGAATTGGGGAATAATGCTATAAATAAATTATATGTTAAAGAGTTTCCTTTTAGAAATCCAGGTCAGAAAATAATGAGCCCCAAAGAAAAAATAAAATGATCCCTTGGGGATCAGGTCTCCCAGGTTCAAACCTAGTTAATGTGAGGTTAGAGTCCTTGTGGGGCCCTGGGACATAGGGTATCTCCAAGAAATTATGATTTTATTAATGTGGGTGTTCATTCTACTCACTTAGATCAAAGCCTCTATCTTCCTTAGTAGACAGGCTTTGTGAGTTACTGTGACTGAAGAAATTAATTACCTGGGGCAACCTACTAGGTCAAGAACCTCTTTGAATTTGGAGTGCATACTGTTCATTCAAAAGTCATATGAAAAGCCTTTTCAGCTTGGGAGAACCTACCAATACTTGCCTTTCACTGGCATAACCTTTCAGAACCCAATCATCTCTGTTAGTAGGCTGTTTGCTGGAGTAGTCCTGAAAAACATGCTAAAGTCATCATAATACTGCCTTATTTAAATATTGAATTGGTCCCAGGTAGATATATGGCAACACTAGGAAGGATTGAAGAACTGGTCTCACATAGGTGGTGGCAGGACTTTTCTGTTTTCCTTCTTTCAAAGATTTTCCATCTTTCATTTAGCATGATGTCATATTTCATGAAATAATAATTATGGAACAAACTTCCCAAGATCAAAATAGGCTTAAAAGAAAATAAGCTCATTGAAACCATATAAAGCCAACCTGCAATTCCGAAACAAAAACCTGACAATATAATTAGAGTCCCTACAAGAGTGTCCTGCTCACCTTTCCGTAGTATATTCTGCTGCTCCTTGAAAGAAGATAACCAGGTGGGCAGCTAGGTGGCACAGTGAATAGAGCACTGGCCCTGGAGTCAGGAGGACCTGGGTTCGGATTCAGCCTCAGGCACTTAACACACACAAAAAAAAAATAGCTGTGTGACCTTGGGCAAGTCACTTAACCCCAATTGCCCTCCAAAAAGAAAAAAGAAAGAAAGAAAGAAGATAACCAACTCTTTTATGCAGCTATCTGACTTGTGTATACAGAAAAGAAACAAATAGACAGTCTTATTTGAAAGGCCAGATTGAAATAGGAAGTGGGGGTGAAGAGGGAAGGGTGATAAGGAGGGGGGGAGGGTAAGTGGTTCTGCCAGGGATACCTCTCCTGGCATCCAGTCTGGAAGGAATTCACCAGGCTCAAACAAACTTTGAAGCCGAAATTGTAAAGTTTATTGTTACGCTGTATGTAGAGAACAGCGGGCTAGATTCTTATGGAACCTGCAAACTCGCAGAGGCAGCAGGCATAGTTTTAAGGTGTCAATTATGCTAACTAGGTGAGTAAGGGTGGGATCAGGGAGGAGTTAAGGAGTGGTCAGTGCTCAAAGGACCATACACTTTTAATATCAACTGCGCAGGTGTATTGCCCATGATTCACTGGGAAATAGCTCAAGAGGGGGTCTAGCGGGAGGTGTGGTTCTAGGCCTGACACGTCACTAAAGAGTGCCCAGTCTGCCACCCACCAAGGTCATCAGAGACAGTGTGGGTATATAATTGACTAAGGAGTTACCCTATAGATAAGGTATTGAAGAATTTATGGTGGGGCTGGCCACTCTAACTAAGGGAGATAACATTTACATAACTTATTGTTTCAAACAGAGATAAACAGGTCATGCTGGGCAGAGCTCTGGAAGGGGGAAGGGGCAAAGTCAATGCTCTGAGGCTGGGGGGGTGGAAATGTGATCTTACAGACTGCTTTTGCAAATTGATTTTACAGACATAGATCCCAAAGCACCCCATTTACAAACTGATGTTACAGATTGATACTACAGACATATATATATATCACAAGGACCCCATCATTCCCCCCTTAAACAGATAGCACCCAAAATCATTTGGGGACAAGGGGCGATGGTCTCAGCTTCCTGAACTGCTTCTCGCTGGGAAGGGGCGTAGAGCTGTCCCTGCCTCACAGGGTTCCATCGTTCAAGGGGTGGGGTCCATGGCCAATGTCTGGAATCTGGCTGATGCTAGGTCCAAGGGGTGATGAGTAGCAGCTTCGGGCAACAGTTGGTACTCAGTCTGAGCAATCCTCTACAGATAGAAAGCACTGAGCCTAGAAGAGATAAACCTAGAAGGAGGTTAAGCAGGCAAGAGTCAAAAATAAGTAAGAGAAAATTGACCAGAAATGGGGTGAGGATGGGCTAGCATAAGCCATTACTCAGACTATTTCACTTTCCTTCATATTTCTACATACTACATATTCTTTTACCAACATAACTGTACTGCCTTTAACAAAGGAGGTTCCTAACTAGGTTACTTAAGCTGAAATTACAGTGATGTAGGCTGAAACTCCAATGATTGGTCAGTGTACACTTGAATTTCCCACTGGCGGGGGAAACCCTAGGCTGGGTCTCCCACCCACAGATTAATCAAGGGTAAGCAAGGGGTGGGGGTTCTGCCTGTTTACAGATTAAGCAAGGTGGAGTTCTCTGTTTTACAAATCAATTAAGGGAAGGTTGGGCTGCCTGTTTTACAAATCAAGGAAAGGGTGAGTGGATTTGTGTCTGACATTCAGGAAGGGCAAAGTGACAAATCAAAGAGGGAAGGGTAGAGTGGAGCTGGGGAATGATGGGGATTGTGGGGGGCCTCGCAAGGAGGTAAAAGGGGAATCAGGGAGAGGATTGGATAGTCTTAACTTTAGGGGGTGCTCGTGGACTTCTGTTTTCCATTCTGAGGTGACAGCAGGCTTCACTCTGGTGTAATGTCATGTGGGGATAGAGTCCACTTTGACAGCAGTAGGTGTAGTGGGGATCATGATGTGTGGTCCCTTCCACCTCTGCTCCAGACCATGAATTTCTTTTTACCAGCACAGAATCCCCAGGTTGAAACAGGTAAGCTGAGGCAGAACTCCTTGGGATCAGGAGAGCTGAGGGAAGGAGTTTTTTTCTGAATCGCCTGCAGACCCTGAAGGAACTTGATAAGGGAAGAGTTAGTGATTTCAGCTTTTAGGTCTTCCCAGATTAGAGGAAGAATAGGTGGTAATCTTCCATATGTTAGGGAATGGTCTGGACTTTCTCAGCCTTGAGTTCTGAGCTCTGAGAAAATTTCAGATGCCGACTGCTCAAGGAAGTCAAAGCTGAGAATCGAAGGACCTAATCATCTCCCCCTTAAACAGTTGGGACCCAAAATCATTTGGGTAGATCTATGTTTCATAGGAAGCTGGGTACACAGATTATATATACAGTATACAGTGAATACAGATTCACTCAGGAAGAAAGATAATTCAGAAATTGAATCCTTAACATACATTCAGTTACAAATGTTAACTTTTGCTTAGAGCATGAAACAACTACAAATTCGGATCAAAATAGCCAGATCTCTTCTGTTTTCACAACTCATTACATTAGTTTAGTAATAAATTTCTCTTGCAAATGAAAGTTTTAATAGGCCTCTTAAAATTACACTAGAGATTTGAAAATTTCTTCTGAAAGTATTTTCCCTTCTTTTAAAACAGTTTCAGGATTTATAATTGATCACTAAACTTTTAGGAAGAAAGTTAGTTGAAAACTTTTAAAATGATCTTAAGCATACTTAATTTGCATACTTTCTGCACATGTTCCAATTCCAAATGAAAAATAATATTAGATTTTCCAGTGAGCTTACACGAAAGAACCCATATCTGTTACTACTTGCTCTGATCACAGAAACTTGCTATAGAAGGAGAAAAGCAGGGACATGTGACATTCCAAATATGACAGGATAAAACATCCTTGACTGTTTAAATTCAGGTAAAGTCACAGATATCCAGCCATGCAGTATCTGTTCCATCTTATAGCTAGACTCAGGAATAGGTGGAAAACATTCCTTTTCAAAGGAATCCCATGGGTAAACTGAGCCAGGAGGGATCCCATCCCAGACAGAGGCTAAGATTGTCCATTCGGCCTTTACCAAATGTAGACTTCCACCTATCAGCAGTACAGGATCACATTCCCTCTGAGTAGCTTGTGGCATTTTTTCCGAGATACTGATTTAATGCAGAGAACTATACCCAAATTCAAACTCAAAATAAAATTTAGTTATGGTTCCAAGTGCCTTTTACCTTAAACAACAAGCTTCACCGATCACAGCTCAGAGCTAGTTAGTTATTTTTATTTTCATGGAGCTGCACTAAGCAATGATGATTCATCAGGTCTCACAAATGTAAAGAATTCCATTTACCATCTTTCCTTCTGAAATCTAAAAGCCAATTGATAGAAATCCTTCTAATCTTTGCAACTTCTTAGCAAGTTAGGTTCATTTAAAACTACACTTAAGTTCCTTTCCCAGGCTGAATGACCTTGCCTAATAGAGATAGTTTCTAGGGGATTTGGCAGTTTTACAACATAAGGAAAATTTATATGAATTCTAAGGAGGAGAGACTGGGGGAAGGGCTAATAATGATGCCCCTGCTTAGCCAATTCTCATACAAGCAGGAGGACTGTTCTGAATGGGCAGAACTAAGTCTGAATAAAGTTTTCATCCAATCTCCTCCTTTCCACATACAGTAATCAATTGACAATTTTAGGTTTTAACATTAAAACAGTAGCCAGAATAACTTAGTTAACAATCTTACAAGTTTTAAACAGTCTTAACTGAAACTTCCTCTTAAACAGACAGACTTGGAAGCTTATGATTTCCCAAAATACAATACTCCGAGACTTTAAGAAAAGCTGCTTCTTATACAGCATAGATAATACAACTTTTTACCAGTAACATTATCATAAACAATTATCATGTTCTTAAATTTGAACTTTGAAATAAAAACAAATGAATTACCAATCTGGTGACCTTAAAAATCAAGTTTTTGAAGTTACACAGAACTAAAATTTTCTTGTTGCCACACACCTGATCAACTTATCACTAAAAATTAATTACATTCTGGAATCTCACATAGATGGTGAATGTGGTGATCCATAAACCTTCAAATTAACATAAATACATCCTTAGATGAACCAAGCTTGAAAACCACATCCCTATATTTTCCTTTCCTTTTTTCCCAAGTTTCTCATTTGCTCAATAAGAATTCTACAAAATGCCTTTCCAATTCCCTGTGTACATTCACTTCATCATTAGTAATGTGGAAACTATAACTTTAAGTCACTGCATATTTCCAGAATAGCCAAAAAGTTAAATGAACAATCAGCTATCACAGTGAATATCAGCAATTATTACTACTACCTGTTTGTATCCCAAATATAACAGCTTTAAATTGTCAAATCTTATAACATAAAAAATCCAATTCACATGAAATAAACAGAAGACAGAATTAGCAGAACTGAAAAAGTACCATAGCTGGTTTTACAAAACTTTTCTCCATCTTTTAGTTTCAACAAAATTCAGATTGAAAACTGCTTTATCTAACAACATTTCTGGCTCACAATGGTCACTCAAACTTTTACAGTATAAGAGGATTTTACAATTTAGAGATACCATAAAAACACAATGACATTATGACATTAATTGCATTTCCAATTCATCACATACAAAAATTACTGATAGAAAAATTGGGCTTACCAAGTACAGAGGCTTTTCTTCTCTCCCCACAACTGCAGAGCCTGGTTGAGGACCCAGGAGTTTGAAAGGAGAGAGGGTCATCCTCATGCCTAGAGGTGTGGGCTTTGGGGTACCCTGGGGTGTTGCCAGGCCCCTCAATATATCTGCAGCTCCCCCTTCTTTTTCAAGTGGGGGAGCTTAACTCAAATTCCCTATTCTTTAGCACGATCTATTTTTCTTCTAGAATGAAAGACTTTAATTTTTGTAAAATGTTTTCAGCCGATTTAACTTTTACTCCAATAAACTTTAATTTATGTGTCCACTCCTTATAAAACCTTTGAAAGTGATATCTTTGACCTCTCCAGCAAGTGATGTTGGGGGGGTGCCTTCCCCCTTTCTCACTACTAGAGAACCCAAAAGAAAATTCACTTTTTCTTATCAAATCTTAGAAAATATTCCAATTTGCCTAAATGCCAAATAGTAAAATGAATTCTGACTTATCTTTAGCATCAAATCAGGAGTGACACTTTTTTTACTTCTCACATGAATTCAATTGACTTATAGTTTTATTCTAATACACAGATTTTTCCTCTTTTAGGTGAGGCAGGAAACAGTTAAATTTTCGTCTGCCTGCCTCTTTGATTTGAGGGGAGAAGATTCCCTCATTATTTCTTATCGCCTTCTCCTCACTCCACTTGGCCAGAGTGGAATGAAGAGGAGGAGATTTTCAAACTTTTAAAGATCTTAAAACTTCTGTTCACACTTCTCAATACCAAATACAATCTCTATCTTAACTTCCTACCCATGCTTCTTCCTTTGCTACATGCTTAAACTTTCTTGCTTTATAAAACCTAAACAAGACAATATTTACCTCTTTTCTCTTCTTCTCCAGCCTGCATTCAGCATCAGTGAAGGGAGGAGGGAGAGAGAGCTAAGAGCCTTCCAAAGGAAGGTCCGGCAGTCCAGCTGCAGTTTAAACCTTCCATGATGTTAGATTACACACTCATTCATTCACACAGACACACAAAAAAACAGAACAGAGAGAGAAACTGACAGGAACGTTCCAAAAGCTCACAGAGGATTGTTAGAAATCCCCAGGCACAAATCATGTTTGCTTGGCTTCCAGATACATGCTAATGGAGGCCAGGTACAAATCATATTTGCTTGGCTTCCAGATGGGTGCTAATGGAGGCCAGGTAAGACTTGCTTTAAGATAACCTAGGCTCAGATCCCCGAACATAGGGGGAAACACTGGCCCATCCTTCCTTCTTGGGGTCGTGAAGACCGAGTTTTTTCCAACTGCTCAAGAAACATCCCGGGGGGGAGTCTCGGGGTATGGAGGGAGACTGACCAATCCTTTTTCCTGCCCTGACACCAAAATCCCTGTACCTAAAGTGTCCCGGAGACAAGAGCATCCTCAGTCCCGAATGGGGAGCGAACCCAGGGTCTAACAGACCCACACCGGCCTACTTTTACTAAGTAAGCGAATACCTAAAGCGTCCCGGAGACAAGAGCATCCTCAGTCCCGAATGGGGAGCGAACCCAGGGTCTAACAGACCCACACCGGCCTACTTTTACAAAGTAAGCGAATACCTAAAGCGTCCCGGAGACAAGAGCATCCTCAGTCCCGAATGGGGAGCGAACCCAGGGTCTAACAGACACACACTGGCCTACTTTTACTAAGTAAGCGAATACCTAAAGCATCCCGGAGACAAGAGCATCCTCAGTCCCGAATGGGGAGCGAACCCAGGGTCTAACAGACCCACACCAGCCTAGCCAAGACCGGAGCGTCCCCACAAGCCTTCTTAGGGCTTTTGGAGGTGAAAGCAACTACAGGGAGAGGGGGGAGTTTAAAGGATAAAAGCTTGAGACCTCAGACTTTGTCCCTTCGTGGTCACCATCTGAAGAGGGAAGGGTGATAAGGAGGGGGGGAGGGTGAGTGGTTCTGCCAGGGATACCTCTCCTGGCATCCAGTCTGGAAGGAATTCACCAGGCTCAAACAAACTTTGAAGCCGAAATTGTAAAGTTTATTGTTACACTGTAGAGAACAGCAGGCTAGATTCTTATGGAACCTGCAAACTCGCAGAGGCAGCAGGCATAGTTTTAAGGTGTCAATTATGCTAACTAGGTGAGTAAGGGTGGGATCAGGGAGGAGTTAAGGAGTGGTCAGTGCTCAAAGGACCATACACTTTTAATATCAACAGCGCAGGTGTATTGCCCATGATTCTCTGGGAAATAGCTCAAGAGGGGGTCTAGCTGGAGGTGTGGTTCTAGGCCTGACACGTCACTAAAGAGTGCCTAGTCTGCCACCCACCAAGGTCATCAGAGACAGTGTGGGTATATAATTGACTAAGGAGTTACCCTATAGATAAGGTATTGAAGAATTCATGGTGGGGCTGGCCACTCTAACTAAAGGAGATAACATTTACATAACTTATTGTTTCAAACAGAGATAAACAGGTCATGAGATGTTGCTGGGCAGAGTGCTGGAAGGGGGAAGGGGCAAAGTCAATGCTCTGAGGCTGGGGGGGTGGAAATGTGATCTTACAGACTGCTTTTACAAATTGATTTTACAGACATAGATCCCAAAGCACCCCATTTACAAACTGATGTTACAGATTGATACTACAGACATATATATATCACAAGGACCCCATCAGGGGTAGAACAAAGAATGATTTCAAGACATTCTTACCACAGGCAAGGAGGGTCTGACAATGATATATCTATGTATGCTGCTGTTTGGAAAAAATAGATAAAACTAAAAAGACAGATTTTTTTCTTCTCTCTTGCTGTTTTTTCTTGATTGAGGAAGGGTAGTTTTGTGCTGAGATCTTTTTTTCTGACTTAGAAAGGGAATCCAAAGGTCATTGGCCTTTTCCCTCAGAAGGCAAACTTGTAGTTGAGTTCAGAGGAGTTCCTGTTCTCTCTCTCTTTCTCTCTTACTCACTCTCTTTTCTCTCTTCTATTTCTCTGTTTCTCTTCCTCTCTCCTCCACCTTCTTCCTCTCTCTTTCTCATTGTCTCTCTCCCTCTTCTTCTTCCTTCTTCTCTCTCTTTATATATGTATGTATATATCTTCATATATATCTTTCTCTCCCTTTCCCCCTCTCTCTTATTCTCTTATCCCTGTCCCTCTCCTTTCTCCCTCCTCCTCCTCCTTCTCATTACTTCTCTATCTCTGTGTCCTCTCTTCCTCCCTCCCTCTCTATGTAACTCTTCCCTACCTATCTCCCCTTTCTTCCCCCTTTTTTTCTCTACCCTCCCCAAACCTGTCACTCACAGCAGCATGAGAATTTCAGCTTGTACCACAAAGACCAATTCAATGGGAACATGGCAAAATATCTTGATTGTTCTATTCTATTTGGATGTCCACTTCTGTTCTATTCTATTTGGATGTATTTTCACTGTAATATGCAGCTTCCACTTCTGTCCTCAATATTTGTGTGTTCTGTTCATGTTCTTTCTGTTTACACCTCTTATTTGACTGACTATAGTATATTTAAGTTACTGTTACAAGTTGATAAAAACTAAGTTTCTAATACAAAATAGATGTCTGAGCTAATTCCTATTTTTGGTTAACAATGATTTGCATATTTGTGTTTGAGTTGAAATTTTCTTCAATTGCAATCAATGTACATTTTAATTTTATTTGCTTAGAAAATTTATACTTCTGTTTTCAAAGAGGGACTTGAGACCCAGTGAATTGTTGGGGGATATCTACCAAAGAACACTGTTACCAAAACTAAAAGATCCTGAATCAGTGTTGAACATATATAAAAGCACTTGTTTATGAGAGAAATACTTTGAAGAGTTTAGATAGGACTGGTAGAGAACAGCTTTTGGCAGAGATTCAAAAAAAGAAAAGGAGTCTTCCTAACACCTGCATAGCTCTATAAAGCATTGAGTAGAATTTTAGTAGAGATCTTTATAATTCAGAACTATTACAGTACAGCTGAGGTTCTGACAGTAAACAATTGTGAGGGATGACTTGCAGTGAAGTTTCCCCATTCTGGACATCCTATTACATTCTTATTTCTTCTTTATACTTTGTAACTAGTTCAGTATCATTTCCCCATATATAGAGGGTCATTGTGTATTTCAAGGCAATGTAAAAGCTATTGGGTATTAATACAATTGACTGGATTAACTATTGAGACCAAATTAGAGGTGTTTGGGGAAAGGAATGGTAGTGTGGGAGGTAGCAAAGGGTTAAGTTTCTATAGAACTACAAGAATTGCTGAAACAAGACTACTGATAAAAAGTGCCAGACAGTAGCCTTAGTAGTTGAGGCCTTGGGAATAAATTGGGTTCCCAGTTCCCAGAGAACTCCTAGATAATACTAAAAATGAAATAATGTAGAATAAAAGGAGGTGGCAGCAACAGGTGGATTTGAACAATCAGAAAGCAGACAGTGGCCTTGGGACACTGAGGCCCAGATAAGGACACATCTAGGTTGGACTGAAGGGGGCTCAGTATTCTGGGGTTGTTACTGTGCTTGCTTGGTGGACCTCATGTATTATGTATGTTAGCTAACAAAATTAGAGCTCATTAGTAATAATTATGGTAATGGATTAAGATTGCTTTGTGCTGATTGGCTGGCATTAATAAGAAGATTGTGAGCTTGCCTTACCAACCAATGGTAAGGTGGGACAATTGAGAGGGTGTGGAATTCCCATGTGCCATGGGCTGCTCAGTGTCCAGCACTTAGCATGATTCAGAGACTTGAATATGAAATAACCAGGCCATGTGGGTAGTTCAAGGAAGAAAGATGAACTCCATTTATTGATTCTTAGGACAAGGTTTTTATAGATCAATGAGACAAAGGAAAGGAACTCAAGTATTGATATCATTATCTTAGTCTGTCATATCCTGGAAGTAGCAAGGCAGTAAGGCCTTTTGTTCTCTAGGTGCCTGAAAGTCTTAGGAAAAGTCAGTTACCTCCTTTCATATGCAGTCACATTACAAAGGATGCTCTTGAGAGCTGGCTTCAAGGTCTGAAGCCAAAGCCACATCATCAAGTACATCTGCATAGGAACTGACCACCTAAGAGCTCAAATATTTTGGTTTTGAACAACTAAAGTTTGGGGGCAGGGCCTTAGATCACAGCCACAGTCATAAATGGATACAATTGAGAGCAGACTTCAAAGCTGAAGTGCAATTCTCAAAAGACATCACATTTTGAGCTGGCCACCCAAAGATACAGAGTACAGAATCAGATATATCTTGGGGCAGAGCCTGTTGGTCTCAGAACTCCAACAACATTCTTTTAAATGCAACCCATATCAAAAGAACTCAGAGCTGACTTAGTGAAAACGTCTTGAAGAGGTCTTTGACATTCAGGTCCAGTGATATCAGGGTAATTATCAGAGACTTGAGACGAGCCTCTTTGGCTGCCCACACCCATGTTAGGGTTTTATAATCATGCTTTTGCCTTCCGTAGGGTGCTTCTCCCTTCTGGCCCTTTGGCAGATTGAGGATGCCTTTTCTCATGAGATCATAATAAACTCCTTTCTACTTTCCACCTTAAGAAGACTCTGAGTTTAATTTGGGCAAGGGTCTTTACTGTCCCACCCACAATAAGGTATCAAGGAAGTACTGATGCTTTCTTTTACAATAATGGATATGAAACACAATAGCAGAGACGTACAAGCATATCCTGGCCAAAGTTAATTGGTTTGTCATCTTTAAGGAAGGCAGGATCACAGAGGGCAACTAATTCCACAGAAATACCATATATTGATTGCTTTTATATAAATAATATGGCTCTGTTAAAGCTGGGATTTGTGGTATTTAACATGAATTAAGATTCAAGTGCTAATACCTAGGCAGCTGGGTAGTATAGCGCATATGGCTGGATCTGGAGACAGGAAGGCCTGAGTTCAAATTCTATCTCAGTTCCTTAGCTATGTGACTCTGGGCAAGTAACCTTTCTGTCTCATTATCTACATCTATGAAATGGTGATAATATCTCATTATCTACATCTGCGAAATGGATACAGCATTTTACACATTTTAAAGCGCTATATAAAGGCTAGTTATTATTATTATTTTGCCTTAAACCATTTATCCCCCAGCTGATCTAGGCAGGCCCAGTTCTAACATGGAGTCCACATATTCCTTACCATACCCTTACCATCCTCACATGGATTGTCTGCCTGCATCTTTAAACCTGGCAAGAGGCTAGGGGCTGAGCCAAGGTGGTAGAGTGAAAGCAGGGCCTCAACCAAGCTCTCCCATAAATTTCTTCAGATACCTCTAAAAAGTGAATGTGAACAAATTTCAGAGAGGCAGAATTCATTAGGAGACAGAGTGTGTCAGATTTTCAGCCCAAGGCAACATGGAAAATTGACAGGAAAGATCTGTTGCTCCAGGCAGGGGGAGTTAAGAGCACACCGGCTGCACTGACCCAGACCCAACCATACCAGAGTGGGAGTGGGCCTTGGCGGACTGAATCACACACAGCAGTGGTGATTCCCAAACTTCTCAGCACAAGACAGGGATCTTAGAGCTGGGTGAGAGATAAGCACAGGGCCTGTGGCACTGTGAGCAGTTGCTCCTGGGGCTATCAGCCCAGAGACTGAATATTTGAAAGTCACCTACTTGAACTTCCCGGAGCCGAGATGCTGGAGTAAATCATAAGTGCTCTCATCCCCCACCTTGTTGACCTCGAAAAACCCAGAGAATATTACTACAGGAAAATCCTGGAACAGTGGAACCAGCAAAAGGGGTACAACAGTCCTTTTGCTCAGGAAACTAGAGAGAATAATAGGAAGGGTCTCTCTTGCTGTGATTGAAGGGGACAAGGACATGATGGCAAGTGTCCCAGCAAGTCACACCTCAGTGGACCAGTAGGAGATCCTGAACACCAGAATGGTGGAGCCAGCAAGCACTAACACCAGGACCCCAGGCATGCCCTCACACAACCAGGGGAAATGGCAGATACAAGTGCATATGGGCATCCACCAGCAGCTGGGCTTGCCTGTGCTCTAGCACAGGGTTGGGGAGATGAAGACTTGAAGCAACCAGACCATCCCTCCCCCACACATCACACTTTGAGCTTCAGTGTAACCCTGTGGAAATGCAGAAAGACCTGTACTCAGACTTGACCTCAGCATACACCAGCCAACTCCAGCTCAGCACCAGGTGAACTACAGTATTATATACCTTCTAACTGACAGAACCAGAGACCATAGCACACAAAGCCAGTAACCAGGCCTCTAGCTCCTAGCACAAGAAGCTTGGGACAGAGTCCCCTGTTCCCCAGAAGCAGAGATCTACTTTTATTTTTTTTTAAACAAATGCTTTATTAACTTCTGGTTTACATCATTCATTTCCACCAGATTTTGAGTTACAATTTTTTCCCTACCCACCACCCCAGACTAGCAGTCCCACTAGATATCCCCTCATCTGATCTGCTCTCTCCCATATCTTCTCCCATACCCCCTTTGACTTTGCCATTAGGGCAAGGTGAATCTCTGAGCTCCAATGCCTGAACATCTTATCTCCCAATTACATACAAAATAGTATTAATAATAGTATTTATATATATTTGAAACATTTAATTTTAAGACCTCGAATTTCAGATCCATTCCCTTCCTCCCTTGTCATCCACTCGCTCTGGGAAGATAAGCAATTCAGTATATGTTGTACATGTATAGCTATGCAAAACATTACCATAGTAGATATATTGTAAAAGACTGTTTATATTTCCCTCTCACCCATCCCACCCCCCACCAGGTCCATTCCCTACTTTGATCCTGTCCCTCTTTGAAAGTGGGTACATCCAACCTCCCCTCCACCTAGAATGCCCTCCCTTCCATCATCCCCCTCTCATCCCCTTTCCCCCTACTCTCTTGCAGGGTGAGATATCCCATTTAGCATGTATGTCATTCTCTCCCTGAGCCAAATTCAATGAGAATAAGGTTTTGCCTTTTTGCCTTCCTGTTCTTCCCCTCCCCTGCAGCTACTTCCCCTTGCCTCTTCTACATGAGATAGTTTACCCTACCCTGTCTCTCCCCATCTCCTCTAGCCACTTTCCTCTCTCACCTCTTAACTTCACCCCTTAAGTATCATGCCTTCCCACCAAATTCAACCTGTGCCCTCTATCCATGTATACCTGTAAACATATATACACACATTCACATATGTATTCATATGTCCATATACCCTTCTTCAATTATTTTCATAACGAGAAAGGTTTCATCAGACACAGTTATTGTTTTTCCATGTAGGAATGTAAATAGTTCAACTTTGATAAGTTCCTTTTGATTTCTTTTCCCTGATTACCTTCTCAAGCATCTCTTGCTTCTTGTGTCTGAATGTCAAATTTTCTATTCAACTCTGGTTTTTTCCTCAAGAATGCTTGAAAGTCCTCTATTCCACTGAATGACCATATTTTCCCCTGAAACAAGATACTCAGTTTTGCTGGGTAGGTGACCGTTGGCTTCAATCCCAGCTCTTTTGCCCTGTGGAATATCATATTCCATGCCCTTTGATCCATCAATGTAGAAGCTTCCAGGTCCTGTGACCACTCTGGGGGGTAATCACTCTTGCTTTAACCTGCTTGGATCTGGATTGTGGTCTGGGGTGGAGGTCTTGGGGAGTGTAATCAGCTTGCCAGAGCGTGGGGAGGCTTCAGAGAGGGCACCCAACTAATACCTCTGGCAGCTAAGAAAACCCCAGCATTTGGGATGGAAGCTCCCCTGTCTGGTGGCAGAGTCCTACTGTGGCAACAAGCACAAAAGTCAAGAAATTGAATGGTAACATGCCTACGCAAAGGAAACAAAATAAACAGAAAAATTCAACATTAGGCTTCTATCTTGGGGGCAAAGAAGATGGAAGGATGGAACAGGAGGAGGACTGGGAGGTCAGAAATCCTGCACCAAAAGCCTCAAATAAAAATACTACCTGGTTATAGGCCATAGAGGACCTTAAGAAGCAGATAAGAGAAGTGGGGGAAAAATTGGGTAGAGAAATGAGAAAGATGCAAGAAAAGTATGAAATGAGAGTCAACAGCCTGACTGAGGAAAATAACACCTTAAAAAATAGACTAACTCAAATGGCAAAAGAGGCTCAGAAAGGCAATGAGGAGAAGAATGCCTTAAAAAGACGAATTTGCCAGATGGAAAAAGAATCTCAAAAGCTCACTGAGGAGATTCATTCCTTCAGAGTTAGACTGGAGCAAATGGAAGCTAGTGACTTTATGAGAAATCAAGATACTATTAAACAGATCCAAACAAATGAAAGAATAGAAGGCAATGTGAAATATCTCATGGGAAAAACCACTGACCTGGAAAATAGATCCAGGAGAGAAAATTTAAAAATTATTGGACTACCTGAAAGCCACAATCAAAGAAAGAACCTAGAAATCATCCTTCAAGAAATTCTCAAGGAAAATTGCCCTGATGTGTTAGACCCAGAGGGGAAAATAGAGGTTGAAAGAATCCACTGATCGCCTCCTGAAAAAGATCCCAAAAAGAAAACTCTTAGGAATATTATAGCCAGGTTCCAGAATTCCCAGATCAAGGAGAAAATATTACAAGCAGCCAGGAAGAAACAATTTCAATATTTTAGAAACACAATCAGGATAACATAGGACCTGGCAGCTTCTACACTGAGGGATCGAAGGGCATGGAATATGATATTCCTCAGGGCAAAGGACCTAGGATTAAAACCAAGAATCACCTACCCAGCAAAACTGAGTATCTTGTTTCAGGGGGAAATTTGGTCATTCAGTGGAATAGAGGACTTTCAAGTATTCTTGATGAAAAAACCAGAGTTGAATAGAAAATTTGACATTCAGATACAAAAAGCAAGAGAAGCTAAAGGTAAACAGGGAAAAGAAATTATAAGAAACTTTTCAAAATTGAACTATTTACATTCACACATGGAAAAACGATAATTGTAACTGATGAAACTTTTCTCAGTATGAAAATAGTTGAAGGGAATAGAAATATATATATATATATATGTCTATGTAGGAGGGTATATGGGCATATGAATACATATGTAAACTCTTATTAATACTATTTTACATGTTATTGGGAAATAAGATATACAGGCAGTGGGGCATAGAGATCCACCATGCCCTACTGGAAAAGTTGAAGGGGGTTTTGGAGAAGATATGGGAGAGAGCAGATTGGATGAGGGGATATCCTGTGGGACTGCTATTTTGGGGTGGTGGGTAGGGGAAAAACAGGGAGAAAATTTGTAACTCAAAATCTGGTGGAAATGAATGATGTAAACCAGAAGTTAATAAAGCATTTGAAAAAAAATGAAAACAAATGTTTAAAAAAATGGTTTTTTACGTGCAACTGGTAAATAAGATATACAAGTACTGGGGTATAGAAACCCATCTTGCCCTACTAGAAAGTTAGGGGGATGAAGGGGGAGGATATAAGAGAGAATAGATTGGGGGAAGTGGTATTTAGTAGGCTTGCTATTTTGGGCTGGGGATAGGGGAAAGGTGTGGAGAGAAAAAACTGTAAGTCAAAATCTTGTGGAAATGAATGTTTAAAACTAAAAATAAATAAATTAAAAAATACATCAAAACAACATATAAAGAAAAAATAGAAAAAAGAAATGAGGCCTTTATCAGAGACACTGGTTGTAAAATTTTTTTCCTGGGGTAAGGAGAGGCAGGGGAAGAAAACTTGGAACTCAAGGGATTGTGGAACTGAATGTTGTAAACTAAAAATAAATAAATATGTATTTTTTTTTTTTGCTTTTGCTTTTTGGAGGGCAATTGGGGTTAAGTGACTTGCCCAAAGTCACATGGCTATTAAGTGTATCAAGTTGTCTGAGGTTGGATTAGAACTCAGATCTTCCTGACTCCAGGGCTGGTGCTCTATTCACTGTGCCACTTAGCTGCCCCAATATTTTTTTTTTTTTTTTGCTTTTTGGAGGGCCTTTTTGGAGTGATAACTTAGTTTCTTCTTTGCTTATTCTAATTCCTTCGATTTCATTTTATTCTTTTATTGCTGAAGTTAACATTTCTAGTACCACAATGAATGAAAGTGGTGAAAATGGACATCCTTGTTTCACCTCCGAACTTATTGGAAATGCATCTAGCTTATCCCCATTATATATAATGCTTGCTGATTGTTTTAGGTAGATGCTACTTATCGTTTTAAGGAAAGCTCCATTTATTCCAATCCTCTCCAGGGTTTTTGATAGAAATGGTTGTTGTATTTTGTCAAAAGCTTTTTCTGCATCTATTGATCTATTCTGTTAGTTTTTTTGTTGATATGATCAATTATACTGATAGTTTCCTAATATTCAACTAGCCCTGCATTCCTGGTATAAATCCTACCTGATCAAAGTATATTATTCTCATGATAAGTTGCTGTAATTTTTCCCCTAATATTTTATTTTAAATTTTTGGATCGATATTCATTAGGGATATCGGTCTATAATTTTCTTTCTCTGTTTTGGCTTTTCATGGTTTAGGTATCAATATCCTATTTGTATCATGAAAAGAATTTGGTAGGACGCCTTCTTTGCCAATTTTCCCAAATAGTCTGTATAGTACTGGAATTAATTGTTCTTTAACTGTTTGATAGAATTCACTTGTAAATCCATCTGGCCCTGGAGATTTTTTCCCAGGGAGTTCATTGATGGCTTGTTTAATTTCTTTTTCTGAGACAGGTCATTTAAGTATTTTTACTTTCTCTTCTGTTAATGTGGGCAATTTCTATCTTTTTAAATATTCATCCATTTCCCTAAGATTGTCAAACTTATGAGCATACAATTGGGCAAAATAATTCCTAATTATTGCTTTAATTTCCTCTTTATTGGGGGCGAATTCACCCTTTTCATTTTTGATACTAATAATTTGGTTTTCTTATTTATTTTTAAAATTAAATTGACCAGAGGTTTATCAATTTTATTGGTTGTTGTTTTTTCTATAAAACTAGCCCTTAGTTTTATTTATTTGTTCAATAGTTTTCTCAGTTTCAATTTTATTCATCTCTCCTTTGGTTTTCAGTATTTCTTATTTGGTATTTAATTGGTGATTTTCAATTTGTTCTTTTTCTAGCTTTTTCAGTTGTATGCCCAATTCATTGATCTCCTGTTTCTCTATTTTATTTATGTAAGCATTCAAAGACATAAAATTTTCCCCAAGAACCACTTTCACTGCATCCCATAAGTTTTGGTATGTTGTCTCATTACTGTCATTATCTTGCATGAAGTTATTGATTGTTTCTATGATTTATTGTTTGACCCACTCATTCTATGTTACTTTTTTTTTTTTTGAGGGGTGAGAGCAGGGCAATTGGGGGTTAAGTGACTTACCCAAGGTCACTCGGCTAGCAAATGTTAAGTGTCTGAGGCCAGATTTGAACTCATGTGCTCCTGACTCCAGGGCTGGTGCTCTGTTCACTGCATCACCTAGCTGCCCCCAACCCACTCGTTCTTTCTTTCTTTATTTTTTTTTTCAAATGCTTTATTAACTTCCGGTTTACATCATTCATTTCCACCAAATTTTGAGTTACAATTTTTTCCCCATTTTTCCCCTACCCACCACCCCAGAATAGCAGTCCCACAGGATATCCCCTCATCCAATCTGCTCTCTCCCATATCTTCTCCCATACCCCCTTCGACTTTTCCAGTAGGGCAAGGTGAATCTCTGTACCCCAATGCCTGTATATCTTATTTCCCAATTAAATGTAAAATAGTATTAATAATAGTATTTATATATATTTAAAACATTTGATTTTGAAACTTTGAATTCCAGATTCATTCCCTTCCTCCCTTGTCACCCACTCTTGCTGGGAAGATAAGCAATTCAGTATATGTTGTACATGTATAACTATGCAAAACATTACCATAGTAGATATATTGTAAAAGACTGACTATAAGGGGCGGCTAGGTGGCGCAGTGAGTAAGAGCACTGGCCTCGGAGTTGGGATGACTGGAGATCAAATCCGGCCTCAGAAAATGAGCACCCACACATAATAATGACTAGCCGTGTAACCTTGAGCAAGTTACTTAACCCCAGTTGCTTAAAAAAAAAAAAAAGACTGACTATATTTCCCTCCCTCCTATCCCACCTCCCACTTGGTCTATTCCCTACTTTGATCCTGTCCCTTTTCAAAAGTGGGTGCTTTCAACTTCTCTTCCCCCTAGCCTGCCCTCCCTTCCATCATCCCCCCTCTCATCCCCTTCCCCCTACTCTCCTGTAGGGCGAGATATCCTATTTAGTATGTATGTCATTCTCTCCCTGAGCCAAATTCAATGAAAATAAAGTTTTGCCTTTTTGCCTTCCTGTTCTTCCCCTCCCTTGTAATCATTTTCCCTTGCCTCTTCTATATAAGATAGTTTATCCCATTCTGTCTCTCCCCATCTCCTCTCGTTATATTCCTCTCTCACTTCTTAATTTCACCTTTTAAGTATCATCCCTTCCTATTAAATTCAACCTATGCCCTCTATCTATGTGTACATGTAAACATATATACACACATTCACATATGTATTCATATGCCCATATATCCTTCAACTATTTTCATACTGAGAAAGTTTTCATCAGTTACAGTTATCGTTTTTCCATGTAGAAATGTAAATAGTTCAACTTTGATAAGCGAAAGACTTACTCTATTTCCCTCCATCCTATCCCTCCCCCTACTTATTCTATTTTCTCCTTTGACCCTATCCCTTTTCAAAAATGCTTGCTTCTAATTACCTTCTCCGCCAATCTGCCCTCCCTTCTATCCTTCCCCCTCTTATGCCATACCCCCCTATTTTCCTATAGGGTAAGATAACCCAGTTGAGTGTGTATGTTATTCCTCCTTAAGCCAAATTCAATGAGAATCAGGTTGTTCCATTCCCTTTCACCTTCCTGCTTTTCCCCTCCACTGTGACATTTCTCTTGCCTCTTTTATGAAATAATTTACCCTAATCCATCTCTCCCTTTCTCCTACCAATAAATTCCTCTCTCACCTCTTAATTTTATTTTTTAGATATCATCCTTTCATATTCAACTCATCCTGTGCCCTCTATGTATACTTGAACATGCAAATGTCCACACTCACATATATATTTATGTACACATACATCCTCCTATATATACATATATATGTATATATTCCCTTCAGCTATCCTCATACTGAAAAAAGTCTTATGAGTTACAATTATTGTTTTTCCATGTAGGAATGTAAAATGTTCGATTTTAATAAGTTCCTTATGATTTCTTTTTCCTCTTTATCTTCTCATGCTTCTCTTGCTTCTTGTATTTGAAAGTCAAATTTTCTGTTCAGCTCAGGTTTTTTTCATCAAGAATGCTTGAAAGTCTTCCATTTCATTGAATGACCATATTTTTCCCTATAGCATTATACTCAGGTGATTATTGGTTTTAGTCCCAGCTCTTTGACCTCTGGAATATCATATTCCAAGCCCTTCAAGCCCTTAATGTAGAAGCTGCTAGGTCTTGTGTTATCCTGATTGTGTTTCCACAATACTCAAGTTGTTTCTTCCTGACTGCTTGCAGTATTTTCTCCTTGACCTGGGGACTCTGGAATTTGGCTATGATATTCCTAGGAATTTTCTTTTTGGGATCTTTTTCAAGAGGTGATCTGTGAATTTTTTCAGTTACTATTTTGCCCTCTGGTTCTAGAATATCAAGGAACTTTTTTGGAACAGGGGGAGCTTGGTCTGAATGTGCACCTGGAGTGAGAGGCTACAGAGGCACAGTGGGTACAGCCGCAGCCACACGGCTGCTTCTGGAGCTGCTGGCCTGCAGATTGTAGGAGGACCAAGCAACCATTCAGAGGGTAAATGCTCTTGCTTTGATCTGCTTGGATCTGGATCCAGGTCTTCGGTGGTGGTCCTGGGGTGTGTGAACAGTGAGGCTGAACATGTGGGGGCTATAGAGAGGGGTGCCCATCTAATAGCTCCACTCACTGCAAAATCCCCAGTAATTTGGGACATAGCCCTCTCTATTCTGGAAGCAGATTTCTACCATGACAAAGAGCTCAAAAGTCTAGTAATTGGTGGCCAATATGAGCAAGCACAGGAAGAAGAAACAGACGATAGAATCTATTTTGGGGGACAAAAAGCATTAAGGCGTAGAGCAGGAAGAAAGCAGTGAAGTCAGAACTCCTGCATCAAAAGCCTCCAAGAAAAATATGAATTGGTTACAGACCATGGAGGAACTCAAGAAGGATTTTGAAAATCAAGTAAGAGAAGTGGAGGAAAAATCAGGAAGAGAAATGAGAATGATGCAAGAAAAATCATGAAAAACAAGTCAACAGCCTGCTAAAGGAGACCCAAAAATATACTGAAGAAAATAACACCTTAAAAAATAGACAAGGGGGCTCACTTTGAGAAGTGTTGTGTGATTTGACCAGATGAGACTCTGGACAGCCATTGAGAGCCCCCCGGCTTTGAAAACCCAGATGTTGATGCTTCCCTCTCTGGTAACTGTGATTTTGGTATTGATAATGGTTGGACAGCTTGAAAGCCTGTCTGTTTGATCTGTCTGTATACTCTGAAGTTTGGGGTGCTGACCTTTTCCCCCTGAACTAGGTAAATGATATATGGTTGTTTGATTAAAGTAAGCTTAACCCATTTTGAGTTGCTTTCCTTTTGAAAAGCAGATCTAAGAATCTGTGTTGGCAGCCACCCTGGGGATGCTTGCTGCTACAACTCACTACTTCTCACCAAGTCAAGCTCATTATTTAGTAGCTTCATAACTAAAATAACCTCCCTTCCCAGGGCTGATGACCTTGCCCACACAGATTGTTTCCAGGGGCACCCAAATCCTCCTTTCCATACACATGAACAATTTTAGGTTTTACAAAACTCACAAGAGGATTCACAGGGTCTTTTCTTCACGTAATTACCAATAATTACTTTTCAAAAGCAAACCCTTTGTAATTACTTAATTTATGCACTAACTCCAGATAGCTTGGTTAACAATCTCATATATTTCATAATGATAGCAAAACAATCTTAATTGAAACTTCCTTTTATGGGGTGGCTAGGTGGAACAGTGAATAGAGAACTGGCACTGGAATTAGGAGGACCTGAGTTCAAATCCAGCCTCAGACACTTGACACACTAGCCATGTGACTTTGGGCAAGTCACTTAACCCCAATTGTCCTCCAAAAAGCAGGAAAAAAAAAGAAAAAGAAACTTCCTTTTAAACAAAGACTAACTTGAATTGCCCTGCTTCAAAATATCAAAACACATTGTCAGAATGCCCCATTCATCATTTTTTTTCCTCTGACAGTATAATTCTTAATTTAACAACATTTAAACTATAAGAAAAATTACTCTCATAATACAGATAAACTTTGAAACTAAAATCCAGTGATTACAAATCTGAGGACCTTAATTTAGTTGTTTTCAAATTGCTTTACACAGAAAAATCATTCATCCTATAACATTTGGCATAAACTTCATACCTAAAGAAAAGTTTCACATAAGATTAACAAACATAAAGCAATTAACTTTAACCTACCCAGTTTTCACCCAAACACCATTTTGTTTAATACATGTTATTTGAGTGAAAATTGTGCAAGCGAAAGTCCCAAAGAAATCCCTAGGATGTGGATTATCACAATCCTTACTGGACAATAAACTAAGGTAAATAAAACATTCTGGGGGATCCATACAATGAATCAATTTCTTAACGCCAAATAACAACATATACCTTTTAATCATATTACAATACATTTCTAAATTCTAATACCCTTGGCCCTTAAAAAGGAAATATTATCCACAAAGTTATATATTTTCTTAATATTTCAGTTTCCCATTCACGTTCACATTTTCCTAAGGAAATTCATAAAAAGTTTGAAATCACCTGTTATAATCAGGTCAATTTAAAATATTCTGAGTCAAAATTTTAACTGCCTTCTTTGATTCTGCTAATAATTACAAATCACAATAATCTACATCTTTTACCATAATCTATGCCCATCTTTAAATTCAAATTCAATAACCACCCAGTTTCAGCCTTTCCACTTAGAACAAAAACTTTCCAATCTTTCAAAGCCATTACTCAGACTACCTACATTCCTTTACATTCCAAATAATCATACCCCAATTTTGTGCTGCTTTCACATATCTTAAAAACTAGAGGGAACTAAATGCCTAACAATTTACATATCAAGAGAGCCACATTTTTTTTCCTCTGCCCCTCCTTTTCTGTGAGGCTTACAAAAAAGTGTAAACAAAGACAAACTACAAAATCTATGCACCATCCCAACCCTTATGTTCTTTTTATATTCCCAATACCTTGAAGTGAGATGGGGGAATGCTCTCTTCCAAATACCTCTTTCTCTTTCAGATTTTTGCTTTTGCTCCCACTTTTCCCATTAGAAACCAACACTTAATATGCCTCAGATATTTTAAATTAGAGATTTTCCCATTACCTCTCTCCTTATCAGTGGCTTTCCATGGAATCTACTCAGATATTCTGAAAGATCCTCAGTCTCAGACCCCTTCACTCTCTCTCCCCATGATACTGGATGTGCACTTCCTAATCTGATCTGGGATGGGAAAAGTTAACAGAAAAACTTCGGATCCATTTAAATCCAGCACTGTGGCACCCTCTTCACTAAGGGAGGGAAGGGGGGAGGGAAACTCCTAAATGATTCATCTTGAAACCTCCAGAATCTGAATTCATTTAAACTCAACTAGTTTAAATGTTCTTAAATAACACAAATAAAATTTCAAAACATTACAACAAACTTAATTTCCAATTATTACAGGATTTCCAGATAATAAATTTTCCTAGTCTAAATTAGCCTTCTTAGCAATTTATCCCAACATCTTTCTTCCTTTATCTTTTGATATAAAATTATTACTTTTTAGAATTCTACACAAATGTGATATAGTCCACCAAACTAACATACACTAATATGTATCTTGAAAATCACACCTTTAAAATTTAAGGTTTCTCATTTACTTTAATAAGAGATTCCTTAGTATCAACTTAATAAATTCTGACCTATCTAAACATCAATTAAGAGTAAGACATTTCACTTAAAATACTACCAGAATTGTTTTAGTTAACTTCTGGTTGCATTCTGATATGAATTTTTGATATAGTAGCATTTAGAGTATAAGAGAGACTGCTTCTCTTTTAGGTGAGGTAGGAAATGGTTACGGGCTAGTCAGCCTCAGCCTATCTTTGAGAGGGGGTTAGATTCCCCCTCACTTCTTATCTCTCTCTTTCCACACTCCAAATCTGTCCAAGGCTTAGAATGTAAAGAGAGAAAGATTTTCTACACTGTTAATCTAAACAGTAAAATATTTTTCTCTCTTCCTTTTTCTTTCTCCCTCATGCACCCAATGGAGGAAGGAGGGAGAGACAAAGAGAAAGCTGCATTTTAAGGAAGTTCAATAGTAACCCATGCTGTCCTTGAACACACAGAGGTTGTTAGTTACACACACAAACAGACACTTTACACAGAAACACAGAACAAACATTCAATCCTATTTCATGTAATCAATTTCTGGGCTCCTCCTTTTCCTTCCCCTCCTCTAATACCAGCTGCTACACCCCCAATAGCCAAAGTGCTGCATATGATCTCTTCTCCACACTAAAAGGCTCCCTTGGATTTACCTACAAATTCAACTTTGGGCATACCCAATCTTTGGAAGGGCCACACATCAGCCAGAAGACATCTCCTCCAAGTGACATCCCACCCCACACAAAAGCAATATTCTATCATCTTTTTCTTATCCTTTTCCCTACACTTAGATCATTTATTCAAATTTTGGAATCTAGTTCCTAATGGTCTATCTACTAGTATATGCATTTTTTGCTCCAACATGTCAGGTTTAGACTACCTTCCCATAATTTAGCTGAGGAGTCTCATTCCTCTCAACCCAAAACAAACAAAATGGGTCACCTCACTTTCTTCAGTCACCCCGGTGCCTCACTTGATTTTCCTCAGCCAAAGACTAGGGTCTAAGACCCAAGGAAGGCTTCAGGGTCTAAATTATAGTTTTAATTGAAGAATCTTCACCGACTCCTCCCAGGTCAGTGACCTAACTAATTAATGACCCAAGGACTCACAAGATTTTGCTTACCTCCAGGCTGTACATGTACAACTTTACAGGACTGTTTTTCCACTCACCCACAGGAATTTAATTTCTCAGGCACTATTGGAGTCTAATTATAACCCTACCTAGCTGTTTCTACTTTCTCTGAGTACCTCTCCTTGGGTCTTTACCCAATCAGAGTCAGATCTCACAGACCTGCTCCAAGGACCCCTGAAAAACTCCAGTTGGCACTTGGTCCTTATTAAGGTTCTGTGAGATTGGCTCATTAATGGTTAATCCCAGATGAGCCCCCAAAACTGTGTGGGACAGAGACCCCCATACCCAAATAAAATAAGTAACTCAATGGTTTCTCAGGGTAGAAGTAGAAAATCCTTTATTACAATCTCACGAGAAGAGGTGTCATCACTACCAGAAGCAGTCTGGTAAGAGATGCAAGTGGCAGACAGCAAAACTTGGTTATATACCCTAACACAAAGAAATCCCCTCCCCACCACTGACCTTTACTCCCTATTCAGGAGCTCAGGCTCACAACCTAGATACAAAGAATGAAGAAGTACATTTACCAAGTGCAAGGAAAATTATAGCTTGTTTGGCAAAAACTTCAACATGACAGGAAAGCAGGGGTTTCCAACTGTCTTTAGTTTCACGTTCCTGTAAACTTGTGATCTCCAGTAAATAGAAACCCAGGCCTAATGGATGCTGAAGCCACTCCAAATCTGAGAAGTATTCACTAGGTTTACTTATCCCACTCAGTTTGAAATCTGGTACTTCTAGGCTGCTTAATAACAAGTGTTTATTAAAAGTCTGCTGTGTATCAGGCACTGTGGTAAAAGCACTGGAGATGTGAAGAAAGGAAAGAAAAAATACATAGACAGGAAGTCCTTCAGGATCTCACAACCTAATGAATGAGTGGGTTTACAAACAACTATGTACAAAGAAGATGAAGGCAGAATAAATAAATTTGAGTCATCTTATGTCCTTTAGGAACTTATTTTCTAGAGAAATAAGACATAAAGTAAGCAGGTAAAAAAGAAAGAGAGAGAGATGTCACGAGATACTCTTGCAAACACCAACTGGATGATTCTCAATTCAGCAAAGTACCTACTACTACATGCAGGCACTGTCCCGGACACTTACAATGTAACAGTTGTACTCAGGTGGCAGAAGACTAGCTTTTTCCTGTTACTATTTTTTTTCCATCACTTCATATTCTGCTTTAAGTAAATGTCCTGTACTTTGATATCAAATGATATTTATTTTCTTACATTGGGGATATTCAGTAGAAAGGGGAGTTCACAAGAAGTGGCTTCAAATAAGTGGTTATTTTTTAAAAATCTATGATGGAACATTGTGTATTGTAATTACCATTGTTTTCACTTTTCTTATAGACTTCACTCCTTTCAAGGCTATGCTCCAACTCTCCTCTCTGACTTTTTCTAAAATGGCCTAGAAATTCACATTTGAAAATCACTCCAGCCCTTGGTTTGCACACAGGAATTACACTCTACTCCTCCAGCTACATCCTCTGATGGGATGGAACACCCCATAACCTCTACCTCCTGGATTTTCTCTACAATACTTCCCATACATACCTCCTTCTCCACTCCAGCTATACATTATAGCTTCTTTTTAGGTGCTGGCTTACCTTGTTAGAATGTAAGCTTGAGTGCAAAGACAGCCCTTTTTTTGCCTTGTGTTTGTATCTCCAGCATTTTGCACTTAATAAATACTGCTTGATATGTGTGTCAACATTACCCATCTTTGTGTCTCTGGGTTTGTTATTATCATGGTTTGCTAATTGTGAGGGATGACTTGCAGTGAAATTTCCCCATTCTGAACATCCTATTACATTCTTATTTCTTCTTTATACTTTGTAACTAGTTCAGTATCATTTCCCCATATATAGAGGGTCATTGTGTATTTTAAGGCAATGTAAAAGCTATTGGGTATTAATACAATTGACTGGATTAACTATTGAGACCAAATTAGAGGTGTTTGGGGAAAGGAATGGTAGTGTGAAAGGTAGCAAAGGGTTAAGTTTCTATAGAACTGCAAGAATTGCTGAAACAAGACTATTGATAAAAAGTACCAGACAGTAGCCTTAGTAGTTGAGGCAGTAGCCTTGGGAAGAAGTTGGGTTCCCAGTTCCCAGAGAACTCCTAGATAATACTAAAAATGAAATACTGGAGAGTAAAAGGAGCTGGCAGCAGCAGGTGGATTTGACCAATCAGAAAGCAGACAGTGGCCTTGGGACACTGAGGCCAGATAAGGACACATCTAGGTTGGACTGAAGGGGGTTCAGTATTCTGGGGTTGTCACTGTGCTTGCTTAGTGGACCTCATGTATTATGTATGTTATCTAACAATATTAGAGCTTCATTAGTAATAATTATGGTAATGGATTGAGATTGCTTTGTGCTGATTGGTTGGCATTAATAAGATTGTGAGCTTGCCTTACCAACCAATGGTAAGGTGGGACAGTTGAGAGGGTGTAGAATTCCCTTGTTAGGGTTTTATAATCATGCTTTTGCCTTCTGTAGGGTGCTTCTCCCTTCTGGCCGTTTGGCAGATTGGGGACGCCTTTTCTTGTGAGAGTATAATAAACTCCTTTCTACTTTCCACCTTAACAAGCCTCTGAGTAGGGGCTGCTAAGTGGCTAAATGAATAGGGCACTGGCCCTGGAGTTAGGAGGACCTGAGTTCAAATCCAGCCTCAGACACTTAACACACACACACACACACACACACACACAGAAATTAGCTGTGTGACCTTGGGCAAGTCACATAATCCCAACTGCTCTCCAAAAAGAAAAAAAAAGAAGCCTCTGAGTTTAATTTGGGCAAGGGTCTTTACTGCCCCACATATTACGGTTGTTGTTTTGCTCTGTGATTTCATTGATACAAAGAACTTCAACTGGGAAACTACCTCCATCACTTCAGACTAGCAACTCATCTAATTTAAAGTCTGAGAGTTTTCTGGAACATTGAAAGGTAAAGTGACTGACCCATAGTCACACCATAGTTAATGCATGTCAGGTTTGGTTTTGCTTAGTTGTTTTCAGTCATGTCCAGCTCTTTTGGGATTCTCTTGGCAAAGACACTGGGGTGGTTTACCATTTCCTTCTAACATTCATTTTACAGATGAGGAAACTGAGGCAAAGAGGGTTAAATGACTTGCCCAGAGTCACATAGCTAGTAAGTGTGTGAGACTAAATTTGAACTCAGGTCTTCCTGACCCCAGCCCAGTATTCTATCTATTACAGCACCACCTTGCTGCCATCAGGGACAGGACCTAAACACAGTTCTTCCTAAATCCAACTCTATTGACACTATACCACAATACCTCTAGTTTGTTTGTGTTTTATCAGTCCTACTAAATCATGAGTTTTTGATGAAACACAAAGTCCTTCACAGCTGATAAGTCAAGCTCTAGACTTGGTAGATATTTCTTTCAGATTCATTGCAGGCTGTTTTTTGCTAATCAGTTATGCTAACTGTGACCTGCTCTACCACCAAAACAATGGTGTGGGGCAGTGGAAAGGGGACTGAGCTTGAAGTCAGGGAAGAACTGCCTTCCTAATAGATCTCTGCCTCTTACTAACTATGTGACCCTGGGAAAATCACTCAACCTCTTAGACTTTAAATTTTCTTATCTATAAAAAGGAGGTAGTAAGAGGAACCACCCCACAGGAATCAAATAATGATTGATGTGACTGACTTCCGCCTAGCAACAATGAGAGCCTTGCCTAAAACTAAATCTGCCCAGTAAAAGGGGCCTCTATCTTTTGACAAGAAAACCTTGTTGTTTTCTGTATATGTGACTAACCTCTATGGTTTGTGCCCATATCCTTCAATGTTGCAAGTTAAGTTGCCTGCTTTGTGACCACAGATCTGAACTGTTTTATAAAGTACCCAGCACACCTGCATCTCCTTTCCTGCCTCCCCTTACACACCTGCTTCCCCCTCCTGACATACTTTCCAGTGGTTAACTGCCCACATCAGAACATGCTCCACCCCCATCCCTAGCTGAGTACCCAAAACTTGGGTATAAAAGTAAGGCCCTGTCTGATTTCAGGCTACTAGTGCTCCTAAGGACTAGCCTACTGGTTTTGAATTATTGATGCTTTTGCATCAATAAAGCCCTCTTGACTAGGAGAACCTCTGCCCCCTGAATACTTTCCAGACAACCTGACTCTGAACAACATCAACCTCTTCAAGGATCAAATGAGATAAAGAAACAGGTGAACTTTGTTGATTCAATAAAATTCCACATGTACTTATTAAATGCCTACTGAGGGAAAACTTTAATGCATTATTTGAACTTAGCCTTGCATTGCTGAAAAACCAGAACTGTTGTTTAGAGAATAGACTTAGTTAATTCTTAACTTAAGACCTTGTTTACACTAACCATAGTCAGATGCAAAGATTAATGTAAAGATCTTTATCCTGCTACACATTTCAAGCAACCCATATGTCTTATTTGGAAATTGTCTCCATTCTGGCCAATCTCATATTGTTTCCTTGCTCCTTTGTCTGAATCCTACATAAGGTATAATTTACAGTCACTGGAGTTACGGAAATGGGCCACCCCTATTTTGGCTCTCCTTTCTGTTGGATGACTTAATAAATTTCTTTCTAAATTATTTCAGTTTTAAAATTTTGTTCTCAGCCTACCACTACTATGTGTAAGGCAGTGTTAGACACTGAAGATACTAAGACAAAATGAAAAAAAAGGTCCCTCCCTTCAAGGAGCTTACATTCTATATAATAACTACATTAAAAAAAAAAACTATATGTCTAATGTTATTATAACTATCATTATTTTGCTGCTTTTTTTTTTGCTTTTTGGAGGGGGAAGATAGTGCAATTGGGGTTAAGTGACTTGCCCATGGTCACACAGATAGTAAGTGTCAAGGGTCTGAGGCCGGATTTGAACCCACGTCCTACTGACTCCAGGGCAGGTGCTCTATTCACTGCACCACCCTCCTGAGGGAGGCCAGAAAAAGCAATGTTTAACAAAACAAATAAAAATGCAATACAACATAGATAATGTAAATGCATGGCTTTTTCTAAGTCAATATTACAAAACATTTCTATTTGATTTTGACACACTGCCCAAGCCACCTTGTTAATATTTAAATTTCTCCAGAGACCTGTGAATTTTTAGCAAGGACATGCTTTCCACTAGTATAAATTCCAACTCTTTTACTTTATTTTTTAAAATTTCTTTTTTGCTTTTTGGAGGGCAGTTGGTGTTAAGTGACTTGCCCAAGGCCACATGGCTAGTTTTGTGTTAAAGGTCTGAGGCTGAATTTGAACTCGGGTCCTCCTGACTCCAGGGCCGGTGCTCTATTCCCTATGCCACTTAGCTGCCCCTATATCATTATTAAATGTCTATTATTGTTGCTATTACTACTACTACTATTGCAGACCAAGATAGCCATAGCAATCCCAAACCAAAATTAAGAACAAAAACAGTATGTTGGGGTTTTTTTATATTTTGTGAATATACCTGGAGTACATTCTCACACTTGTTAGTTCCTAAGAAGATAGATATCTTAGGACCAAAGTAGATTTGTGTCTAAATCAAATATAGTTCAAATATACAGCTCACAAGTTTCACTGAATTATTTACTTTTACTAGTCAGCCAGGGGACACCATTAGTTCAAAATAATACACTTAATACAGTTAGTAAGAAAAACAGCAAGAGATCATCCACTCCTAACCTCCCCCATAAACTTGGGGCACGCTCTCTTACAAATACACATACCAATAGATGAAAAGAGTAGACCCCCTATAACTAATAGGGCACACATTTAAGTAGTACATATAGACAGGGCGCTTGCATGGGGTGATCAGTTCATATTTCTAACCCTGCCAGGTCATGGCTGTCTAATGGTATTGTTTTTATGCTATTCTTGCTAGGTTAATTCTCCTCTAGAAAAGGCACTCTCCTGTTGTGGTTGCTTCTCACTGCTTCCACCTACTGGGATTCATCTGGAAAGGAAAGGATTGACATTTTCAATCAATCAATTAATCAAGAAATATTTATTAAGCACCTACTATGTTCCAGGCGCTGTGCTAAATTAGAGGTAGATAACAGTTGTATTTATTACTGGCCTGTGACACAGTTTGAAAAGCCACAAATCCATTAACTGTCATTAATTTGTATTTATATCATTTTCTCCAAATTGAATATAAACAGTCATAAGAGAATTTCTGCCTTAACTTTGTTGAATGTGACTTTTTGAGAAAATATAGTTGACTCCATTTTATTTTGTATTTGTCAAGTAGATAATCCCATGAACCCATTACAACAGCTGGTTTTCTTCAGTGTCTTTCTTTGCTCCCCTAATTGGTATAAAAAGACTTCACTAATGTCATAATAGAATTTTTTTGGCTTGGCTTTATTACTTCCATTTACTTAAGATGACAAGTCACATAACTCTCTAGAGCCTACAGAATTTAGCTGAGACCCAGCTTTAGTTCAGGTGATTAATTGGTTTGTGATAAGAGAATTTCTGCCTCGGCTTTATTACCTCTATAATTTGAGCCATGGTAAGCTCCATTGCTAATGGTTATTGGGCAAATTCTAGCTATATTCCCAGGGTTTACTGTCCAGTTTATTATTTTACCTGATATAGATCTTTACCTTTTTGCTATCTGTTCTTTGATGTATAGATCTTCCCCTTTCCTTTCAGTCCTCTGTCAAATTCCATGCTATCCATCCTGCCTATGTAACTAAAATCTATATAAAGTATAGCTTAAGACTACTTCTCTGGCCCACTGTTTTTTTTATACACTGTGAGTCTATGCTCTGAGCATATAATAAACTTTAAAAAAAAATTTCTACACGTTGATAAGTATGATTGGCAGCAGTGTGAATCTTTGGACAATTTTTAAAATATCATTTAAAAGGAAGAATTTCAGGCTCTGGAATGTTCCCTCTCTCTTACCTAACTTATCAGATAGTTCTGATTTAGTGAAGCCAGCTATATTAACAATTATACATCCTTTATCTACCTCCCGTAGCTAATTATATAAATTCTTCTTAACAAACATATTTCATTTCTTTGTATAATACACAGCAAATTTTTTTTTGGTAACATATAAAAACTACTAGGGGAATTGGGAAGGTTATACATTACCAACACCTGCTGGTAGTCTCTCTCTCTCTCTCTCTCTCTCTCTCTCTCTCTCTCTCTCTCTCTCTCTCTCTCTCTCTCTCACACACACACACACACACACACACACACACACACACAGAATCTCTCTCATGCACACAAACAGGGTATAATAAAATCTGTTCTGATTCATTCTGTCTTAATGGGCATTAGCTACTCCAACTGATGTCTAAATTAATGCAATACTCCCTTAGTGCAGGTAATATTTCATTTTTGTCTTTTTATCCCCAGGTCTTAGCACAGTTCCCTGCTTGAAACGCTCTAAGTGTTTAATTAGGTTTGTCCTTCATTCTTTTTTTTTTTTAATTAAAAGCAATTGGGGTTAAGTAACTTGCTCAAGGTTACACAGCTAGTCATTATTTATGCATGGGTGCTCATTTTCTGAGGCCGGATTTGATCTCGGGTCATCCCAACTCCGAGGCCGGTGCTCTTACTCACTGCGCCACCTAGCCGCCCCTTTAGGGCAATTGGGGTTAAGTAACTTGCCCAAGGTTACACGGCTAGGTTTTTGTTTGTGTGGATTAAGTGTCTGAGGCCGGCTCAGAACTCAGTTCCTTCTGACTCCAGGGCCGCCACTGCGCCACCTAGCTGCCCTGTCCTTCATTCTTGAAGAGGACTATGACATCAGGAAGATAATGTTATGACATGCAATTGAATTGGATTAAAGTGAGGGAGGGCTGTGAACCTCACTTTCTCCTCTGGAGCCATCTGGGTCCAGTGGCCAGATATAAATCAGGACAACTGGAAATGGCCCAGTGAGCCTTTAATAAATATTTTTTGAATTGTATTGAATGATTGAGTTTGTATAGTACAGTGGAAATGGATTTGTAAGTCAAGGGCAAAGACTATGGGGTTGCTTTTTTGTATCCAAAAAAAAAGAATTTTTTTGTGCATAGTACCTGGCTCTAGTAGTGTTGTTGAGGCTTAGGGGTTTTGGGGTACTCAAGACCCTAAAATACCAACACACCAGGTCCTGCCAAATGAATTCGACTCAAGCCATCTCTCAGCCAAAGTAAAACAAAGTTTATTAAAGATTGGCCATAATGGGTAGATTCTTAAGGAGCCTAAGTATTTGTGATGCTTGTATTGGACAAGCAGGCCAGAACAATCTGACACAGACTGAGTGTGCATTAAATTGAATCTCAGCCCCTTCATGGAGGCAATATGGATCTTATATACAGAAAGACTGTGAGAGGGATCTAGGGGTGGTCTAAAGGAGGCATTTGGGGAGGGTCTTGAGGAGGAGTCTAAGGAGGATCTTTGATGGAACTGAGGTCAGACTCCAAGAATGGGATTAAAAGGGTGGGAAACCTGGAAGGCTACCTGGAGATGATAGACAATGGAAGACCAGGCTAGTTTAAGGGTAACAGGTTTGAGTATAGATATTTTGATACGATCAAGGGTGGGAAATATCTGGACAATGGAAGGCTAGGGTAGATTAAGAATGAACGGGATAGGGTGGCTAGGTGGCGCAGCGAGTAGAGCGTCAGCCCTGGAGTCAGAAGGACCTGAGTTCGGATCTGGCCTCAGACACTTAATACACACAAACTAAAAAAAAAAAAAAAACAACAAAACCCTAGCCGTGTAACCTTGGGCAAGTTACTTAACCCTAATTGCCCTCCAAAAAGCAAAAAAAAAAAAGAGTGAATGGGATAAAAAGTGATGACTTCTCAAAAATTTAATAACAGATTGCCTGGACCCCAGACTTAAGTTTCTATTAATTAGATGTGTTAGAGAGGTGAAAACTTCTCAGGCTATACCCTAAGATTTAGTAAGGTTTACAACCAGTAGCCAGAAGCCCAGGCTTGAGTTTAAGAACTTGGGACCCTTGACCTGCTTTTTGGTAAGCTCAAGTTTTGTTAGCTAAGCAGATGTGTGGGAGGGAAAAGTGAAAACTCTTCAAATTTGACCACAGGTTCAGACTTCCCATACTTGAGTTTCTACTAACCACCATCTGACCTGTACAAATATAAAATTGGAAATCCTGTTGCAAAACTCCAGACAGGTCACCATGACCTAAAATCCCCATGATTCATAGAATATCTTCTGCTCTACATTTTTCTTCTGCTTTCTTATCTATATTGATACTGCTGACATTTTACTTGCTGTGTAAGCTGATTTTTGTGGTTAGATTGTGAGCCCAAGTTCCTGATTAATGGGAATGAAGGACAGGTGGGGAGGGAGACAAAGGGGAATCTTTTGGATATATAACCAAGCTTTGCATTCTGTACCTTGCCTCTCCTACTGAAGAGCATAATTGAGTGAGACAGAAGATCCCTGAGATTAAAATTTGGAAGTGGATTTTATTACCATGGGACTGTGTAATGGAAATGCAGATTTAAAGATCTTCCCTGCCCCTAGGCCCTTTGATTGGCTTAAGAGACTTTGATTGGCTTTAAGAGACTCTGAAAACCTTCCTTGATTTGAAAATATGCTCTGCTTCCTAATAAGCTGAATGTGGTCACATGGAGCCTGTGGTGGGAGGCTTGGTTTTCAGGAATGACCACACCTTGATGCTGTGTGATTGGGCAGTGGATCAAAAGGGTGGTTACATTCTCTGAGCCAGGAGAAGACTATATAATCCCTGATTTGAGGCTTTGCTTTGGGGCTCACTTTGAGAAGTGTTGTGTGATTTGATCAGATGAGACTCTGGGAAGCTGTTGTTGAGAGCCCCCCGGCTTTGAAAACCCAGATGTTGATGCTTCCCTCTCTGGTAACTGTGATTTGGTATTGATATAATGGTTGGACAGTTTGGAAGCCCGTCTGTTTGATCTGTAAGTTCTGTAACTCTGAAGTTCGGGGTGCTGACCTTTTTCCCCTGAACTAGGTAATGTATGTTTGTTTGATTAAAGTAAGCTTGTTAACCCATTTTGAGTTGCTTTCCTTTTGAAAAGCAGATCTAAGAACCTGTGTTGGCAGTCACCCTGGGGATATTGGGGTGCTTGCCGCTACAGACTGCAGGAGTTACATGGTTACCCAAATCAGACGGTGAGTTGGCAAGGATGGTGTGCTGGTTTTTAAAGAGATTCAATAGCCAGATTATGTAAGCCAAAACTAAAATCAGTGATTGGTCAGTGTACATTTGAATTTCCACTTGCCTTGAAGTGTACCCTAGGCTGAGGGACAGGGAACTCAGAATGGGTGGAGATGGGGAACTCCCAGTAAGGGTGGGGTGGGGGTGGGGGGTAAGGGAAAGAATGTAGCAGGGATTTTACCCTAGGCTAAAACTCCCACCCAGGGATCAATGAGGGGAGGGGAAGGGTGGAATTGCCTGCTTACAGATCAATTAGGGGAAGGGGAGGGTGGAGTTGTGCTCAACACTACCAGACTGCTTCTGGTGGGACAATATCCCTCTTTGCAAGGTTGTAAATAAAAGTCTTTCTGTCTTTCCTGGAGAAACCTCTGAGTTATTGATTTTATTTGAGTAAGGGTCTTTTGTCCCACACAAGAGTAATAGAGATTTGAGCCTAGCTATAATGAAAGGCTTATGGCCTCAAATTTTGCCCAGGGCTCAGCAAGAGAAATTGAGAAGATGAGAGCACTATGAAGCCCTAGGCTCCTTCTTCATTCTGAATCTTAAGAAGATTAGAGGACAGGGTACTGAGAGGAGGCTCTACCACTTTTCCAACCTTGGGGACAATCCTTTCTCCAGTGTCCCTCTTGGTCGCATGGACGTTGTCCCACTGGCATTGGTTCCCGGGGCTCCCTCTGGGGGGAGCCTTGGTATCTGTGACACTTGCATTGGGCAAGCAAGCCAGAATAATCTGACACAGAGCAAGATACTTTGAGATAATTCTTGGCCTTCTCTCTTATGGAGGCAAGATGGGGTCTTATATACAGAAAGGTTGTGGGAGGAATCTAGAATGGTCTAGAGGAGGAGTTTGGGGAGAGTCTTCAGGAGGAGTCAATGAGGTCAGATTCCAGTGATGAGAGATTAATGGTGGGAAGTATCTGGAGGCTACCTGGAGATGAGACAATGGAGGGTTAGGCTAATTTAAGGGTGTATAGTTATTTTGGGAGGGTCAAGGTTGGGGACTAGCTGGACAATGGAGGGCTAGGCTAGTAACAGAGATTTGGGCCCAGCTATAATAAAGGCTCATGGCCTCAGGCAAATGCCTCATCAAATGGGAAGATTCAGAGTTCAAGGGGGCTCCAAGAGCCTGTACCTCATCTTGGCTAATATGGTAGATTTTTAGAATTATGCCCACTCACTTATGGGCTTTGAATAAACCTTGTTTTTGACTGAAAGAAAACCTGGGTCATATTCATTTAGGTAGTACCTGGTTGCTGCTATTTTGGGGTCCCACCATCCCTAAACCTCAACACCTGGACAGGAGTACTTGGGTGGAGGAAGCAAATCTCAAGTTATTTTACTGAGGTTTAAAATGTTGAGGTGTAGGGGTACTCAGAACCCCAAAATACAGACATGGACAGTCCTGCTTGAAAGAATTCAACCCAAGACTTCTTTCAGTTAAGGAAAATCAAAGCTTATTAAAGATTCACCATATTGGGTAGATGCTTTTTTTTTTATCAAATTATTATTTTTTAATTTTTATTTTTTGCTTTTTGGAGGGCAATTGGGGTTAAGTAACTTGCCCAAGGTTACACGGCTAGGTTTTTGCTTGTGTGTTTTAAGTGTCTGAGGCCGGATCCGAACTCAGATCCTTCTGACTCCAGGGCCAGCGCTCTACTCACTGTGCCACCTAGCCGCCCCTCGGTAGATTCCTAGGGAGCCTAAGCATTTGTGACTCTTGTATTGACAAGTGGGCCAGAACAAATCTCAGCTAGATTGAATCTGGGCACCTTCACTAAGGCAAGATGAATCTTATATACAGAAAGACTATGGGAGAGATCTAGGGGTGGTCAAGTAGCCTGGGGTGATGGGAGGAAGGTTTAGGGAGAGTCTTGAGGAGGAGTCTAAGGAGGATCTTGATGGGACTGGAGGATCCTAGGTCAGATTCCTAGGAACCAAGAGAACCTAGAACCAAGGATTTTGATGGAATCCAGGGTGGGAAGCAGCCAGAGGCAATCTGGAGGTAACAGATAATGGAGGGCTAGGCTAGGTTAAGGGTAACAGAGATTTGGAAATAGGGATATTTATGGCCTCGGGTAAATACCTCATCAAATGGGAAGATTCAAGGAGAGAGTTCAAGGGAGTTCCTAGAGCCTGTACCCCATCAACTCAACACTGAGAGTTTGTGAAGAGCCTGCCATGTCCCCCCTAGCCAGAAAGAGGAACAGATCAGAAAAGTCTGGAGGTAGAGTAATAATATGTAACAAGATTTGGCTCTGGAGTATTAAGACCTAGGTTCAAGTCACCAAGCAGTTCTTAATCATCTACTATGTGCTAGTAGGACCATCTAACCCAGAGGTCCTTAATGATGAGGTACAGGCTCTAGGAACCCCTTAAAACTCTGATTGAATCTTCCCATTTGATGAGGCATTTGCCTAAGGCCATAACCCTTTCCTTAAAGCTAGGCCCAAATCTCTGTTACAAGCTTAACCCTTCTTTGTCCAGCAACCCCCCACCCTTCATCCTCCCAAACTCTCCATTGTCTCATCTCCAGGTAGCCTCTAGCTACTCCCCACCCTTAATCTCTCATCACTATAGTCTGACTTCATTTGATTCCTGAAGACTCTCCCCAAACTCCTCTTCTAGACCATCTCTAAAATCCTCCTACAACCTTTCTGTATAAAAGACCCCATCTTGCCTCCATGAGAGAGAGAAGGTAGTGAGAAAGCCAGAGAATGATCTTGTACAGACTCACTCTTGTGTCCGATGATTCTGTCCTGCTTGTCCAGTACAAGTGTCACAGATACTGAGGCTTCTTAGGAGTCTACCCATTATGGCGAATCTTTAATAAACTTCGCTTTTCTTTGGCTGAGAGAAGACTTGAGTCGAATTTATTTGGCAGGACCCAGCATTTTGGGGTATTTTGGGGTCTCAAGCACCCCTAAATCCTATACCTCTACATTTTATGGTAAATCTCATCACTTGTATTTATTTTAAGGAATTTTTATAACTGTATTTCAATATAATTGGTTTCCTTCCTTTGTATTTCCTTTTGTACATTTAAAAACATTATTCTGAGAAGGGACCCTGGGCCTCCCCAGACAGTACCAGTGGGTCCAAGGTGAAGGACCCTTGCCTAATGCTTATGGCCTTGGATAATCACTTAACCTTCCTGGGTTCCAGGTTCCTCATAATAATAGCTATTGTTATATAGCACCTACTATGGGCCTGGCATTATGCTAAGCTCTTTATAATCATTATTTCATTTGATCCCTATAACAGCCCTGGGAGGTAGGTGCTATTACCTCTATTTTACTAATGTGGAAACCTAGGTAAACAGAGGTTAAGTGACTTGCTCATGGTCACAGGGCTACTTAGTGTCTGAGGCTGAACTCATGCCTTCCTGAGTGGACAAGACAGTTCTCTATCCACTGCACCACCTAAAAGGTGGGGTTGGACTCAGTGACCTTGCAGAGCCCTTAAAGTTATCTGTGATCCTATGCATATGCAGTTGGTTAATTAACTTGTCCCGGAATATTCTAGCAGTAAAACTTTGGATTTACTCATCAGACTAGCATTCATGATAAAACAAACAAACAAAAAACCCCATAAAAAACCCCCTAGTCTTTTAGATTGTAGAGATAATAGAAGCAATTTGTGGCACAATAGGTAATGTTGGGGACAGGGATTCAGGAATATCTGGGTTCAAATCTGGTTTCAGATAGTCATTTGATGTGTAACTGGACAAATCGCCTAACCTCTGTCCCCTTCAGTTTCCTCATCTATAAAATGAAATTGTACTAGCATCTACCTCTCAGGGTTGCGGAGGATCATATGAGATATTTGTCAAGTGCTTTGTGAATATTAAAGGGCTAGTTATTATTAGAGGAGCTATATAAGTTCTATACATCTACTAGATGTTATAAGAGGAACTCCCAGCTCTTAATCAAAATAACTGGTTAATAGTCAGCTAGGAAGTTGCAACTTAATTAATTGTATTTAAGATCTTCCCTGCCCATAAATAGTCCTCACAAGAAGCCCATTAAGGGAAGCTTGTTTAGGGGAGGATTGCTTGTAGCAAGGCTTTCACACCTTTTGCTAATTTCTAAATTAGGCAGGAATCAAGAGGGTTGTGATGTTTTCTGGTTCTGAAAAGTGTATACATACTCTGAGTTGGTATTTTGCTTTGGGGGCTTGCTTATGAGAAGGATCTTATGATTCCCTAGTGTAGATCCTGAGTGTTCAGAGCTCCCTGACTGCTCAGATGTAAAGGCTCTTGATCCAGGGATGTATGTAAAGTGTATAGCCATATTGCTTTGATTCAGGCAGTCAGAGCCCTATCTGTTGGTCTTTATTTCTCTGAAGTTCAGGGTGCTGACTTTTCCCCTGCACTAGTAAATGTAATTTAAAAAGATTGTTGGGGTGGCTAGGAGGCATAGTAAATAGAGCACTGGCCCTGGAGTCAGGAGGACATGAGTTCAAATCCTGCCTCAGACACTTCACACACGCCATATGACCTTGGGCAAGTCACTTAACCCCAATTGCCCTACCTTCCCCCCTCCAAAAAAGAAAAAAGATTGTTGATCCCTTAAACAGCTATTTTCCTAGTAAAGCAGATCTAAGAACCTGCGCTAGCAGCCATCCTGGGTATGTCAGTGTGGTTGCTGCTACAGAAGTACACATAAAGAGGCCTTGGACACTTAACCAGAATGTTCAGGCTTGTTTCCCTTGCCCACGACCCCAGCTGGCTGCTTTCTATTGCCCTAAATTTAGGATGTCTTTTGTCTCTAAATGTCTCCTTGAGGTTGGTGTATTTCAAGGGATGAGTCATGTCAATGAACCTAAAGAGACAGGACTAGAGGTAAAGTTCACACATGCATGCAGTTATACGCATATGCCCTCATACACATAAACACATACAAAGAAACACAGGAATGTCTTTTGAGAACCTTGGAGGTTAAATTTATGAAACAGTAACAAGGTTGGGGCCACTGGAGCTTTACCATTGAGTGGGAAATTGCTCAAGAGGATAAAATTTGCCCCAGAGATGGAAAAAAAATTGATACTAATAACAATTATATTCCTCTAAAGAAAAGGGTGGTGGAGTTAGAGTTGGAGTGTTTTTTGGGAGTAGGGAGAAGCAGATGATGGATGCTGAGAATAGAGACAGAAGTCAGTGGAAGATCATAAGATCAAGGACCTAAAGCTAGAAAGAACTTCAGAGGTCATTTAGTGTAATGCCTTCATTTTACAGCTGGAGAAACTGAGGCACAAGGAGATTAAATGACTTGCCCCAGAGGTAAGATTTTAATCTAGGTCTTCTGACTCCTGAGTCAATCCTCTTCCCATTTTACCAGGAGCCACCTGATTGAACAAAGCCAAACATTGCTTATCCTGTGGATCAATATTAGACTCAGTGAGGAGGTGAGGAAATGTACTTCCCACCTTTTCTTGGTGGATTATGGATAAAGAATTTACAAACAACATGTGGTTGGCTTTGTTCATTTTTTGTTGTTGTTACAAAGGAAAATTCACTTTGCAGGAGAGAAGGATATCTGGAAGTGACTGTGATAATTTTCAAGAGTATCAGAAAAACATAAAAAAGAAAAAAATAAAGACTTAATGGGGCTCTCTGCAACCTTAGGGGAGTTACATGACACTTGGAGATAATGTTTATGTTTAGTGGGAAAGAAGTGTGGCTTCAGGCCAACAGGATGTGCCTGTTTCTATGTAATTTGTCAGAATAAGGCTCAAAAGGTTTTGCTTAAGGGGAGGGATGCACAGTATGCCAAGCTAATGTTTATGCTTAGTGGGAATGGGAAAGCTTAGGCCAACAGGATGCATCTGCTTTTGTGGAAATGACCAATGTCAATCAAGAGGATGGAAAACAGATTCCCTCAACCATGGGGTGCACTGCAGAGCTAGTCTAGGAGAGTCTTCAGTCCCATATCCCTGAATTAGGCACAAAAGTGCTGCTAAGTGCCCAGTAGACACTCTTTTTCTGGCTATCTCACAGTCAATTCTATCATTTGGGAATTATGCGATGATTTGAATACACAGGAAAAGGGATAAAAGTTTTAAACAACTTCTAGTTATGGGGTGGAGGAAAAGTTGAAAAGGGAGAATCTAAAAGGATTGTGTCATGGTCTTAGAGACAAAGGATTTGTAAGAAGTCTTGCCAGATCTCTGTGCAGGGAAGCATGTTGCATGGTGCAAAGCAAGTGTCTTCCTCAGCTTTGCTAAGGCGATGGATGTAGGCAATAAAACTTCGTAAGTTGAAAAAAATATCTTTGTTTCCTTACAATATTAGCTCTCTCTAGGACACAGTAAAAGGAGACCACAGCTGAAACACAGGATGAGGGAGTGTTACTAATAGACTTATGACTATGCCTAATCATTTTGGAATGAAATAATAATTTATTAGGTGCCTATTTATGGGCCTATTTATGCTGATTGCTTTACAAATATTGTCTCATTTGATCCTTACAACTACCCTGTGAAATAGATGCTATTATCACCCCCATTTTACATTCAGAGAAATTGAGGGAAAAAGAGGTTAAGTGACTTCACTGAGCCAGTGGTTGAACCTAGATTTGAATTTAGCCCTTCCTTATCGCTGGCCCATTGCTTTCTCCATTATGCCACCTAGCTGTCTCTGCATTAGTAATTTTGAATTATTATTATTTTCTTCTGAGAAGTGATAAAGAAGGGAAAGAAAGAGACTAGTAAAGTGATTTCTGATGATCAAGAGGTGAACAAGAGGTTTAATGCCCTTCCACCTTCAGGAGGCATGCAATCAGTGGGAAGCTAAGCAACAGGGTAGAGGACCACCAGATTAGTATACAGGTGTCCAGAGATACTTGCTTCTTCTTCTGCCCATTGCCCTTAAGGTTTAAACTTCTCAGTCACCAGAATGGATCCGTAGTAGATAGTACATCTAGATAGGATCAGAGAGACTTGGCCAGTAGCAACTAAAACATTCAGCCAGGAGCAATAGTCACCAGAGAAAAGACAGCTTTAGGGAATGTGGCTCCTCCTGGCAGAGAGGTATCAGCTATGAACTTTACAAAGGCATTGAACTTCAGTGTTCAGAAAAAAGTTACACCTAATGGGAATTTCATGAGGACTCTAAAAAATGAGAAATGGACTTCCAGTAAGCATAAGCTGAGTTAGCCCTTTGTCACACATTCTCTACATATGTGCTTCAATACCTTTATACTTTAAATTTTATCCATTCTTCCCATAAACTATATTTGTGGGAGAATGTAACTCAGAGTTTTTTTGGGGGGATGTTTTTGTAATTATAATTCTTATACCATATTAGCAAATATCTCTGCTAAGATGCTAGTTAAGTCTGCTTGATTCTTAGTGGGAAGAATATTGATATGGGCCCCAAAATGTCCAATCTGCAATAAAAGGAATTGAGGCAGAGCTCCAAACCAATAGCTATTTATTAAATCCTATTTAATAAATAGGATTCTCATAATTTGAGGGGCTCCTTTTCCCCAGGGCCTTGGTTTTATACTGCTTGATACCTAGATGATATCAATGACACAAAGTAAAATACAGAACTTCATTGGTTGACAGACCTTACCTGGACCCTCCTGGTGGGCCGGTAGAAAGTGGGCAGCAGGACTAAGTGCTCCTGGCTGTTCCCCCAAGTTGGGCAATAGAGGGAGATGATGAAGAGTGGAAGGGCATTAAAAATGGCTGGGAAACTGTCCATATTGTTAGGTCATCTCTGCCATTCTGGGCTTGGCTACCTACTCATTAGGAATAAAGAGTAGAGGTCTCCTAGTTAGCTTCCTGTAGTTAAGAAAGTAAACTTATAAGCAAGTATTTAAAGTGCTGTGGCCTAATATAAGAAAGAATCTCTCTAACCTTATCTAATTATTCCTAAATATGAACTATGTAGAGTGTATACTGATATTGGTTGGATATGTAAAATATGTACTGTCAATTCTGAATAAGTTACCCAGGAGCCCACAGAAGTTATACATCAACTGTCAGCCCTGAAAAATAAATGACCAAAGAGTTACAGAAGTTATAGCAAAGAGCTTTATACCAACTGTCAGTTATGAAAAATACAATACAATACAATACCAAAGAGCTTGCAGAGCTTTTAGGCAAAAGGCCTTCTTTCTTCCACTGGAAGAGACAAAGTAGACACAAGTATTATAATGGTAAGGGAATTTGAAGATCTTTCCTACCCCTTAATGGGACTCACTAGGAGCCCAACAAGAGAAGCTTGCTTAGAAGAAGCTTGTTTTTCAGGAAGGCTCATCTTTTGTTACTTTGTAATTAGGCAGTGGGTCACAAAGGTTTGAGATGTCTTCTGACCCAGGAGAAGGCTATATATACACACACACACACACACACACACACACACACATACATACATACATACATACATATATACATACATACATACACACATACATATATATGTATGCAAAACCAAGCACAAGTAGTTCTCCTGAGGACTGCTGCTGTAAATAGCTTTAAGGTTCTGATTGAATAGTATAGTGAACTCTATTTATTCAGCAATAAACTAAAGCAAAACATTCCAGAAACCAAAGTACAGCATTCACAACAATATAACATAATAATTTATTACTAAGGTGACCACATAGTCTTAAACAAAAGATATCATTCAGTAAGTCACAATTTCCTCAATCAATATAAAGTATGCATCTAAATCTTTTTTCATCTTGATTGGAGGCTGGCTTCCAATCATCCTTAACTCAGTCATCCATAAGGAGTAATCATCCTTAAGGGAGTGGAAAATATAAAGGTCTTCCACCCCTAGGTCACAATAAATCATAATCAGCACTAAGTACCCAAGTAAAGGTCCTTTCATCTTGACTCCAGGCTTACTTCCAAACTCCATGGCTCCTTCTCCATGCTCCCAGCTCTTGCCTGGATTCACAGGTAGCCATATCTCAGCTCCTATTCTAGCTCCTGTTCCAGCTTGAAGCTCATGGTGACTAGTCCACTCCAAGCCCTTTGCAGTTTCAGTTTCTGGGAAGACAAAGCTTAAAAGAGCCACAACAATATTTACACACATTAAGCTTAGCAGAGTCACAACAATATTCACAGATATTGCCGGCACTATCAATTCACTTTCTGCCTGTGAAATCAACACAGGCCAACAGACAGGGCTTCTGTCTGAGAAACCAAACACAAATCAGCAGTAAAGTCCCAGGAACTCTGGAAACAGCAGTAAAACCCTCCTTCAGGGCTTCTGTAACTAGACAGCAGTAAAGTCCTCTTTCAGGGCTTCTAAACCAGCAGGAAGGTCCCGGGGCTTCTGTAACAGCAGCAACATCCTCTGACAACAGACAGATCTGACAAAGTAATATCAACACAGACAGAACAGACAGAGTGCTGACACTACAGGCATCCTTCCTCCCAGTTCTGCTCAGTCCCAGCTTGTGCTCCAGCTTTTATATGCTCTGCTCCTTCCTGTTCCACCCTTCCTTTTAGGTCCTCCCTATTCCGGTCTTTCAGGCAAGTTCCTCTCACCTCTGAATCACAGGTGGGGTTCAAAGGCACTTAAATAGCTGAAACAGGGAGCTAAGTACTTGAATAACTGAAACAAGGTGCTAAGTACTCCTTTGCTTGTCATTACAACCTCTGAGGTGAGGTTTTGCTTTGGGATTCACTTATGGGAAGAATTGTATGATTTGGCTAGATGATACCCAGATGTTGGTGCTTCTCTCTCTGGTAACTAACTGTATGTATGTAATAGTCAGACAGCTAGAAGCCTTATTGGTCTGTTGAATTGTGTTATTTCTCTATCTGTATCTTTTGTCTGCTTGTAATTTCTGTCTGTATTTTCTAAAGTTCAGTGTGTTGATGTTTTCCCATGAACTAAATGAACTATATATATATATATATATATATATATATATATAATATATATAATAATATATATCCATATATATATACATATGGATGTTTGATTAAAATAAGATTGTTAATCCCTTTTGAGTCGCTTTCCTTTAGAAAAGTAGATTAAAGAACCTGTGTTAGCAGCCATCCTGGGTATGCTAGGGTGCTTGCTACTACAAGTGGTATGACAGGGTCTGCCCTTGGGCTGAGGAGACCCAAGGCAGCCAGTCTAAGCCTTGATACAAATAGTTGTGACTAGACAAAAAAAAATCCAGCAGTAAGGTGTAACAACAGTGATGAAGTACAACAACAACAACAATAAGGCAAAGTTGCCTAGTGACAAAAAGTCTATTCATAGCAGGGCTTCATGACTGGGATGGTTCCTGCTGGTACTTGTCTGAGCTCAGGGACTGTCAGCTCTGTGATTTAGCTTCAGCAGAGCTCATCCAGAGGGTGAGTGCAAAGGACAGTTATTATGCCAAACTTGCTTGCTTGACCTTGGCCCTGGAAAACAAGTTATCTCCTAATGATAATAAAGGGTGAAAAGAGGAATGGTCTTGGGGTGGGGGCCCTGACAGTACTAATATTACTTGACTCGACTAAAGGAACATATATTAATAGATAAGTATAACAGAAATAATCACTATCCTTATAGAATCACACTAACCTGAATAATATTGATTGGAATAAAGTAGGGTTTAAGTTAATCATTTGATACACTGGTGGGGGCTCATTAGTAACAGTACTATAGAAACCCATTGCCTAAGGGTAACCCTAGAACCCTAAGAGTAACAGTCAACTGACCTAAGGAGATTTAGTCTAACTAAATGGGAGTTGGGGAAGTAGATCCAGAGAGGGTATTTTACCAGGTTTCTCTGAATCTGTCCCTTTCCTCACTTCTTATGGTAAAACAATATTCTATTATATTCAAAAGTGTTTAGCCATTCCCCAGTTTATGGGTAACACTTTCCCCCCCAGTTCTTTGCTACAAAAAGTGCTGCTATATTTTTGTGTGTATATAGGTCCTTTTCCTTTCTCTTTGATCTTTTTAGTATATACAAGTGGTGGTATTACCCAACCAAAGGGCATTAGTAACAATTACTACATTTATATCCCCATGGCCTAGTACAATGTCTGGCATATAGTAGGCATTCAACATTTGTTTTTGTTGATTAATTGGGTCTAAGATTCTTAGACAGGTCTGCCAAAAAAGTAGTTCTATAACAAATCTCTCTCTTTTTTTTAAAGGCAAGCAGAAATGGATGTCTATGAATCACAACAATTCAAATCAACCTCTCTGTTCAGTTTATGAGGTACAAATTCTCCCTGATCAACTCTAGGCACACCTACCTACCCATGTACATATTGCATCTTTTCATTAGATTGTGAATTCCTTAAAGGTAGATATTATTTTTATCTAAAGTGACTAGGGCAAGGTATTACTCCCCTTTTGAGTAATTATTTTATTTACTGAAAGAGGCAGAGAGAAAAAAAGAAAATTTTATGTGAGAAACACAGAGGAAAACAGATGGAAGAAAAGCATAGGCAATCCTGAGAGGAATTGAGAGAAAAACAAAAATACTTGAGGAGAGGTACAGATAGCTCCGAGAAGACCTGAGTGGAAGCTACCTGCATGGAGATAAAAATACTTTACCAATACTAAAAATGGTCAATTGGATATTAGAAACTAATGAAAGATAATATATGTAATGGCTATGATGGGGATGACCAAGTCTTTGGGATCTGGACCCCAAAAAGGAAAAGCCCCTGGACTTTCCCAAGAGGCCCAGGCCCTTAGCATTCACCTGGGGCAATCAGGATCCCTTTCATTGTCTGAACCTGGCCCTGATGGGGTCCTTGGGATGTATATATGTTTGTAACATCAGTTTGTAATATCAATCTGTAACATCAGTTTGTAATGGGGTGCTTTGGGATCTATGTCTGTAAAATCAATTTGTAAAAGCAGTCTGTAAAATCACACTCCCCCCGCCCCAGTCTCAAAGCATTAACTCTGCCCCTTCCCCCTGCCAGCACTCTGTCCAGCAACAACTCATGAACTGTTTATCTCTGCTTGAAACAATAACAAGCTACCTATGAATCCTTCACAAAACTATCTATAAACATTTTTAGCTTAGGCAAATGTTATTTCCCTTAGTTTGGCCAGGTGCACCATGAATTCTTCAGTACCCTATCTATAGGGTAACTCCTTAGCCAATTATACCCACACTGTGTCTCTAATGGCCTTGGTTCCCAACATCTATCTTGTCAAGCTTGACATTGATGGGTGGCAGACTGGACACTCCTTAGTGGCCATGACCGAGGATAGACTTTAGTGACATGTCGCCTAAAACCACACCTCCAGGTAGCCCCACCTTGGGTTATTTCCCAGTGAATCATGGGCAATATGCCTGAGCAGTTGATATTAAAAGTGTATGGTCCTTTGAGCACTGACCACTCCTTAACTCCTCCCTGATCCCACCCTTACTCACCTAGTTAGCATAATTGGCACCTTAAAACTATGCCCGTGACCTCTGGAAGTTTGCAGGTTCCATAAGAACCCTTGCCCGCTGTGCTGCACACAGTGCTGTGCAGCATAGCAATAAACTTTACAATTTCGGCTTCAAAGTTTGCTTGAGCCTGGTGAATTCCTTCCAGACTGAATTGCAGGGTTTCTGGTCACTGATAGTGATCAGGGTCCCTGGCAGAACCTGTTACCCTCCCCCCTCCTTATCACCTTTCCCTCCCCAGCCCCACCCTAGACTGCCACTCCCTTATTTCCATCTAGACCCTTTCTCTGTTCTCACGGTCTTCTGTATAAAAGATCCATCCTGCCTCCATGAAAGTGCTCAGATTCCTTAAGAGTCTGGTCAATATGGCAGATTTCTAAAATTATACCCACCTTCTATTCATGTTCTAATAAACTTTGTCTTTGGCTAAAAGAAAGTTTGGGTTGAATTCATTCAAGCAGAACCCATGTGCTGCTATTTTGGGGTCCTAGACACCTAAACCTCAATGGCTAGAGCACTGGATTTGCAGTGATGTTAGAGTCTACATCCAGAAGCCAGAAGCTAATAGAGCTGAGTAACAAAAGCAGAAAAAGCATGGTTGTCATACAAGCAGATTCTAGCTGACTAGATACAGACAGGGACTGCTGTTCATGTGGAGTCAATGTGATTGGAGGAAAAGCAGAGAATACTCTGCTGGAGAAAGGTTGACTTGTTCTCTAGCTCTATCTGCAGCTTGAGAGAGGGGAGACCCCTCAGAGGCTTGCCCATGTAGCCCTTACTACCCTTTATGGCTGGAAGGGTAGAAATGATGAGGTATGGGCTCTGGGAGCCCCCTTGAGCTCTCCTTGAGGGGCAGGCTCTGGGAACCCTCCTTGAACTCTCATTGGATGATCCCATTTGATGAGGCATTTGCATGGGGCCCTTACATTGTGGCTGGGCCCAGACCTCTGTTACTGGCCTAGCTCTCCATTGTCCATCTACTTCCCACCCTTGAGCCTCTCAAAATAGAACTGGCCTAGTCCACCAATATCTGTGAGCTCCAGGTAGCCTCCATCAACTTTCCACCCTTAATCACTCATTGACCTCATATGACTTCTCCTTAAGACCCTCCCCAAACTCTTCCTCTAGACCACTCCTAGATTCCTCCCACAACTTTCTGTATATAAAATCTCATCTTCCCTCCATGTGGTATGAGAGCACCATAGAATGACCTAACATAGACTTACTCTGTGTCTAATACAAGCAAACTTTTAATAAATTTGCTTTTCTTTGGCTGAGAGGAGACTTGAGTCGAATTCATTCGACAAGACGCAGCATGTTGGTATTTTAGGGTCTCCAGAGCAACCCTAACCCTCTTTAGGGGTCACCTCTTCAGAACCTCTCTAAGCTCAGATAGTATATATAAATAACTTTGCAGATCCCAAGCTTTAAAGAAACTACCTTTTCCTATATATTGCTGCCTTATAACTAAGGCAAAGGAACAGATCTGAGAAGTTTGCATATCTCAAACTTTAAGGTTATTTTTGCTAAAAGAGAGACTGCACCTTAAAGAGCTCAAGGTATAGGGGTGGTTAGGTGGCACAGTGAATAGAGCACCCGCCCTGGAGTCAGGAGGACCTGAGTTCAAATTCAGCCTCAGACACTTGACATACTTACTAGCCATGTGACCTTGGGCAAGTCACTTAACTCCAATTGCCCTCTTCCCTTTTCATGAGCCTTACTGTTAGGTTTCTATAAAATTTGTGTTTGTTTTTTCCCCCTGGACTCAGTATTTAGTTAGGCGAGCGGATCAATCCAGGTTTTTGGGTGGATTGTTATAATTATAACTGCTTCCTCTTAATAAATATTTCATAATTATGATTTAATAGTGTTATCTTGGTAGATCATTTAAATAGGAAGCAAGTCAATGGCTGTGAGGAGTTCTAATATTGAACAGCAAATCAATGCCTGCTCCTACCAAGATTCTCCCTAGGGGCTCCAGAGTAAGTGTAACAATGTGGACCTCCCTTTGGAGAACCACTTCTAGCAGCCAGGCATAGCTCAGGCAGAAAGAGTGGTCTGGGGCTGGGTGTCATGCCATACAATATATGAGTTCTGTGCCTTTCTGTAGCAAGAACTGATAATCATTAATATCATATTTAGCCAAAGTCTGAATTAATCAAACTGCTTTAGTTGATTTAAAAATGCCTTTCCCTGTCTTAGCAACTTCAAAGACCAGAGGTGAGATTTCCCTTATCTTGGGACTTACTCCATATGAAAGCAAAACAGACATCCCGAGACTATAAAGTGTAAATAGACCCTGCTCTGGTCCTTGTCAATCTGCATTTACAACGAAGTTTCAACTATTGATGGTAACAAATAGAAGTCATAAAGTTTTGTGACATGGTTATCCTGAATTGGGATGGCTCTAAAAATGTATAAAAAGTCATGATTTCTCTGTTCATCAGTTAGGACTTTTGTCCTGCACTCCTCAAGCAAGTAGCTAGCCTTAAGGGAATAATGCATGAATAAGGAATAACTAATGTAATTTGATGATGACATTACTATTTGTCTCCTTTAACCAAACTTTTTCTAAAAGGTCAATAGTACTTAATAAATGTTGGTGCTGGCTGCGTCCCTCTCGGACCCCCAATCCCAGGCCCCCTGGAGCAGCCGCCTGGATCCGGGACCCTGGGCAAAAGAGTGACAATGCCAGGCCAGGCCCTGCGCAAAAAAAAAACAGGGCTATGGAGGGGGACTGGGACGGGGACGCTGCCCCGGAGATGAATGGGCTGGAGGATGAGGGCAGTGAGGATGAGCAGAGCGCTAGCCAGATGGAGTCGCATGGGGAGAGCTCAGAAATGGACAATGAGGACGGTGAGCTTCGCCAAGGCAAGTGCCTCGATGAGATGTCTGACCTGGAGAGGCATTTCTCTGAACTCAAGGACAAGCTGTTCAAGGAGCGGCTGAGCCAGGTGTGTCTCCAGCTAGAGGAGGTTGGGGCCGAGGGTGCTCCTGAATACATCAAGCCCCTTGAGGGGCTGCAGCAGAGTCTCAAGATTCGAATTCAGATGGCAGGCATCTACAAAGGCTTTTGTCTGGATGTGATCAGGAACAAGTATGAATGTGAGGTCCAAGGAGACTGGCAGCACCTGGAGAGTGAGCAGCTGCTGCTGTACGACGCCCTCTGAGGGGAGCTCCAAGAGAGCATTCATCGGCTGGAGGAGGACTGCCAGAGCATCAGCATCACCTCCGAATGGCGGGATCACAAGGCATACCCGAAGAGAAGCTCGCCATCCTGGGAGGCCTTGCAGGCAGGCAAGAGGAAGAAGGCGCGGCTTGTCTCTGGTCCTTATATTGTCTACATGCTGGAAGATGTGGACATTCTGGAGGACTGGATGGCCATTAAGAAGGCTAAGGTGGCCCGTGTCCCCACAGAAGAGGAAAGCTGAGGCCCCTGAAGGGCAGACACGCTGTACCCAAGGCCTGACCAGACATCTGGGGCTCCTGGGCCCTCCAGACACCAGATGACACTGTGGCCTGGACTTCACCACCCTTTCCTCCACCGACTGGAGTTTTGACAGCTGGGGTGCCACTAGGCTCCAGATGCAGAGCTGATCCACGTGTCCTGGATACCTATCCCCAGACATGGGGGACTCTTGAGTCCACCGTCACTTTTACCCAGAGCCAGTAGACTCTTAGAATGGCCCAGAGCCAGCCAGCCTTTGCCACCCCACCCCAGGGATGGCTGGAAGCCATCCTGCTGACCTGACGCTGCAGGGGTAGGGGCCCAAGGCCAGCTGGATCTCTGCTGTCCCTCAGAGGCTCCTTGAAATGACACATTCTTGGATTGAGAACTAAGGTACCCAGGTTTTCCCAGAATCCTGGGGATTAGAATCATGATAATATAATTTAAAAAAAAAAAGGAGAGAAGCTTGAGAAGGTAAACAGGGAAAAGAAATCATAAGGAACTTATCAGAGAAGGCAAACAGGGAAAAGGAATCATAAGGAACTTATCAAAGTTGAACTATGGGGAGAGACAGAATGGGGTAAACTATCTCACATAGAAGAGGCAAGGGAAAATGGTTACAAGGGAGGAGAGGAACAGGAAGGCAAAAGGGAATGAGTCAACCTTATTCTCATTGAATTTGGCTCAGGGAAGGAATGACATACAGACTAAATAGGACAGTAGGGGGGAAGGGGATGACAGGGGGGGATGATGGAAGGGAGGGCAGGAGGGAAGGTGGGGAGGGAAGTTGGAAGCACCCACTTGTGAAAAGGGACAGGATCAAGGTGGAGAGTGGAACAGGTGGGAGGTGGGATGGTAGGGAGGGTAATATATTCAGTCTTTTGCAGTGCATCTGCTATGGTGTTTTGCTGTGCATGTGCAACATATACTGAGTTGCTTATATTCCCAGTGGGGATGGGTGACAAGGGTGGAAGGGAATGAATCTGGAATTCGAAGTTTTAAAATCAAATGTTTGAAAATATATAAATACTATTATTAATACTATTTTTTTGCTTTTTTTTGGAGGGCAATTGGGGTTAAGTAACTTGCCCAAGGTCACACGGCTAGGTTTTTTTTTTTTATTTGTGTGTGCGTTAAGTGTCTGAGGTCAGATCCAAACTCAGGTCCTTCTGACTCCAGGGCCGATGCTCTACTCACTGCGCCACCTAGCCACCCCTATTAATACTATTATACATATATTTGGGAAATAAGATAAATAGGCATTGGGGCATAGAGATTCACCATGCCCTACTGGAAAAGTTGAAGGGGGTATGGGAGAGGATATGGGAGAGAGCAGATTGGAGGAGAGGATATCCTGTGGGACTGCTATTCTGGGGTGGTGGGTAGGGGAAGAAACGAGGAGGAAATTGCAACTCAAAAATCTGGCGGAAATGAATGATGTAAACCAGAAGCTAATAAAGCATTTGAAAAAAAAATGTTGGTGCTGCATTAGATTTTGAACACTGAACTCTTAACCTTGAAGGTCAAGTCAGTTCAGGGGCTAGGAAAATCTAGACAACTCTGTGCCTGAATTGGAGTCATGAATAAAATGGCTTTTAAAGTGGTCACAGTTGAACTCAGGCTTCCTGACTCGCTTAGCTGCTCTCACCAGTTAGCAACAGTGATGCCCCCCAACCCCAAGAACCAATGAAACGTTTTTAAAAAATATGCATTAAAGCAGAGAGAAGAATTTTGAAATCAACCTGGAATAACACTTAAAAAAAATCAAACATCTGAAATGGAGATTCCATTTCATACACACTATTTTTTGTTGCTGTTGTTGAAGGGTGGTGGTAGTCTAAGTTTAGAATAAAAAACAAGATGCCTGATGAGTTTTCAGGTGTTAGAGGTTGAACAGGACAATGACGACGTAATTTTGCGATCCTAGGACGATCCCAGGCTTTCGGGGGCCTCCACTTTTTCATCCAATCAATCCAAGGAGTATTTACGGAGCAGCCCAGTAGTAGGCACTGGAATAGACTGGAATTTTAGGTAGGAGTGGTCCCAGCCCTCCTGGGATTTCCAGTTGTCGGCTCGGTGATGCAGGAAGTCCTGAATTCCAATTCGGGTTCAGACACCCCTTTGCTGTACAACCCCGGGAAAAGTCATTTAAGCCGCCTCAGCCTCAATTTCTCACAATAAGAGCACCTACTCCCAGGGCTATTTTGAGGATAAAATATTTGTAAAGCACTTTACACGCCTTAAAGCGCTAGCAGTTACTAGTATGATTGTAGGAATGGTCATTAGTATGTGCACAAGTATCACCATAGGCCCTTGGAAATGCAAACATTCAGTGGCTTTCTCAGAAAGCACCGCAGGCGGACACTCTCCGCCCGGCCCCACCCAGCGGCAAGGAGCCCAACTTAAGGTTCTCAACTTAAGGTTCTCTTAGTAACCCGCTCCCCCTTCCAGTCTCTCGGGATCGCCGGGAGCAGTGACGCTGGCGAGCCGCTAGGTGGCGTCCATCCCCTCGTCGCCAGCTTTTCGGTCTCCTTCGTGAGGCGGAGCCAGCCGGGGCTCCAAGACCGAGGCTCCCGCGCGAGCCCCCGCGCGCTCTGATTGGCCGGACTCTGGGTTTTCCCCTAGCGGAACCCGCCTCCGCCTCCCTACCTTCCCGCCCTTCCCCTCCCCCACCGCGCCCTCCCCACTCCCACCCCCTCCTCACGTTTCCCGCCAGCCAAAGCGCGGTCGGCGGTTGGCCGCGGTGGTCATTCGTCTGGCCTGACTGACCTCGAGAGAGCTCGGGTGCAGGGGGTTTTGTCCCGACGGCAGCCATGTCGCGACAGAGCACCCTGTTCAGCTTTTTCCCTAAGAGCCCAGCGCTGTGCAGCAACAACAAGGCCGCCGCCATTGCTGCGAATGGAGGCGGCGCTGGGGCCGGAGTGGAGACCGCGGGGGCCGGGGCCGGAGCCTCCGGGGCCTCTTCGGCGCGCGGGGACGCGGCCCAGAGCGAAGAAGCCCGCCCGAGTGCTGACCCTGTTGCCGGCCCAGGCCCGGGGCCCCACGGCTCCGGCCCCCACGGCCCCAGCCCCCACGGCCCCAGCCCCCGCTCTAGCTCCGGGGTCGCCCCGCTGCCCCGAGAGATAAAACTCAACGGAGGACCGAGCCGGCGAGCGACGGGGACGCCAGCCCCTGCTCCAGCCCCGGCGGCTCCTTCTGCCAGGTAACCTGGGGAAGGGCCTTGAGCCCCCAGCAAGGGATGCCGGAGGTGGGGGGAGAAGCTGGAGGAGGGGGAAGAAATGAGTAAAGGGGGCGTGGCGCTGGGGGGAGGGGAAGGAGGCTTTTGGAGGGGGGAGGGTGCAGATGTGAAAATGAGAGGCGGGGGCATTGCGAGCGGGCGAGCCTGGCCCGGTGGGGGAGGGGACGGGCGAGCTAGCCCTGGGAGGTGGGGGGGGAGGTATGTGGGAGCGCACCTTCCGGGGGCCTGGAGCCGGGAGAAAGGAGAACTTTGTAAAACCCGAGGGATGGCGGCGGGCACGGCTCTGATCTAGAGTTTGCCTTGCAGAAAGCGGCATGAACAGATGAGATGACCATTGAATGGGCCGCCACGGTCCCTGTATGGTGGGGAAAAGTTTTGAAGTAGTCCAGACAATGCCACCCTCCCCTCCCCGCAAGGGATCGAACCTTTCGAGCTCCTTAGAGAGACCTAAGGCTTGGACCTTGCAAGCAAGAAGGCACTTAAATCTTGGCCCAGAGAAACTTTCAGGGGCTCTCTGGGCAAGCGAAGTGTCACAGCCCAAGGGAGAATGGTCAGTGTTTTCCCCCCTTCTTACTGCTACTTTCCTTCTCCCTAGTTGGACTTCTTGGCTAAATTGATTAGCTTAGCCCCGGGATATCTTGGAGATGTCTGTATTGAAATCTTCGATGAAGTAAAACTGAGGCAACAAAGTTCCATTCACTTAACATTTATTAGCAAGGCTAGCAATTGACAAGTGACTCCTTAGTGACCAAGGACCCCGAGGAGAGTTTTCGAAACTTATTATCTTGAGGGACATGGGTATTGTAGATTGCTGATGTATGGTTGAAGAAGGTGCTAACCTTACTAACCTAAAGTTGTATCGTTTTGCTGCAAGCTTGACTAACACATCCTGGGGCATTTTGAATAAGGACAAGAATAGGGAAATCAAGGTAGGAAATAGGTTTTAAACTGGGAACGTATTTCTGGGAATGGGGAATGGAAAATTGTACAATCTCTGAGTAGTAAATACTACTCCTTTTCCCTGATTGGCAAGGCATTATAAAGGCTTATTGATTAATAGGCTATTGACAACATCAGTATCTTAGGTTAGCATTATATGGAGTTTGTAATTTTCCATGAGTTTAAATGAGGAATTAACACATTAAAAAAGGGAACTTTGACTTGCTCAGGAAAGGGAAGTCTTAAATAAGAAGGGATTTAGGTGACAAAAGGGGGGAAGTTAAACTCTAAGAAATTTTTAATGCTAGTTGTTTAATGATTCATAGCAGGACTCAGCTAAAAATCAAGTCTGTACACAATTCCCAATTGATTGAATATAATTCACATTTCACAGAGAGGAGGAGAGAGGTGCTCCTCCGTGAAGTAAATGGTAGTTGTAAGAAAAGCAGAGAGAACACCTTAATTTTGTATTTTGCATCTATATTTCTTGGATTTGAGGATTTTATCCTTTATCTAAAAAATGAGATGGTGTTCTAATAGTCCCTTCCCAGCATATCCTTTGTTCTCTTGTGTTAGTGTAATGGTATGAAGGCTCTAAGCCACTGATTAGCCGTCACATACTATTCCCAGGAGAGCCCGATTTTGAAACCTTGCTTGGGGCCTTGTCCCAGCTATGCTTCTGATTCTGTCCACTGTATTTGAACCATCACCTTTTAAAAGGTGAAACAAAATTTTGTTTTGACGGGAGTGAGAAACACTGGCTAATTGAAAGGTTTAAGAAAAGAAGAAATGAAGTTTCACCCTCCCTTCATGTAAGCAGAAACTCTGCCGTTTTCAACAAGTATTTCAGATGTGCTATAGTTGTGCAGCACCTTCTAAGAGTGGATTTTCCAGTCATCTCAAAAAACTCTCTCCCCTTCTCCCCATTATCAATATCCAACATCTACTATGAATGCTATCAGTGTCCACATGAGAATGGTAGGCTTAATGGTAGTCTTAATCTCTATTCTCATTTTTAATGCTGAACTTTTGGGGGTATTATATTCATTACTTTCCTTCATATAGTCTATGTTCCAACCCAACTGATCCCCTTTGCTGATCTCCAAACTCACTCTACTGCCTTTGTACAGGATGTCATCTGTGCTTGAAATCTGTTGTGCTTAGAATTGTTTGTTTCCTTCGAGGATTAGTAGCTTAGGTTCTACGCTCTACAAAGAAACCTTTTTAGCTTTATCCTACCTTTTTCTGCTCTCTAAATTATTTTTATCATCCACTAGAATGCAATAAAAAATGATGCTAAATACGGGTTGTTTTCTGTCAAAGAACCACCTGAATACTGTCTTGCTTAGTCAAGGCATCCTTTAGTCTTAGGCCTTCATCCTTCAGGGAAAGCACCAGATAATGGCTTTGCTTAGTGGATACCAGAGTAAAATTCTTTTTTTTTTTTAATTTATTTTTTTTTGTCTTTATTAATTTGTTTACTTTTAGTTTTCAAGATTCAATTTGATAATTCCTTGAGTTTCAGATTTTCTTTGCCTCCTTCTCCTCCCCTCCATGACGCCATACAGTCCAGTATCGGATCTGCAAATACTTTCACATTAGACATTAGTCAGGTTACAAGGGCCGATTGTACTAGATGGAATGAAAAATGGTAAAGAGGAGATAAAACCAAACAATAAAAAGAAAAAGATCAAGTAGTTTACTTCAATCAGGATTCAAACTCAGTTCTTTCTAGTTCTTTCTTTGGATGTAGACATCTCTCTCCATCATGAGTCTTTTGGGATTGACTTATATCACTGCATTGTTGAGAAGAGTCCAGTCTATCATAGTTGGTCATCACACATATGTTGAGTCTGTGATTGTATACAAATTTCTCCTGGTTCTACTCTTCTCACTCAGCATCAGTTTGTATAAGCCTTTCCAGGTAAATAAGAAGTTCATCTGCTCCTTATTTCTTATAGCACAATAGTATTCCATTACATACATATACCACAACTTGTTCAGCCATTCCCCCAATTGATGGGCACCCTCTTAATTTCCAATTCTTAGCTTCCACAAAAAGAGCTGCTATGAATATTTTTGTACATATGGGTCTTCCTCCCACTTCTATGATCTCTTTGGGATATAACCCTAGAAGTGGTATTGCTGGGTCAAAGGGTATGAAATTATAGCCCTTTGGGCATAATTCCAGATTGCTCCCTAGAATGGTTGGATCAGTTCACAACTCCACCAGCAGTGCATTAGTTTTCCAGTTTGCCCACATCCTCTCCAGCATTTGTCATTTTCCTGTTTTGTCATCTTAGCCAATCTGACTTGGTGAGATGTGGTACCTCAGAGTTGTTTTCATTTGCATTTCTCTAATCAATAGTGACTTAAAGCATTTTTTCATATGCTTATAGATATCTTTAATTTCTTTCTCTGAAAACTGCCTGTTCATATCGACCATTTTCAATTGGGGAATGACTTGTATTATAGATTTGACTCAATTTTCTGTATATTTTAGAAATGAGTCCTTTATCAGCGACAGGTTGTAAAAATTCCCAATTTCCCACCTCCTTCTTAATCTTGGTTACATTGGCTTTGTTTGTACAGAAGCTTTTCAATTTAATGTAATCAGAATTATCCATTTTGCATTTTATAATGTTCTCTAATTCTTGTTTGGTCATAAAGTCTTTCCCTCTCCACAAATCTGACAGGTAAACTATTCCTTGCTTTCTGAAATTGCTTACAGTATTATCCTTTATGCCTAGATCATGCACCCATTTAGACTTGATTTTGGTATATGGTGTTAGATAATGGTCAATGCCTAGTTTCTACCAAACTATATTCTAGGTTTCCCAGCAGTTTTTGTCAAATAGTGCATTCTTATCCCGAAAACTAGGGTCTTTGGGTTTATCAAACAGTAGATTACTATACTCATTGATTGCTGAATCTATTCCATTGATCCACTACTCTATTCCTCAGCCACTACCAACAATCATTGCTGCTTTATAATACAGATTAAAATCTGGTATAGCTAGTCCACCTTCCCTAGCATTTCTTTTCATTAATTCCCTTGATATTCTGGACCGTTCTAAATTTTGTTACTATTTTTTCTAGTTCTATAAAGTAGTTTTTTGGTAAATTGATTGTATGGCACTAAATATATAATTGAGTTTGGGTAAAATTGTTATTTTTGTTATATTAGCTTGACCCAGCCACGAGCAATTGATATTTTTCCCATTAGTTAGATCCGACTTTATTTGTGTGAGAAGTGTTTTGTAGTTGTGACCATATAGGTCCTGGGTTTGTTTTGGCAGGTAGATTCCCAAATGTTTTATAATGTCTACAGTAACTTTAAATGGGATTTCTCTTTCTATCTCTTACTGTTGAATTTCATTAGAGATATACAGGAATGCTGAGGATTTATGTGGGTTTATTTTATATCCTGCAACTTTGCCAAATTTATTTATGGTCTCAAGTAGTTTTTTACTTGATTCTCTAGGATTCTCTAAGTATATCATCATCTCATCTGCAAAGAGTGATAGCTTGGTCTCTTCTTCTTTTTTTTTTTTAAAAGCAATTGGGGTTAAGTAACTTGCTCAAGGTTACACAGCTAGTCATTATTTATGTGTGGGTGCTCATTTTCTGAGGTCAGATTCGATCTCAGGTCATCCCAACTCCGAGGCTGGTGCTCTTACTGCACCACCTAGCCGCCCCGTTTGGTCTCTTCTTTGCCTAATTTGATTCCTTTGATTTCTTTTTCTTCTCTAATTGCTACTGCTAGTGTTTCTAGTACCAGATTGAATAAGAGGGGTGATAGTGGACACCCTTGTTTTACTGTTGATCTTATTGGAAATGCTTCTAGCTTATCCCCATTGCATATAATACTTACTGATGGTTTTAAATAGATGCTATTATTTTAAGGAAGGCTCCAATTTTTCCTATACTTTCTAGTGCTTTTAATAGGAATGGATGTTGTATTTTGTCAAAAGCCTTTTCTATATCTATTGAGATAATCATGTGGTTTCTGCTAGTTTTATTGTTGATATGATCAATTATACTGATGGTTTTCCTAATATTAAACCATCCTTGCATTCCTGGAATAAATCCTACCTGATTAGAGTGTATTATTCTTGTGATAAGTTGCTGTAGCTAATATTTTATTTAAAATTTTTGCATCTATATTCATGAGGGAAATTGGTCTGTAATTTCCTTTCTCTGTTTTATCTCTTCCTGATTTAGGTATCAGTACCATATTTGTGTCATAGAAAGAATTTGGTAGGACTCCTTCACTAATTTTCCCAAATAGTTTGTAGAGTATTAGAATCAATTGTTCTTTAAATGTTTGATAGAATTCACTAGTAAATCCATCTGGCCCTGGAGATTTTTTCCTAGGGAGTTCACTGATGGCTTGTTTGATTTCTTTTTCTGAGATGGGGTTACTTAAGTAATTTACTTAACTCTTCAGTTAAGCTCGGCAACTTGTATTTTTGTAAATATTCCTCCATTTTACTAAGATTGTCAAATTTATGTGCATATAATTGGGAAAAATAATTCCTAATTTTTGTTTTGATTTCCTCTTCATTGGAGGTAGATTCACCCTTTTTATTTTTGATACTCATAATTTAGTTTCCTTTTTTTTATCATTGACTTAAGGGTCTATCAATTTTATTGGGTTTTTTTTTCTTCCATAAAACCAGCTCTTAGTTTTATTTATTAATTCAATAGTTTTCTTAATTTCAATTTTATTAATCTCTCCTTTGGTTTTCATTATTTCTAATTTAGTATTTAATTGGGTATTTTCAATCTGTTCTTTTTCCAGCTTTTTCAATTGCATGCCCAATTCATTTGACCTCCATTTTCTCTATTTTATTTATGTATGCATTCAGGGATATAAAACTTCCGCTAAGAACTGCCTTTAATGCACAAGTTTTGGTATGTTGTCTCATTATTGTCATTCTCTTAAATGGAGTTACCGACTGTTTCTATAATTTCTTATTTGACCCACCCATTCTTTAGGATTAAATTGTTTAATTTCCAATTAGTTTTTAGTCTATCTTTCCATGGCCCTTTATTGCATATAATTTTTATTGCATCATGATCTGAGAATGATGCATTTAATATTTCTGTCTTTCTGCACTGAATTGTGAGGTTTTTATGCCCTAGTACATGGTCTGTTTTTGAGTATATACCATGAACTGCTGAGAAGAAAGTAGATTCCTTTTTATCCCCATTTAGTTTTCTCTAGAGATTTATCATATCTAGTCTCTCTCAAATTCTATTGGCCTCCTTAACTTCTTTCTTGTTTATTTTGAGGTTAGATTTATCAAGTTCAGAGAGGGGGAGATTAAGGTCCCCCACTAGTATAGTTTTGCTGTCCATTTCTTCCTGTAATTCTCTTAACTTCTCCTCTAGGAATTTGGATGCTATACCACTTGGTGCATATATATTAAGTAGTGATATAGCTTCATTCTCGATGGAGCCTTTTAGCAGGATATAGTTTCCTTCCTTATCTCTTTTAATCAGATCTATTTTTGCTTTTGCTTTATATGAGATAAGGATTACTACCCCTGCTTTTTTTACTTTAGCTGAGGCATAATATATTCTACTCCAGCCTTTAACCTTTACCCTATGGGTATCCCTTTGTTTCAGATACATTTCTTGTAGACAGCATATTGTAGGATTATGGTTTTTAATCCATTCTGCTATCCGCCTCTGTTTTATGGGAAAGTTCATCCCATTCACATTCCCATTAATGATGACTATCTGTCTCTGCCCCTCCATCCTATTCCCTCCCCTGCTTATGTTTTTGTTTCTTCCTTCTCCCTTCCCCTCCTTAAGGGTTTTCCTTTTGACCCCCACCTCCCACCTGGTGATCCCCCTTCTTTAGCTACCCTCTCCCCTTACTACTATTTCCTTCCCCTCTAATCCCCCCCTTTGTATCCCTCCCTTACCCTCCTTCAGCCTATAGGACACAATAGATTTTTATACTTATCAGAGTATGTTATTCCCCCTTTTACCCCAAACCAGTGAGAGTAAATTTCATAGAGTGCTCCTCTCCCTCCCTCCTTTTCCTCTATTTAATGAATTCTTGTGTCTTTTCATGTTAGAATCTTAAACTTAACTGATTATGTTGATCCCTCCCCAGAACTAGTGAGAATAATGTTCAAATGATGTTCCTTTCCCTCTTTCCTTCCCCCTACCATAGTGTATTTTTATGCTGCTTCGAATGGCATAATTTACCTTTTTCTGTCTCATCCTTTCCTTTTATCCCATTACAGTCCCTTTGACCCCCTTAATAAGGTTTTTTTATTATCTTCAGATTAGTTCATTCATACCCACACCATCTATCTATGTATAACCCCCCCCCCCCTTTTTTTTCAAACAGCTTTCACCAAGAATCAAAATATTTATTTGGAAAATTGAATACAGGACAGATTTTCTTGATATTTCTGGTCTAGTCTAACTTCAAAACCATATACAGTATAACCTTGATTTTACAGAACACATTAATGGTTTGTACAGATGTATGACTTCTTCAGATGTTTCACTATCCTTCAACCCCTTAATACATCAGGTATTAACCTCGTTTTGCAAAGTCCAGTGCTACTTGCTAGTTTACAACTAAAAAGTATGGAATCTTCCTGCTTTTTGTATAGCTGCCATTATTAAGTTAAAGCAACCAAAATATTATTAGTACAGCAAAGTTTGGTAATACTTTAAAGGAGCATACTAGTAATAATACTTCAAAGTATTCAAAGTGATTTCTTTATTGAGATCAAGTATATGCACAAGTTTTACACTACAATTGCATGTTTATATTTAGCTAAAGTCACAAACACATTTGACTTTCATAATGATGAGCATCATCTTTTCCACTCTAGACTGCAAAGCTTATGTACGACTAAAGGAAAAAAAATACAGAATATGTATAACCCTTTTAAAGGTCATGATAATCATATGAATTTCGATATTGACAGTTAACACCTTCTCATAGGAATGTGAACATTTTGCGTCCCAAGTTTTGTGCATGTGTGCATGTATGTATGTGAGTGTGTGTTTTCCTTATTTGCCTTTTTATGTCTTTCTTGGGTCTTGTAATTGGAGATCAGATTTTCCATTGAGCTCTGGCTTTTTCATCAGGAAAGTCTGGAAGTCCCTTATTTCATTAAACGACCATCTCCTTGCCTGAAAGATTATGCTCAGTTTTGCCGGGTAGTTAATCCTTGGTTGCAGTCCTAGCTCTTTTGCCCTACAAAATATCAGATTCCAATCCCTCTGATCTTTTAATGTAGAGTCTGCTAGGTCCTGTGTGATCCTGACTGTAGTTCCATGATATTTGAATTGTTTCTTTTTGGCTGCTTGCAGTATTTTTTCCTTAATCTTGTAATTCTGTAATTTGGCTACTAAATTTCTTGGAGTTTTCACTTTGGGATCTCTTTCAGGAGGAGTCTTGAGAATTCTTTTGATAACTATTTTTATCTTCTGATTTCAGGACAGTTTTCTTTGACAATCTCTTGGAGGATGTTGTCCAGGCTGCTTTTTTCATCATGGCTTTCCGGTAGACCAATAATTAAGTTATCTCTCCTGGATCTGTTCTCTAGGTCAGTTGTTTTTCCAGTGAGATATTTTATACTTTCTTACAATTTTTCAATCATCTTGTTTTGTTTGATTGACTCTTGGTGCATCATAGAGTTCTGAATTTCAATTTGACTGATTCTAATTTTTGAAGGTCCTTTTGTAGGGAGGTATTTTCTCCAATTACTTCACTTATTTTACTTTTTAAGGATTTGTTTTCTTCAGTGAAACTTTTTTCCAGTTTGGTCACTGTAGATTTAAATTTGTCTTCTGTCTCCCTAATTTGTTCTTTAAAATCTTTCTTAAGCTCCTCCAAGAATGCTTTTTGGGCTTGAGACCAGTTCATATTTCCTTCTGTGGTCTCAGGTGTGAGTATAGAGTCCATGTTGTCCTCTGTATTTGGTTGTTCTTGATCACTATAAAAAGCTCTGATTGATTTTCTTGCCTTTCCCTTCTCCTCAGCTTGCCTCCTTCCCATTTCCAATTTCCTAATTTCTCAGGCTGGGAGCCAAGGGCCTGGTTCTTGACTTTGCATGCTGTAGCCTCTGGGTGTCCAGTTTGAGGCCACGGCAGGAGTCTTAGTGATCCCCCTGAGGTATGCTGAGGCACAGAGTAATCTGTGGAGGAGGAGTGGTCTGGTGAGTTCAGATTTCTACCTCTATACCCCTGGGCTATAGCTCAGGCAGGCTTTTGCTGGTCAGGTGAGATCGGGCTTGTTGGGACCCCTCCCCCTCTTCTCTTCAGACTCCTTGGTGCCTCTGTTACACCCCTTCTCAATGACTTCCAAGCCAGAGGCTATTTCCACTATCTCAGGATTTCACTCTGGGTGGGATACTTATCTTTGGGTTTTCTAGGTCAGGGAGGGGGAATCAGAGCAGCCAGAGTTTACTTTGTCATCCTGGGCCCTGGAAGGACAGGCAGGTGATTTCTAAACTTCTAGGCTGGGGGCTGATAGCCCCAGGAGAAGCTGCTGTCTCTGCTGGGGGCCCCAGCCCTCTCTTACCGGGCTCTGATGGATCCTCCCAGCCCTCTCCTCCCGGCTTCAATGGATCCTCCCGTGAGATGCTGGTGAGACAGCTTCCAGTCCCCTTTGGCATGGGTGAGTCTGTCGTCTGGGGCTCCTTCTCTCTGCTGTAGTCTGAGCTGCAACAGCCTCCACGTGCTCCATGCTTCCCCTGTCCGGGCCCACTTTCCTGGGCTGGTTTCTGCAACTGTCTTCCAGTGGATTCTGTCACTCAAATCCGTTCAGATTTGCTTTTTAAAGTTTAGTGACAGGATTCACTGAGGAGCTTAGAACAGTTAACAGTTAATGCTTGTGTTCTGCCATCTTGACTCCCCCCCTGGCCCCCCCCCCCCCAGTAAAATTCTTAGAGCTAAGAAAAGACTCTTCATTTTGTGGCCTTTCTCTTAGGTTCAAGAAGACAAAAAGCCAAATGAGGGGAATACAGATTGAGTCCAGTTGGAACACTCTGGAAGCAAGTAATATATTAACAGGATATGGTTACAGGTTGAACAGGTACTTTCTGTTATGCTTAGAGACAGTGTAGTTTCTTCAGGATAACAGTGAATATAGGTCTCTGTATTCATAGCTAAACTAGATATAGTCTAGACATAGTGCTTATAGCAGTAATGCTCAGCTTTAGAAGTACTGCAGAAAAAGGCTTAGAGTCTTGTTTCAGTACTCCACACCAAATCCCTTTGTTTTTCTTTGCCTTAGAAACATTTCTTAATTCAGAGTAACATTTCTCCCTTTCTCTTGGTTTGTTGCGGTTCAATCATTTCTGTTGTGTCTGACTCTTTTGTGACCCCATTTGGGGTTTTCCTGGCAAAGATAATGGAGTGTTTTCGCCATTTTTTTTCTTCAACTCATTTTACCGATGAGGAAAGTGAGGCAAGCAGGGTTAAGTGACTTGCCTAGGTGCAGCAGCAAGCACCCCAATATCCCCAGGGTGACTGCCAACACAGGTTCTTAGATCTGCTTTTCAAAAGGAAAGCAACTCAAAATGGGTTAACAAGCTTACTTTAATCAAACAAACACACATTACCTAGTTCAGGGGAAAAAGGTTAGCACCCCAAACTTCAGAGTTACAGAACTTACAGATCAAACAGACAGGCTTCCAAACTGTCCAACCATTATATCAATACCAAATCACAGTTACCAGAGAGGGAAGCATCAACATCTGGGTTTTCAAAGCCGGGGGGGCTCTCAACAACGGCTTCCCAGAGTCTCATCTGGTCAAATCACACTACACTTCTCAAAGTGAGCCCCAAAGCAAAGCCTCTCCTCAGGGTTTATATAGCCTTCTCCTAGCTCAAAGATTGTAACAACCTCCTTGACCCACTGCCCAATCACAAAAGTATCAAGGTTGGGCTTCCCTGAAAAACAAGCCTCCCACCACAGGCTCCAGGTGCACCCAAGCTAGGGGCAGGGAAGATCTTTAAATCTGCATTTCCATTACACTAGGGTAACACAGCTCTCAAGTGGCTGGGGCCAGATATGAACCCAGGATGATGAATCTTCACTCCTGGCGGGAGGCTATATCTACTGCACCACTTAGTTGCCCCATTCATTGTGCCTGCCTTTCCTTTGTATGTAAACTTCCAGTTGCTGGAGTTCGGACTTAAGGAGAAAGGGGGTGGTGGTAATGGCAGCAGTCAGAGAAAAGCTTTCAAACTAGATTCCTTCAAATTTCTATTGAAGTGCTACTTCCTTCTCAAAGTTTTTCTGATTTCTCCAGTTGTTATCTCTTCCCCAACTTTGTGTATATTTTTGTTTATAGCTTCTATTTATATGTCAACTTGTTTTTACTCTCTTTTCCTCCCATTGGAAGGCAGGGACTATGTCATTTTTGTTTTTTATCTTCAGTGACAAAATACAGTGCCTAGGATATGATAGGTGCTTAATAAGTGGTTCCCAATGACTGGTTCTCTAGTGCACCGAGTTGACTTTGAAACCATTTTTAAAATCAAAAACCCTCTTAAACCAAAAATGTATTTCCAGCCTCCCTTTCTTGACCAGGATTCCTCCAGGGCTCGATGGTTCTTTTAAATTTGATGGAAGCTAAAGATGGTTGGGACCTTGTAATGAAAGATGATATAGTTGAGTCAGGGAAACTAATTAGAATGCTATTGCAATAAGTCCAAGTAAGGGCAGTGGCTGTGTAAGTAGACATAAGGGGGCAGGTGAGAGATGTCTTGGAGGTAGATACGAGAATTGATAACCTATTGGCTATCTAGGGTGAGAAAGATTGAGGAATTCAGCATAATGCCAAGGTTTTGGACCTGAATGGTGTTGTCCTTGATAGAAGCAGGGAAGTGTGGAAGGCAGGTAGTTTTGTGAGGAAAGATGGAGCTCGTTTGGAAATGTTTTTGAGATGCTTTGGAATACTTCATTGGAAATATTCAATAGGCAGAGGGAGATAATGGGACAAGAGCTCAGAAGAGAGACTAGAAATGAATAAATGCCATCTAGGAATCAACTACCTAGAAATAATATTTAGATCCATAGTTGCTAATGAGGTTAACAAGTAAGAGAGTTTAGAGAGAAGAGATTGAGACCCAGAAGACTAAGAAGAACCAGTGGGACAGGAGGAGAACCCAGAGAGAACAGGATCTGAAAACTTAAAAGGAAGAATGAATACCTAGGAGGAGAGGGTGTCAATAGAGAAATGCTACTTAGGGGCCCAAGTATGAAGACTGAGAAAAGACCATCAGTTTTTTAAATTAAGAGATCATTGGCAGCTTTGAAGAGAGCCATTTCTGTAGAGTGATGTAGGCGGGAAGTCAGATTTCAAAGGATTGGAAGATGAAGGAGAAGTGGAGGCAAAGTAATAGGTGATTATTTTTTTCCTCCCAAGAACTTGATCAGTGAAAGGGAAGAGAGATGGGGCAGTAGCTTGAGGGGATGGAAAAGTAGTGAAGGTTGTTTTCAGCATGGGGGAAAACTTGGGCCTCTTTGTAGGTAGCAGGGAAGAAACCAGTAGAAGAGATTCAGTCATAGAAATAATAGTGGAGTCAGTCAGCTGGAAAAGATAGGAGGGTTTGGGATCAAGCATTAAAGAGAAAAAATTTCACCTCTGGATGATGTCAAGAGGTTTTGAGATTTAGAGAAGGGGAGAAGAGGAAGGGAGCTTAGTGTGAGTGGTGTCAGTGGTGTCAGTATTTTTTTCAGTAAAGTGTGAGGTAAAGTCTTTAGGTGAGATGTGAGAGACTTGAGAGAAAAGTTTTGAAACAGCTTCACCAGGTGTATTAACAATGCAATATTCACTATGCCTATGGCAATTATAAATAGGCTTATGTGGTTATTAATCACAAAATATATCAGTCTCTCTATATGGGGGATAAAGCCAGAGAATTTATTAAAATACCAAATAACCGAGTCCCAAAACCAGAAAGTCAAAGCCATCAGGGTAGTTTTAAAATTGGCACAAGTAGTTAACATAGTAAACAACCACATTCTTAAGCCTTCAAAACAGAACAGGCTACTTCAGGCAAAGGTCCTTCTCTCCCGACTCTCAGCAACTGCTCAGCGTCCAGGAAGCGTGCTCCCAACAGCTCCGGCCCCCCGCAGTTCCAGTTCCCGGCAGCCCCAACAAGAGTCCTTAGCAGAAATTCTGGCTGGCTTAAAAAGAGATTTGGGCCTCCACCTCTACCTTGGCTGCTGCTGCTGTTGCTGTGGCCACCAACAGTCCCCAACGGAACTCTAGCTTTTTTTTCCTCTTACTCTTGCCCCGCCCCTTCCTGCTATGTCAGCAAGTCCAATGGGACATGGAAGATCTTTAAATCCCATAACCCTTACATTCGGCCCCAAGATCTTTCATGTCCCTTACTTGGCAAAAATATATTAGGAATAACTGGTTTCAACAGAATTTCACAACAATATAACAAGGATAGCACACAATAAACACAGAAAACAGAAAACAATATTTTAGGGTGGGGTTTGAGCACAAGCTCCCCATCATTCCCCCCTGAACAAATGGGGCCCCGAAATCTTGGGGTAAGGGGCGAAGATCTTTTCTTCCATGGCTACTTGCTGCTGAAATTGGATGTAGAGCTGTCTCTGTCCCAAGGGGTCCCATTTGAGAGGTCAGTTCTTAATGTGCTTGATGCCAAGTCCAAGGGTGACACATCACAGTTGCAGACAGGGTGTGACATCCAGCTTAAGCTATCGGGCCTCTATAGGTGGAGGGTACCAAGCCTGTGGAAACAAATCTAGCAAACAAGGTGAACAGACAAAAAGCCAAGAAAAAGCAAAGAGAAAATAACCAGACTACTGTAGCCTCACTCACTGTAGAATATATGAGTTAAGGGTACATTTTGTAATCATCTTCTCCGGAATAAACAATAGTTACAGTGTTATCCCTCCCATGTGCTATAATCTCTGCAATCTCCTCGGTATATTTCTTTAATCTGGGCTGGGGCCTGGCCTATTTCCTATTCTCCCTGAAGGTGGGGCAAACTTGGATTCAAAGATTCAGATTCAGGAGTACCTGCAGGGGTAGTTCTTGCTTCCCTATTCATTCTAATGTTAAGTACCTTTTCTTGGTACAGCTTATGCAGCTCTTCAGTTGGAATACCATCTATTCTTCTAAAGTCCACCCCTGCTCTCAATAGAGCAAAAAACAGTTCCCTTCTAGTTGTTCTATTTTGTCTCTGAATCTTCTGGCTATTTACTCTTCTCTCTCTAGGCAATTTATCTTGTCCCCATTCCCCTAGGTCACTTAATTGTGAAATCTTATCCAGCACCTCTGAAAGAGGGTGCCCTAGTTCTCCAATTAATAAAGTCAGAATTAAGTGCTTATAAGCAGGAGGAGCAGTCTTCACTATGATATTTCTATGAGGAACTCCTAGGGGGGTTTCATAATATGCATTTGCAACTCCAACCATGATGGTAGTTTTCATTACCTCTTCCTTTAGCTTCCTCATACAATCTCTAAGTGAGTACCAGGATCTGTCTCCACTAGGCCACATAGAGACAGTAGGATATTGCTTCCTGCATCCCTGTGCAACTAAAGCTAACAGAGTAGTTTTTCTGAGGCCTCCTCCCACATGGTAGTCCCTAAAAGCTTGGTGGACAAAAGGATTCTGACTGATACTTATGAATTTTAAGCAATCCTCACTGTCCAGTGTTATTCCTCCAGCACCTTCATCAGTGATTCTTACTATCCAAGACACTAAAGACTCTCCCATTCTTTGGGTGAATCTACTCAATATGTCAGTAATCTCCTGTTGAGTGAAATCCTCAATTATCTCCTTGGACTCTGTTTGGCCCTGGCACTTCTCCTGTCTTCTTCTTCGTATGGGGAGAACTTCTATGTTAGAAGACCCTCATCTAACCTTGTTGCATTCTCCACACACACATTCTCCTGGCAGCTGTCTAGGCAACTCTGCCCAGCCTGTACAAAAGCTGCATGCACATTTCTTCTGCTAGGTTTTTGCTTCCTTTTAGCTACACGAACAGTAGCTTTTTCCTGGACCACCTGAGTCCCTCCGGTTTGCTCTTCTGAATGCTGTGACACAGAAGAATCCTCAAGCAAACCAGCCAACTCCCTAGCCATCTGAGCTCTTTCCTCCAGCAGCTTATCCCTACTTTTACACGTGAGGCGATAACTTGTTAGCAGGACCCAGCCTCTCCTGCACACTCCTGCCAACTCTTTGCCTGGTTCTATGGGTATTCCTTGCAAACATCTTTCCAAATCTCCAGGTTCTCCCTCTTTTAGTCTTGGTTCCCAGTTTTCACAGGGCCCTGTACTTTTGGCCCATTCTCTGGCTAGAGAGGAATAAGGCAAATCCTCCCATCCTGGGATAGCCATTTCTCCCTCTAAAGCCCCCCTGCTTCCAAATAGAGGCCTGATATTTTGTGATCCCATCCTCGTCGCCAAATGTATTAACAATGCAATATTCACTATACCTATGGCAATTATAAATAGGCTTATGTGGTTATTAATCACAAAATATATCAGTCTCTCTATATGGGGGATAAAGCCAGAGAATTTATTAAAATACCAAATAACCAAGTCCCAAAACCAGAAAGTCAAAGCCATCAGGATAGTTATGAAATTGGCACAAGTAGTTAACATAGTAAACAACCACATTCTTAAGCCTTCAAAACAGAACAGGCTACTTCAGGCAAAGGTCCTTCTCTCCCGACTCTCAGCAACTGCTCAGAGTCCAGGAAGTGTGCTCACAACAGCTCTGGCCCCCCCGCAGTTCCAGTTCCCGGCAGCCGCCAACAAGAGTCCTTAGCAGAAATTCTGGCTGGCTTAAAAAAGAGATTTGGGCCTCCACCTCTACCTTGGCTGCTGCTGCTGCTGCTGTTGCTGTTACTGTTACTGTTGCTGTGGCCACCAACAGTCCCCAATGGAACTCTAGCTTTTTTTTCCTCTTACTCTTGCCCCGCCCCTTCCTGCTATGTCAGCAAGTCCAATGGGACATGGAAGATCTTTAAATCCCATAACCCTTACACCAGGGAGTGAGAGAAAATATGCCCGGGAGGAGCAAGAAGATTGATAGCCATTGTGTGTGTGGGGCGGTGGTTATCCACACATGTAAGTCAGGGAGAAGGCATATGGTTTAAGTAATGGAAGGTTGAAGTTTGTCGAGGTATAAACTTTGAGACTAGGAGTGCAAAGAGATTAGGAATTTGACATGGCTAGCTGTAGGGTTGAGATTAGGAAGGGAACAAAGTAAAGTTAGAGCAGGGAGGATGACTTGAGAGACTATTTCAGAGATTCTTATAACTTGAGGTCCATGGACAAATTTCAGAGAATCCTTGAATTTAGATCAGAAAAAGAATTATATCTTTATTTTCATCAACTTCTAACTGAAATTTAGGATTTCCTGCAACTATTTTTTCACATTATTTTGAGAAGGGGGTCCATAGGCTTCATCAGACCACTGAAGATGGTAAAATAGAAAGAGCTAGTGGGACTGGAGTTAGAACTTGCTTGGGTGTATTGGAGGAGTAGGTCATGGAATGAAGAGATTTAGGAACTGTAAGGTATGGCGTTTGAGCAACCATCCGTCAACACATATGTTGTAGTTCCCCAGTTATAAGGGCAAGAATTGAAGTGGGGGGAAAAACAGTAAGCCACGTACTGAACTTAAAAGAGAGAATACACCAGATTAGTGAAACTGTTGTTAGAATTTGGATTAGGTGATGAATTTGGATGGAGTGAACTGCGAAGAGTAAGGCTTGCTGAGTGATAGTGGCAAAGGGAGAGTCAGGAGCAAGAGTATTTTGATTCTCCAATAGGATTGGTGGCTTGGGGTAGAAGGTGAATAGGAAAGTAGTTTCAGTGATAAGAGTGGGCGGGGATCAAGTGTCATCTGAGGAAAGCCAGATCTCTGGTTTTCATAAGATGGAAAGAACACAAGAAGGAAACTTTAAGCAACTGGAATTCTAGTGGGCATAGTGGAAGGAGGAGGAGTCTTGGGGAAGAGTCTAGGTTGAGGTGGTTTGGGATGACAAGATGGAAGGTGGGATTTCATATATCATACAAATTATTCTAATCCCATCCTGGAAAACAAAGCTTATACCTTAGAGAGGAAAATACAAATCCATTATTTGTTCTTGAGTTGATTAGCATTATAATGGCATCTAATGAATGGCTTATAATAAGTTTTTTCCTATGCATAAATTCATCTTCCTTTCTATTGAATAGAGAGGAATGATTAGGATTTACTAACTGCAGTACAAATTAAAAAAACATTTTTTTGAGTTAAAAAAATGTATTAACTGTAAAATTCATCTTAATTTCCAAAGTACATTCCTTCAGCATCCTGTTCCTCATACATACATGTCTCCTTTCTCAACTCAGTAAAGGGAGGGAGATTTTCTTACTTCTGAGGCTCAGATTAATTATAGTAATTATAAAGTGTTCATTTTCTTTTTTTCCCTTGTATTTTACATTGTTATAGTTGTGTATATTGTTTTTCTTAGTCTGCTTACTTCACTTTGAATCAGTTGTGTAAGTCCTTTCATGTTTCCCTGAATTTTTCATCTTCAAATCTTACTTTATAGTAATTGATAATCCATTACATTCAGGTACCACAATTAGTTATCTATTCCCCAGCTGATAGGCATCTATTTTGTTTCCAGTTATATGTTACTATAAAAAATGCTTCAATAAATATTTTGGTGTATGTGAGGCCTTTATATTTTTGATCTCCTTGGGGTATATACTTAGCATTACAGTGTCTGGGTCAAAGGGCATTAGTTACTTTCTTAGTATACTTTTTTTTTTGCTTTTTGGAAGGCAATTGGGATTAAGTGGCTTGCCCAAGGTCACACGGCTAGTAAGTGTTAAGTTTCTGAGGCCGATTTGAGTTCAGATCTTCCTGACTACAGGGCAGGTGCTCTGTTCATTGCACAACCTAGCCACCCCTTCTTAGTATAATTTTAAACTGCCTTCCAGAATACTTGAATCAATCTACAGCTCCACCAACAATGTAATAGTATGTTGAAGTCTGAATTTAAGACTGATAAAAATACCATATTTAATTTTTTAAAATATATCTTAAGATGTACTCTTCCTTAGGCTTGCTCTGGGGACAGATACCTGATTATGAGAAAAAAAATTGGTATAAAATAATTCGTATTTGTATAGTGCTTTTAAGACTTAAAATTTGCTTTCCTCTTAAAACAACCCTTTGAGGTAGGTAGTACAAACTGTTGCTCCCATTTTGTTGAGGAGGAAACAGGCTTAACAGGGTACAGGTTTTCAGATATATTTTGTAATTTATGGTTTCATGATTAGTGGTTTATAAGAAAGGGAAATAACAGTGTGGGGAAAAGTATTTTTGACCTCACGGGACCTGCAATGATCTTTGGTTTTAATAGAGTAAATTAAAAAAGTCACAGGTTCTCTCTGCTTCTGTAGCATTAAAATTACATGGTGGGGGAGCAGCTTGGAATCCTTAAAAATAATGTTGTAATTTGTTGAATGAAAAACAGCTTGCTCTGTTAACTTCTTTTCAGTTCTGGGTGCAGCTGCAGTGCCTCTGTAAAACAGAGACCAGCCAAGATAGCAGTGTCAGGAAGACCTAGTTTGTTGTACACAACTAAAATGCATATAGCACACAAAACAAATTGCCAACTTATTTTAAAAAATTTTCAGTCTTTACGCTTGTCACCAGTTTATCAGGATATGTGTAGCATGTTTCATGAGCCCATTGGAAATGTGGTTGGTCATTATAGTTATGCTTATTTCACTATAATTTCATACAAGTCTATCCAGATTTCTCTGAAGCCATCCCCTATGACCTAATAGCACAATGGTATTCCATTATATTCATATACCATTTTTCAGTAGTTCCCCCATTGATGATGGTGTGTACTTCCATAGGTGCCAGTTCTTTGCCATTGAAAAAAAGTGCTATGAGAGAAATTATTATTATACTATTATATTAATAGCTAATTAATAATTTGTGATCTAGGCTTTTCTCTGTTTTTTCCTCTTTAAGACCCAGCTCTTGTTAAAGTCAGTGTGTGAAGGACATGCCTAATTGATAAGATTACTCATAGTCCTTAAGGAACAGGCAGTCAACTTGGGAGGCCTATATTCTGTTCAGAGTATAAGCAAAACCCAGTCTGGGTGAGCTCTCACCCTGAGAGAAGGAACCCCTGACCTTGGTCTTCTCCTTTTAGAGTTTAGGGTGACCTAACTCGTGAAGGAGAAAATAACCAGAGGTCCAGGTGGAGATGGCTTCCCCCTGCCCAGATTGCTGGAGGCCAGTCTCATGATCCAGCCATGTTCTCAGAAGGAGGAATTGAAGACTTTTAGCCCACTTTCTCAATAAATGTCCGCCAATCAAGGTTGATTTTTGCTTGTCAGGGGAGCTCCTTTTCAGAAGGTACTTAAGGTGTTTCAGGGTCTCCCTTGGCATCTTTGGTTACTGAGAAACCACTGACCATCAATTTATTGATTGCCAGCTAACCTAATTAATAAATTCATTATTAATTGATGCCTGCACCGAGTGAAGCACCTCATGGAGGAGCACAAAATAAAGAGACGTGGGCCAGGCGGGTCAGTGAAAACTGAACCAATTTATTCATCTGAGGGGCCAAGTATATATATGAGAAAAAACTGCACAATCAGCATAGTTTTCAAGAGCTACTTTCTTAGAACACTTCCCTGTGCCCTAGTTCTCATACATGACTGTCTTGTTCTCTAATCTCAGTTATCATGTTACAAGAGATGGGCAGTTCCAGAAAACTCCCTTGGGGCAGGATATGGTTATTTCAGTATTTCTGTTTTAGTTTCATGATGTCAGGCAGATGAAGTCAGGCAAACCTTGGATGCTATCATGTCCTGGATGTTCCCATACTAGATGTATAGTATCTAAATGTATTATTAATTTTGTAGTGAGCTAACACCTTCTGGCTAATAGCCCAGAACAGGGAACAGCTCTGGATCTCAGGCTATCAGGCAAGTTCTGTCACTTAACCACATCCCTAGGAAAACCCAGAGCTAGCTGTAAGGAACTACCTGAATCCTGGATCAGATGTTTTGACTCCCTACAATTAATTACCCAGAAACTCTGTCTTAGGGTTTTCATTATTTCAGCTGCTATAAATATTTTTGTATTTGAAATATAAATATTTCAACTAGGTCAGAAAGTCTACAAAGTTTACTTATGGGGCATAGTTCAAATTTCTTTCCAAAATAGTTGGACCAGTTGACTTTAATTGCATGCATTTTCCCATAGCCCCTCCAGCATATTCCTTTTTTGTCAACCTCAGTAATTTTATGAGTATGAGTTGAAACCTCTTTAAGTTGTTCTAATATACTCTAATTGTTTGTGATTTAGAACATTTTTAATATGGCTATTAGATAACTTAATTCTTTCGAAAGCAGCTTGTTTATATCCCTCAATCATATCAATTGGATCAAATGGGAAAATGACTCTTGTACTCATAAATTTGAATAAGTTCCCTATATATCTTAGCAAATACTATGCAAATAAAAACAGTGTAGCCAAGATTAGAAGAAAAATACAAATTGGAAAAAGTTTTAATAGTTTCTCAGATAAATGTCTCATATCCCAAATATATAGAGAACTTTGTCAAATTTATAAGAGTATGAGTCATTCCCCAGTTGGCAGTTTTTGGAGGAAGAAATCAAAGCTATATATAGTCGTATGAAAAAAGCTTTACTCGATTAGAGAAATGTAAATGAAAAAACTTGAGATTATCTCACACTGATCCAATTGGCTAAAATGATAGAAGGGGAAAAATGACAAATGTTTGAGGAGATGTGGAAGAGTTGGGATACTAATAAATTGTTGGTGTAACTGTAAACTGATCCAGCCATTTTGGAAAGCAATCTGGAATTATGCCTAAAGAATTATAAAACTGTATATAGTCAGCAATATCACTATTAGGTCTGTTTCCCAAGGTGATTGGGTGGGGAGCAGGGGAGGGGGATGAGGAAGGACAAGAATGTCTATGTTCTAAAATATTTGTAGTATTTATTCTTTGTGGTGAAAAGAACTGGAAATTGAGGGAATGGCCATTAATTGGGGAGTGGCTAAACAAGTTGTGATAATATGATTGTGGTGATGGGATACTACTGTGCTGTAAGAAATGATAAGCAGGTTGATTTTAGAAAAACATAGATTTGGATGAAATAATGAAAAGTGAAATTAGCATAACAAAGGATGTATGTATACCTTAACACCAATTTTGTTCAAAGAATAACTGAATGATTGAGCCATTCTGAGTATTATATTCAAATGAACTACAAAGGACCTATGAAGGAAGATGCTGTCCACTTCCAGAGAAAGAACTGATTATGGAAGTATGTATAATGGGATTTTACACACACACACACACACACACACACACACACACACACACACACACACACACACATTTGTGTCAGATAGTAGCCTTCTCTAGTGCGATTTGGGGAGGGAGATGTTTCAGAACTTAAAATATAACAAAAATAAATAAAAATATAATTAGGAAAAAAAACTAATAAAAATTAGAGAAACTGGCTGTAAAGATTTTCTCCCACTTACCTGCTTCTCTTCTAATTTTATAAAGGCATTGCAACATATCCTTATTTCATGTATTTGTAGATGTGTAGAAGGGCAGAAACAGTTTTAGTTGAAATTTTGGAGTTACTTAATAACCTTTGATTCCTCTTTGAATATCAGCTCTGGTGGGCCAATGTTTATGATTTGTTTTGATCATGAAATGGCATAAGTCATGTAAGAGAGGAGTGTGTATAGGCTGGAGACTTTCAAACAAGTACAGCTTGAAATAGCCATTGAATCTTCCACCTTCACTGCCCGGGATAGTGGGTTCAGTATTAGTACTTTTCAGTTAAAGACAATTTCATATATGTTTAACAAGTTATTTTCACATGAAAGAACATAATTATCTTATGTTTAGTAAAATTGTATGTGTATAATTTATATTGAATGCTATATGTAGTCTATATGTCTCCTTTCATACGGGAGGTAACTGAAACTCAAAAGAGATAAGCAGTTTGATCAGTATTAGATTAGTAACAGAAGAACTGGGATCCAGGCAGAGATCATTTGACTCCAAATTGAGTGTTATTTTGTCTATACATTTCTGTTTGTGGCTCCTTATCACTGCCAGGATCAAATGGAAAATCCTTTGATATTTGAAATCCTTCATAACCTCTTCTCCCCAACCCCACCATTTTCAAGTCTTATGTTTTATTCCCTCCTGTCTTCCCCACCTTAAGTCTGTAATTCAGCTGCACTGACTTTCTTGTTCTCTGCACAAGACAGTCTGTCTCTGGAACCTGTACATTCCATTATGCCAGGAATGCTCTCCTTCCTCATCTCACTTACTGGAATCCCTCTAGTCTTAGCTAAAATCTCATACAAATATAGGAAACCTTTACCGATCCCTCTTAATTCTTTTTTTTTTAATTAAACAAATGCTTTATTAACTTCTGGTTTACATCATTCATTTCCACCAGATTTTGAGTTATAATTTTTCCCCATTTTTCCCCTACCTACCACCCCAGAATAGCAGTCCCACTAGATATCCCCTCATCCAATCTGCTCTCTCCCATATCTTCTCCCATATCCCCTTCTACTTTACCGATCCCTCTTAATTCTGATATTTTCCCTCTGCTGATTATTTCATGTTTATCCTTTATGTAACTTGTTTGTCCATAATTATTTGCAAATTGTCTCCCCCATGTTGTGATGGGAAATTGACCCAGACCGAGGCAATCAATATTTGAGTATATCAATTTATTGGCAAGGCTAGCAGTTGTGCACAAATCAGGTCTAAGACCTTCTCATTAGGCACAAGGACACCATTTGGCAATTTACAAAACATTCTTATAGTCAGTAATAAGGGACCAATCAATTTACACAATCTTGAGTAACATGGACCTTCTCCCTTCTATTTGTATAGAGTTTAACAAATCTTGTGGTTTTTACAAGAATGCCCTGGACATTCTATTCTTTTTTTTTTCCTTTTTGGAGGGCAATTGGGGTTAAGTAACTTTCCCAAGGTCACATGGCTAGGTTTTTTGTTTGTGTGTGTGTTAAGTGTCTGAGGCTGGATCCGAACTCAGGTCCTTCTGACTCCAGGGCCCATGCTCTACTCACTTTGCCACCTAGCCGCCCCGTGGACATTCTGTTCTTACAAGAATACCTCGAGATGTATAGATAATTTTGTGGTCAGCATGTTTCCCAAATTCTCAGAACCATAATAACATCTTGATTCCCTATAATCATATGAGTTATATCAAAGCAAGGCCTAGCCCACAAAGTGGAGGGATAATCATATAGTGAAGGGAACCAAACAAAATGGAATTGGTTTTGGATTTCACACCTTTTAGGCTTGAACTCCTTGAGTAGGGACTTTGTTTAATCTTTCTTTGTATCTCTTTCACTTAGCTCAGTGCCTAGCACATAGTAAGTATTTCATAAATATTTATTGACTGACTAGTCTCTTGAGTGTGGCTACTGTGTTCTAGCTTGAGGTGATAACTTTCTATATTCATTAGTTATGTTATTAAGGAAGATAAGCATAAACTAGGGAAGTTGAGTACCTACTTGAATTATGGTAGGAACTTAAAAAAATCTCTTAGTTTTATTATGCCATTCCTTCTGGAACATTTGGTTAACTGAAACATGTTTCAGGTTAATAACCTCACCTGCCTAAAACCTGACATTCCTTAGCTAAAAAGCTGAAGGCAAGTGTGAACTTCCCAAAATGATTTAGTTATTTGTGGAAAGATTCTTTTGGCTTCAAGTTTTTGATTATCTTTGTGAAGTGTAAATCTTCTCTTTTTAATCAGCCCACTGTGAACCCTTTAAATATTTAATCTATAACCTGACTTAGTTTCCCTTTAGAGTCTCTGTGAGTAGGCTTATTTTCTTAGGGGATATATGAGATTATGATTCTGTTTGTTCAACTTTTGTGGCCTAATAGGATGGACAAGATTGCTGTATATCAAAAGTTAATTTCTCTCTGATGTAATTTTTGCCTGTAAAAAATCTTGTTAGAATATTAATCTTTTGTTAATATTGTTTTAACCTTGCTTTATGTCACTAGAAATTATATAATCCTAAACTGTAGGTTATGCTGCTCTTAAGAGACCCTCCAGAGAAGCCAGAGTGCTTCTAAAAAGAACATTTAGGTCCACCCAAAATTGGGTTTGTTTACCCAGTTCTTGGTTCTCTCCATAAAGCTTGTGCTCTGGGTTCCTCAATAGCTTGTATTTTGGTTTTACCCTAATTTTATTGAATATTTATACTTGCTGATAAGTATTTTAGGCAATCTTAACCAGATAACCTACCATACTGACTCAGAGAGGAAATATTTTCTCCCCTAGTAGCATCTTTTGATTTTTTATAAAGAGTGTGCTTTCCTAATCTTGTAACATTTGGAATTTGTCAGCATTTTTGGTTGGTAAGACTTCATCATTTTCACCTAACTAGTTTCCTGGATACCAACCAGAGCCTTTGAGTAGCATCACAAAATATTTCAGTGTTGTCAGTTGGACTAGAAAACAGGATGCGCTTACCATTATTCATTGGACAATCCATTGCAAAGTTTGCTTTCTCGTGCGTGCGTGCGTGTGTGTGTGTGTGTGTGTGTGTTTGTTTTGTGATTTGCATTTTGATCTATTGCTGTAACCTGGAAAACCTGTATCATAGGTGTATTATCGTATACACACACACATAAAAACACTACGTATACCTTATATATAACATTATAACTATTCATATCACAATTCTTTCCATGAACTTGTGGTTAGGCATTCTGGTTTAAATTGTTATATACTACTTTACATAAAGCTTAAATTTACTAGTGGGGAGGCTATAGTGGTATTTGCTATTAAAAAACAAGGGGACTTTTTTATTTATTAAATTCATATTTCATCTTTTTTATTATTGCTTTGTGAATTTTGAAGGACTCTTGGAAACTACCCACACAAAAGTATTGTCAAGGTAATTGCCTTTAAAGGTATTTGATCCAAATGTTAATCAGCTATCTTCTTTTGACAGCATCTCTTGTGACTTCTCTCCTGGTGATTTGGTTTGGGCCAAGATGGAAGGTTACCCCTGGTGGCCTTGCCTGGTGTATAACCACCCCACTGAAGGAACATTCATCCGAGAGAGGGGGAAGACTTTCCGTGTCCATGTACAGTTTTTTGATGACAATCCAGTGAGGGGCTGGGTTAACAAAAGGCTTGTAAAGCCATATACAGGTAAGAGATTTGCTCTTTAAGTGGGAAACTAACACATTTTTATCTTTTTTTTTAAAAACATGCTGAATGTATACATGATAGATTTGCAGTTTCATGTACAATCATTTTTTTATTATACTTGGTTATGGAAAAGCTTATTTCATTCCATGAATTAAAAAGAAAATAAATTTTTTAGAGAAGCCATGTAGAATGTAGCTTTTTTTTTTCCATTTCTGCTAAGTTATAGGAATGTCCTTTGTACTACTGTCAAGGATTTTGGTGTGAGAAACTGAAATTTAGGATAAGAGATTTGAAACTGGAAGGAGTTTGCTTTAGAGGTCATCTGCTCCAACCCCCCTCCGTTTCACAAATGAGGAAATCGAGGCACAGACCGTTGACTGTAGTCATAGAGATAGTGTGTGCCAGAGCTGGGATTTGAACCCTCGTCCTCAGATTCTGAAACTGGTGCTTTTCACATTGTGTCATTGATCAGAGCCTTTGAAGCTCAAATAAGATTAAGAAAAGGAAGGAGAGAGGAGAGACATGGTTTGATCAAAAAAAGGGAAGGTTAGAAAGTATTAAATTATTTGTCCAAGTTCATATATAGAGAGCTAGAGGAGATGTCAGGCCATTTAATCTAATTTCCTTTGCCTTGCATATAAAATTTTATATTTAGGATCAGTTAATATAGGGTATACATCCCATTGCTGTCCAGTTGTACTTGTTTCTAATGTAATCTAAAGAGCCCTGGACTGGGAACTGGAAGACAGATACATGGTTGACTACCAGCATTACCACTTGCTAGATAACTTCATCCATTGTCTTGAATGGGAGAAACAACATTTAAATCATTAAGTACATACAAGAAATATACAAAGTAAATGGGAAAGGCTTCAGCAGCTGGGCTAAAAAGGAAAATGGAGACCAGGAAAGGTCTTCTGCAGACGGTAGAATTTGAACTTGAGAAACTTAAAGGAAACCATAGAAGCCGAGAGGCAGAGGTAAGCAGGAGGGCAGATGGAATGTCATGTAAGCAGCAGCAAACATAGGCCAGTGTAGCTGACATATAGATTGTATAGAGGGGGGAGTAAAGTGTAAGAAAACTGGAAAGGTGGGGCGGCTAGGTGGCACAGTGAATAGAGCACCGGCTCTGGAGTCAGGAGGACCTGAGTTCAAATCTAGCCTCAGACACTTGACACAATTACTAGCCGTGTGTGACTTGGGGCAAATCACTTAACCCCAATTGCCCTCCACAAAGCAAAAAAAAAAAAAAGAAAAGAAAACTGGAAAGGTAGGAAGGTATCAGGTTATAAAGAACTTTATATGCCAGATATAGGCATTTATATTTTATCTTGGATATACTAGGGAGTTACTAGAGTTTATAGAACACGTAACTGACATGGGCAGATATGTCCACGCTTTAGGAAAATCATTTTGGCAGTTGAGTGGAGATGGATGGAAATAGGGAGTCACTTAATGCAGGGGACCATTTAGGATGGCTGTGAATTGAGTGTATCAGTGACAAGATTTGTTAACAGATTGGATATGTGGGGTGAGTGAGAATGAGGGATCCAGGATGACACAGGTTGTAGGCCTGGTTTATTGGGAGGATGGTAGTGCCTTTGGTAGTACTTACTAGTGTTTTATAATTTTAATTTTCTGGATTTATGTAATTAGTAATAGTATCCCCTTTTAATATGTGTCAGTTTAAAAGATCTTTTAAAATATACTAGTAAGAATTAAATAATTCATTTTAGGAGGAACATCTTACCTTTCTCTGTTTAGGGTACCTAAATTAAGAGGAAAGGGAGAAATCTAAATGAACTTTAATGATTCAAGAATCATTCATAAAAGTACATTTCCTTTTCATTTGTGTTTGTACTTGTAAACTGGGCCTGATACTGCCTAATATGAAGGAAAAAAATTTTAAGCAGATTTTCTTGAAATTTACCTTTGCAAAAGATGTAAAGTTAAAGTTACTTGGAGGATTTATCAATATTTTGCTACTTCAGGCATCCCTTGTTCATTTGCTGATTAGAATCTGTTCTTAGCCATCCTTCCATCAGTACAGTTTACTAATAACTTTTTCTTTCCAGGTTCAAAATGTAAGGAAGCTCAGAAGGGAGGTCCCTTTTATACTGCAAAGCCTGAAATACTCAGAGCAATGCAACTGGCAGATGATGCCATAAACATAGAGAAGGATAAGCGTCTTGAATTAGCAGTGTGTGATGAGCCTTCAGATCCGGACGAGGAAGAGATGGAGGTGGTAACGTTGATACTGTTTGTTCTGATAAATGAGAAAATGGAAGACTGTCTTTAAGTGACTCTGTTAGGGATAGGTGTATCTCTAGGTATAGTCTGTTTGTGTGTACGTATGTATACAAATATATATACCTATATATGCCAAAAGACAACATGCAATAAGACAGCCACATGGAACTTTGTAGAGTGTGAATTCCTTTCATTTTAAGATAGAATGATGTGACCTAAGATCTTAAGCCGTCTACCCCACGTGTCAAGGCATTGGGATGGAGTGTGCTGTTTTTGGAAGAGTTAATAAGTGGGTGTGTTAATGGGGGTGTTTGCATGAGAAAGATATATAGTTGCTAATATTAAACTTAAATAACTAATATTCAAGGATGTTTTCAACTTTTTACATCCAGATAGTATTTGATGATATAATTCAAGTCTGTAAATGTAGGGCTTATTAGTGGTAAAGTAATGCTATGAGTCTTTCCCTGTAAACAGGGAATAAATAAATTAGGAATAATAATAAATTAGGAATAAAATACCTACCATTCCCTGAGAAGAGTTGGGCAGATGGATTGCATGCAAGCTTCTTTGTATTCTTTGCTAATATAACCATTGACATGAAGCAGAACTGAGCATAGTGCTTGAAAACAAGCAAATAAAAATATTTTTTAGACCTACACTATGCACAAGAAGTTCAGCAGAGCATGGTGCTTAGAGAGGAACTGGCCTCAGAGTCAGAAGACTAAATTCAAGTTTTTCCAAACATCCCATAAGACAAAGTTGCACAACAATTGCCTCTGTATTATTAGAAAGAATTTCCTCACTTTGAGTTCCCTACACCAATGAAATAGTTCTGAACCACACAGTGCACACTGCTCAGATTTCCTTGTAGTAGAAGCCCTGAGTTTTGAAAAGTTAGAGATCACTGAGTCTTACTGTTAGAGGGGAATCTTTTGAGGACACCTCATTTAAATTGTGTAATGGAGAGCAGAGTGGCTCTGTGGTGTCAGAAGATTTGAGTTCAAATCCTGCTTCTCACACTTCATCTTTTTATGACTTTTTGCAATTCACTTAACCTCCCTGGGCCTCATTTTCCTCATTCATAAAATGTGAGATTGGATGAGAAGTCATCAGATGTTGCATCTGGCTCCAGATTTCTGATCCAGTGACATTTTGTAAATGTTACAAACTGAGGCATAGATCACATAGCAAGCAAGTGTAGACGCATAAGAAGGTAAACAAGTTAACTTCCCTGTTACTCTCTCTTTGAAAACTAGTACATCAATGTCCTTAAAGGGAGTTACAGGGGTTCAAGCCCCAGCTTGAGCCCATCTCAGGATTTTCCTTCATCTTTGGTCCAAGAAACTTGGGGTATCCTAGAGCAGAGGCTTAAAGATTTGAAGGGATGCTTAGCACCTTGTTTTCTCCTTTCTACTGGGGAGGCAGCATTTTGGCTTTGAAGTCAAGACATGGGTTCAGTTATGGCTTTGCTGCTTATTGCTTTTGTGACCTTGGGCAAGTCTTTTAACATCTCTGGACCCTTGGTGTTTTCAGCTGTAAAATGAGTAGTGAGACTAGATGTCCTAAATTCCCTTTATTTTCTTAAACTCTGTGTTCAATAAATAAGCATTTATCAAGAGTGGCTGATCGGTTCTGGGGGCATAAAGATAGAGATGAAATAATCCTACCCTCAAGGAATGTATCTTTTATCAGGGGATACAAAATAAAATAATGGGCACTAACTGTTTGGGGGATTAGGAAAGGCTTCATCTGGTGGTGCTTGAGCTGGTTTTGAAGGAGACTTGGGGATTCTGAGAGGAAGAGTTGAGGACAAGGTACATTCATTCTAAGCATGGGGGCAGCTGTCTTTGGTTAAATCATTCAGTTGGATTAATGATCCACTAATAACTTTTTTTTTTTTTGCTTTTTTTGGAGGGCAATTGGGGTTAAGTAACTTGCCCAAGGTCACACGGCTAGGTTTTTGTTTGTATGTGTTAAGTGTCTGAGGTCGGATCCGAACTCAGGTCCTTCTGACTCCAGGGCTGACGCTCTACTCGATGCGCCACCTGGATGCCCCGATCCACTAATAACTTATAATCAAAATGTGTTGATAGGTAAATGAAAAAGTTAATTTGTTTGAAATGGTTTTTTTTTGGTTAATTTTTAGTTTAGGACCTTTGATTTCATCACCATAAGAATTTGAAATGAGGAAAACTCCCTTTATTATGTATTTAGATAGGTGATCTGCATCTTAAAGTTTTAGAGAATTTTTAAAGGGCATTGAGAAATAAGTGATTTGCCCAGTCACTTAGCTGATGTATAGTATGGAGTGCAGGCCTTGAAAGCCCAGGTCTTCCTGACTCAGTTGCTGGCTCTCTGTATGATAGAATCTATTGCTTCTTATTTGAAATATAAACAGAATAATTAATGAATTTTCTAATTATTCTTAATGTTCATAAATGTACCTATGTTGAAAAATTAACTTACCTTCATTTTACCTATGGTAAGAATGGGAAACAGTGTTTACATAAATAAAAAGCAATTTAATTTTTTTGTGGGGGGAATGGTGTGGGGGGAAATGAAATATTTTGGGGTTTTTTTTTGAGATTAAGAAGAGAGAAAATACAAACTATTAACATTTTAGAGGTAGAACTAAATTTTCAATTACTGGTTCATAAAAATCTTTAGAGTTCACAATATAAAATCCCTTGATTATAAGTTCTTTCTTGTGTTATTTTCTTCCCATTCTCACTTCCCTCCTTTTTGTTGGCCTCTGCCTCCTAAACTGCTAAGGGTAGTTATTGTTCAGTTCTATTATGGTTTAGTCTAGGAAACACTATTCAGCTCCTTCATTTTACATATTGAGAAGAAGCATGGCAAATTGGATAGATCTTAGTATCAGGAGAACTTGTGTTTATAAATTCTTCCTTGGGGGTGGGGATGGTGGGGCGGAGCCAAGATGGCAGAGTAAAACCAGGAACTTGTTTGAGCTCTCATTCCAACCACCCCCAATACCTATAAAATATGACTAAACAAATTTTAGACCTACAGAACCCACAAAGTGACAGAGAACAAATCTCCTGCTGAAGGCAGCCTGGCAGGCAGACAGGAAAGGTTTTTGCACCCAGGTGGGAGCCGTGTGCAGTCCTGCTTGAGCCATGGGGCCCAGAGCTTGTGACGGCTGTAGAGAGGGTGCCCTCCTCATAGCTCTGACAACATTGGTGAAAACCCCAGTGAGTTGGGACACACCTGAGTTCTACCATGGCAAAGAGCTCAGAAGTTAAGTAATTGGCTGGCAAGATGAGCAGGCAGAGGAAGCGCAGTCAGACCGTAGAATCCTTTTTTGGGGACAAAAAGGATCAAAACATTGAACCAAAAGAAATCAACAAAGTCAAAACTCTTGCATCAAAAGCTTCCAAGAAAAATATGAGCTGCTTATAGGCCATGGAGGAACTCAAGGAGGATTTTGAAAATCAAGAGAAGTGGAGGGAAAATTGGGAAGAGAAGTGAGAATGATGCAAGAAAATCATGAAAAGCAAGTCAACAGCCTGCTAAAGGACACCCAAAAAAATAGTAAAGAAAGTAACACCTTAAAAAATAAGACTAACTCAAATGGCAAATGAGGCCCAAAAAGCCAATGAGGAGAAGAATGCCTTAAAAAAATGAATTGGCCAAATAGAAAAGGAATTTCAAAAGCTCACTGAAGAGAATAATTCCTTCAAAAGTAGTTTGGAGCAAATGGAAGGTAATGACTTTATGAGAAATCAAGATACTATAAAACAGATCCAAACAAATGAAAAAATAGAAGGCACTGTGAAATAGCTCATTGGAAAAACCACTGATCTGGAAAATAGATCCAGGAGAGATACTTTAAAAATTATTGGACTACCTGAAAGCCATGATCAAAAAAAGAGCCTAGAAATCATCCTTCAAGAAATTCTCCGATGCAACATCCAGAGAACTAGAAAGGACTGAGCTTGAATTCTGATGGAAGCAAACTAATTGATCTTTTTCTCTTCATTGTTTGGTTTTATTTCTTCTTTACCATTTTTCATCCTATCTAGTACAATATGCCTTTGTAACTTGACTAATGTCTAATATAGAAAGTATGCAGATCCTATACTGGACTATATGCCATCATAGGAGGGTGGGGGAAGGGAGGGAAAGGAAATTTGAAACTCAAGAAACTATGGAATTGAATCTTATAAACTAAAAATAAACAAATTAAAAAAAAAATTAATGAACCAGGAAAATTGTCCTGATGTTCTAGAACCAGAGGGCAAAATAGAAATTGAAAGAATTCACCGATTACCTCTTGAAAAAGATCCCAAAAAGAAAACTCCTAGGAATATAATAGCCAAATTCTAGAATTCCCAGGTCAAGGAGAAAATACTGTAAGCTGTCAATTTGAAGAAACAATTTGAGTATTGTGGAAACACTATCAGGATAACACAAGATTTAGCAGCTTCTATATTAAGGGATCAAAGGGCTTGGAATATGATATTCCAGAGGTCAAAGGAGCTGGGATTGAAGCCAAGGGTCACCTACCCAGCAAAACTGAGTATAATGCTTCAGGGGAAAATATAGGCATTCAGTGGAATAGAGGACTTTAAGGCATTCTTGAGGAAAAAACCAGAGCTGAACAGAAAATTTGACTTTCAAATACAAGAAGCAAGAAAAGCATGAGAAGGTAAACAAGAAAATGAAATCATAAGGAACTCATTAAAGTTGAACTATTTACATCCCTACATGGAAAAATTGTAACTCATAAGACTTTTCTCAGTATGAGGATAGTTGTAGGGAATATAAATGTATATATGTATACATACACATGGTATGTATAGGAGGGTGTATGTGTGTATAAATACATATGTGTGTACATGTATACATAGAGGACACGATCAGTTGAATTAGAAGGGATGATACCTAAAAAAATTAAGAGGTGAGAGAGGAATATAATGACAGGAGAAAGGGAAAGATAGAATAGGGTAAATTATCTCATATAAAAGAGGCAAGAGAAAACTTACAATGGAGGGGAAAGCAAGAATGTGAAAGGGAATGGGTCAGCCTTACTCTAATTGAATTTGTCTTAAGGAGGGAATAACACACACAATTTTTGAGGGTATCTTACCCTATAGGAAATTAGGGGGAGGAAGGGGATAGGAGGAGGGATGATAAAAGGGAGGGCAGATTGGGGGAAAGGCACATACAGGGACAGGGTCAGAGTAGAAAATAGAATAAATGGGGGTCAGGATAGGATGGAGGGAAATATAGTTAGTCTTTCACAATATAACTACTATGGAAATGTTTTGCATAACTACACATGTACAACCTAGATTGAATTGCTTATCTTTCCAGTGGGGGTGGGTGAGGAGGGAAGAAGGGAAAGAATCTGGAAATTAAAGTTTTAAAAACAAATGTTTTGAAAATTTGAAAGATGGGGAGAAAATTTGCAACTCAAAATCTTGTGGAAATGAATGTTGTAAATGAAAAATAATTTTTTTTTTTAAGTTCAAGTTCAGGTTCCTATCTCTGACTCATATTGGCTGTGCGGCCTTAGGCAAGTCACTTAACATCTCAGTGCTTTAGGGAACTCTCTTGAGTCCACAAGTCAGAAAAGGTGCCATCTACATTGATGGGGAAAGAGTTTTTTTTTTTTTAAAGCAATTGGGGTTAAGTAACTTGCTCAAGGTTACACGGCTACTCTTTATTTGTGTGTGGGTGCTCATTTTCTGAGGCCAGATTCGATCCCGGGTCATCCCAACTCCGAAGCCGGTGTTCTTACTCACTGTGCCACCTAGCCACCCCAGAAAGAGTTTTCTTTTCTTATTCAGGAGATCATGGTACTAATGAAATCACAGGGCCAATTCCTGTGCCTTTGTTTTATAGATGAGATAAACTGAGTTCCACAGAGTGTGACTTGCCCAAGTTTGCTTTAGTTATTTAGTGACAAAACTAAGACTGGAAATCATGTTTCTTGACTCCCACTCATTGTCTACACATAGCTGTGTATATATATTAAATTTTTTCTCTGGTTTACAAGTCCTGGGGGGCAAAGACCATCATGCTATAAGAATTGTAATTTTTAAAACATTTAAATTCTTAGTTATGGCCAGTTGTAGAAACAAAATGAAAGAAAAATAGCAACAGATGACTCTGAATACACATGCATAGGGTAAAAACATTCCAATTTTATGGCATTTTAATATATGTAGAAACATGGAAAATGGAGGCTGGGGGGGATAGGACAGGAAGGTGTTTGTAATTCTTCTAGTGTTTTTTTTGCATATTATAGTAGAATTGGGGCGGCTAGGTGGCGCAGTGAATAGAGCGCCGGCCCTGGAATCAGAAGGCCCTGAGTTCGGAGCCGGCCTCAGACACTTAATCCATACAAACAAAAACCTAGCCGTGTGACCTCGGGCAAGTTACTTAACCCCAATTGCCCTAAAGGGGCGGCTAGGTGGCGCAGTGAGTAAGAGTGCCGGCCTCGGAGTTTGGATGACCCGAGATCAGATCCGGCCTCAGAAAATGAGCACCCACGCATAAATAATGACTAGCCGTGTAACCTTGAGCAAGTTACTTAACCCCAATTGCTTTAAAAAAAAAAAAAATAAATAAATATTATAGTAGAATTGAAATTATATCCCACCCCAATACCCTTAATATATACCTATATATGTCTATATACATTGTGTGTGTATTTAATGCACCAAGTTTTATTTTGTTTTTAAATAGTCTCTCCTTTCTGACAGGTGGCTGTAGCTTCTGCATCAGATAATAGTGGAGAAGATCTAGAGAGTGAAGAGGAAGTAAGACCCAAGAGGCAGATGGCCAAGCGCAGCACAGCACGGAACAAAAAACGGAGAGTTGTTTCAGACTCAGAGAGTGACATTGGTGGCTCTGATGTAGAGTTTAAACCAGATACCAAGGAAGAAGGGAGCAGTGATGAAGCAAGCAGTGGAATGGGTGAAAGTGATAGTGATGGGGACAGTCCTGTCAAAGCTACCCCAAAACGGAAGAGGGGAACTGCTGCGAATAGCTCCCACAAGAGGAAAAGCTTGGCAGCTTGTACTTCTAATGTACCCAAAAGAGTAGGAGGAGTTTCCTCAGAAACTAAGAACACATTGAGTGCTTTCTCTGCTCCACAGAACTTTGAGTCCCAAGCCCAAGTTAGTGGAGGTGGTGATGGGAACCTTGGCTCTGCTCAGTGGTACCATGAAACACTAGAATGGTTAAAGGAGGGAAAGAGAAAAGATGCATGCAGGAGGCGGTCAGATCATCCTGATTATGACCCAAATACTGTCCACATCCCTGAGGATTTCCTTAACACCTGCACCCCAGGAATGAGAAGGTGGTGGCAAATCAAGTCTCAGAACTTCGACCTAGTAATCTTCTATAAAGTGGGGAAGTTCTATGAGCTTTACCACATGGATGCGATCATTGGAGTCAATGAGCTGGGGCTAGTGTTTATGAAAGGCAATTGGGCCCACTCTGGTTTCCCAGAAATTGCATTTGGTAGATACTCGGATTCCTTAGTTCAGAAGGGTTACAAAGTTGCTCGAGTTGAGCAGACAGAGACCCCTGAGATGATGGAAGCTCGCTGCCGAAAGTTGGCTCACATATCCAGATTTGATCGGGTGGTACGGAGAGAGATATGCAGAATTATTACCAAGGGAACACAGACTTACAGTGTACTGGATGGTGAACCTTCTGAAAGCAACAATAAATACCTGTTATGTGTCAAAGAAAAAGAGGAAGAAGCTTCTGGTCACATACGTTTGTATGGTGTTTGCTTTATTGACACGTCTGTGGGCAAGTTTTACATGGGTCAATTTTCAGATGACCGTCATTGCTCCCGATTTAGGACTCTGGTGGCACATTATACTCCTGCACAAATACTATTTGAGAAAGGAAATCTCTCTGCTGAAACAAGGAAGGTCTTGAAGGGTTCTTTATCTTCTGCCCTTCAGGAAAGTCTGACACCAGGCTCCCAGTTTTGGGATGCAGCCAAAACCTTGCGAACCCTCCTTGAAGAAGGATACTTTAAAGAAAAGTTAAATGTGGCAGATGGGGTGGTGTTACCCCCTGTGCTTAAAAGCATGACTTCAGAATCTGATACCATTGGCTTAACGCCTAATGAGAAGAGTGAACTCGCATTGTCTGCTCTGGGTGGCTGTGTCTTCTACCTCAAAAAATGCCTTATAGATTATGAGCTTTTGTCTATGGCCAACTTTGAAGAATACATTCCTGTTGATGCTGATATGGTGAAAGCTATGAAGCCTGCTGCTATCTTTGCTAAGAGAGATTGTCGAATGGTGCTTGATGCTGTGACCCTGAGCAACCTGGAGATTCTGCAGAATGCAGTAAATGGCTCCACTGAAGGAACAGTGTTAGAGAGGATTGATACTTGCTGTACTCCCTTTGGGAAACGGCTTCTGAAACAGTGGCTATGTGCTCCACTTTGTAACCCATCCTCAATCAATGACCGTTTAGATGCAGTGGAAGATCTCATGGCTGTGCCTGACAAGATTAGTGAAGTAGTTGACCTTCTGAAGAAACTTCCAGACCTTGAGAGGCTGTTGAACAAGATTCATAGTGTTGGCTCTCCACTGAAGAGTCAGAAGCACCCAGACAGCAGAGCTATAATGTATGAAGAAACCACTTACAGCAAAAAAAAGATAGTTGATTTCTTGTCTGCTCTGGAAGGATTCAAACTGATGTGCAAGATTATTGGGATTATGGAAGAAGTGGTAGATAATTTCAAGTCTAAAATCCTTAAGCAAGTAATTACACTCAGGACCCAGAATTCAGGGGGTTGTTTCCCTGAATTGACCACAGAATTGAACCGATGGGATACAGCCTTTGACCATGAAAAAGCTCGAAAGACTGGAATAATTACTCCCAAAACGGGATTTGACTCTGATTATGACCAAGCATTGGTTGACATAAAGGACAACGAGCAGAGCCTCTTAGACTATTTAGAGAAACAGCGCAAACGGATTGGCTGTAGGTCCATAGTCTACTGGGGTGTTGGCAAAAATCGCTACCAATTGGAAATTCCAGAAAGTTTCACCTTGCATGATTTGCCAGGGGAATATGAACTGAAGTCCACCAAGAAGGGCTGTAAACGGTACTGGACGAAGGACATTGAGAAAAAGCTTGCTGATCTGATGAATGCTGAAGAACGGAGAGATGTATCACTGAAGGACTGTATGAGGAGGCTCTTCTTTAATTTTGATAAAAATTACAGGGACTGGCAGACTGCTGTGGAGTGCATTGCTGTGTTTGGTAAGACTGCCTTTTTTTTTCAGGCCAGGGGAAGTATGATTGTCTTCTAAGTTAATATTTGTGATACTGTTGGTCAGCAAGCAATTATTAAGTGCCTGCTATGTACCAGGCACTGGGTTAAAGCACTACGGATACAAAAAGGCAAGAGACAGCACATGACTTTGAGGAGCTCAGTCTAGTGTCAAACACAATCGTTTGCTGTTAAGAATGAGATTATGACACTAATAATTAACTACCTTTAGTCTTAGACACTTGTTTTTACCTATCATTTAAGCTTCAGATACTACTAGTAGATTTTGTCAAATGCATAGCAGCCCTCTCCTAGACACAGGAAGTATTCCATCTTTGATAGTTGTGTAAAGTACCATGGAAAATATATTTGTACCAACCTAAATTGGGCACTTGAAACACAACCAAAAGGCAATTCCCTTTACAAGTCTGTTCCAGAGTGGTTTTGACCCACATTTCTCCAAATCCTTTGAATTATGAAATCAAGGAATTTTTAGTGAGCAATCATGTCTTCATTCATTTTTGCTTTTTGTATTCCCTTTACTATTTTTCTGTCAACAGATCATGGTGTAATGAAAAAATTGGGAGTTGGAAGACCTGACTTCTAGTCCTAGCACTCTCTCTTAATTAGCTGTGGGACCTTGGACACTCAGCCTCCACTCAGATGATCATTGAACTTCCTTCTAGCTCTAGAACTCAATGTCTTGTATAGTTATTTTATCTTGAGAATGCTTTTCTGTATGAATCTATAATTTATTCTCTGCCTCCTTTTTTCTTTTATACTTATCCCAATCCTGAGAAATTGTCTAGATTAGAACTACTTATTTCTGTAATCTTTTTTTAAAATTTATTTTTAGTTTGTAGTATTCATTTCCACAAGATTTTGAGTTACAATTTCTTCTTGTCTTTCCCCTTCCCCCCACCCCAAAATACCAAGCCTTCCGAATACCCTTTCCCCCAGTCTGTTCTCTTATATCCTCCCCCATCACTCCCCTAACTTTCTAGTAGGGCAAGATGGATTTCTATACCCCAGTGCCTGTATATCTTATTTACCAATTGCATGTAAAAAACAAATTTTTTTTAACATTTGTTTTTAAAACTTTTGAGTTCCAGATTTTTTTCCCTTCCCTCCTCACCAACCCCCTCTTCCCCCCTACTGAGAAGATAAGCAATTCAGTCTAGGTTGTACATGTGTAGTTACCCAAATCATTTCCATAGTAGTTCTATATATTGTGAAAGACTATATTTCCCTCCATGCTATCCTGCCCCCTCCCCCCACTTATTCTATTTTATCTTTATCCCCTTTCAAAAATGTTTATTTCTAACTACCCTCTTCCCCATCTGCCCTCCCTTCGATCACCCCCCTCTTATCCCCTACCCCCCCTATTTTCCTGAAGGGTAATATGCCCAATTGAACTTGTATGTTATTCCTCCTTAAGCCAAATTCAATGGGAATCAGGTGGTCCCATTCCCTTTCACCTTCCTTGCTTTTCTCCTCCACTTTGACAATTCTCTTGCCTCTTTTATGAGATAATTTACCCATATCTATCTCTCCCTTTCTCCCAATAAATTCCTCTTTCACCTCTTAATTTTATTTTTTAGCTATCATCCCTTCATATTCAACTCACCCTGAGCCCTCTATGTATACATGAACATACATATACCCACACTCACATATATATTTATATACACATATATCCTCCCATACATACATATATTTGTATATATACATATATGTTCCCTTTAGCTATCCTCATACTGAGAAAAGTCTTATGAGTTACAATGATCATTTTTCTATGTAGGAATGTAGATAGTTCAACTTTTAATAATTTTCTTATGATTTTGTATAATTTCTAACATAGCTATTATAAGGTCTAGAACTCTCTTTAATGTCCAGACCTGTTACTTCATCTGCATAGAAAATACCTGATCTAAATGGACAACTTTAACTTAATCTTAAGGGCAGAGATGTCAAACATTTGTTGGTTACTTGTGCCCTTCAACACCCTGAAGTGCAGTCCAAACCAGGTTAAAATGTAATAAGGAAATGTTTAACAAAATAAGTAAGACAGTAAAACATAGCTCATGTTACTATGTTATTATCTAAGTCATTATGCAGCCCACAGGGATCCTTAGACGAAGACTCAAAAGGCAGAACTGGAACAGAACCAGTTCTTCCTTGACACTAAGGGCTGTATTTTCTATGTTTTCCTTCCAAAGACTGTTAAAATATTTTCTTTTAAAAATTCTTCCCCAGTCTTCTGAATCTTTAAATATTTAAAAAAGATTAAAAGGTCACTTCTTGATAATTCCCATTTTTATTGCACTAGAAGTCTCATAATAGAAGCATACAATTAAGGAAAGCATCACCATTGTCAGACTAAACACTTCTCACTCTATATCTCTAGTCCACCAACTGTATTATCATTCTTCTGTATGAAGTGTCAGTTATTATTTTAGATAGGAGGTTATTGAAATGATGTATGCATTCTTGATCCCCCTCCCTGAAATTTTTTGGATGAAATGATCTAGCCCTTTACACAAATGTTTTTTTGAGCCCTGTTTGTGATGGCTGTTAGGGTCAAGGAATATCCCTCTCCAGTTAAAGTTAAAATGTATTGTTAGATGATATCTAAAAACACTTATAAATAGAATTTATACTGCTTTTATTTTCTAGAAATCACATCAATTATATCAAAAGCATTTGTTAGTTTTTTTATATGCATGCTAATGAAAACTTTTTCAAGTGAGGGGGCTTGTTATATTTAGATTGTCTTGGCTAGCTTCAATTTTGAGTGTCTGTATTAGTTCCTTTAGTCAGTCCTTAATTAGAGCTTATTATTATGCTTTACCTTTTTTCTTTTTCTTTTTCATAGATGTCTTATTATGCTTGGCTAACTATAGTCGAGGTGGTGATGGTCATATGTGTCGTCCAGTAATCCTAGTACCAGATGAGGATACTCAACCCTTCTTAAAGCTAAAAGGATCTCGACATCCATGCATTACAAATAATTTTTTTGGCGATGACTTTATTCCTAATGACATTATGATAGGCTGTAAGGAAGAAGATTCGGAAAATAGTACCTGGGATGCTTTTTGTGTGCTGGTTACTGGACCAAATATGGGGGGCAAATCAACCCTCATGAGACAGGTAATTAATCTATATTTTTTCCAGGGCAGTTAGGTGGTACAAGTAGGGAAACCCCTGGACCTGAAGTCAGGAAGAACAGAGTTCAGATCTTGTCTCAGACACTAACTAGCTGTTGTGACCTTTGGCAAATCATTTTACTTTGTTTGCCTCAGTTTTCTCATCTGTAAAATGAGCTGGAGAAGGATATCAAACCCCAAATGGGGTCTTGAAGAATCAGGCATGACTGAAATGACTAAATAACAATTTTTCAGTATGTCATTAAAATATTCTGGGATCCCTTATGCACTTAAACCTCTCTCCTCTGTTTTTAAAAGTAGTCTCTAAACACTGAATATTAATTAAAAAGCAAATCTGTTTTAATCATTAACAACTTACAATATTTTATTTTTTTTTTCACTTGAACATACTTTTTGCTATAGAGAAGCCCCTTCTCTAGGAGCCAGTGGAAATTGATTTCTACTTTTTATTGTGACTTCATTAAAGTGAAGAAAAACAGGCTGTACCTTAAAATAGGTATAAAGGATAGTTATTGTTTTTGGTTTTTTTTTGGACAAATTCTGATCCTCGTAAAGCAAGAGAATTTACATTGAGACATTTTGGTAGGTGAATCACATGTTCTGAGAAGGTGTTGGAGAAGAACACATAGTTCAGTCCTTGGAGCATAATATTTAAACAGAGAATTGTATTGGGAGTGAGGAAGTCTAATACTACCTCTATGACGTAGGACAAATCATTTTTTAACAAGTGATCTAGAAGGTTCCATGATGTTTTCCAGTTAAACATATGACAGATTTGTTTCTTGGCTAATGACATTGGTTTTTTTGTTTTGAATGTTTACAGGCTGGTCTTTTGGTTATAATGGCTCAGATGGGCTGTTATGTTCCTGCTGAAGTTTGTAGTTTCACCCCAGTTGATAGAGTGTTTACTAGATTAGGTGCTTCAGACAGAATAATGTCAGGTAAGTTAGTATATTTTGTTATATTGGTCTGTCTTACATACACAAATATAGTTGTATGGTTAATTGTCTAAATAGGTTTTAAAGCTCTGGTGAAGGAAAGGAATTTACAGGCAAGTAAATTTGTGGAAAAGGAATCTTCCTGACAATTTAAGACTATATGCATTAGTACAATGGGCTGCTCAGAAAGGTAGTACAAAATGATTACTGGAATTCAAGTAAAAGGCTGGACTTGTTTTAAAAGGGGGATATCTCTGAGGTCTTATGTCTTGAGCTTATGATTGTTTTAGTTTGGCCTTGATCCTACTGAATGACCATTGTCAACATTTTTGCATGTCAGGTGAAAGTACCTTTTTTGTTGAAATGAATGAGACTGCCAGCATACTACAGCATGCAACAGAACATTCCTTGGTGCTCATGGATGAACTAGGTAAAATCCTAAGATTTAAGTGGAGAGGGGAGACTAAGCAAAAGAGAGTAGTTTGTGATCCTTCTTAATTCTTGTAGGTAGAGGCACTGCAACTTTTGATGGTACAGCTATAGCAAATGCAGTTGTTAAAGAACTTGCCGAGACCATAAAGTGTCGTACTTTATTTTCTACACACTACCATTCATTAGTAGAGGATTACTCCCAAAATGTTGCTGTGTGCCTAGGACACATGGTACGTAACTGTTGCTTAAAGGGGGACTTACAGTTTGGTACCTCCAAAAATACAGATAATCAAGTCATGATAAATGTTATCCTTTTAGGCATGCATGGTTGAAAATGAATGTGAAGACCCAAGCCAGGAAACCATTACCTTCCTCTATAAATTTACTAAAGGTGCTTGCCCTAAAAGCTATGGATTCAATGCAGCAAGGCTTGCCTGTCTTCCTGAAGAGATTATTCAGAAAGGCCATAGGAAAGCAAACGAATTTGAGAAGATGACCCAATCATTAAGACTATTTAGGTAGGTTAACAAATATTCTTTGGATGTGTACATATAATAAGAACTTGGGCAGGCATAATGGGGGGGGGACGGGGACGTAGGGATTGCTAGAGGAAAATTAAGAACCTAACTTTTGTTTTGTCCCTTTGTTTTTAGGGAAGTTTGCCTGGCTCTTGAAAATGAAAATTCAGCTGCAGATGTCCAGGCTGTTCACAAGTTGTTGACTCTGATCAAGGAAATATAAAGGTTTCAGCAATTTCTGACAAAGGTGGTAAAATTCAGACAACATTATGATCTAATAAACTTTATTTTTTAAAAATGACCATTTTTCCATTTTCTTTCCTAGGAAATTAAACCCTTTTAATTCTTACCTACCCCTCTACATAATGGTTATTGAATACTTCACAATATATTAAGTCTAGATGTTATGGTACATGCATATACTTTCAGGCTGTTTGATTACCCACTGTCACCAATACACATAAATGGGGGGGAAGCTATGAAACTGTATAGGGCTGTATATACTTGTCTCAGCTTCATTAGAGCAGGAAATTGTTTTAATTTCCAGCAGTTATATCTAGACTGTTCAAAAAAAAACTATGAACAGATTAAAATACAGGACTGTTTTGAGGAGACTTTCTAAAGTGTACTTTAAAACATAGTAGCTTTACCTTTCACAAAATTAGTTACAAGAATACTTTGTTTTACAGTGCATCCCTTCCTAGGAAGTCTCATTAAAACACTCACTTTTTCTAGGGGTGATTTGATTGCTGCTGGGGGGACAGGGAAGGGAAGGAAATAATAGTCTAACTTTCTTAAAGGATACCAGAAACATTGCTGGATATAATTTAAGATTAGTGTTTTCTCTTTCATAGAAAGAACGTACATACTGGGACATGAGTACAGTTACAGCAAGTCTAGGTGTGCTAACAAAATGGGACACATTCAAGTACAATTTTGCTTGAAATTAAAAACAAACTACATGAGATTAAAGCATTAAAATCATATCTCAATCTGAATACATGTTAAAAAAATCAAAAATGCAGAAGTGCTAGCTCACATTTTTTTTTTTACCATATTACAAAAGCAATTGGTACCCATGTCCATAAAAGCAGCAACAATGCTGCCTGTCTACTGAATAGTACTACTGCAAAGTGGACTGCGCTCAATGCTAGTTGTAAAAACACCAGCTTTACAGAAGTTGGTATCTGTACAAAATTGCAGCTTATTTTCTTCACTTCTGTCCCTTCAAAAAGTCTTTACACAGTAATGCTAAAACACCCAGCTCTGTGATCCTGAGTCGATATATTGCCACTTTCTTTTTGGTAGGTTGAGCTTCATAGTGTCAACACCTTATACATCCATTTTACAGTCTCTTCCTGCAGAAATGGGCAAGTATCTTCCTCCAAAAGTTTTTAAGTTTTAAGTTAGAATGGCAGAACTCTCCTTGGAGAAGGAATTCAATTGTGCTGCAACGTATTAGATTCTATAGGTGGAGCAGAGTCATATAGTGTATCTGTATCATGTGTAGGCTCGCCAGCTAATGTACAGGGGTTAGACAGTGTTCCAGCACCACAGTCACAGAAAAACCTGGAAAATGACAAAGGCATTAGCATATGAAGAAAAAGGTCCTAGTTCTATAATACTGTAACAGTAGCTGGTTTACATACCTATCGTGTCTAATAAATTCTACATCATGGCCCTGATGGCACTTCTTAATGCAGTTCACACATATGGCATTACGATCTGTGGTGTTACAAGTATGGCATCTAAAAAGCATTAAGTACAAATTAGTCATGGATACAGAGAAATTAGATTCGCCTTTGTTACCGAATTATCTGACTGACTGGCTCAAATTAACTTAGTTTCCAGAACTGCCTCACCTCTATAAAACTGTTTATTCCAGGCTAAATCCTTAATTCAGAAAATAGGATAATACAAAGATATTGCTATAAACTCTTCCTGCCCAGTACAGAGTCATTGTGGGAGAATGGTGACATGAACTAGATTAGGGGGCCTGAACTTTGATTAAGCACAGTCAGACCAGACCTGGTTGATCAATTCCAGGTGAAACAAGTAAGAATAATTTTCTAGTCTAGTTGGAGGGGGACCACTGATGACCCCACTGAAGGTATGGAGTGAGAGAGACCCAATCCAGGAAATTCAAATTACTTTGCTTCCAGAAAACAAAGACTTTGTAAATACCTGTAGAAGTCATGCATGGGATAGCTGGTATAGCTTGATATTTTATATAAGCATTGGCCTCTACTAACAGCCTTTTCTATGGCATCTTGGTTGTTCATTATTTTGTTATCTGCAATAAAAGAAAAAACTATTCAAAATTTTTCACAGGTAGACGTTGGTTAGTTCAAACAAGTAACTTTTAAATTTCTACCAAGTCCCACCATGTTGCTTTCTGATGGCCTGAAAGAAAACCTTTCTTCTAAGCTATGTTAGTAAAATTATAAAGCCTTTTCTGCTATTTCCCTAGCAGATTTGAGTGCTGGTGATAGATGGTTGTCTGAGGTTCAGTCTAGTTAAGCTCATTACCATATTAGTTGAAAGGTGCTGAATTTCTTTGGCTACACTAGCAATCAAAAGACTATGCTGTGTAGAGACTGTAATCTGTGTCAAAGGGCATACTCATCTCAAAATCACCAAGTCTGAAGTAAAAATGTAGTAACTTCTAAAAGAAAAAAAATACTCTGGGGTAACTACCTTAATTCCTTAAAATTAGTTCCTACAAATCTGCAAAACAGAGACTCCAACATACCTTTCATCGTTACATTAACACCAGACGCTAGAAATAAACCTCCAAACCGGTTGTTAAAAATCTGATTGCCTTCTAGTGTTGCAGTTGCATGATTTGTAATTTCAATACCTGAAGAAGTTAAAAGTGCTTGTTTGAATGACCTTAATAAAAATTGTTTAATATAAAATATCACAAGGCAAAGAAATTCAATGGCTAGTGTTTATGCACACACAAGGGAAATATATGTTGAGCATGTAGTCACCTTTGGGGATAGGCTATACAATAAGGGATAACAGTAAAATTACTCTGCATTAATTGTGCAAGTCAAGGAGAGGACCATTTCTATTAACTTATCAGAAAAAAAGCAAAACCATTTGAAATTTGATTAAACGTTCTGTTTAACAAAGCATTGGTTTATGTGGTATATACAACCTCTAAATTAGAGGTCAAGCCTTAAAAGGTTAAAGATGAACTACATATGGCTTCATGGTTTTACGAATACAAACCTGCAGCAAATCCATCAAATATTCTGTTTTTCCTTAAGACTGGATGACTATTAGTGCTGATGAGGACACCAGCTTGAGCATTTCTGAAAATATCATTCTCTTCAAGGAGACCTATAATAAAATGTCCAGATATTTGTTAATAAAAAATTGGATACAAAATCAAGAGGCAAAAATACTTTAAGGAAAATCTCCAGTGAGAAACTAGTTCTCAAGTTAACCAAAGAATATGCAAGATGACATGGAGAAGATGTGATTTTTGTCAGTGGAAGTATTGACCATATCTTGAGATAAATGCACGAAGCTTGAAATTCTTTTAGGTTAGGATTTAATAAAAAGCTATCTACATGGAAGAACATTAGGACTAGAAGCATGGCCCTTTGTTTTCCAGAGCTCTCCCTGTGAATTGTGAGACAGCACTGTAGTAGAGAGTGACGCTGGTCTGGTTAGCAAGGTGAGCTTTAATACAGAGCTGAGTGCAACTCAGGTTAACTATAAGATGTTACAAAGAAACTGCAGATGTTAGTTCCCTTCACCAGTGAATACACCAATAAATACATAGATCAAGTATGAGACTGGGGTAGGGTGCAACTATTTGACCAAAAAAGCTGGCTAACTTGCTTCACTATTACTGGAAGTGGTCTCATTAGCACCATACTCCCAACACTTTATGGTGAGTGACCTGTGAAAGCAGTACCTCTGTGTAGGGAGCAAATTCTAATGTAGAAAGTAGTTGTGGAGTTTGGAGTTAAATTCTGGTACTGTGAAATGTCTCACTGCAAATTTTAGCAGATAAGGTAGGCTACAGCTAAAAATGAATGACATAGGTCAAATTTTCAGGCACAAAGACCTCGGATAGCCTTAAAGATCTGGAACCAATTCCCCTGAAATGTTTCATGACACAATATTGATCCAATAGATTTATGATCTTATTTCACTCAATTGTTAAGCACCTATAGACTAGAATACTGGATTACCCCCCGATTGCTTTCTGCAAGCTCAGTCTATTAGGAGGAAACAACACTGATACAGAAGAGTAAACGCACAATAAAGCTAGAGGGAGGATAAGGAAATACCTTACGTAGGAGGTAATACTTAAGCTGAGCTTTAAAGGAAATCAGGGATTCTGTGAGACAAAGGGTTGGGCAAAGGTAGAAGGTCCAAGAGAAGGAATGATGTGCACTAGCCATAGCAGGCAAAGCAGTTTGGTTAGAATGCCAAGGGCATGACAGTGTAACAATGCAATATGCCTGGAAGTATACTGGAGATAAACTGAAAGGGTTTAAAAGCTAAACGGATGAGTCTGTTTGATGGATCTTAAGCAAAGGGGCAAGCTCTGATCAAGCTGTGTGGAGGAGAGAATGGAAAAGGAAAAAAAAAAGGGAACAGGGAGATCAATTAGTGGGCTACTGCCATAATCTAAGCAAGAGGTAACTGATAGAGGTACCTGTACCCCTTCCATAACCAGACAATCTGCATAAATACAAAAGGATAATAAACATTTTAAATGAAGAATACCTACCTCGTCCTCCATTAAATATACAGATGCCTCCATCTCTTCCATCATGTATTTTATTTCTTCTTAGTGTAGGATTACTATCTGTCTTAATCCAAACCCCAGCCATTGCATTATCAAAAATTTCATTGTCTTCTATGCAGCCTAGACCTAGAGAAATAAACATTGAAATTTTGCTACTGGGGCAGTGTTAAAAGTATTATTAACCCTGAGAAAAGAAATAAGCGAATGAACCTACCAGAGTTATAAACTAGAATTCCACCATTTTGGCCTCCCCAGATCTTGTTCCGCCTAATTTTAGGGTTGCTTCCAGTTCTATGGATAAAACACAAAATACAATTTAAGTGCAAAAAGTTTTTATTAGGAATAAAGTTACACTTTTTTAGTGCTGAGATGGTGACAAAATTTTTAGCTAATCATAGCCACATTTATTGTACTTTACAACATACAAATAAACTAAAATCTAAGAATTCTTGATAATGAACTTTTTCAGAAACTATAAACAAAACTCCCTTTATCTACCGGAGAGGTAAAAAAAGTTTTCAAGAATGGTCTGTCAGAATTATGGCTTTCTTCATTTTTAGCACACTGGAGAACCTCACCCTTATGTTAGTCTTTAAATATTACTAAAGCATAAAGAGCACAGGTCAGCAGCAACTTGTGGCATAAACCAGTGGGGACTCCAGATAAAAAGGGAGTTTCTACCAAAACTTTTAGTTCTTAAAGTTAAGGAAGAGGAATTGGATTTATATAATATAGAAGTTCTTTTACTTCCTCTACTGTCCCCAAAACAAAAAGGGAAAAAAATCCAGTTTTTTACCTTATTTGAACTCCTGAGTACATATGATTATAGATGTCATTGTCCTCTAGCACTCCATGTCCATTGTCATAAAAGTAAACACCAACCTAATATTAAAAAGAAAAAAATTATGTCAAAGAAACAAAAATGCTTAAACGAAATATTTCCCATCCCACTTGGGGAAAAAAAATCCTACCTGCTTGCCACTGTGTATTCTGTTTCTCCTCAACACTGGAGTACTTCCTGTTGTCACCCAAACTCCAGCCAGAGTATTACTGTAAACTTCATTTTCTTCTATCACACCTTGTCCTTTTTCATGCTAAATAAAAATCATTTATATTAAAGCCCATCCATAGATATAAATAACTGTTACAAAGACCACACCATTCATCAATGCTTTTGTATCATCCACTGAGTTCCAGATACCAATGACAATTGTACTGTTAATACTGTGTTATGCTTCCAAGCCTTGAATCAGTCTTGAATTTTACCTCAGCAGTGGAACTTGTCCTTTGCCTTAAATCAATACTGTATTTTTCACAAAATATCTACGATCTTAAGCTATGAAAGAATTTTCATTTTTTTTTTTTTGTAGGGCAATTGGGGTTAAGTAACTTGCCCAAGGTTACACGGCTAGGTTTTTGTTTGTGTGTGCTTAGGCCAGATCCGAACTCCGGTCCTTTTGACTCCAGGGCCGACGCTCTACTCACTGCGCCACCTAGCCCCCCTAAGAATTTTTATTCTTATCAAAGATTATTCACTTATTAGCACTATAATTAAAATTAGCCACATCTTAATTCATTGAGTCTTCTCAAATCTCTTCTATGTCTACTAGATTTAATAAGCTTGAGAGAAGATGTTGTCTCATTTTTTTTTGACTATCTAAAAGTTCCTCAGAAACATTATTAAGCACTCGTGTTGGTTGAATTAATAGAGTATTTTAGTCTGGAGTTAAACAGGTACCAAAGAAACAATAATAAAAGTCAAACATTTTTTTGACTAGTAACAAGTTGCTCAATTATATTTGAACATCAAAACTGGATTTAGTATTTCCTTTCTGGGGGAAAAGAAAATAAAGGCAAAGCAGGTAAAAAGCAGCTGTGACAGAATTCTAGGACAAAAAGGTTATCTGGCTTATCAGAGATTTCTACATATACAACCAACTGTTCCATAACAGGTCGCTGAAGATTTATCTTCTATTTGATAAAGCTATTAAGTACAGAATAAATTTCCTTAGGACACTTTATTCTCTAAAATCAAAGGGAGGAAATATTCATTAAAAAAAAAATTTGTAAAGTATCTTCTACAAAGATTCTAAGCTGAAGTGGGCAATCCTTGCCCTGAAGGAACCTATAATCAAATGTTAAAAGAACAGTTCCCTCATCTTATATTTAGTTTATAGAATTATATTCAGTAACTCACCACATAAATCCCACCATGCTGACCATCATGGATTTTGTTATGTCGAACAATGGGACAACTATTTGTTCTGATCTGAATTCCTGCTAATGCATTACCTGTTGGAAAATGTTATGATGTTAAAAAAAAATCTGGGACTCAGTATAAATGAACTAAAATAATTTTCCTGTTGTATTTAGCATTAATTAGATTTTTAGATTAGAAGTTCAAAAGAAAATCCCCAAAACAATTAGGGCTAAAATATGAGAGCTATAAGAAACCAAGCTCACAGAACTGGGACTGGATTGTAGAAAAGAAAGCTGAGGGATAAAAGTTTAGCACAGAAACATGATAAATAGTTCTCTCTATGTAAAAAAAAAATTACTCAACATTATAGCATAAAAGACTCAATTTACACACTGGAAAAAAGAATTTCCTGATGGAAACACTAGAATGGATTGCCAAGGAAAGTCTTGAAATTGTTTTTTGCGGAATCTTTAAAAATCACATAGATTGGAAATTCCTTCTGCCCTGCCCTACTGTGATTTTATGAAACAAAACTACCAGCTTACCATAAATATCATTTCCTTCAATAAGGCCTCTTCCATCACCAAAGATATAAACTCCTCCTTGATTTCCATTAAATATTGAATTCCCCCTGTAATTAAAATAAATGCGTTCATATGTATGTATATATAATATGTTTATTTACTAATTCTTTTCCACAATCAAATGACAATGGGAAAGTCCTTTTCTATTTATCTTTATGGGTGTAGAATTATTTTGAATCCTAGCAATGTTAGACTAATTTTTTTATAAGGCAAAGTGGAAAGTCTAAACTATGTTTTTTTGACCAGATAAGATTTTTGCTATGCACATGTAGCCAGAAAGACTTGTGCTACTCCTATTCCTTCCTGTGGCCAAAGAGGGCAGTATAAAGCATGAAATATACAGTAACAGATGTGCAAAATTTGATTAGAGGCCAGCTTCATCACTTCTCAGGGATCTTTGAGAGTTGACATACCAAAATAAGAACTGAAAATTATAGGCTAGTGAAAAATTCCCTAAGAGGAAGTTGCTTTTGGAAACATTATGGCTTAGAACATTTACGTAAGTAACATATGTACATATATGTATATAAAATTTATGAATTCAGATACGATAATATGCATACAAGGTTTCAGTACTAGCACTTCTCTCACATTACATTTGTAAATTATGTAAAATATAACTGAGTCAACATACCTCCTGATTTTTCATAACAATACCATAGTGAATGGTTTTCCTAAAGTTATTTCTACCCATCAATATAGATGTATAGATATTAATGTAGATACCTTATTGTTGGGTCACTATTTGAGGTAATCCATACACCTGCAAAATTATTTGCATAGATTTTATTCTCTATGAATTGTCCTCTTCCTTTTTCATGGACATAAATGCCTCCAGTTTGACCATGGTGGATTTCACATCGAACTACTGTAGGGTTAGCATAGGCTTTCACCTCAAAGCCTGCTATCCTGTTCCTGTGTATGTTACAGCTTTCAAAGTAACCCTGCAAACAGAGAAATTAATTACTTATGTAAAAGCTGTTTTCTAAAATGAATGGAGCTATTTAATCGTTATAAGTTCTCTTTTGAAAATTCAAAACTCCTAATTACGAGCATATAGTTATTAACATTATGGCCAAGTCCATTCACATACAAACAACAGCTGGCAATCTGGTGGCCTGGGGGCCCAAAGTTGGTTCCAAGTGATGGTGCCATGACTTCATGACCAATAGTATTTTAAGGGAAGCAAAAGGAAGCATAGATTGTAAACTCCTTGAACGCAGGGGCCCAGCACAGCAATAACAGATAGAAAGCCAACCGTTCAGTCTGGAACACCTAGGTTCTAATCCCATGTGTGATACATACTGACTTGTAATAAATAACTCAGCTGATACTTATACATGTCTCTTACTTTTACAGATACCTCTTTTTTGATCCTCACAGCAATCTTAAGAGGTTAAGTGCTACTGTAGCCCAAATTTTATAGATGAGGAAATCATCTCAAGAGAAGTTAAGTGATCTGGCTGGTCAAAATGATATTAAGTAGCTGAGGGAGGAGTGGAATAAAAACCCTATCTGACAGTGAGCAGCACCTTTTCTTTTACTGTGCTGGACAAATAATCACTTAATCTCTCGATGCCTCAGGCAATTCTTAAAAAAAAACTCCATACTCCAGTGAATCAGTGTTAGGAATTACTTCACCTTAGTTATACCTATAAAATCAAAGGTCACCACGCTAAAAAAACCAAAAAAACAAAACCCCAGCACCTATCAGAATACTTTGTACATAAAAGGCACTTATTAATATTTGTTAGACGAGAGGGTAAATTTTTTTTTAAATAAATTTTTACTGATACTTTTAAATTATGTCTCATAATCAATAAAAACAGGGAGGGAAAGAGTTCAACAATATGCAGTGTCTCACATCCACAGTTCCCCATCTTTGCAAAGAAGTTGAAGAATGTAAAAGGGAAAATTACTGAAAGAATAAATTCTAAAGCTATTCCTTTCTTTTCATCATAGCTCCTGGTCCTAGTCCCACTGAAGGCAGTATCACTGTCCAAGTCTACATCCAGAGCTCATGGGGAAAAATACTTATAACAGGCTAAATCTGGTTGCAACAAAGTCAACTTTTATTTTAGTTCACGTATCCAAAGATATAATCACACTTTATCTATCTATCTATCTATTTATCTATTTATTTATTTATTGCTTTTTGGAGGGCAATTGGGGTCAAGTAACTCGCCCAAGGTCACACGGCTAGGTTTTTGTTTGTGTGTGTGTGTTAAGTGTCTGAGGCCGAATCCGAGCTCAGGTCCTTCTGACTCCAGGGTTGACGCTCTACTCACTGCGCCACCTAGCTGCCCCTTATAATCACATTTATGTGTGTTTTGACATTTTCTATAGGGAAAAAAAGAGGCCTACATTGGAGAATGTGCACAGGCTCCAATCTAGCCCATATGTACTTCTCATTGCTACTAGCAGTAACAATGGGAAAACCCAGAGAATGTGCAGGCTTCTAGGAGAGACTGTCTCTTCCATGTCTCAGGAAAGAAAAAACAACCCAATCAGAAGTGATGTAGAAGCCTAATCATGTGGAACCTGACTTCTGAATTAGGCTGCGCCTGTGTTCAGCCCAGCACAAATGCTTTGAAAAGAGCAGGTATATAACAAGTAACTGTTGGATTTACACGGTTGAACTGGGTCTCTTCTCTACAAACCACCCTCAGTGTCTTACCCTCATATTTCTCAGTACAGGGGAGAGGACAATGCCTCCTTCAGTCCCACCTCAGGGCTGTTTTTGCCATCCCAAATTGAAATGCTATATATAACAATGTTTCTATGTAAAATTCTTACTGCTAATGAATCAAGTAAAAGGTTTTTTTTTCTTAATCCCTAGCAGTCTCTTTCTCCCAATATACACATTTAAAAAAATTGGACCAACTGGTAAAGTAATCTTATGTACGATGGTAAGTTTTTAAGTACAAAAATAAAAAATGATTAGCATACTATCATGTATTTTATGTATAGCGGAAAGTCAGTCCCAGGATCATAAACACCAGATTTTAAGCCCTTGTCTGGCTGTGCCATCCTGGGTAGATGGTTTAGCCTCTCAGTAACCCAAAGTAATTCTTTAAAATTATTCATTTCAGTGCAGGTGCTGATCTGCACTGTCAGAATTTTCTCATCTGGAGTTTCCTATGCCAATGAAATCACAGGTATAGTCCAAAATTTCAGTCCAGTTTCAAAAATCTGGGAAAACATTAGAAATGTAATATCAACTTCAAATATATTAAAGCATTCAAGATGCTCTGCTTACTATAATTCAGAAGCAAAAAAAGTATGTTGAACATGATATGGTATTTATTATAGTACATAAACGAAATGGCAGCTACACAGATATTGGCTACTTTCACATTCTAACTACACATTGCTTTTATTGTTCCCCTAAAATTTTACAATTTAGAACCACATTTAAAAAAATAACTCTGATAAAATCTTTATCTTGATTCCCCTGTGCAACTGTTTATTATTAATATGCTAAACCAATTCAAGCCCACAACATGCCTCTCTATTACCATTTGGATAATCTGCAACTTTAAATATTCGGAGATTGTGGTGCTCCATTACTCACAGCCATATATACTAAATTATCATGATTGAGAAGTGAATAAGTAGGTAGTATCTGTGAGTGGGATTTAGATTTCTGGACTATGGCTTAAAATTTAAAAATGCCACACTTCTGATCAGGGATGAAGTACACCTAACAAATAACTGTTAATCTATTTTTCCCAGTGTCTTAACAAAAACCTAATCACAACAGCTTTAAACTACAGAGGGAAGGGAGAACAAACACTATGTGTATCTACAAGCTAGATAGCAGATAAAAAGTTAAAAAAATTGTAAAGGAGACACCTAAAAATTCACAAGAGACAAAATTCAATAAAGAACACAGTTCACAGAACAAATGCATAAAGTTTAGGCAAGAAGCAAATTAAAATAATAGGTCTTAACTCAAGGAGGCAAATTTTATTTTACTCATTATTACTGAGGCTTGATAGGAAAAAACCAGCAACTTAAATATAGGTCTGGAAAGAAATAGCTTATAGATATAGGAGACACTGGGAGGAAGGAAAGTGCTTAGCCTCATATGTTAAGAAGGTATGGGGGTGGCTAGGTGATGAAGTGAATAGAGCACTGGCCCTGGAGACAGGAGGACCCAAGTTCAAATCTGGCCTCAGACACTTAACTAGCTGTGTGACCTACCCCAATTGGCCTGCCTCCCCCCCTCCAAAAAGCTTAAACAAAAAGTATAAAGAAATCTAGGAATCAGAAATGTGAGGGCATGGTAGAGAATATTGGGTGAAGATCAGTGGTAGGAGAAATAATTTTGTCATCAAGAGTATACTATAAATCACCTAGATAGAAAGGGAAGGGGGGGTATTAATTGGGGGAATAAGCATTTATTTATTGCCTCCTGTGTGCCAGGAGCATAGAAAGGAAAGTGTTTTACAAGTATCTCATTTGAAGGCAAATAAAGATAAATTCTGGAAATGGATCACAATGCCTGGTATAGAGGCATGATGGGTAGCTTTCAAGGGTCCAGATATCCACTGGAACTCCCTATCAAAAGCAGAGCAGCTACTAATGCCTAGTCTTGCTTTTGGATAAGGACAGGATGAACTGGATCAATGATTTCATTAGTATAGTTAACATCAAGATAAGGAAAGCCTTCTGTCAATGGGGATCAGCACCTTCTCTGAAATTTATAACCTTAACAAGTTGCCTAGAAAGTAGACTTGCTTTGAAGGATGATGAAAGAACCAAAAAGGAAAAACTTTAAAGTGGTGTTTTGCTCTGCCAAAAAAAAAAAATGCTTTTTACGTATCTTCAAATAAATACAGTGGGATCTTGTATTCTGCACACTTTTTAATTTACTATATGATTGTAAATATAAGATCTATTATGGAAAGTCATCCTTTTGTTCCCTTATGATATATATCCTCATCAAGAATGTCTTTGATTGTGTGCATGGATTATTCTCAAAGAGTTTACAGAACAGGAAAGCAAACATTCTGAGTTAATGGCACTTCAGTGGTTGTTTTTTTGGGGTGGTGGTGGTAATAAGGTCCATTCCTCTCCTTCCCCCAAAACATTTCAATAAATCCTTCAATGCCCACTAAATTGTATCATCTCCAGCAAGGTATACTTACTATTAATTTCATATTTGCTTTCTTTAGTGACATTTATATTTTATTATGTAGTATATCATGGACTATGTGATGTGATGGTCTGACTGTAATTGATGTAATTAGAGAATTTTTTTACTAATATTTTCTACTTCTGCTTACTGCTCTCCTGATTTCATCCATGAATTCCCTTGGGAATTGAACAGCTGGCTAAGCAGATGGTATTCTGAGAATGGGATTTAGATTTCTAGACCATAGCTTAAAATAACAGAATAGCAGGCTCCTGATCAGAATGCTCTAACCATCATACTAAGGACCCTGGGGTTGATTTGGCTTAGTTGTGTCTCTTACTAAGCTTTCTATAAACTTGCTTTTAACCTCATTGCTTCTTACCATTTTATGAACTGACACTACTCATAATCTTCCATTATCTTATTACATAATATTGTACACATGAATTTTCATTTGAAACCCATATTTTGCTTGGCTGTCACATCTCTTTGATTGGCAAGAAGTTCAATCAAGTAATTAGTGGCAGAAGCAGTTCCTCGGCTTGTGGTCTCATTTTGGTAACTGATTTACCTAAGTTAAATTTCCTTATGAAAACTGTGTTGGCCTTTTCATTTATCAATTTTCGATTTTTAATTTTAATTTTTAACAGTCTTATTGAATTATTTGTAGAATTTCAGTTTCCTTCTATTCTTTGTCAAAGTGTAAAATGAACAAGCTGCAATTATTTTCACAGTAGTGTTTTTGCAAATGCTTATCATAAGTATTGCAATTTGAGAAGATAAACAGTCTTATGAAATGTCCTTGATGCCTTTGAATGCATGATAAAAAAAAATACAAGAATTCTACCAACTCCTTTTTTTGCTTCTCCAAGGAGAACTTATGAGCCATCTTTTTATTTAGTAGGAACTTCCTTCTGGCTTATTTATAGAAAGAATGTTAAGATTAATGACAATTTACTTCCTTCAGTAGCACATTCACTTGTTGGTCATTGAACCAGACTAAAAGTACCAATAGTTAAATCATAGGAGAGTTAAAAATTGTGAGATCCTACAGCACCATTTCTAGCATGGTCACCACTGCCATAGAAGTTTAAGGAGTTATACAGGTCCAAGAGCAATTTTGTATTTCTGTTTCATAGCCTGCGAATGCCAAAGAATTTAAAACCAAGTGGACAGCCTACTGGTGATCAATATTTTCTGTACTTAATTAAGCTTTACCTGGATAACAATCTAATGCTGAGACCACATGTTATTTTTCTATTATGGTAGAAAATGCCAGAGCTCACACTCTTTTGGCACAGCCTTTAAGAATCCAGGGTATTCATGCCATGATGAGACGAGCAGACATCTCATTACATTGCCATGAAGTGACGAGAAATACACATTCATTAAATCCACGGGCTATTTATTTATTTAGCTGTCTCTGTATGTCACAATCTGTGCATTTCTTATTTATTCTGCTCTTCCCATGTGAATGGTTGACAGGCAGCTGTGGCCTGGTGGAGGGAGAGGTGGTTTGGGAAGACCTGGGTTCAAGTCAGACCTCTGGAAAATACCGACTTTGTGACCCTGGGCAAGTCACTTAACTTTCAATGCCCTAAGCAATTCTCTAAGACCTCAGAGCGGGTACCAATCCATGTTTACTGAAACCATGTTTTCACTGGGATTTCCCTATATTAATGAAACCACAGGTCTGGTCTGAGAAAAAATATTTGGCTACACTAGTGTCTTTCAAATTATGGTGACTTTTCTGAGTACATTTTATAGTGTTGTGGGACTCAATTCAAATAATATGATGTTATCCAAATACTCCTAATTGCATATAATGTCATTGACAAGGAAATCTTGTTTTGATCTTACACATGGCATCTTTCATGGCAATGAAACACTTTTAATGATCAAATATCTCCTTTAACAACTTTACTTCATGTTAAATTCATAGGATCATTGAACAGAATTGTCTCAGAAGCTCCATCTATCATTCAGTCTTGTCTGGGATTCTTATACACTTTGAGGAGAGCTTTTAAAACTTTATTTTGTTATATCAAGTCAATGGATTTCTTGAAATCTATTGTAAGCCTGTGATCTATATTCTATTAACTACTCAGTTGTGTGCTTGTAAAAATGTGGTCTGTTGTAAAAGCTTTCTCATTTCTTGCTCATGTTTTCAACAGATGTCCTAAACATACAAAAATGACCTTCAAAAGCTTAATTCAGATTAGGAAGTAAACATGTATAATTTCTATGTCTTTCTGGTCAGCTTTTATTGATCAGAAAATCATTCATGGTCTTTTTCATATTTTTTATACTTGTCAGGGATATCTTGAGATTCAATACTAGAGTACCTTTAAGATTGTATTGTTTCCAGCTTAGAATTCATTGTTCTTTCTGAACTAAATTTTCATTTTGTTAAGTGCCCTCTATAAAGAGGGCAGAAAAACACAAAATGGAAACTATCTACCATAATTTTTATAGTGGTCTATTCTAATCAGCCAGAAAAACTGCTGGACCCAACTATCTTTGTACCCAACATACCATGGAAAGAACTGATTCCTAGAAGAAATGTTCCTAAAAATATTGCTCGAGTTTTATGGTTCTATGTAATGAAATCACCAGTTCAAGAATATACAGTGGCTTATTAGTTGGTATTAGCTCAAATTCAAACTTCTGACAGAGATCCAAAATGCCCTTCATCATTCTTTTTTTTTTTAACCAAACTGTATATACCACAACTTCCTAGCATACTTTATGAATACCCTTAAAGCTGGCTCCATTTCTCTTGTTCATGCTATGCCCATCCTTCTCTCCACTAACTGGAATTTTACCCATTTTTTCTGGACTTAATAGTGTATCAACATTCCTAATAGCCAGTCACTGAGTTTCTGCTTAAATCTGTTCACTAACAGTTTAGTACCAATTTTGCTGGAGTTGTATAGAATGAATTTCATTCCTCTTCCACAGAAGGACCCTTTTGAATATTTGAAGACATAATATACATTCTAATATTTCTCTTTTCTTCATGCTAAATTTCCACAATTCTTTTATATGGCATGAGTTTATAGTGGCACAACCAGAACTAGAACTTGCTTCATTAGAAGTTTGTTAATTTTAGCTTACTGTACTTTTTTTTTTTTTTGCTTTTTGAAGGGCAATTGGGATTATGTGACTTGCCCAAGGTCACAGGGCTAGTTTTTGTGTTAAGTGTCTGAGGCCGGATTTGAACTCAGGTCCTCCTGACTCCAGGGCCAGTGCTCTATTCACTGCACCACCTACCCGCCCCAGCTTACTGTACTTTCTACCATACTATATTTATACTCCATGTGCCTGTAAAACAACACAATCAAATACTATCAGAATTCAAAGAAGAAAAAAAATAGTTTAGAAAAGGCTTCATTGGAAGAAAAGTAGATATTTAACTTAGTTTTGAAGGAAACTCATATTGCAATCAAGATAAGGGGAGGACAGTAAGAAGACAGGCATAGAAAAGATTTAAATGGGTCTGAGGAATGAAAAGCACTCAAAGCTGCCTGAAGGGGATACATGTTTGCTGGTCATAAGAATAAACAGGGCAAGACAGCTTAGGGTCAGACCATGACAGGCTGTAGAGGGCAGACTTGATCTGAAAGGTATTAGGATACTACTGCAGATTCTTAAAAAACAACAGTGAAGAGAACAAGCATTTATTAAGTACCTACTATATGCCAGGCACTCTGCTATGTACTTCGAAAATATTTCATTTGATTCTCAACAAACCTGGGAGGAAGATGCTATTATTATTCCCATTTTATAGCTGAGGAAACAGAAGCCCAGGGTTACATGGCTACTTGAGTGTCTGGGGCTGAATCTGAATTCAGGTTTTCCTGACTCCAGACCCAGCACTCTATCCACTTTGCCATCTTGCTGCCTCTGAAGGATATAACATAGTACAGTAGAAAGACCATTGGTTCTAAAGTCAGAGGACTTGGGTTCAAATGACACTTCTGATGAATACCACCTGCCTGTTTGTATATATGTGACTCTGGACAAGTCATCATCTCCCTGGGTTTCTTCAAATATTTAATCAGGAGACTGAACAAGCCAGGAGTCTGAAGTCTGTTCCTAATGTAAATCTATGATAAAGATGAAAGTGGCATTTTAGCACAGATGGGGCACTGGTAAACACTTTCTTTTGAGGTGTAAGGCAAGGCAACTGGAGTTGTGACTTGCCCAAGGTCACACAGCTAGTAAGTGTCAAGTGTCTAAGGCAGATTTTGAACTCCTGACTTCAGGGCTGGTACTCTTATTCACTGCACCAATGGTAAACACTTTAAGGGACTAAAGGGGAGAGAATGTAGCCAGGGAGACCAGTTATGAGACCATTATAGCAATTTAAGTATGAGAAAAGGACCTGGGATGATTACAATATTAAGAGAAAGGAAAGCTAGACATGATAGACATTCTGAAGCAGGAATGGTGCCTCATTAGATAGGGGACAAAGAAGACAGGTATAAAAGATGGGTAATTAGACATTTGGAAGAATGAGGGCACCACTATGAGAAACCGTGAAGCCTAAGAGGATCTAGTTTTTGAAAAGTAAAACAATAACTTTAGCTTCAGATATAAGAAAGGCAACGTGATTTAGAGCAAGTAGACTCAATGGCTCTTCCATTCACTCCCTTATGTGACCATCAATAAGTCATAACCTCGGGGCGGCTAGGTGGTGCAGTGAGTAGAGCGTCAGCCCTGGAGTCAGAAGGACCTGAGTTCGGATCCAGCCTCAGACATTTAATGCACACACAAACAAAAACCTAGCCTTGTGACCTTGGGCAAGTTACTTAACCCCAAATGCCCTCCAAAATAAACAAACAAACAAATAAATAAATAAATAAATAAGTCATAACCTCTGTGGTCACAGTTCCTTTATCTGTAAAACCTGTGGGGGGAAGGGGAGGTTGAACTAGAAAGACCCCTGAGGTCCCTTTCAGGTCAAAATTTATGAAACTAGGATTATGAAGCAATAGTTGAGCAGAGAAGTAGAGATATTTTGTAGGTGGTAGTAAATATGGAATAGGAACTCAGATCCAGCCAATTCATGAACCCAACAGAAACTTCATACTTACACATTTTTATGTAACTTTCAAACAAAACATTTATCTCCACCTTAAGGGATAAGAAAGAAGTACAAACCTAAGTAGTTAAGGAATTGAAGTACCACTCCCCTCTAAGGAATTCATTCAAACTACCTAATCTATGAGTTTTGTACCACCATCTGCACGCAAAACTATCCATTAACAGCTAAAACAAGTATTTTAAAATATATCTAAAGTGATCAATACTTTATGAAGCTCAACATTTTGGTAAGCTGACCAGTGTTAATCAAAGGTTGAACGATACAGTCTGTGCTGTTTTTCTCATCTATAGTATAGTTTTTCCTCAGTTGAAATGTTTAGTTAAAAGAAGGATTGAAAATTTTTAAAAGGGGATAATAATGCTAAAATGCTATTGGGGTAAGTCAGGATAGTCAAAATTCCTGATATTTTTATGTTTGGGATTGATTTCAATGTTATTATCCATTTTGAATCAAGGATGATTGTATTATGATTGAGTAATATTTTTCTTGGATTTTTTCCTTTCAAATATGATTTTTGAAGGACTACTGTGTTTTATATCGAGAGGCTAAAAGGAAAACTATCTCTGATTAAACTAATTAAAATTTCCACATAGCAATTTGTTGGAATACTCTTATTTTGGCAAGCAATGGATATTCACAATAGAAGATGGTCCAATGATACAGATTTATGGGAATTTAAATATACAAAAATTCTGATTCTGTTTTAAAGATTCACTCCTCACCTCCCTTCTCCCAATACAAAAACACTTTAAAAAAACATTAAGAGTTTTACTCTTCAAATCTATCTATCCTGCAAGATTTTGTTATTCAAACATTCTAAATTAGCAGTTTCTGATGAAGAAAATTTCAGTTAGCCAAGAACCTCCTCCATTTTTAAAATGACAGTTTCTCAACTTCTTATTTCAGAGCTGCTTCAACTAAGAAGCTCTGAAATTCAGCCATATGCACTAATTCAACACTGGGGAAACTTCTAAGCTAGGGGGTAAAATGGTTAAGCACCTCAACAATGGCTGAAATACAAAAAGGCCGTAGCTGAAATACAAAAAGGCTGATGAGCTATAACAGATTTTAGTAATGAAAGACAAGTGCATCTTTTGTTACCAATCTGAAGAGTGCAGGAATTCAAAGCAAAAAGCTAACAAAAATAGTATATGTATAAATATAAGAAGAATTTGTACTTTGTTCAAAGTTTTTTACATAAGTCACTAGAAGAAAAGGGAGAATAATTTCAAAGTACAAAACAAGAAATTTAAATTTTTGAGAGGAAAGCAGTGAGCCAAACTATTTTGAATGGTTTTTTTTTTCAGATGTGTTCTATAGCTCTACATAAAACAAGGTCAGGAAAAAAAAAATCAAATCAAACCAAACCAACAAAACTTAACCCCCCTCCAATCCCCTATTTATCCTCAGTGAGGTCACTTCATTAATCACAAACTGTTAGCACTAAAAAGAACAATGAAAAGACAATCAACCAAAAAACAACCAAAAAAACCCAACCAATTGAGAAAAGAGAACTATTCTTTCAAAGATTTAAAAAGTATGAATCCTAACACCTCAATTCATCTTTTACTTATCATAGTATCATATAATCATTTCAACCTAATGAAAATTAATCTTTTATAAGTTTGTTTTAATGGGGTAGAACTTTATGCTCATAGAAAACAATCAAAAAATCCCTGGCATGTGAACTTATAACCAAGGACTCTATTTACAGTGACACTCAGTATTCGTCCATTCTACCTGAAAACCAAAAGTCTCACATGTCTTTTTGTCCTCCCACACAGCCACCACCCTACTTTAGGACTACTTCAGTCTCTTGTTTAGACTAGGTTATCACTAAATGGTCTCCCAGCCTTCATTTTCTCCTTTCTCCAATTCAAACTACACAGAGCTGCCAAATCCCTAAAGCACAGGTCTGCCCATGTCGTTCCCTCTATTTTCCAACTAGGATAGGCTTTTAAAATTCTTTACAATCTGGCCCACTTTTCTAAGGCTTACTCCTCTTTCCTTTTTTCACAGGCTCTGCATTTTTAGTCAGGCTGGTCTGCTTGTTCCAGCCCCCATCTTCATGCCTTTCAACTAGCTCTTCCCTGGAATGCATTCTTTTCTTATCCCTAACTTCTTTCAATGACAACTAGTCCACAGAGCTTTCCTAATCTCACCAGTTGATGTAAGTTACTTTATATATGCTGATCTGTAACTCATATTGTTTCTACCCAAAAAGAATTGCAAGCTTGGTTGCATTTTTGTTTTTCTTTGTTTCCAATGCTCAGCCTAGTCATAGCTGGCACTCAGTAAATACTTGCTGAATGTATCATTATTTTAATAGAACAAAAACCCAAGTCACTCATTACTCACTATATCAGCCTAGGAGAGAGAAGGTAATTTATGGGTCACCTATTCCTACCCTCATACTTGACAGAATTGGAAGCTAAAGCTAAGCTTGAGAGAGGCTAAGTGACATCCCTGAGATTACAGGAGGAATGAGAGTTGAGAAGGACTTTTAACCTAAATTCTGACTTCCAAACCAAACTCCCTTTCTCGATGTACTACAAGGTAGCAAATTCCTCCTCACTGGAAGACATTAGGCACAGACTAAGCGACCATATGTTAGGGATGCTGTGGAATTCCTGCACACCTAGGGGTTAGAAGAGATGCTCTCTTAAATCTCTTCCAAAGCAGAATCTGAGTTTATGACCTACAAAAAAGTTTCCTCTGCATCTTCTCCCCCTCCTTCATCCAGTCATGAATTCCTGATGATTCTACTCTTCCTTTCCAATTTCCATTTCCACTGCCTGCAGTATTATAATAAATTTCTAAATAGACTCCCTAATTTAATATTTTTCCTTGTAATCCATTCTGCACTGCTGCTAGATTAATCTTCCTAGAGCACTTCTCAAAATATTTAAATCTGTAAAGTACTTTATGGTTAATTTAAAAAGTAGTAAAATGGGGTGATTAGGTATCGAAGTGAATAGACCACCAGCCCTGGAATCAGGAGGACCTGAGTTCAAATCCAGCCGCAGACACTTAACACTTACTAGCCATGTGACCTTGGGCAAGTCACTTAACCCCAATTGCCCTGCCCTCCCTCTCTAAAAAAAAGTAGTAAAACATCTATTATTCCATCTGATCCCCACCAATACCTCCAAAGGCTGCATGCTCCCTTTCAAAATTCAAAAGTCTTGACCACTCTTGGTGCTGCCATGAGATAAGTAGGACTTAACTGCCTTCATAAGCTCAACTTGTCTTGACCAGAATAAACTATGACTCAGGGTACTAAAAAACCTTAAGGTTGTGCTTCTAAACTGCTGTTAGTGATCTTTGAGAAATCACAGTGAAGGGGAAGGATGACAGTGGCCTGGAGATGTGTAATCTTTATAGGAGAACCTATGACAATTCTAAAATGGGACTATTAAAGGGACGATTTGTGAGCCTTTAGAAAGTAAAGAAGTGTTTACTCAGAGACAACATGGCTTGATTAAGACAAAGTCATGCCAGACTAAACTCATTTCCTTTTTTGAGGGCTACAGATCAGCAGCGTCCTGTGGACACATATATGAATTTTGGCCTCTGACAAGAAAATCTATTTTATGTAAATTATAAGGTAATGGCTCTAGGACTTTAAAGTTTATCTAGTCCAACACCCTCATTTTACAGATATAGAAACTGAGATACAGAGAGGTTAAGTGATTCATCCCCAATCACAGAGCCAGGATTCAAACTCAGGTTCTATAAGCATCCTTAGGTCCAGTTGAGTATTCTTTCCATGGTACCTGCATGCCTCCATATAAACTATGAAATGTATGGACAGAATGATCATATACTTATGTGGGGAGTTTAGAAGGGATTAACTGATCAGACCCCAAAACTACTGGCTAATAGTTCATTATCAAACTGGAGAGAAATCTCTAATGGCTTTGTCCTAGGGTCTATTCTATTTAAAAACAAACAAAAAAAACCACTGGCTTAGATGAAGATGGCATGCTTATCAAAATGTACAAGGTTGGGAGAAATAGAAAGGGTTTTAGATAACAGGCCTGCAATACAAAAACAAAACAAAAACAACCGAACACCACCAAAACTCTTCATAAGATATAATAGGCTCAAGGGAATACGTTAAAATTTAAGTCTTGTGTTTAAGTTAAAAAAAAAAAAAGAAAGTAAACACCCAACTATATACAAGTGCAGGAGGGATGTAATATGGTGTAAAAAAAAAAGTGAGATTGAGGGTTCTAGGGGAATGTAAGCACCATGAATCAACTGTGTGATGTACTAAATGAAAAAGTCAATCTCACCTAACACTAAATTAACAAAAACATAAATATCTAGGATAAGGGAGTATTATACTCTCTACTCACACAACATTTGGAATGATGGAACCAATTCTGAGTATCATATCTTAAACTATAACTCATCTAGAAGAGCGCTCAGGGAATTAAAGTGACTAGAAACCAAACCACAGGATAAATTAGAGAAAGTATGGATATTTAGCCTAGCAAAGAGAAACCTTGTTTGCTTTGGAGGTGAAAGAAGAAGGAAGAGGAGATGGCATGCTAGCAGTCTTCAAATATTCAAAAGGACTGTTAAATAGAAAAAAGAATAGACTCATTCATTCTGCTTGGATAGAAAGTATGTTCGACATAAGGAAAGCTCTCTAAAAAGACAATAGGCTACTTTGAGGAGTAGAGATTCTGTCCTTGGAGGTCACCAAGGACATTTGTTGGGGATCACATAGGCATCCCAAAGTGTGGTCCAATGACCCCTTTCAGGGTATTGGAGAAGTCAAAACTATGTTCATAATAATACTAAGAAGTTATTTGCCTACTGAAATACTTCTCCATTTTCCAATATTTCAACCAAAATAACATATTGCAACTGACTGAATGAAGAAACAGATGAGAACCTAGTATTATTTTAAGTCAGCCATTAAGGAGACTTCTGGAAATACATAAAACAAAGCCCTCTTCTCACTAAATTTATTTTTGAAGTTACTTTCATAAAAATGTTACTTAGGTTACTATGTAATGAGTTTTTTATTTTTGAACAAATTAATAAATATCTTAAAATGTTATCAGTCAATTTCTGATAATACAAATATGGACAAAACCCACATAAACAATAGCTCTTTGGAATCCTCAAGATTTTTGAAGAGTGTAAAGGGGTCCTCAGACCAAAAATGTCTGAAAACGCTGTTACAGAACAAATCTATGATTATCACATGCTGCCTTGTCTTAGAATGATTTGTGTAAATGTCTTTTGTCCTACTAATCTACTTGAGAGGATGGATATCTATATTTACCTTACCTCTTTGTATGAATTAGGGTGGCACAGTAAAAAAGAATACTGTCAGAAGCCCTATGGTTACTGATTCTGAACCTGTTTAATCATCTATAAAATGGTGAAAATAATTGTACCACCAACTTCATGGGTTTGTAGGAATCAAATGAAATAATAAAGCAATCAGAAAGCATGAACAGCTATATGGACTAAAGTACTTTTGAAGAATGAATACATGTAAATACAAGTAAAGCATAACTGAAAAATAATTGTCTTAGTATTACTATCAGAAGATTGATTTTAAGGGTAGAAGGAGAACAAAGATCAAAGTTAAGATGTATTTAATGCCCTATACCAGAAGTGGGGAACCTATTGTCTCAAGGCTACAGGTTTCCCACCCCTGGTCTAGACTGACATATTCCTCAAATGCCAAAACATTTAAAATATTAAAAACTTAGAAATATACAGTAAGTGCTAAATAAAAGACAGAGCAAATGAACAAGAACCAAATAAGGGCAGTTTGATTTTTTTTTTTTTTTTTTGCTTTTTGGAGGGCAATTGGGGTTAAGTAACTTGCCCAAGGTCACACGGCTAGGTTTTTGTTTGTGTGTGCGTTAAGTGTCTGAGACCGGATCGGAACTCAGGTCCTTCTGACTCCAGGGCCAACACTCTACTCACTGCGCCACCTAGCCGCCCCAAGGACAGTTTGATTTTTAACGTTCTTTTAAGTTAACCAAAGAAAAAATTAAAAGGATTTGAGTTGTAAATCTAAAGGCTTAAAATTTTGAGAGTGCTTGTCAACATTATATTAGTAGCTGAAGCTATAAAAATTTATTTTTAACGTTTTTCCTGTCTTAGCAAAGTATTCTATTAAGCTGTTCATTTGTGCTCACTCAGTACTATCAATCCTACTTTTACAATATCTCCCTCATGTCTCCTTGCCTCTCTCACACTGCAACCACCCTTAGGCTGTCCTATCACTTCATGCCTGGCCTACTGCAATAGGCTGCCGGTAGATCTCTCTGCTTCAAGGCCCTCCCCTCGGCAATCCATCCTCCATTCAGCTATCAACCTGAACTTCCCAGAGCACAGGTATGAACCCAGCTTCTAGATCCCATTCTATATACTCCAGTAGAATCCTACTACTTCAAAGATTATATATGTGTGTGTGTGTGTGTGTGTGTGTGTGTGTGTATATAGATATATATGTGTGTGTGTGTATATATAAATCCTATTTGGCTTCAATAGCACTTCATTACCTGGATCCAACTTTTCCAATCATCTTCTTACACCTTACTCCTCACCATGTACTCTACAATCCAATGACAACTAGTTTTCTTGTTGTTCCCAATACACTGATACTTTATCCCTCGATTCCAAGTTTCTTTACTGGCTGTCTCTGATGCCTGAAACACAATGGCCTTCCTCATCTCTGCCTCCTAGCACCCCTAGTTCCCCCTTCAAGTCTCTGATAAAAGGCCACCTGCAAAAAGCCACACACACTGCATATACATGCACACACATATTTACATATATATATATATATATATCTTGTACACTGATGTTTGTGTGTTGTCTCCCACGTTAGATAGTGAGTTTCTTGAAAGTAGCAACAATTTTTTTGCCCTTCTTTACCTCCCCAGTACTTAACAAAGTGCCCAGTTGGCTACTGCTTAATAAATGCTTGTTAACTTGCTAATTTAGGAAATGGCAAACTGCTATGTACATCAATGAATCATACTAGAATTGTTTTTCCATTTGCACTTCAGCTTATGAAGTTTGGAACATATTAAGGAAAAAAATTAGCATGTCCAAATATTTATTGTGTAACTAATCATCTAGTTGATGACGTGAATCAGATGTTTTCTACCAAGAAGGAAATGTTCTTACCATGCCATGGTCAAACGTGAACACACCAACATCACGTCCATGATGAATGTGATTCCGTCTAATAATGGGGTTTCCATGATTTTTAACCCAAATCCCAGCTAAAGCATTATTGGAAATCTCATTATCTTCATATATCCCCTATAGCAAACAATCAGAAGTCAGCAAGAGTAGAACTTCTCCAAACATCAAAGAAAAAATTTTAGAATGAAAAAGTACCTGTGCATGATCTGTTATATAAAGTCCAACATTCTCACAGTCACTGATGTTGCAATGCTTGATAGTGGGACATGCTCCTTGTCCACTAACACATACTGCAGAACCAACTGTAAGGAAAATAAAATCTGAAATAATGCATGCATATTTTACTAGCACTGCGCTAAGAACTTACTTAATTTTAACTCTCTTTTAAGACCCACAAACTACTATTTAAGGAAAAACATACACAAATTCTGAGAGACCTATCACCAGGGTATTTGTGGTGTGATGAATATTTTGGTCACGGTCACTCTCAAAGACCATCTACTAATTTATCAATGAATTATGATCTACATAGGTGGCAAGAGTATCTACACTGAATACGTGATACAGCTCTTTATTTTAATTTGTGGGGAAAAAAAGAATTGAAACAAGTTTCTTTATTTTTTATTTGGGTGAGAATATAAATACACACACACACACACACACACACACACACACACACACACAAATGTGTTATATTACTCAGGGAACATCAAAATACGGAAGGAATACTAACCTGTACAGGTACTTCGAATAATACAGTGATCTATTATTGGGCTACAGTTCACTGTAATCTCTAAGCAGTGGTGGGCATTGTGGTGCTGAGCAGATTTATCATCAGGGTTAAACTGAAAAATATAAATTTTTTTCAAATAAACAAACACTGACTCAGTAATTTAAATATGCATAGTTTTAATCTCAGGTCTCTTACCCTGATGGTCATATATCCAACATAAGCATCCTCAGAACCTTCCATAAAAACAAAAGTTGAATCTCTAGTGTTTTCAATTATGACTTTGTCTGCCACTTTTCCAGGTGCTGTAAAGAGACACATTTTTAGAACAGTACAACACTTTTACTGAACATATTAAACAATGTCTAGCAGAAGAAAAAGCTTAAATATAAAGGACAGTCTTTATGTCATATTATAAAACCAAGTCGTAATTCATATCTTTTCAAGCTTTTACAAAATACTTTCTTTGAAACTAAGCTACGGTCAAGGTAGTAAAAGTACTATTCCTATTTCACAGATGAGAAAAGTGAGGCTCTGACTTACTTGTGACCAATTATCTAGCATATGGCCAAGCTGGGATTTGAATTCAGGTCTCTTGGGTTTAAGTCTAGTGTTCTTTCCAGTAAACTCTGCTGCCCTTGATTAATAATAAATAGTACTGGGAGTTGGTCCTAACACATAACCTGTACCATGTTACATTAGGTTTTATTATATCTAATGTTTAAAGGACATGGGTCTTACCAGTATAGCATTATAATAAGATTAACTATAATGGAATTCTACAAAGTATATTAAAAATTAGTATCTGGTAGAGAATTATCACTATCAAAAATTATATCAAATTTAAGGGAGAGAAAGTGGTGTGGGTGTGTATCTATGTGTACACTTGTGTGTGAGCGAGAAAGAGAGAAAATGATTTTCAGGGGGGTAGAGAAGAAAGAAAGAGAGATAAATAAGGAACTTCATCAAGATATCTACATTTATTTGAAAAATGTCCTATGCTAATGTGAATGTATATATAGAGCCTATATCAGATTGCATGCTGTCTTGGGGGCGGGGGGCAGTGAGGAGGGAGAGAGAGAAAATTTGGAACTCAAAATTTTATGAAGGTAAATGCTGAAAACTAAAAATTAATTAATTAATTTTTAAAAAAAGAAAATAATCTGAAAAACAAGCAGAGGGAGTATATTCAAGAAAGTTAACGAATGTTATGCTAATCTGTTGAATTAAATCTGTTCTTAGAAACTTAAAAAATATTGTTGCATTACAACAAAATATCAGTTCAAAGCAAAATATAACTAATACTAAATTTAAAATTTATTAAAAATACCGTAAAGAACCAATGTTTCCTAACATATACACGAGGGAAGGAAACATATGTCAATTTTCATGGTCTACTAGGAGGTTGGCAACTCTAGGTCATGTGGGGGAGGAGAGCAATCTAGGTAATATTCTCACTTTAAAAGAAACGTAGTCTTATATTATTCAATATTCTTTTAAATAAGAGTATTACCTCCTTTCTAAATTATTCTACCTGACTGTGAAGGGTCCTCTGTCTCATACAGTAGAATATAAATTTTTCTTTTAAACTTTCTTTTAAAAAAAAATTTTTGATCAACAATATATTGTTTCTCATTTAAGGGCATAATGTGTTATTGTTGTTTTAGAAATTTTGCTAATCTGAATTAAAAATTAAGATTAAAAATACATATCAAAATACCTGCACCAATCATGGTAATTGGAGATTCAATATATATCCACTCATCAGTATATATTCCAGAATGAACAAAGATAAGTCCATCAAAATGAGCTTCCTGTACTCCACCTAGTGCATCTTCAATGGTGTCATAATACTAAAAGAAATTTGAAATAAAAGTATTAGTTACAAACTATAGCATTACTTTTGAAGAAATTATTTAAAAATATGCATTATACATACTAGCATATTTTCTCTCCCTTTGTATCTTGCAGGGTTACTGTAGAAATGTTCAGCAAATCCTGGCTTGACATGTGCTCCTTTATACTAAAATGTACCAAAAAAAAGGCAGTATAAGAGGGGAAAAAATTAATATACTTAAGTATGGTATTAAGACAAACACTTCATTTTTTAAATTTTAACTAGAACCATGTCATATTTGTATGTGTCAGCCTTAAATAAAACATTTTAAAAAATATATATTTCCACTCATTTACTGTACTTTTTAAAGAGGTTAGTTCTACAACATATATAGTTTGCCATTAATATGAAAGCAATAATGAAAAATCTAAGGGACCATAAACTACCTTAGACTAGCCAGCTAAGCATAAACTCTTGGAAGGAAAAAAGATATTTCAAAAATTTCAAAAGCAAAACATTTGTAGCTTTTTTTTTTTAAGATTCTTGATGATCAAAGTGACAAAGTAATTGTTGACTAAAAAAAAAAAGATGTCTGCTAGATAATTTTTAATGTTAATGGGATGCAATATTCTTTTAAGCAGAAATTTTATTTACATATTATGTGGTAAGACAAGTATGTTCTATATTAAGTGATATTGCATACCAACTGCTGAAAGCTTTCTTTCCAAGGATTTGGATGTTCATATTCTTCTGGATTAATCTGGTAAAACTTCCCAGGTTCAGGATGCATCATAGGACGTGTATACTCAAATACCTCCATGTATAATCGTTTCCTGAAAGAGAAAAAAATACTGAAAATAAAGATCAGATACAATAATTATTTCAAATTACATATCAAAATCAATCCCTTTTAATAATAAATAGAAAATAAGACTAAAGATAGAGCACAGGAAAACTATTCTGGCTATTAACAGAATCATTTATATGTTTGATTAAAGTACAAAAGCTAGTGGAAAAAATCCAAATAACAACATAAAATACTGTACTATTTTCTCACAATTAAAAGATTCAATTTAGTACTTTTTAAAACAAAAAACATTCTGCAATCTCTCATTAGTTTTACAGACTCTGAAGACACTATTAATTGCAACTTAAGAATTACAGCTCTATTACTCTAGTCAGCTTTTTTCTCTATTAAAAACAGACCTGTCAATACTAGTACAAAAATACCTTTTCTACATAAACAGTTTGTTCCTATTTCTCTTTTTTTCTTTAATATACTTATGATTCTTTTATTTAAAGCAGGCAAAAAGATAAATCCCATTCATTTTATTTTTGTTCCTAATGAACAATTAAACAAGAAATTAATTCCCCATAATCACCAAAAAAATGACAGTTATTAACCAAAAGATCATAGAGAAGATATTTTAATTACTTTTTAATAAATATTGCTTTGACTGGCAACTCATATCTGTGATAACCAGGTACTTTAAAAACAGAAGCATTTTTAGTTTGGCTTAGCTATTTAAATATAACAGTAAGTTCACATTTCATTTTTCCTACTGCCTTTGGCATTTTGTACAGGCAAACAACATATCTCAAGATGATAATGAATACAGTTTTTCACTCACCACAAAATTGGATCATTAGCAAGCTCACTGAAGCGTTTACACACACATGCTGCTCTACAGAGATCTTGCTCCAACAAGTATGAAAAAATCTTTAGAACTACTTCATCTGGCAATTTCTCCTGAAGATACTGTTCAGCAGGTGCTGCTATTAAAATATTAACACATATTTAAAACCATCAACATTAATGATTAGGGTTTTTTTTAAAATACCAGAAAACTACTCATTTGAAAGAATTTGTTTTATTTATACATAAAACCCTCTACAAATTCTAAAACCCTCTCTTCACTTGAATTTGGCAAGGATTACTTGATTACTTTCTTTAAAGTATGACTTTTTTTTGTGCTTTTTTAGAGAGGGGAGGGCAGGGCAGTTGGGGTGAAGTGACTTGCCCAAGGTCACACAGCTAGTAAGTGTTAAGGTTCTGAGACCAGATTTGAACTCAGGTCCTCCTGACTCCAGGGCTGGTGCTCTATTCACTGTGCCACCTACCTGCCCCAAGGTATGGTTTTCTTAACTTGGAAAACATTGCAAAAATAACTTTATACACTATCAATAAAAGTCATAAGAAGGAAGAGACTTTGCACTGTCAGATTGTTTAGCAAGATTCCAATTCTAATCCCCAAATGATGTAAAACAATATTTCTCTCCAATATCAGATTCTTGATTTTGGCATAAAATAACTGAAAATGAATTGATTAACACTCCTCTCTGTTCTTAATCTCCCTTATAAAAAAGTACCTGATAAGTCCTGTGATTTTCCAGAAACTCTTGCACGTTTTGCTCGGTGACCAAAATTTTCGGTGGTGGAAGTAGAAGCACCCTTTTAATAACAAAAACACCACTTTATAAAGTTGTAGTTAAAAAAAATTCAACTGTTTCTAAATAATGTGAAAATATTTTACATTAATTTTTTAAAAGAGAAACTCCCCTCCCCCCTCTCCCCCATATATGCTAATGTCCTAACAAAAGGGGATAAAACAAAACAGACCACACACCTCCATATTGCTCTTTGTAGGACAAGCTGTTCTTTTAGGTAGAAGAGTTTTTCTACGGAGTTGGTATGGACTATTTTGTGCACCAGGACCTGATTCTTCTGCCACCATATCTGCCGGTACATCATCATCTATTACAATTAAAAAAAAGTTCTTTAATTTACAAAAATCAGTTTAGTACATATCCATTTTATTATATGATGGTTACAGATACATTAATGTATTCCTAAAAATACATATAATAAAAACCTATGTTTTTGAAAATATATTCTATATTGTTTAGTAAGTTAAGAGAGTCAATGAGGGATTCAAATTATTTTGAAACAGAATTCTAGTCCAACAGAAAGAGAAGTAGACTCACTATGAGGCCAGAAACTTGGGTTTTGGTTTTTGCTTCTTACACTGGACAAATTATTTAAAACTCTCGGGGCCTTGGTTGCCTCATTCATAAAATGGAATTTAGAGCCAGAAGTGACCTTAGATCATTGAGCCTAATCCTCTCATTTTACAATGAATGAAACCAAGACCCAGAAAGGTACTGTACAAGGTCATTCAGGTAGGAAGTGACAAAGTCAAAATTTGAACACTTATTTTCTAGTAAGAACCAAGAAAAAACTAAGGTCATTGCTTCCAAAAAAATATGAAGAGCAGTGAGACTTTTAATGAGGACGTGTTGATGTTTATGCCACAAACAAGTTACTACTGTATTCTAAGTGCAGGCTACTCTTTCTCATAGAAAAGTGGGTAAGCAGACTCAAAGAATCCTCCAGTTTCTAGGTAATCAAGAACGAAGTGTTCTTTTAAAAACAAAACAGGGTTACTGTGAAAACCAAAAAGAAAAAGGATTTGGGGTGGAAGGCACAATTCCCTGCCCCAGAAGGGTGGATGAATGACACAAGAAGTAAATGGGGAAGATAGACCAATAAAGCTCTATCAACAGATGTGAGGCTTTTCCTGAAGAGATTAGAGACCTGAAGAGACTTAGGAGAAAGTAACCACTTTAGCATTATTTAGCAAGGGTCAGAGGAGACCTGAAGAGACTTATTAGGAGAAAGTAACCACTTTAGCATTATTTAGCAAGGGTCAGAGGAAGATAAGCTGAGTAGTGGTGGTTGGTGATTCTAAGCTAAAGGGTAGCTATTTGCTAGCCCAATTGTAGAAGGTTTTCTTACTTGTGGGGAGACGTATCCAGAAAATTTCCCAAAACTTGTCAAACCTACTTATAGAGGGGAGTTGTCTACTTACTTACTTACGGTGATACACAAAAGCATAGATTAGACTGTCAAAAGGAATCTGAAAAGCCAACTCTCAAGATGATGAAGTTTTGGACAAGAAATTGAAAACTTTAGGAGCACAGGTGGTGCTCTGGCTACTGCTGTTGATCATCACAGTAAAAGGCCTCAGAAAAGAACATTTATAAGTGAACATCTTGTTAAAAAGATGATGCCTAGAACCAGATTTAAATTTCTGTACTATAGCTTGAAACACAAGAATATGGGAATAGAATGCATCTAACAAAGGCTAATAAGAATATATTTGCCAATAGTCTTACAAATATAGTTTTTAAAAGCCTTAAATTAAAAGAAAGGATGAAAGGGAACACTACCTAAGTATATGAAGACTGCCCAGAATCTCATAAAAGACAAAAGCCAATATCATATAAAAGAGTAAAAAACAAAACCCACAATCACATGTATCTAGTCACAATGTACAAAACATAGAATGCAGTGTGAACTAGAAAGCCTAACACAAGGAAGCAGGATCTCTGAAACTTTGTGAGATAGGGGCAATAAGTTAATAAACACTTATTAACCAACTTCTATGTACCAGGTACTATATTGGCAGGGGAGATGCTGGACCACAGAGTGTGGGAAGAAATAAGGTTGGAAAAGTAGGTTAAGAGCACGTTGTGAGGATTTTAACTGATAAATAAGGAGTATATATTTTACCCTAGAGGCAGGACTAGAATACACAGCTAAAGGAGAGTGCATCCTATACAAAAAGAATCGATATGTTAAATCACACTCACATCATATAAAGTGATAATATTCACGTTACAGACTACTTGGATAGAAAGTTTCAGAAACAGAATATAATACTGATAGGAAGTCTCAATTATCTGGGTTTCCGCTGCAATTCTCTCTTTGCTTCAACAGAGCAACTAATAATTAATTGATTTGTTTTAAAGACAAGTCCTTCCAAATGAGGAGGAACCAATCTGAGGATTCTCTATTCTAGATTTATTCATAAAGTAAGGAAGAAGTGGGTGCTGAGAAAAAATGGTAACAGCCTTATGGGAATGTAAATTAATCCTTCTTAGAACTTATGATTAAGAAAGAGGAGATAGCTAAGCATAGTTGGATAGGTAACCTTATGAGAGAACAAATTTCAAAGGATTAAGGGAAACGATAGGTAGGAATCAATTTGGTAAGTACTTATTAAGTGCCTTCTATGTGCCAGGCACTGAACTAAGCAATAGGGACACAAAGACAAAACCTAAATAGCCCTTGCCAGTCAAGGGCTTATTCAAGAAAATGGTAGAAAAAAAAAAGAGATATAATAATATATACACAGAAAAATAAAAATTCTCTTTCTCTGCCTCTCTTGTTCTCTCTCACAGAGTAACTATCTATATTACTTACATAGATATGTATATATCTATATACTCAGATAGATACACACACAGATACGTAAGGAATAACTTCTAGAGGGAAAACCCCAGCAACCGAGCAAATCAAGACAGGTTTCATGAAAAAGGGCAATTAAGCTGAATCTTGAAAGAAACACAGGATTCTAAGAGGTGGAAATGAGGAAGGAGTGCGCTCTAGGCATAGGGGCAGAAAATGTAATACCATGTATGAGGAAAAGGAAGCAGAGTCAGTCTGGCTAGAGGACATGGAGTACAATATGCAGTAAGCCTGGAAAGGCAGGCTTATAATTCTAATTGTGTTGTACTGAAATACAATAGTGCTATATTCCTCTCTTCTTCCCTAGTCAGTGAATCATTCTATGTAACAAAGAATTAAAAATTTAAAAAAATGTTCAGCAAAATAATCAAATCTGATAGTATGTGCAGTATTTCACAAACACACAGGTTCCAAACAGAAAAGTACATATTATTATACTTAGTGGCAATCTGGAACCACTACTAGAACTTCTTGAGTAACAAGTAAAATTCTATAAGTGAAGTCAGGCCACCTTTTAAGAATGATATTCTGAATATAAAAAGAAAAATAATTCCCACTGAGAAGAAAATGCGTAAGTTGTCTAAAGAGACTACAGTTATTAAAAAGCATAGCAGGGTCCACTAAGAATACAGTCAAGACCGTCAAAACTCAACATTATATCTGAGACTGTCAAGTAATACTACCACCAACGAAAAAGTGGTGGGTTGGCTGGATAACAGGGACAGAAGGATGACTGGAGATTATGTCCCTTCTACCTAAAATATTCTCCCTGTACTACCATGGCATATCATATACATTCTGTAAATACTTTTTGATTGACTGAGGTGACAATTACGGGAATTAATCAGATTTCTTTCCCCCACTGCTAAAAAAAAAAAAAACAAAACAAAAAACTTAAGATACATGCACTAAAGACCTGAGTGGGGGCACTTTGAGGTTGAGGTCATTGAGGGGAACACTAGGAAGTAAAAGACTAAGAACATGCATATTTACAAAGGAGGTGGAAATGAGCCAAACTTTGGAATTTGTCCATATTAATTTTGTCCTTTCCTACTCCTTCAAAGACAAGACCATCTGTCAGTTTGCTTTTGTTTCTCATCCCCTTCTTTGTTCATTGGTATAGGTGTGCGCAAGCGCGCGTACACGTGTGTGTGTGTGTGTGTAGGTGTCTCAGGGATAGCAGTGTCGCCATTACTTATGAGTTGACACTATGTTAAAGCATCTTGGAACCAAGATAGGATGTTTTTCAGGAACAAACCTAAAAGTAACTAACTAAACAGCAAAAAGATATTTACACAAGATTTTGTGTGTTGTAATTAATGAAAACTGCTGAAATTAAATTTTATTTCATTTTGATGTTTCATGGGAAATAAAAATGACACCTAAAGACACACGAGAAGTTTGTAAGAGTTTAGGCACACAGCATAAAAATGAAACTGATAAAAGTATGAGTCAGGTATTACAAAATGACTATGTTAAAGCTTATAATATTGCTGGAATGATTAATAGGACTGCACAACCTGTGGCTGTAGGCCACTTGGGGCACTTGGGCCACTTGCCCCATGCAGACAGCCCTGCAGGCTGTGCAGGCCTGGATTAAGGTTAGCAAAGCTCATTAGAATTTATCTCAGTACAATTCATGGATGAGAAAAATTTTAACCTGCAAAAAGAAATGCGGTTTCGGCAGGGATATAGTGAGGCATTACAGCACTGTAGAATTCCTTTATAAACTCTACCGTGTGGCCAAACTGGCCTTCTTGATGTTCCTCATGTGCCGTTTTCTCTTCTCTTCCCAAGTATTCCCCTGCTCCCCACCCCCCCCCCACAATGTGTTCCCTCCCCTCCTCAACTCAGCCTCTAAAAATTCTGAGCTTCTTCCAAATAACAATTGCACGTAGGAGTGTCCCTGATCTTCCATTTCCACACAGCTACTAGTACCACCCCCAAATTACCTTGATTTTATATACACATACATTTTATTTATTTATATATGTGCATATTCTCTTTCTCAACAGAGTAGAAGCTCTTTGAGGTACAAGAACTATTAAATTTTTGTCACTGTAGCCCCACCAGCAGGACCTGCAATGTCTTACATGGGGAAAGTACGCCAGTTAGTTACCTCGAAACTTCACCAACCATCAAACAGCCAAGAAGCAGGAAACATTAGGGGAAAAGACCTCTAAGCAGTTAAATTACTAACCCCCTCCCCCATTCCTTGACACATTCTCAGGCCTCTTTTCAGATACTATTCACTTCTACTTCAGACAGAATTCTAGTATGCAAGTTAAAAAGGTGAGGATCAATAAATACTGATTAAGCACCTACTATGGTGCCAGCCACCGTGCTAAGGGCTGGGGATACAAAAAGAGGCAAAAGACAGTCCTTACCCTCTAATGAGTGAGACAATATGCAAACAAGGTATATGTAGGATAAGTAGGAAATGATTAACAGAGGGAAGGCATCAGAATTCAGAGGGCTTGGTAAAGGCTTCCTGTTAAATATGGAATTTTAGTTAGGACTTAAAAGAAACCAAAGAATTCAGGAGACAGAGTATACATGGAAGGGCAACTGGAGAAAATGCCTAGAAACAAGAAATGGAATGTTTTTTTCCTGCAACAGCCAGGAGAGTCACTGGATCCAACAGTATGTGGCAAGGAGTCAGGTATAAGAAAACTAGAAAGGCAGGAATGGGCTAGGTTATGAAGGGCTTTGAATGCCATATTATATATATATGTTATATATTATATATTATATCCTGAAGGCACAGGGAACCACTGGAGTTTATTGGGTAGGAAAGTGACATGTCATACCTATACTTTTATGAAAATCACTTTGGTGGTTGAATGGAGGATGAACTGGAACTGGGAGAACCTTGAGGCAGGCAGACCCATCAACAGGTTATTGCAATAATCCAGGTGTGAAGTGGAAGGCTTGTACTGCAGTGGTGGCAATGTCAAAAGGAGAAAGGGGGGGGCATATCTGAGAGAGATTACAAATGTGAGATGGACAGGCCTTGGCAACAAATTGGACATGGGGAGGGAGTGGTAGTGGTGAGAGATACTAAGAAATCCAAGATAATTTCTAGTTTTTTCAGCCTGACAAACTCAAATGATGCAGAAATTAGATAAGAGAGGTGGAGGGTTTGGAGGAAAAGATGAATTCTGTTTTGGACATATTTAGTTCACGAAGTCTACTGAACAAACATCCAGTCTGAGATGTCTGAAAGGCAGGTGGAGATACAAGACAGGATTTCAGTAGAGAGGTTGGGGCAGGATAGGAAGTTTGAGAACCATCAGGATAGGATGGTAATTAAATCCATGGGAGCTGATGAGATCACCAAATGAAGTAGCATAGAGGGGAAAATAGAAGACGATCTAGGACAGAACCCTGAAGGACATCTACGATTCGAGGGTTATGATCTGGATGAAGAAGATCCTGCAAAGGAAATGGAGAAGAAGGAATGAGATAGTTGGGAAGAAAGCCAGGAGACAGTAGTGTCTTAAAAACACAGAAAAGAGAGAGATCAGAAGGAGAGAGTGATCAACAGTATAGAGAGGTCAAGGATAATTAGGACTAAGAAAAGAGTATTGGCTAATTACACTGATAATACTGGAGAAAACGGTTTCAGTGGAATGATTAAATTTGGAAGTTAGATTGTTAGGGGCTAAGAAGATAGTGAAAGGAGAGGAAAACAGAGGCACCTATTATAAGCAGGCTTTTCTCAAGGAATTTAACTACAAAGGGCAGAAGAGACAGATGACAATGGACGGAATAGAAGGATTAAGTGAATGGTTTTTTTCAGGATGAGGGAGACATGGGTATGCTTGTAGGCAGTACAGGAGACTGTAAATATTAAGTGCATGAAAATAAGTGATAGGGGGTGGCTAGGTAGCACAGTGAATAGAGCACCAGCCCTAGAGTCAGGAGGACCTGAGTTCAAATCTGGCCTCAGACTCTTAACACTTACTAGCCATGTGATGTTGAGCAAGTCACTTAACCCCGTTAAGTGTCCTTCCCCGCTCCAAAAAGCAAAAACAAAAATCAAGAAAATAAGTGCTAGAATGGGAATGACAGAGATCTGTTGGAGGAGATGGAATAGAAAGGGATCATTTTTCCTGGTAGAGGGGTTAACTTTGGTAAGGAGTAAGGCTACTTCATCATTATGAGAAAGAGATAAAGGAAGATAGAATGGCAAAAGGCATCTGAGTGATAGGAGATGAGGAAAAGGGGAAAAGAGGAAGGTCTGGGTAAATGGCCTCAATATGAGGCAGGTTCTCAGCTAAAAGATTAAGGGGGAGAGAACCACAGAAGATTTGAGGAGGGATGAAAAGGTTTGGAAGAACTTTTGTAAAGAGTGGGACTGGGATTGTGAGTTGATAAAGAGGGCATAAAAGGAATGTCTAATAGCAAAAGTGATAGCTAATAGGGGCAGTTAGGTGGTGCAGTGAGTAAGCACTGGCCCTGGAGTCAGGAGGACCCGAGTTCAAATCCAGCCTCAGACACTTAACATAAAAACTAGCCATGTGACCTTGGGCAAGGGCACTTAACCCCAATTGCCCTCCAAAAAGAAAAAAAAAGTGACAGCTAATAGATCAATATCAAAGGAATTTTCATAACAATTGTTAAATTCAGAAGATGATTACCATTTGTAGGTTTAGGAAATGGGATCTTACTTATGATATCACTGATATAAGAAACTCTAGAATGAGGAAATTCCCTCAGAGAAGCCTTCCCTCAGGTCAGAAACTTCTCTTTAATTTAGTCTTAGAAAGTTGCCTAGAATACCTTGGTTATAGTTAGATGCCTAGGGTCACACAGCCACTGTGTCAAGAAGTGGGACTTGAATACTGTCCATTAAGCCACAATACCTCTCAACATTCATAATGTGCAGTAAAAATCATCATCCTAGAAGAATCAAAAAAATTAAAAAATATGATCTAAAGGTCTCAGCATCACACAAATATTCAAGCCTTGCCAGATCGCACTCTTCTGATTACCATTTCTATCACATGGTGTGAAAATGCCACTAGATAAAGTCATAAAATTGTGCCAACAGGATCCACTACAAATTCATATTTTCTTTTTGAGATACAAACCCATATTTTTTAATCTAACCTGGGCCACCACTGATTCATGACAATTCTTATATTTTTTTCAGACTGACTCTCCAAGACAGAGGCATTATTATTTCCTTTTTACAAATGAGAAAACTGAGGTCTATCAGCCAATTCCACTTGTATATCCCACTCAACATGTTCAGAATAGAATTCCTTATCCACCCACCCCTTCTCAATCCCAACCTTTGTCCAGACTTCTCTAAGGATCCCACCATCTTTTTAGTCATGTATGCTTTCAACTTCTCCTCTCCTTCCATCCCACCTCTATCCCACCAGTAGTTGACTTGTAAATTCAAATCCACACCTCTCAAATGGATCTCAATTCTTGTCACTCATGAGGCCACCATACTGGTTCAGGCTCTCATTACTTCTAGACTGAACTAATGTTACTGTTTAACTTCCTAATTGGTCTTCTCCCTTTCCAACCTGTCAAAATATTCCTAAGGCATAGGTCAGAACTAGTTCATAACCCTAAATCATAAATAATCAAGGGTTCCCTGTTGCCTAAAGAAATGCCTCAGACTGGCATTTAACCTAGTCTACATTCATATACAATCTCCCTTTCTAGACTTATTTCCTATTACCCTGCTTCTCACTCTCTATTCTACTCAAATTGCACAGCTACAAATTTCCTGAAACTGGCATTTGATCTTCTACCACCATGCCTTCATATAAGTTGTTCACCATGGAAAAAATGTGCTTTTTCCTTGCCTCTACTCTTCAACATCTTTATCTTCACCCAAGGTTCACTTCAGAGCAGCTGCTCAGAGTCAAAGGCTTTGCAATTCCACTTGCTTTTACACATAGCCTTTTACTGCTGCCTTCCTCATCAAATGATCTTGTATTCACTTATCTGCTGCAAGCAGCATTCCACCTTAAATAGAACATGTATCTATGCACAGAATATCTCCCCTTTATTCAGTAAGAGCAAGGATAGCTTCTTCCCATTAAAAAAAAAAATCCCAGTATTAAGCTGTGTCTTGTAAGATTATTAAGAGGTGCTTAATGTTTTGTTTTGTTTGTTTGCTTTTTGGAGGGCAATTGGGATTAAGAGACTTGCCCAAGGTCACACGGATAGTTTTTGTGTTAAGTGTCTGAGGCTGAATTTGAACTCAGATCCTCCTGATTCCAGGGCCAGTGTTCTATTCACTGTGCCACCTAGAACCCCGCCCCTCTTAAAAAAAAGTCAAATATTACCTTTAATGTAATTGGGGGGGAAATGAAATATTATTTAAAAAAAAAAGAATAGCTCATAAGCTTATGAGAGTTCAGTTTCAGTTCCAAAATTCTGTCATTATCCAGCTATGTGGTCCCTGTCAAGTTAGTTCCTTGGGCCTATTTCCCCTGAGAATGTGAGAAGGGATTCACTCTCTGGGATCTACCAGCTATAAAATTTGGTGATCCTAACATTAAGATTGAGTGAATTAGGGGCACCTAGGTGTCGCAGTGAATAGAGTACCAGCCCTGGAGTCAGGAGGACCTAGTTTGTTTCTCTGACTCTAATCACCCCTCTCTATTCTACTGTCCACTCAATAGTCAAACTGATCTTCTTTAAATGCAGGTTTGACCATGTCAACCCCCTCTATTTGACTCCAATGGGTTCTTATTACCTCTAGGATCAAATATAAAATCCTGTGTTTAGATTTGTAAAGCCATTCATGACCTGGATCCCTTCTCCTTTCTAGTGTTCTTGTACCTCATTCACTCACTTCCGCATACACTAAAATCCAGTGACGCTGGCCTTGTTGCTCCTGGCACAGGATACTCCATCTCCAAATTTGGGGCATTTTGATTCTTTGTCCTATTTCCCCATCGTTAGAATCTGAACCCTCCGAATTTCTGCCCTGTGGCTTCCTTCAAGTCTCAGGGAAAGTATCATCTTCTGCAAAGTAGCCTTTCCCAGTCACCAAACTTAGGATCTTCCCTTTGATATCAACTCTAATTTATCTATCTGTATCTTGTTTGTAGGCAGGTCTTCCTCATGAAGACTTCTGAGCTCCTGAAAAGCAGGGATTCTTTTTTGCTTTTCGTTTTATCTCTAGCACTTAGCACAGTATCTAGCATGTTGTAGGCACTAAATAAATGCTTGGCTGACTAACCTATGTGATCTTGGAAAAATCACAACTTTTCAGAGTCTCAGTTTCCCCACCTGTAAAATGTTCAGATAACCTTTGAGGTCCTTTAAGCTCAAAATATATGATCGTGTGTAAATGACCACTCATATGTTACACATGTGTTTATTATAAATGCCCCTTTGAAAGTTATACTATGTTGTGGTCTTTTCCACTGAAACATTATTATTAGTAGTAAGGTTCTTAAATTAGTTCATAAACTCTACTTAACCCAAATATTCTATATATGAAATGAAAGAAGACAGAAATACTGCTGTAAATCAAGTTAAAAAGGGACTTCTGGGCATTTTGAATAATTTGTGGCAGTTTCTTTATTATATCCAGTTTCACTTCAATTCTTATGCCCTTCCTTTTTTTTTTTTTTAGCTGTGAGTAGTATAACTAACACTGACATATCAACAATAATTATTTGTTGGTTTGAAAGTAGTTTTCCTGAGGAAATGGATAGAAATTTGAATTATGGTAAGAGAATAAATAAGGTGGTTATGAGTGCAGGGGTGGGTGGGTTTGAGAAAAGAACAAATTGAGCATCCAGTGGTCAGAGGGGAATGTTTCTCCCTTTTTATCCCCTTGGTGGTAGTGGTGAGAAAGGAGGTGGCTATTGTTAGTGTTTCCCTTCTGTACAGAAAAATCTGGTCTTTGTCCAGAGTGAAATTGAGGAAGAAGAGGCAGGATACTATCAAATGTATATCTGGATGATTTACCACTTTAGTATTTTTTTTCCTAGTTTAGTATTTCTAACATGGTGATTATTAGCTGTACTAAAAAGATAAAACAAAAATTTCAACACTTTTTAAAAAGATTAGAGACTCCTTGAAGTACAGCAAAATCATGCATCACCTCATCAGGGCCAGAAAAGAGCTGGTTAGTTGTAAAGGAAAAGAATGGCAAATGTGAAAAACAGACCTCACATTGATGATATCTTTAATGTAATAGTGCCCAACATAAGCACACAGGTGGTTGTGACTTGCATCTTGCTTAAAAAGTTTTAAACGGTCATTTAAAAAGCAACCTATTTGCTTCTATTTAAATGTTATATTCTATAAAAATCTTATTAATAGAAACCAGTGGAAAAAAATCACCTTTTACCCTATAAACATACACTACTGTAAAAGGCTAGTCCTCAAATCTTTTCCTTTGTGTCTAGCCCTACCTTAAAAAATAAAACAAAAACACTTGCAGTTCATCTTACCTCAACAGATGCAAATGGCTGAAAGGCAGAAACACAGAACAATTTTAGTAGAATGGTAGTAGGTGGATGCAGATTTCAAGGGCTTAAGGAGTAAGGAAGATGGTAAGAAAAGGAGGCATCTCGTATAGACAACTATGTAAAAAACACCCTATGAATTAATCTCATTAATATTTGCTGTTCACTTCATGACAGTCTCCCCATATAACAACTAAAGGTGTATAGTAATAAAGGCTGTTCCAAATTGGGATCATTCTAAGTACTTGGGTTCTACAGAGGATTTAAGCTTCCAATAAAAACAAAATCTAAAAGTAAAATCCAACAAAATAATCTGAATTATTTAAAGATACTTAAAGATGATTCTCACACCTATAGTTTTTCATTTTCAAATCTGATTTTAGATCAATACCCAACTGTCACAACATAATATAAAAATCTGTAGGGAGAACCACAGAGAATAAAACCATCTCACCCAGCATTTGCCTACTCACTAAAAATGATCACTATTTGTCAGAAAGAACTAGAACCCATATTGGACTTCAAGTTATAGATATTTTCACTAAATTCTTCATTATTACTCTGAAAGGATAAAGCACATTTTATTTTATTTTTATATTGTCTTTAAAGAAAACACAAAATACAGGTTTTCAGCTTTTCACATTTAAATTAGCAACTGAAAACTGAACTAGTGTCTTAAGATAAATTTAATCAGTAGAGAAAGTATTATACTTTATACTTGCAGATCTGTATCATGATGCCAAAGGAAGTATTAGAGCCAATATATTAGGTATTAAAAAGTACCATAGATAAAAGGCATACTGGGATTCATTTCAACAGAAGCAATTCAAGTCTATACCTACACCACATTTTTTTAATCTGTAATACAATTTAAGATAATATTTTAAAACCTACCTAAATAAAAGCCAACAATCCTCATGCTATTAATGAGTCTGCACATGTTGGAATAATTTTTCTATAATACAATACAAACATCTTATGCTACTTACCAACCTGCCACATTGGTCAGACAAAAAAAAAATCCGTGCTAGTAACAACTGTGTTTGAAAACAGCTCCTAGTCTCATGGCAGAGATACATGCCTGACAACTGTTTCTAACACAGCTGTGACTACCTTAGCTTTTCTCCAATTATAGAAAGGTTTTATAAAGCAATTGGCATTAAAATAATTTTATTTAAAGCAATTAATTAGGGAATCCAGGGTTAATTTATGATAAAGACTAATTTTGCAGGTGAAAAAAATTTGTAAGGTTTTAAATTTTCTTCTGTACACAGCTTAAAAACTGTAAGAGTTAATTGTTTAAAAAACATCTGTGTTAAATCTTGCTTTTCTATAATAAAGTTTAATTTTTAGTATTAATGTATACAAAATATTTCTCACCATTACTTCTTTCCACTGTGCCAAGAAACATGCTCTAGTATCTTTCATTCTCAAAACAAAACTTTCCTTCATTTCACTGCTAAACTTCTCCCAATTCAGCTCTAAGTTTCTACTTTCTCACCACTCCCTGAATTACTTGCAGACTTCTGCCCCAGTTAACTCAAATTATTTGTTCAAAGGTCACAAATGACATCTTAACCACCAAATCCAATGGACTGATCAAGTTTTCAGTTTTCTTTTTTTTTTGGGGGGGGGGGGTTAAAGGCATATTTGGCATTATTGACTAATGTCTCCTTGAAACTTTTCTTGGCTTCTGTTGCAATACATTCAACTGGTTTTCCTTTTAGCTCTTAGCTTGCTCTATCTCCTTCAGTGGCTCCTTAAATGGAATTTCATGTTTTGCCCTCTTCTCTCTACCAACTTCTTCATTTTTAATTATCACTTCTCTGCAAACTCAAACACGACTTCTCTCCTGAGCTTCAGACTCACATTTTCAACTGCCTAGAGATCTCGGCATGGCTGTCCTATGGTTACATTAAACTAAGAATGTGTATGACTTGTTAGGGAGGAAATATTTACTGTATAGGGTTTAGAGGGTTATTGGGAGATTCTGGTGAACTTCTATTCCAAATCTGAGCCTCACCAACAAAAAGGAACTAAATGGCTGCATGTGAACCACTGAAAGAAGAAACATTTCCATCTTAAGAGCTATCATAAAAGAAAATTAAGTCAGGCCATGCCTAACATATATTTCTGGAGAAAAAAACTGTTAAAAGGTTTCAAAAGAAGGATCTCATGGACTAAAAATTCTGCAGGGAAAGCCAACCAGGAAGAATGGAAAGCTCATAATAATAATACTGTGAAGACATAAAAAGAAACAATTTTGATGAAAAGGGCAGATTTCTAAAAAGACCATTGTAAATGCAGAGATAAAACATGCTGAGTAACCTAGATGACCTACAATAAAAGCATGAGTTTCAGTTGGTGAGAGAAAGTTAAAGACAACAAAAAGGGTAGCGGGTTTTGTTTTGTATTAAAAATGTTGGAACTCCAACAGATCTGTGATATCACTGACATAGAACTCGCTTCCACTTAGGAATCCATCCATTCCTGTCCAACTCCTGCTCTTATCCATGACCTTCCATAATTATTTCATAGGAGGTCTACTCAATACAACTGAGGGACTTTTCCGTGTCCTTTCAACACAGTAAGGATACCAATCAAGCCATCCTGGCTTTCCACTCTTTTTCTTTGTTCCTGCTACTACAGGGTTGACACAGTTTAGAAAAAAGTTTTACATATGTATGTAAAACTTATATGTATGTATGTGATATACATACATCTACGTATGTATGTATATCACATTTCTTTCATGATATCCTTTATTACTGTTTCTTTTATTAGTCATGTGTTGCAGTCTGCACTTCACATGCTAGGAAAAGGGAATACACAGACAAAAAGTTTCTGCTCTCAATAAACAAACATTCTATGTGGGGTTGGGAGAAGGCAAGAACAGCATGTATATAGCATATACAACATGTATAAAAATAAAAGAGTAATTTGGGAGGCAGCAGGAGATAGGGGAAGAATCAGAGAAGGCCTTAAAAGGTGGCTTTTTTTTTCTTTTTTTTTTTGGAAGGCAATTGGGGGTAAGTAACTTGCCCAAGGTCACACGGCTAGGTTTTTGTTTGTGTGTGCATTAAGTGTCTGAGGTCGGATCCGAACTCAGGTCCTCCTGACTCCATGGCCAATGCTCTACTCACTGCGTCACCTAACTGCCCCAAAAGGTGGCTTTTAAGATGAACTTTGAAAGACTCTAGGTATTCAAAGAGGCAGAAGTGAGGAGAGAGTGCATTACAGGCACAAATGAAAGACAGAATGTTTTGTGTAAGAATAGCAAGAAAGTCAGTTTTGCTAGACTGTAGAGTACCAATGTCAAAGATCTTTGAAAGATTGTGTAGAATGGAAAAGGCAATCAAATCAGCAGGATTAGATAAAAGACAGATCTCTCAATTTTCAAAATATAAAAAGAAAACAATAGGTAAACTATATATGCCAATGACTTTGTTTTCAAATTCTGGAAAATTCTAGAATTCATTAAAGGGTCACAAAGAAAATGCCCGGTTTCATTAAAAAGAGCTCATACTTCATTTTCTTGAGGGGGATGTGAGGGTGGGACAGAGCTACTAGAGTGGAATGGTTAATTAGAGGACAGCCAGATATAGAGTTTGACTAGATCTGAGAAAAGCATTTGGCAATTTATCACACTACTCTTAGAAAAACGATGGAAAAACATGGGCTAAATGATAATTCGAATAAAGTAGACTTCAGACTGGTTAAATGTGGCTCAACTCAAAAAACAGTCAAAAATGGTTCTGTGTCCAATCAGGAGGGGGTTTTTAGTATACTACCCCAAAGTATTATTATACTGATTTGTGTAAGGGCAGAGATGGCATATTTATCAAATTTGCAGATGACACAAAGCTGGGTATGACAGTTGATATCTAAGGAGCAAGAAAGATGAACAGATATTGCAAAAGGCGTATTTAGGCTAAGAAAAACTTGCTAAGAATCAGATCTATCCAAAACTAACCAGAGACTTTCAAGCACATGCTAGATGACCAATTATCAGACTTTAAAAAAGTCTTCTTTTTTTTTCTAGTGGGTTGGACTAGATGAACTCTGAGGTCCCTTCCAACGCTGAGATTCTAGGATTAAACTAGAGATGTAAGTTGGATCCCAAATGGGATTTGGATTTGAAGAACAATTTAAGGAATTTAGAATATATTTATTTTGCAAGTAATGAGTACTGCTAAAGACTTTAAAGCAGCAGAATGATCTATTTATAAGCAAAATTTTAAGAATTTCAATCTGGTCACAATTTGAAGGGTGAACTGTGGAAAGGAAAAGACAAATTAGTGGCTATAAAATTATGAATGGTTTAAAACAAAAGGAAAATGAGAACTATATCAGAAATGTAAAGGATTATTTTCCTTCAGCATAATCACTTTGAGGAGCAAAGTACTCGTCCCAGCAATGTTGCCATTACTCAAACTCTCCTTTTTTGGTACTACCACTAGAAACAATTAAAAAATGTCACCAGCAAGTCTCATTACTTTCATGTTCCATTTGTTTGGGGTTTTAAAAAGATACAACTAACTTACCATCTACTTTATTAATAGCAATTTATATGATTATGGGGATAGGGATAATACTTCCCAGAGATATGACAAGTTTTATACCACATAAAAGTAGATAAAACAAAGATAAGGAACAAATGAAAAGCGAATCTCATAGGAAAAAATATCTAAGAGAATCTCCAATAAAAGTTATGGCCTAAAATATCCACGTATGAAAAAAAATATGGGTAGTTAACAAAGTAATCTAGAGATCTTTATACAATAGAATAAATTTGCCATCACAGCCATAGCTAAGAACCAGTAAAATACAAATTCTTGAAGGCAGAGACTGTTTTGTTTTTATATATCTAGCACCTGGCATAATGTTTCATCCATAGTAGGGACCTAATAAATATTTGTCAAACTGAACTCTATTCAGAATAAAGAGAAAAAGATTTACACACTAGGTTTAATTCACACCTGTGAATTAAACTCAGATTATGTAAAATCATCCTAAATTTCAATTACATACAAACATCACACCCACATTTTTACATATTTTAAAAGTCCACAATAATTTCATTTCCACAGTGGTCTGCCTCCTCAGAATTCTTGAATTGTTCTCACAGTAACTTTCCATTGACAAGTTCTGTAACATAATCTACAACAGATTTGATTTATTCTTAAATATCTGTGATTAGAAATACAACTATAAACTTGTAAGCTAATATTAGAATGTTGTTTCCTCAAAGGGTTCAATAAATTTAAGATATTGGAGAAATCCTTCAGGAAATGTCACAAAGTTAACGAAAAGACATACACACACATATATATCTTTATAAAATAGATAAAAGACATATATCATCAACATACATGAGGAAACTAAGGCACTAAGAGATTAAGTGACTCCCTAATTTAAGATGTTCTCAAAAGTAAAGGATGATCTTTCTTCTATGATGTTTTCCTTTCATTTTCCACGTTATTTTGATCAACTGAATGGGACAGTGGATATAAATACTGGATTGGGGTCTGAGAATATGAGCTTGAATTTTCAGCTGTTAAATCTTACCAGCAAGAACAAGTCATTTTCTTACCTGAAATTCGTATTTGACATCTGTAAAATATAGGAACTTAGACTAAATGACCTCTAAGATCCCTTTCAATGCTAAATGTAATTATCCTACTAACATTTAAAAGCCACTTGTCTAAATAGATTATTCCTGTTTACAAATTAGGGAATATTCTCAGATATTTTCATACAATGCTGCCTTCATTCTGGTCATCACTCCCTATCTCTACACCTTCCTGCAGGTCTCCCCAACCCCCTCAACTTCCACCAAAACCTTGAATTCTGGTAACTGGGACATGGATTTCGAAAAATGAACTTTCACCTTAAATTGCCAGGAACCATGCCTCTAAGTATTTTCCCAGCCATCTCCACACCAAGCTGCCTCTACCAACTTCCTCCCACCCCCATTAGGATCTAAGCTCCTTGACAGCAAAAGCTGACTTGCTTGTTTGTAACTCCAGCAGTAAGTGCTTAATAAATGCTCTATCTACCTACACATAAAATAGATATTTGTTGTTGTTTAGTAATTTTTTTCAGTCATATCTGACTCTTCATGACCCTATTTAGAATTTTCTTGGCAAAGAAACTGAAATGGTTTGCTACTTCCTTTTCCAGCTCATTTTACAGATGAGAAACTGAGACAAAGGCTAAATGACTTGCCTAGAGCCACACAGCCAGTAAGCATCTGATGCCAGATTTAAACTAAGGAGAAAGAGGGGCAGCTAGGCAGCACAAGTGAATAGGGCACCAGCCCTGGAATCAGGAGGACCTGAGTTCAAAGATTACCTCAGACACCTAACACTTACTAGCTGTGTGACCTTGGGCAAATCACTTAACCCCAACTGCCCTGCCTTCCCCCCTTTAAAAAAAAGGGGGACCAAAAAGTAAACTAAAGAGTCTTCCTAATTTCAGGCCCAACAATCTATCCACTGCACCATCTACTGCCCTCATAAGATAGATGCAGTAGCAGATAAAATCTCCCTTAATTTTTATTAGTCTTTATAATGAGAATGGTAGGTTAGATGTATTGTATACATCTCTTCTTTAATAGGCCAATCCCTCAAGTATTTGAAGGATCAGTATGTGCTTGATCCAGTCATAAGCAATATTGGAAAAGTAATTGTATAAAATATGGTCCTTGCCCTTAAAGAGTTAACAGTTTTGTGGAAGAAAGAGAATAAAAGTTTATAGATACTACATTTTGCAACAATTCAGTAAAGAACAAGACTGAACTGAGGTCATTGTGAGAGGTATTATAAAGGAAGCGGCACTTACATTCACATTGTAACTTAAAGAGCTAACCAGTACAATGCGGCAGAAAGAAGGGGGGGGGGGCGGATTTTAGGTATGAGGTAAAAATAGCAAGTGAAAAGTATAAACTATTTTTGGGACAGTTACTAGTCTAACTTAGCTAGAATTAAGTTTGACTAGATAGGATGGAGTTAGAGCAGGTTTCCCACCCATGAAATATGGGAAGTATGGGAAGATAGGTACATGACTATGTGTCAAAGGTAGGAACTGAATCCTTACTTTCCTTATTTAAAGGCTATCTATTTTCTACACCATGCTGCATGAAGTAATGAGAGCTCAGAATAACATGGTGCCAATTAACATGGAAAAGAAAGGATAAATCCAAGAAATGCTGCAAAAAGAGCAACTGACAGAGCTTGGTAACTGACTAAATGAAGTAAAAAGACTGTTGAATCTGAATAGATGAATGATTAATTTACTGAGCATTTATTCTGTGCAAAGAACTGTTTGGTCATGGAGAAATAAACAGAAATGTAAGACAATCCAGGCTCTCAAGGATATACACATACATGGAAGATTTCACTACAAGTTAAAGAGAAAAATCCCATGGTCCTTGGGACTCAGAAGCAAATACAGTGTTAATGGCTCTTCTTTCATATCACTCTTCTCAGGGTGTTGCTGACAGAGACATGAAAGGTGGACCCCCTCTCTATAATGACTTCCCCTCAATGACGGCTGTCAGTGTTAGGCTAGAAGTAATGTCGGTGGTCTGGGGACACTGCTATTCCCAAGGCTCTTAGGATCCGGGCTGATCACATCAGCGTCTTAAGGGAGATGGTGGCAACACTGTGCTGGTGTAGCACATGCTGCTTCCAATCTCTCCCTCAGAATGCCTTGCTGCTTCAGCTAGGCTGGCTGGCTGCCCTGTGTGATATGGAGTCAAAAGACCTGGGATCAAAACCCACTTGGTCTTATTCACTACCATAAAACTCTGGATAAGTCACTTAACTCTCTTCCTTAGTTTCTTTACATAAAATGAGGAGGTTAAACTATATGACTTTTCACAGGGTCCCTTTCACTTACAAAGTCTATGACCCTATATGAGTTAATGACCTAAGTGATTAGAAGAATGGCAGGGAAATTGAAAGGAAACACTAATGTGAGAAGGGAAGTAATGAATTTAACTGTGATTTGAGATAAAAGTAAACACCTAAAGAAGCCTGCAGTATAGAGATTTAGTCATTCGCATGTAAGTGAAGAGAAGGGGAAAAATAAAAAATAAAACATTTTTTAAAAGGACTTAGAAATGAGTCATGGGGAATATTCATTGTTCAGGTCCAAAAGGAAGAGGAAGATCTAAGAACTAGTTAGAGAAATTGGAGGGGAACCAGAGCAATACAGAATTAAGGTGAAAGAGATTTTGAAGAATGTCAATATTATACATAATTTTGTAAATAAGCAACTAAGCCACTAAGTCTTGGGGGTTACAGAAGTAATCAATCAGTCTTTTGGTTATGTTATATATTTATTTCCACTAGACTAACAATCCAGTTGATATCTGTCATATAAATATATGTGCATATATAAAAGTTTTTATTCTTTATAAAATATTTTAAATACAATTATTAAAATAATCACAACTAGGGCGGCTAGGTGGCGCAGTGAGTAAGAGCGCTGGCCTCGGAGTTGGGATGACCCGAGATCAAATCCGGCCTCAGAAAATGAGCACCCACACATAAATAATGACTAGCCGTGTAACCTTGAGCAAGTTACTTAACCCCAATTGCTTTAAAAAAAAATAATCACAACTCAAGTATTTCTCACTGCCCTTATTGATACTTTTAGGTTATGTCACAAAAGAGTTAAAAGTCTATAACTTTCACATAATTTATAGAATAGAATTTCAACAAAGCAAATTAGAGCACAGGGTTACATGTAAAAACATGTAAAAAAGAAGTAACTTTTATAAAGTGATTTGAAATTTGTGCTTTGTAAATATATGTGAAATCTCACTTGATCCTCTCAACCATGGGAGGTAGTATTATCCCTGCTTTACAATGAGGAAAACAGAGGATGAAAGAGTTTAAATAACTCACTCAAGGTCATGTAGGTACCAAATGAGGCAGGATTCAAACTTAGGTCTAATGTGGTTAAAAAGGCTATAATTTTCAACAAGTTCCAAATAACATTTAAAAATTTTTAAATTCTATTTAAACTCCATTTTAGGAGTTCACTATCTCTTAAGGAAAAGGACATCACTGGTTACCAACATGAGAATAATTGCTAAATTATCTGTGTGCAATAAGACCACTGAATCATTAAAGCAAAAATCCAAATCAACACTGAGATCCAGAAAAGATGAAAAGACACTGCAGTTAAAGTAATTCCAATCTGTCTTACTGAAACAAGGTATACTATTGCAGTGTGTACGTACACACACACACAATGCATAGATTTGATTGATTCAAGGTAATTACAGCAATGAAATTCCCGAAGGAACACAGCAAACACTGGACCTCCCACCAAGCACAAAGACATGGCAACTAAGGGCCAGACTAGTTTGGAATATTTTCATGACCCTACTCTCTTCTGGTTCACCTCCTATTTATTTAGCTCTTTTTCAATCTGCTGATTCATCATTCATCATTCATATCCCCTAACTGTGAGTGTTCTGCAAAGACTGTCTTGGAATTTCTTCACTTGCACATTCTCTCTCGGTAAACTCACTGGCTTCCATTATAGCGTTAGATTGTGTGTGTGTGTGTGTGTGTGTGTGTGTGTATGTGTGTGTGCGTGCGCACGCGTGTATCTCACATATATGTATATATATACATATATGTATGTATACACCCCCTCCCAATTCACCATGTCCAAAACCGAATTCCTTATCTTTCTCTTAAACCATTTCATCTTCCAAACTTCCCTATTTTTGTCAACAGTTGCTACTATCCTTCCAGTCTCCCAGGTTTCTAACACTGGAGTTTTCTTTACTCCTCGTTCCATTTATCCAACAGGTTGCCAAATCTTGCCATTTCTACCTTCACAACATACCCCCTTCTCTTCTCAGCTACTTCAGACCTTCACCACCTTTCACATAGTTATTGCAATAATTTAATTGGACTCTTGTGCCTCATATGGCTCACACCACTCTAGCATATCCCTATATGGAGCTGCCAAAAAATCTGACCTTGTGTCTTCCCTTATTCAAGTCACTCCAGTAGCTTCTTATTGCCTCTAGGATCAAATACAAACACTCTTTTTTTTTTGGAGGGCAACTGGGGTTAAGTGACTTGCCCAAGGTCACAGGCTAGTTTTTGTGTTAAGTGTGTTAAGTGTCTGAGGCCGTATTTGAACTCAGGTCCTCCTGACACCAGGCCTGGTGCCCTATTCACTGCATCACCTAGCCACCCCTAAATACAAAAACTTCTGTTTAGATTTTAAAGCCTGATATAACCTGACCTTAACCTATCTTTCCACACTGGAGATTACTTACTCCTACAACTCCGGAATCTAGATGAACTGGCTTTCTCTCTGTTCCTCACATCTTCCACCTCCATCTATTGTATTAGGTGTCCCACATGCCTGGGATGCACTCCTTTTCTTATCCCTGTCTCATAGTTCCTCTTTTCCTTTAAGATGCAGCTTCAGCACCATCTTTAGAATCAAACTTTCCCTAATCCACACCCCCAACTGCTAATGCTCTCCCTCTCCCCCTAACATTCGATTGCTTTGCTTATACTTATAATACTTATACTATATGTTTTTAATATGTCCTTGCTACGTCTACCAAGAAAATATGTGTTTGTGTGTTTGTGTGTGTGTGTGTGTGTCCCAAGTACTACAAGAGGAGGTCCTTAAGCAATACTTGTTGAATAATATAAATGCAATGGTAGATGTCATATTAGAGAAGAATGGAAGATTAAGGGCAGTATCACATCAGAGAGATGAAACATAAAACTAGTCAGAAGAAGGCTTGACATGAGTCAGATCATACCAAATAAAGTGGAAAAAAGTAAACATAATCAATGTTGATAATTTACAAAAATTTCAACAAGAATCCATTTTCATCACCTATGATATACAACATTTAAACTCAATCCCTGATATACTAAAATGAGGAACTGTATATAGGACTAAGGAGAATAATAGGTGGTAAGTGTAAGTGAAAGAAAGTCGCCATGCCTGAAATAACAATTTTCAAAGCACAGCAGGGTCAATTTTCAAGAAATGAAAGCAAGATACTAAATGAATAGGAAAAAATGATCAAGACATATGCCTACTATTTCATCTCTATAAAAGTTTTATGAAAATGAAATATGTTGTATCCTTATGATGAAAATATGTGACAGGAACAGACAAGCTACCAGAAATCATTTTCTATACACATGTTCACAATCAAACAACTCATTGAAAGGTTTAGGAGCAAGGTATGGTTAAGACAAAATCATATAGCTATTTTTTAAAAAAGCTATGACTGTTGAGCAAAACGAATTCTTTAAAGTTTTCCTCTAACAAAGACCTCTCCTGAATATGTTAAGGTGGTACAAACTTCAATAATAGATATAAACCTTAAAGATAATTGTAATGTCAGGCAATTCATAAAACATAAAACATGAAAGAAGTTTTTCGCTCCTACCATGGAAAATGTCTTATGTAGAATTCAAATGGAGAAGGATTTCCTTAATCATCAGCTGTTTATCAATCTGGTGTATAATGAATTTGTTATTCTTAAAAAATATTTTGATATCTATATTTAACATAAGTAGTTTCCTTTGCTCTCTTATGTATCCAATTTTGTGCCTTTAAAAAAACAATATTTTGAGGAAGAGTTTCTAATTTTTACCAGACTTCAAAGGAATCTATGACACACAAAAAAGTTAAGAACCTCTGGATGATGAGGTCCTTCAAAAGGCATACAATCAATGATATTGTAATGATGACATCAAGTCCTAGAATACTTTCATACCTCAACAAAGTATACAGAATTATAAAAATTTAAGAATCACTACTCTTAGCAGTTATCTAATCCAATTCATTTCTAAAAGAATGCCTATTACAACATACAAAATAACTAGTCACCCAGGTCTCTGCCTGAAATATTTCAAATGCCTCCAAAGGCAGCCCATTCAAATTTTGATTAACTCTAATCATTAAGTTTTTCCTGATATCAAATCTAAATTTGGACCTATAAAACTTCTACCATTCATGACCTTTTAAGTCATCAACCTAAATAATCCATGTAGGAAGAACTCAATGGTTATTAAACAAGCAAAGGATAGAGGATGATCATAAAAGGAAAAACAGATTACTTAAATTACATAAAATCTAAAACCTTTTGCACAAGAAATAATTAAGGCAGCTACAAAAGAAGCTTTAAATTGAGAAAAAAATCTCTGCACCAAATCTTTGAAAAAGTGTGATATTCAAAATAAAACAGAAATAACATAAATAATGATTAACATCTATGTGAAAATAAATTCAAAATTACTAACAGTAAAGTGAAGTTCAAATTAAATCAAATGAAACATCACCTTGCAACACAGTAGTTTTCCAGATTTTTTTTTAAAATACAGAAAACCGTCATCAGAATGCCTAAGGGAATAGAGGCACACACACTGCTAGTATATCTGTAAATGAGGTCAAGCATTCTAGAAAATATGAATTTATCTGAGCAAATTTATGACACCTCAGACACTTAAAACAAACACTAACCATGTGACCTTGGGCAAGTCACTTAACCCCAACTGCCCTCCAAAAAGCAAAAAAATTTAAAAAAGATAAAACAATAGCATGTAGCGAGAAGCACAGATCCAAGATGAACACTAAAGATCAAGGCTTCCACGAAAAGTTATGGCAGATGAGGAAAAAATATTTCTATCCATAAATCAGACATGCTGCCTAACATTGCTCCCTTCCCAATATTACACCCTATATGGAATTAAGAAGACGTGGCTTTGAATTTCAACCCAGAAAATTACTAGTTGTGTGACCCTGGGGTCACTTCATCTCTCCAGTACTTAGCTTAGAACAGGACCTGGCATATTATAGATGCTAAGTAAATGTTTATTCCTTTCAGTTTCTTCACCAGCAAAACTGGAGGTGAGGGTGAGAAGAAAGAGTTGGACTCTAACACCTCTGATTCCTACCAGCTCTACACTGATTACCCCAAACCTACTGTCCCTTTCCATCTCTTTGCTGCTACTTGGAGAACAACTCTAGAGAAGGTCTAGCAATTAGAACAAACATCCTCAAGGAATTGAGCAGATGTCGATTACAAACTGGAAGTTATAGACTTGGAAATCAAGAAGCTCAAGAATTCAGATCCCTGTCAGTGTTCCCGCAATGTTCATAAAGCATTAAGAACACTACCCTAAGTATTTGATACTGCCTTTAAAAAACTTTATTTTTAGTATTCTTGCTTATATCTAGCAGATCTCAGGGAACAAATGCAAGTCTCGGTCATCATTTAGCTGACTGACCATGCAAGGGGAACCATCTAGTGGCCAAAAAAGAAAACTACAGGGCCCATGACAAAAATCTATAAGAAACATAAACAAATGGAGAAAATCTATTTTTAATGCCCTGTTGTCTCATGTGGTTTTTAAGGCATAATCCCCGGAGAGGGGGGTAAGGGTGGGACAGAAAGAAGGCTGTAACATTAAACTCTAATCGTTCTATTGCAAGAGTATGCATCATAATTTTACTTCTCTACAAATTAAGATACATAAAGTCATTTAAATTCTTTTTGGAGAAAAAACCTTTTCCTTTCTGCTTTAAAGTAAAATATTTTAAGTGACTATGTTTTTTGTAAGGAATCAAAAAACATTTTTACCAAAATCTTTATTTCACAAAGTAGAAAAACCAGAAGTGAATTTAATCCAAAGACCATCTATCAGTTGATGGTATAGCCATGCAATGAAGTTAAGTCTCAATTTCTCTAGTTAATATTAAACATATTGCCTTAAAGATATCTATTCAACAGATTAAAATGTATAAGAATTCACAATTGAAGATGGCGGAGTAGAAACAGCATTTCCAATGTGCTCTGCCCCACACAAATTTCAAACAATGTGAAAGGGAGCTCCAAACAACTTCTGGAGCCACAGCACCCACAGAATGGCACAGAGAAGCTAACCTCCTGCTGAGGACAGCCCAGCAGCCCTGCAGGGAGCGGCCAGCGCAGTGCTCTGAGAGCAGGCAGCACAGCGTGCTGGGAACCAACAGCGCAGCCTGCAGAGCCCAGGTCAGCGGTTTTAGCCCCAGGGCGGCTGGGCCTTCAGCCGGCTGGTGGAACCCCAGAACACCAGCAATTGTGGCGATTCCAGAATTATCAGCACAGATATGCCTAGGACAAAGTGAGAGGTTAGTGCCCTATGGACTTTGGGACCAGTATTTGGGGAACACGTGGCTTCCTCCCCTGGGGGAAAAAAGCTGCTGAAGAAACAGCTGCACAGAAGCCATTTTGCAGCGTCACCAGTGGCTTTAGCTCCTGGTCTGCGAACTGTAGGAAGATCCAGCAATCAGTCTGGGGGTTAATCACTTTTGCTTTAAACTGCCTGGATCTGGACTGTGGTCTGGGGGGGAAGTTTGGGGTGGGTATCCAACTTGCCAGAGTGGGTGGAGGCTTTACAGAGGCCACCCAACTGGTGGAAGTTGTGAAGACCCCACGTTTGGGCTGAAGCTCCCGTCTGGTGGCAGGGTCCTACTGTGGCAACAAGCCCAAAAAATCAAGTGATTAAGTGGCAATATTCCTAGGCAAATGAAACAAAATAAACAGAAAAGTTCAACATTGGACTCCTATTTTAGGGGCAAAGAGGCTCAAAGCATGGAGGAGGACTGTGAGGTCAGAATTCCTGCACCAAAAGCCCCAAATGAAAATACAAGCTGGCTATAGGCCATAGAGGACCTTAAGAAGCAGATAAGAGAAGTGGGGGAAAATTTGGGAAGAGAAATGAAAAAGCTGCAAGAAAAGTATGAAATGACAGTCAACAGCCTAACTGAGGAAAACAACACCTTAAAAAATAGACTAACTCAAATGGCAAAAGAGGCTCAGAAAGGCAATGAGGAGAAGAATGCCTTAAAAAGTCGAATTTGCCAGATGGAAAAAGAATCTCAAAAGCTCACTGAGGAGATTCATTCCTTCAGAGTTAGACTGGAGCAAATGAAGCTAATGACTTTATGAGAAATCAAGATGCTGTTAAGCAGATCCAAACAAATGAAAGAATAGAAGGCAATGTGAAATATCTCATGGGAAAAACCACTGACCTGGAAAATAGATCCAGGAGGGACAATTTAAAAATTATTGGACTACCTGAAAGCCATGATCAAAGAAAGAACCTAGAAATCACCCTTCAAGAAATTCTCAAGGAAAATTGCCCTGATGTTTTAGACCCAGAGGCAAAATAGAGGTTGAAAGAATCCACAGATCACCTCCTGAAAAAGATCCCCAAAAGAAAATTCCCAGGAATATTATAGCCAGGTTCCAGAATCCCCAGATCAAAGAGAAAATACTACAAGCAGCCAGGAAGAAACAATTTCAATATTGTGGAAACATAATCAGAATAGCACAGGACCTGGCAGCTTCTACATTGAGGGATAGAAGGGTATGGAATATGATATTCCAGAGGGCAAAAGAGCTGGGAATGAACCCAAGGGTCACCTACCCAGCAAAACTGAGTATCTTGTTTCAGGGGAAAATATGGTCATTCAGTGGAATAGAGAACTTTCAAGCATTCTTGATGAAAAAACCAGAGTTGAATAGAAAATTTGACATTCAGAGACAAGAAGCAAGAGATGCTTGAGAAGGTAATCAAGGAAAAGAAATCAAAAGGAACTTATCAAAGTTGGACTACTTACATTCCTACATGGAAAAACAATAACTGTGTTTGATGAAACCTTTCTCATTATGAAAATAAGTGAAGAAGGGTACATGGCATATGTTCACAGGTATACATGGATAGAGGGCACAGGTTGAATTTGATGGGAAGGGATGATTATTTTTTTTTTTTTGGAGGGCAACTGGGGTTGGGTGACTTGCCCAGGTTCACGTGGCTGGGTTTTTGTTTGTGTGTTGGGTGTCTGGGGCCAGATCCGAGCTCGGGTCCTTCTGGCTCTGGGGCTGGCTCTCTGCTCCCTGTGCCACCCAGCCACCCCAAGGAAGGGATGATTCTTAAGGGGTGAAGTCAAGAGGTGAGAGAGGAAAGTGGCAAGAGGAGATGGAGAGAGACAGGGTAGGGCAAACTATCTCATGTAGAAGAGGCAAGGGGAAGTAGTTGCAGGGGAGGGGAAGAACAGGAAGGCAAAAAGGCAAAAGCATATTATCATTGAAGTTGGCTCAAGGAGAGAATCACATACATACTAAATGGAATATCTTACCCTCACTCACTCTCCTGAGTAGGGGAAAGGGGGATGAGAGTGGGGATGATGGAGGGGAGGGCATTCTGGGGAGAGGGGAGGTTAGAAGTACCCACTATCAAAGAGGGATAGGATCAAAGTAGGGAATGGACCAGGTGGGAGGTGAGACAGGTGGGAGGGAAATATAAGCAGTCTTTTACAATATATCTACTATGGTAATGTTTTGCATAGATATACACGTACAACACATACTAAATTGCTTATCTTCTCAGAGGGAGTGGGTGACAAGGGAGAAGGGGAATGTATCTGAAAATCGAAGTTTTAAAATTAAATGTTTCATAAGATGTCCAGGCAGTGGGGCTCAGAGATTCACCTTGCCCTAATGGCAAAGTCGAAGGGGGTATGGGAGAAGATATGGGAGAGAGCAGATTGGATGAGGGGATATCTAGTGGGACTGCTATTCTGGGGTGGTGGGTAGGGAAAAAATGGGGGGAAAAATGTAACTCATAATCCGGTGGAAATGAATGATGTAAACCAGAAGTTAATAAAGCATTTGTTTAATTAAAAAAAAGAAAAGAAAAAAAGAATTCACAATTAATGGTACCACTGAAAATAACAGGATGAGTTATCTTTACTTATCCTTACACAAAATATTGAAAAATAAATGGAGGTAGTAATCTATCTTGTTCCCTAAATGGTATAAATGCAATTAATTTTATGATCAACAGAAGATAACACATCAAAAATACCACATATTTTCATATAAAGAATACTTAAAGAATACAAAATGATCACTGACTCAATAAAAGTAAGGAAAGCTAAATTAAAGCAAGAGATCATTAACATATGAACAATAAACAAAAACTGTTAAAAAACAAAAAGAAAAACCAGATCCTGTATGAAACACTTGAGGCAAAATCTATACATAGTTTAAAAAAATACTAGTATAAACTTATACTCCCACCAGAGTAACCTAAAATCTCTCTCTCTCTCATATTCCCTTCCTAACTTTTTAAAAGGTCTGGGGAAAGTCAATAACAGCTATTTAGTTCACTGCTCGTTAAAATCTATCAAAGATTTTATTTTTATTTTCACTTTCCAATTCAAGGTTGGTTCATTAACATGTTTTATCTAGTTTAAAACAGAAACTTTTAGAATGAACAGGCAAGTCAGAAAATTTGTCCCCTGAGTAGAAATGCTCTGTTTTTATTTAGAAAATAAATCCAATGAATTACTAAAGGGTACTGGATGTTCCAATGCAGATAATCAAAGGCAGGTAAAAACAAAAAAGGGCAATTAAAAATAATAGATGCTTAATACTTAAATGTAACTGACTTCATTTGTATACATATCATAGCAGATCACAACCCAATCATACTTCCAATTCTTATGCAATATTCTTATCCAATTTTTTCCCCAAAATGTGGATTCCAACCTCATCATTCAATTTAACTGCTTTCTCCAAAGGTACTAATGACTTCTTAATTGCTAAACCTAGTGTCCTTTTCTCAGTCCTCATCTTTTCTGGATCACTGAAGCATTTGACACTGCTGATTTCCTTCTTTTTTCTAGGTTTTCATGACCTCACTCTGTCCTGCTTCTCCTACCTATCTGAACACTCTGTCTTATACTCTTTTCTGATTCTTCATCCAGGTCCCACTGGGTAATAGTGAGTGCTCACTGCTTCATGGAAAGATTCATTTGAATGCAAAAAGTGACATAAAAAAAAGTCAATCATTCATATACCTAAAACAACACATTCTTCTGATTCCTATCTCTCATCCCACCCTACATAGTACCAGCAAATTAGAGATGAGGTTAGGGATTGGATCTGTGGTTTTAGTTGTATAGAGAATTACTGGGCAGGAGAAATCCTACCAAGGCAGGTGGGACAACTTCTCTGTAACTTAGTTTTAGAGAGCGGCCTTGAGTACTGAAAAATTAAGTGATTTGACTAGAGTCACATGGCTAATGTGTCAGAAGGGGGAATTTCAATCTTGGTCTTCCTGTCTTCAGGGAGAGCTCTTTACACACTACAATATGCTGCTTTTCCCACTGGGAAATTCAGTTTCCTAAAATGTGTATACAGGCCATTCCTGTATTCAGAAACCTTAAATAGTTCTCATCAATTATAGGCACTCTCTCTTCTCCCTCCAATCATTAATCTCTATCTACTGCATCCTTCCCTACTCCCCTACAACATAAGATTGGATTTCCTTGTCCTTTAAAAAGCCCTTCACTTATTCCCTACCATCTCCTCTAGTTATTATCTTATTTTTCTTCTCCCTTTTATAGACAATTCCTAGGAAAAAAAAACACATGCAGCTTTTGACTTCATTCAAATGAAACCACCCTCTCCAAAGTGACCAATGATCTCTTATTTGCTAACTGCAATGGCTTTTTTTCATTTTTTACTTAAAAAAAAATTATTCTACAAGCATCAGCATCTAAACTGTTGTCCATCTCCATTTCCTGTATACTTTTCTACCCCTGCCTGCCACCCCCTTTTCCATAGTTCTCCTCCTAACCTATATGAATATGCTGCCGCCTCAATCTCTTTTGCTGAATTATTAATGTCCTCCTTCCAACCAGAGTACGTACCAAAGTTCTGTTCCTGGGCCCTTTTCTCACTCTATGTCCTCTCTCTTGGAGATTTCATCAGTTCAATGACCATTTCTATAGGGATGATCTCAGATCTATTTCATCTTGCCCTAGTCTCTTTCGTAAGTTGCAGTCTGCATCACCTTTATCTGTTGGACATTTATTCAACATATCCCAAGCCAAACAATGTTTTCTCCTCCCTTAAATTCACCTCTCCAAACACCATAGTTCCTTTATTTCATTCAGATCACTTTCATCCTTCCAATCATCCACAATCACAACCTTGGAGTTATCTTAAACTCTTCACTTTACCTCACTTCTTATATCCAATTTTGTCAATTTTACCTCTACAGCATCTCTCATATACATTCCCTTCTCTCTACTAACCCAATCCCCATCCTAGTTCAGATCATTACTTCTTGCCTTGACTATTACAATTATTTAATTGGTTTTCCTGCCTCTAGTATCTCCTCTCTACAATATGTCCTCTACACAACTGTGAAGCTGATGCGTCTAACACAGACATTTAAACCATCTCACTGCCTGAGAAGTTTCAGTGGCTCTTTATTGTTGCTAGAATAAAATGAAAGATCCTCCATTAGGCATTTAAAGCCCTTCATAACCCAGTGCCAGGCTTCTGAACTGAAAACACATTTGAACAGACTGTCTCCCCCTGCACCTCTTCCATGTTTAGATTACACTCACTCTGCATTCACTTAACTTAGAATTCCCAGCTTCCCTCAAGGATCAGACAGAGATCATGTATCACATCCTATGGGAAAACTTCCCAACTCCACCCCAAGTGCTAGCGCTCTGTCTTTCTTCAGCAAATCACACACATACTTACCTGTTCTCATGTTGTATACCACCTCCCCCTCCTGCCCCCACTCCCAATAGGAAGTAAGAAGCTTTGTATCTCTAGTGCCTTACTTATTACATATAGTAATTGTTCCAATGAGGACAAGTGGAGATGGTCCAGAATGCACTGGGAGACCCTGGCCCTTTTAATCTAAGGTCTTTTCAAGTTCTCATTTTAAGTGAGGCAACACCTATTCAGTGAATAGGCCTTTTTAAATAGTGAGTCAAGGACCCAGATGGCTCTGAAGGAGAAAATAAGGCTGGTGACTTTTCAAAGCCTTCCCTTACTTAAATAGAATTCAGTTGCAAGTTATGTCATCATCTCCCTGATATCATGGTCCTCTTTGAGAATTGAAGGACAAACCACAAGTAGTTGTTTAATAAATGCTGCCTGGACTGGAGTGAACTACAGTGAAGTTCTTTACCTACAGAATAAAATCCAAATTCTAGGCTCTTCATCATATGGCTCCAGCCAATCTTTCTAACTTTGTCTCCCACTACCCCTTTTTATAAACTACAGTACATTAATGATATGATCTATAAAGTGCAAACCAAAATCATTAACAACTTTCAGGTATGGGTTCAGATTAGCTTCAGTCTCTAGTTCTGCAACTAGAGGATGGCTCCTTCTAAAACCACTGTTAGTACTCTTGTGTTGGATTTTTTTCTTTTCCAATTACCTATCACCAATATGGGGTGGTGGTAGAATAGATCAAAGTCTAGAGAAAAGGAAGCTACTTTTGCAAGTTTACAACCCCACTACCACCACCCTCTGCCCCACTCTCAAGTCTGAACAATTCTATCTACTAAGTGTCTGCTATATCTCCAGCAGTGAAATATACACTACATAGTACGAAAGAAGCTTAGAAGACACTATTTTTGTTTACAAATAATTGAGATGCAAAACATATACATAAACAAATGATCAAATTAATATGATAAAAGTAATAATAACAGCAACAATAACATTAATGACTGGCATTCTTCAGGTGGTTGTTTTTTTTTAAACATTTTACAAAGCACCTTATTTGTCACTTGATCCTCAGGAAACTGATCAGAGAAATGATTTACCCATGGATACACAGTCTGTAAATTCCCGAGATAGTATTCAAACGCAGGGCGGCCTAACTTCAAGTCTAGCACTTCACTATCCTCTATGTCCCAGAAAGGCTCTATGAAAGGATTCAAAGGAGCTCTTAGAATTTGGGTAAGCTAATAGCAGAACCAACATTTCTTGGAAATGTGAATTTCTGAACTCTAGAACTACAAAAATGGAGAGATGTAAGGAATACGTATTGCTCTTTCTGATGAGAGGAAAGAGGTTTACTGCAGGAGTAGAGAAATTTTCTCTTTACTAATCTGAGAATGTATGCAATGAAAAATTAGTGTCTAACTATTAGGGGTTACTAAATAATGTTTAGCAACCTAATTATTACTCTATGTACTTAAGAAAGTCGGTTAATAAACTAGCCCACAATATAATCTTCCAGTACAAGAAATTAGAATTTTGCTGCGACTTTTAGTATACAAAGCATCCATTTTCAAGAGACAAATTTAGTTTAGGAGCTACTACTGTCTAAAAGCTTTTATTGTCAGATAAAATTAAGTTAAGATACGTTAACAGTAGATGGTGCAAAAAAAATCATCTGAGATTATTGCCACCTGTCATAAGAAATGAACTAAAAAAATTCCCTTAGATTGGATGATAAGATATGGATGATCAATATTATTTTGTTCAGTTGAGAGCTAGAGTAAATTCTATTGCCCCATTTTGAACCTACAATGACCTTTCTGAAGACATGTTTATGTCATAATTTCCTCTATAGAGAGATCTGTGGAAAAAACAGAGAAATATGGGCTAGATGTCAGTAGTACAATTATATGGATTCAGAGTTGTCCAAGACCAAAGAATAATCACAAATGACTTGACCTTAATACTGAAACATATCTCCAAATGAAGTCCTTAGGGATTTGTGCTGCTCAAAATTTTTTTTATCAACAAGGCCAAAGGTATGCATGTAGGCAGTGTGGTAATATGGAAAGATCACTACAGTTGGGAGCCAAAGGACATGACTTTGTAACTGTGTGACCCTGGATAAGTCACTTAACTACTCAAGACTCTAGTACCACATCAGTAAAAAAGAAAATGGGCATCAACTCCATGAGTTTTAAGTTTCTTCCCAGGTCTAAATCTGTGATCCCTGTGGTGTGACATCATCTACCAAATTACAGGTGACAAAGCCTTGATAAGAAATAGCTAACATATAGGGCGGCTAGGTGGCACAGTGAGTAAGAGCGCAGGCCCCGGAGTCTGGAGGACCTGGGATGGGTTCTGGCCTCAGAAAATTAGTACCCACACATAAAAATAACTGGCTTAACCTTGAGCAAGTTACTTAACCCCAATTGCTTTAAAAAAAAAAAAAGAGCTAATATAGATGGCATAGGATCCAAAAAAGATACTGACAGGCTATAAAACTGGGATAAATAGGGCTAAATATAGTTTTACATTTTCGTTTGTATTTTCCTAAACTCACCATCACCAATAAGAGATAAAAGAGGCAATAGCTAGTCTGCAGTTTGTTTGGAAAAAATCTGGGTATTTTTAGTAAACTATAATCCTGAGTCAAATGTGTAATATGCCAGTCAAAAAATAACTTAAAACAATCTGAGACTATAGTACGGAGCAGTAACATTCAGGACAAGAAAGAGGATAACCCCACTGCACGCTGCCCTAGAAATATGACATCCGGAGAAATATTTTATGAAGAACATTGATTAACATGAAAGACAACCAGGATGGTGAAAAGCCTTGAGATCATGCCATATGAAGATTTGTCAAAGAAACTGGGAATGCTAACCTTGGAGAAGGATAGCCGTTTTCAAGTATTTGAAAAGCTATGTTGGAACATAAATTAAACTCCTTCTTTGCTTTTAAGGGAAAAACTAGGAACAAACGGGCATAAGTTATAAATGGGGTTATTTCAGTTCACTGTAAGGAAAAACTGTCTCAGCAATAGAAACTATTGAAAAGTGAAACAGGTTGCCTATGAGATAAAAGGTTCTCTCCTTCATGAGATGTCTTCAAAACCAGCCACTTTTTGGTATATTATATATGCGACTCCTGTTCAGGTATGGGTTGGACTAGATGGTGTTTGAGGTTCCTGCCAACTCTAAGATTCTATGATTTAAATCACCACAACAACTCTGAAATACCACTTCACCATCTATCATACCTATCAGAATGGCTAATATGACAAAAAAGGAAAATGAAGGACGTGGGGAAAATTGGGACACTAATGCACTGCTGGTGGAGTTGTGAACTGATCCAACCATTCTGGAGAGCAATTTGGAACTATGCCCAAAGAGCTATAAAACTATGCATCCCCTGGGGAGTGGCTAGGTGGTTACAGTGAGTAGAGCACTGGCCCTGGAGTCAGGAGAACCTGAGTTCAAATCCACCCTCAGACACTTAACACAAAAACAAAAACTAGTCATGTGACTTTAGGCAAGTTACTTAAGCCCAATTGCCCTCTAAAAAGCAAAATTAAAAAACAAAAAACAAAACATGTATACTCTTTGATCCAGCAATACCACTATTAGGTCTGTATCCCAAAGAGATCATAAAAAAGGGAAAAGGACTTGTATGTACAAAAATTTATTAACAACTCTTTTCTAAAATTGTGTATACTCTTTGACCATGCAATACCACTACTAGGTCTGTATACCAAAGAGATTTTAAAAAGAGGAGTGGGGGCAAGGACCTATATGTACAAAAATATTTGTAGCTCTTTTTGTGGTGGCAAAGAATTGGAAATGAGGAAATGTTTATCAATTGGGGAATGTTTAAACAAGTTATGGTATATGTATATAATGAAGAGCAGGATGCTTTCAAAAAAACCTGGAAAGTCTTACATGCATTGATTAAAAGTAAAGCAAGCAGAAACCAGGAGAACAAACAATGCACACTTTTAATAACAACAATGATCAACTGTGAATGACACAGTTCTAAAGAACTTAAGATGAAACTTTCATTCTACATTTTCTAAGTGATCTCCTCAGCTATGGTTTTAGAATTATCTCTATGCAGATGTGGAAAATGCTGGCAGTTTGATTTCCATAGATTCTATAGGAACAATGGGAGTTTACATGCAGGAAGGCATAAATCTGTAAAGAGGGGCCTGAGCCAGGCTGGCTTGGACCAGTTGGGGGATGGTCACCGACTTTTCATTAACACGAATGCTTAATGGGCAGGTTGGGAGAGTTGTAACCCAGGAAAACTGGAGCTAATCCCAGCTCTGAAGGGAGGACACCATGGGAAAGTCAATGGAAAGGAGCATAAAAAGGGCTTGCCTTTGTCTGATCCTTTGTAGTCTCTTTCTGGAGGCTACCCGTTTATTTGTTACAGAATAAATGTAAAATAAAGATCATGAAACTTCCTGGATCCCCAACAAGTGTGGTTTATTCCCCAGACAGAGCACAAAGATTTTTGTTTATAACACAGATGACTTAGGCATCTATATATTGCTTATTTCAAATGGGATTCCCAAAGAAATCTCAAACTCAGTATGTCCTTAAATGGAACTTAACAGCTTTTCCCCAAAACCTACCCTTCTTCCAAACTTAGCTATTTCAGTCAAAAGCATTACCATTCTTTCAGTTTCTCAGGTTCATAATTTCAGCACATTCCTCAGTTCATCTCTTTCAAACCTAGATAGCCAATCAGCGGCCAAATCTTGTGGCTTCTACCTCACATCAGATCTGAAAGGAGGGATCTATTCACAGAGCCACCACCTTAGTTCAAACCCTTATTATCTCACTCAGACTGATGCAGTCAATGGTCTTTTAAGTCACTTCCCTCCCTCTCCACCAAACTATTCTCTATGGAGCTGCCAAAACCAGTTTTCCTTCAGTGCAGATATGCCCAAGGAACTCTCAGGCAATAAGTGGCTCTCTATATCTCTAGGATAAAATATTAATTCTATTTAGCTTTTAAAGCCCAATATATCCTGACCCTAACCTATATTCTTAGCCTCAGTGAACACTGTGCCCCCTCTCACATTCTACAGTCTAGTCAAATAGCCTTTTTTCTGATTCCTCACACATACAATAATTCATTCTTTCTGTGTCTCTGTATTGGTGAGTTATCATGCCTGGAATGTACTCCTGCTTCACAGCAATATCATGGAACTCCTCTCTTCCTTTAAGATACAGCTCAAGTACTACTTTCTACCGATTCCTTCATTTAATTACTAATCCCCTTGCTTTCCTAAAAACCTTGTATTTAATAAGATTTGAATTTATTATCTATATATTTCTACTATGTACTTGTCTCCCTATTAGAATTCAGAATTGAGAGTGGAGAACTGTTTCATTCTTTATATTGCATATAGCAGGCATTTAATAAATATTTGTTGACTGACTAAATGATCCCATGAGGCTTCTCAACAAAAACACATAGTTTTAACAGTACTCTCCCAGAAAACAGTTTAGTTGTCAATCTCGGAACTGTATGAATTCGAAAGAATCCAAGCGCTGATAAATCAAAAGTAATTGAGAGACTCATGGCAGGTTTAAGTACAAATATGGCTTTAAATGAAACTTTCAAGAAGTGACACAAGTGTTTCAGGGAATATATGATGAAAGAAATCAGGTAGCCATGCCATATGTGAAGAGCGACAGGCAAGTAGTCCAAGTGCTTGCTGCCCTAGAGGAAGGCTTCCCACATGTTGGGTAGATCCTGTATATATAGATCCTAATAGAAGACCTATGAGACAATATGGACAAACATGTAAAAGATAGGAATGTGTGGATGAACTGCAATTTGCTCTCACCAATAAGATCACAGATATACACAATTACAGGATGTGATGATAGTTCATATTTATGGTGTAATTTAAAATTTAAGAAGTATTTTTTTTTACTGTATTTTGGCTGATCAAGATTTTTTTTTATTATCCATCTGTCAACATTATTTTTGAGCAGAGTCTGCCAGATAGTTGAGGTTTCAGTTAAAACATAATACTCAATTGTCATTTAGGAAAACAAAAACAAAATGCAATCCTCAACTGAAAGTCCTATATATAAGAGCAGCATCAGTTAGGAAATTACTAGATTTCTAACAAATCTGACAACTATTTTTCAAGTCCTGTCACTATGTGGAAGCTTAGGGTTCCACTGACAGATATTTCATCAGAAATACTCACAGTAGTTTGTTTACTGAGGAATGGTCAAGAAGTTGTATAATTAATAATCAGAAATTTACAAGGACTAAAATCATATGACAGAAAAAAAAATCAGGGGAAAAATACATAGACTGACTGACCTAAAGTGTTTAGCACAGTACCTGGCACACAGTAAGCACTATATAAATGTTAAATATTATCATATCATCATTATATTGGTCCACTATGAACTCCTGGACACTTTCTTCTCTAGACTCCATGACAATATTCTTATGGTTCTCCTATAACCTGTCTTAAATACAATTTTTCATTCTCCTTTGATCTTCCTTTTGTTCACTAAGTATAGGTATCCCTAAGGCTCTGTCCTGAACTTTTTTCTCTCTATATATATTCTTTTCCTTGATCTCCCCATGGGAATCCAACCCTACATATTGAATCCTAATCTTTCTCCTGAAATCTAGTATCATGGTACTAACAATATATAGGTATATCTTTAACTGGATGTACTATAGCATCTTAAACTCAACATATTCAAAACAGAAGTCATATTCTACTTCCCCTGAACCCCCAAACACACATTCCTTCTCCAACTTTCCCTATGTCTGTTCAGAGCATCACTATCTTTCCAGTAACCTAAGTTCGAAACTTTGGAGTTACAGGTTTCATCTTCTCACCAAAGATATCCATCCAGTCAGTTGCCAAATCTTGTATTTTTAAATTAAAAAAAAAATTTATTTGTATATTTATTTTTACTTCACACCCATTTCCTCATAAATCCCACTCTCCTTACCCTTCAAAAGAGTTATCCCTTAAAACAAATAATATAAAAGAGGGGAAAATTACAGTCAAACTGATGAACATATCAATCAATTCCAGCATTAGGAGTTAACAAATCTTAAGCCAAATTTTCCCCTTCTTTCTATTCACAGAGTCAATACTATAGTTCAGGCTTTCATCACCTCTCACCTGGACAATTGCAATAGTCTTCAGGGTCTGCCCTGTCTAACCTATCTTATATCTATCTAGCTAGCATTAATATATGTTGTAGGGCTTTCTAAACACTTATCTTGGGGGCAGAGCCAAGCCAGCCACTCGCCTGAGCTCTCCCCAAAACCCCTCTAAAGAGTTTTAAATAATGCCATAAAAAAATTCTCAAAGCAGCAGAACCCATAAAAGGACAGGGTGAAAGAATTTTCCAGCCAAAGACAACTTAGAAGGTCAATAAGAAAGGTCTGTTGCACCAGGGTGAGAATGGAGTGTAGTCTAGTGCAGGATGCCCCAGTGTAGACCAGGCCCGTGTAAACCAGTAGTAGGCCCTGGAAGCTACTGAATCAGCATTTGTAGCAGCTGCTTCTGGAGCTTTCAGCCCACAGACAGTAAGGGGGTCAAACAACTGATCAGTAGGAAGATTACAGGGGGCGCTCTCTCTCTCTCTCCTTTTTTTGGGGGGGAGGGCAATTGGGGTTAAGTGACTTGCCCAAGATCACAGGCAAGAAATAACAGGCTGAAAGCCTGATACATCTCAACCATAGAAAGTCAATCAATCTATCAATTACAATGCATATATACACATTTTGTCAGGGTTTACAATTTGCTGGTTTCAAATACGGTATTTACCTTTAGTCCATTAAGTTGCTATGACTAAATAAAAATGGGTGATGGTTTCCTCAAATATTTTTTTAATTTCATATTTTGCATTTGAGAGTAAATCACTTTCAGATAACGCTTGTTAAGGATATATAATCATAAAAGTCAAATTCATAGATGGAAAGATATTAGAGATAATCTAGTCTGATGTCTTCATTTTAGAGTTGAACACTGAAAACCAGGAAGATTGCAAAAAAAGGCATTTAACTTTAATAAACTATTCAATCCCACTCTACAAGCATCTTAAAGTTTAAGCTCTACCTCTACCACTGTGATAGCTACCAGACATAATAATTAAAAATAGCCCACTCTCTGCCTTCCAGGTGTTTATACTTTGGGGGGGGGGGGGTAGATAAAACATATATTCAAGTATTATATACAAAGTAACTTTGACAAGGGAAGAGTGGAATGGCCCTGGAAATTGCTCACATAGGAAATGTGTTCTGTAGGATCACAGATTTTACCAGGCAGAGGTAAAGAAAGAGGAGCTTTCCATACACTGGTGAAAAGGCACAGATACGAAATGACACATATTAGGAAAGAGCCAGCAAGTCAGTTTGATTGGAACAGAAATTATATGAAAAAATAATATGAATGCTAAACATTGGAGTTTCTATATCCTGCAATATAGAGCCATTCAAAAAATTTGAGGGATGAAATAGACAGAGGTGTGTTGTAGGAATATCAATTTGTCAAGTGTTTGGAGGATAGATTAGAGGGCCTGGAACAAGAAAACCAGTTAGGAAGTCATTGTAATAGACCAGGCAAGAAATGATTTTAAGCTGCCTAGGGTTTTAGCAGTAAGTGGAGAAGGGGACAGATATGAGAAATATTGAAGTGGAAGTATCAACAATACTTGGCACATGTTGGAGGCTCAGAGGGAAGGGAGAGGTGTAATGCAGCAGGAAGAATGCAGAATAATTCTGAAGCTTTGTGCATGAAAAGGATGGTTGTGATACCCTGTGTAAAAAAGGAGGAGTTTGGGAGAGGTGTGGGTTTAAGAACAAATATATTTAAATTCTGTTTTGGTACTCCAAAGAGTGCTGCTGTAAATAACTGGTGTATTACTGTATATGAGATCTTTCTATTTTTTACCTTCTTGAGAGTACTAACTTAGTAGTGTTATCTCTGAGTCAAAAAGAATTTGGACATTTTATTACTTTTTACAAAGTGTAATTCCAAACTGTTTTCCAGAATGACTATTCCCATCTTTTATCATCTTTATGTCAATTTATTGGGTGTAAGGCAAAACCTCATAGTTGTTTTGAATTATATTTCTCTTATTATTAGTGATTTGGAGACAGCTTTCACATGGTTAACTGTGTAATTCTTTTGAATACTGCTTGCTCATATACTTTGACCTCTAATCCACTGGGATTTTGGTCACATATTTAGATTAGTTGCATTTGTATCTTGTATATCAAACCTTTAACATATTCGATACAGTTCCCCCCCACACACACAGCTTCTCATCTTTCAGCTCTAAGTTCTATACCCACGCATTTTCCATTTGATCTGTAAAAACTTCCTAAAGGAAATTTTATTGATTTTAATTAAATATAGTATATTCCAAAGAGTCAAATGTGATTTAGTTTATATAAAGCAAAACTGTATTTGATCTGAAAAAAACAATCAGAAAATGCATTCATTTGAAAAAAAGTATGTGAATATGGGCACATCACATAACCTCCTCTATAAAACAGGAAGTTGTACTTGATGGCATTTAAGATCCCTCCCAACTCTCAATCTATAATTTGTGTTATGCCAGTCAAGGTTACAAAAACCAGAAATGAATAAAATCTTCAGCTTACACAAACATTTAATATAGTTTAACAGATAAAATGATCTTTTCTAAAATCAATGAAATTTGTTAACAGAACAATCCTTTGTTACTGCTAAAAACACACTTAGGTACCTACTATAAAAAAGTAACTGAACAAATACGGTCCCTGCTTTTAGAAACTTACAATTTAGGGTAGTCACACACACACTCACACAGACACACCCAGACACACACATTGTACAAATATCAAAAAAATTTTTAGAAATGAATCATTTTAGGAGTGGCTAGGTGGCACAGTGAATAGAGCACCGTCTCTGGAGTCAGGAGGACCTGAGCTCAAATCTGACCTCCGACACTTAACACAAAACTAGCAGTGTGACCTTGGGCAAGTCACTTAACCCCAATTGCCCTACCTTCTCCCCTCCAAAAAGCAAAAAGAAAAATCTAAAAAAAAAATTATTCGTTTTATTAATGCAAAGGACAGTGAAGAACACCAAGAAGGTGAGCTAATCAGTACCTTATAGATCACAAAATTTAGCATCCAAACCTCTTTTGGAAATAGACTTAGGGAGAAAAGTCTCAAAGGAAGTAAATACAAAACAATGGAGAAAAGCCTTAGTGTATAATTTCACTTCTCTAGGTCAATCAAGAAAAATTTATAAAGTACTCACTATATGCACAAGCACTCTAAGCACTGGGAATACAAAGACAGAAATGAAAGTCTCTGCTCTCAAGAAACTTTTATTATATCAAGGGAAACTATAGCTAAGTTTATATAAAATATACACAAGATAAATTTGGAGAGAGAGTAGGTACATGAACTGGAGCAGTGTGGAATCAGGAAAAAGTTCCAAGCAGAAGCTGAATTTTAATGGATACAAGAGATGAAGAGGACATATAATCCAGGTATAAGTGACAGCCAGTGCAAAGCTTGGTGCCAGGTACCTCCTAGGTAAAGGAGGAAATAGAAATATATTGTGTAGGATAGTAACACTGTCAGATTTCCTTGTTAGGAAAATCATTTTAGCTGCTGTATAAAGCATGGATTATAGCAAGGAAAGATGTGAAACAGAAGAGACCAATTATGATTCTGTCAGTTGCTGAGGACCTCAATTAGTGTGGTGACTATGTAAGTACTGAAAGAAGTAGATGAAAGTAAGATTTATTGTGGAAATTCATTGATTTAGGAAATGTGTGGATATGCTAGACGAAATAGAGCAAAGAGCTGAGGATAATGCAGTTGAGAATCTAGCTGACTGGAAGGAGCATGATAACCTTAACAGAACGAAGGATGCATTTGGGTGGGGATAAAAGAGGAATTGTTTTGGTCATGTTCAAATTAAGATGCCTTATGGGACAACTATACAATGTCTAAAACACAACTGCAGATTTGAGACTGAAGTTCAAGAGAGAGACTAGGGCTGAAAATATAGACCTAGGAATGAAATAATCTACACTGAGCTGATAAACCTTTGGAATCTGATGGGGTCACCAAGAGCATATAGAAAGAGAAAATGCCCCCCCCCCCCCCGGGGCAGCTAGGTGGCACAGTGAATAGATCATCAGCCCAGGAGTCAGGAGGGCCCGAGTCCAAATCCGGCCTCAGACACTTGACACACTCTACTAGCTTTGTGACCTTGGGCAAGTCACTTAACCCCAATTGCCTTGCCTTCCCCCTTCAAAAAAAAAAAGCCGGCCTTAGTAAGGAGGAGGGTCATTTCTTAATCAGAGACTAAATAAAGAGAAAATGAGGAATGATGTCAAGAGCTTCTGGGAGAAAAGGGAGCTCATAATGAATGTCTTGAAGACAAGAGACTTTGTGATGAATGAGAGAGAGAAATCAATTGGGAGGATTACAAGATTATCTTGTTACATTGTAGTCCAAGATGAGAATGGACAACATAAATTTGCTGTGAACCCAGTTAGCTTAATTATCCCCTAGCTCTATTCTGCTGAACATGTGAGTTGGAGCAGAGGGAGACAGATGGTAGAAGTATTCCAGGGTTGGGGTTTTAGGCAAGGAATAAATGAGCAAAAAGACAGATTTTTACTATCTTTTGTTTTACACAGAAGGAAGCAAGGGATTCAAGAGTAGAGAGCAGTGACAGAACTGAACTAGTTAAACTAGAGCATCCAGAGTAGAAAGAGAAGGTAGTAAAATCAGAATGAAAATGACAGCCTTAGAAAATACTTTGAGAAGGAATGTTAGGAATTCTTGGTAAGTATGAAAAAATAGGTTTAGAAAGTGGTAAAACATTGGGAGAGAATGCTAGAAAGTTATGATGTGACAAAAGGAATTCCAGAGGTTTTAATCTTGAAAGTAGAATACCTACAGCATAATCATGGTGATACTAGTCTGGGTCCATAATTATATATAATTTTAAAATGTATCTACTCAACTACATGACAATTCCACCTGCATTTATTAAATGCCTAGTAGGTGTCGAGCACTGCTACAGTCTAAGAGAAAACAACATATATACAAATAAATACAAAGTAATGGGAGAGAGGAGTGTAGTAGGGAGAAGCAGAACGTATAGTTGGGGGAATTTTAAAAAAAAGTCCCTTGTAGGAGATATATGAAGCAAGCTATGGATTCCAAGAGGCAGTGTTGAGGGATAACACTCCAGACATGGGGCACACAGCCTATGTAAAAGGCACGGAAGCAGGAGATACAATGCTGTGTTAGAGAAGGGGGGGAGGAGGGAATAGGGCCACAAATACATCCATTTAGCTGGAACAAATAGTGATAGGAGAATTAACATAAAATCAATCTGGAAAGACATACATTGGAGTGATACTCTGAAGAGCTTTAAATGCTGGAGAGTTTTGTATTTTGTCCTAAAGGTAATTAGAAGCAATTATGAGTCACTGAAATTCTTTGCAATATTCCAATAATTCATGATATGGTTCTGAACTAGGACAACGGCCATCTGAATGAAGAGAAGGAGAAATATTGTAAAGGGAGAATAGCCATCTAATCAAATAGTAGGGATGATGAGGAGAGTGAAAAGTCTAGGATGATTTCAAGGTTTGTGTCAGTGACTAAAAGGGTGGTGAGGCTCTCTTCAAAACCAGGCAAGAAGCAAATCATTAACGGCTTTGTTTTCAAGATAAATTTTTATTGTCTTTTGTTGTACATCACACACATTTCCCAAAACATCCTTCCCCTCTTCCCTTCTTGTCCTAGTTGCAGTAACTTCATGCATGAGCTTTTAATTTTCTTGTAACAGAATTCCTCTATTTTATTCTTTGTAATTGTATCTATCCTTTGGTCAAGGAATCGTACCCTAGTCACTGGGTTTAAAGTTACTTAATCTGTTTCTGTTCTATTTTTTTTTTAAAGTAGATAGCTTTAATAAGCACCTGTATCCATTTTGAGTTTACTGTGATATATATTTTGAGATGTTGGCCTACATCTAATGTCTGGCACTGTTTTTCAATTTTCTAAGCAATTCTTCTCAAAAGGTAATTCATGGGGGTGGCTAGGTGGCGCAGTGAGTAGAGCGTCAGCCCTGGAGTCAGGAGGACCTGAGTTTGGATCCGGCCTCAGACACTTAACGCACACACAAACAAAAACCTAGCTGTGTGACCTTGGGCAAGTTACTTAACCCCAATTGCCCTCCAAAAAAAAAAAAATCAGAGCCTGATTATAAGGGGCGGGTAGGTGGCACAGTGAGTAAGAGCGCTGGCCTCGGAGTTGGGACAACCCAGGATCGAAACCGGCCTCAGAAAATGAGCACCCACACATAAATGATGACTAGCCGTGTAACCTTGAGCAAGTTACTTAACCCCAACTGCTTTTAAAAAAAAAAAAAAGGTAATTCATGTCTGGGAGTTTATTTTTTATCTGTGACATCTTTTATTTTTTTTTTAGACAAATGCTTTATTAACTTCTGTTTTACATCATTCATTTCCGCCAGATTTTGAGTTACAATCATTTCCCCCCTGTTATTCCCCTACCCAACCTCCCAGAATAGCAGTCCCACAAGATATCGCTTCCTCCAATCTGCTCTCTCCCATACCTTCTCCCATACCCCCATCGACTTTTCCATTGTAGGAAGGTGAATCTTTGTGTCCCAATGCCTGCACATCTTATCTCCCAATTATAGGCAAAAGACTATTAATAATAGTATTTATATATATATTTGAAACATTTAATGTTACGACCTCGAATTTCAGATCCATTTCCTTCCTCCCTTGTCACCCATTCCTTCTTGGGAGATAAGTAATTCAGTATATGTTGTACATGTCTGGCTATGCAAAACATTATCATAGTAGATATATTGTACAAGGCTGCTTATACTTCCCTCTCATTCATCCCACCCCCACCTGGTCCATTCCCTACATGATCCTGTCCCTCTTCTATAGTGGGTACTTCCAACCTCCCCTCCCCCAAGGATGCCCTCCCATCCATCATCCCTCCTCTCATCCCCCTTCCCCCTATTCTGCTGCAGGTTGAGATATCCCATTTAGTATGTATGTCATTCTCTCCCTGAACCAAATTCAATGAGAATGTGGTTTGCCTTTTTTGCCTTCCTATTCTCCCCCTCCCTTGCAACCACTTCCCCTTGCTTCTTCTACATGAGATAGTTTACCCTACCCTGTCTCTCCCCATCTCCTCTTGCCACTTTCCTCTCTCACCTCATAATTTCATCCCTTGGGTATTCTCCCTTCCCAACAAATTCAACCTATGCCCTCTATCCATATATAACTGTAACCATATACACACATTCACATATGTATTCATATGACCACACACCTTTCTTCCATTATTTTCATAGTGAGAAAGATGTCATCAGTCACAGTTATTGCTTTTCCATATAGGAATGTAAATAGTTCAACTTTGATAAGTTCCTTTTGATTTCTTTTCCCTGATTGCCTTCTCAGGCATCTCTTCCTTCTTATGTCTGGATGTCAAATTTTCTATTCAATTCTGTTTTTTTCCTCAAGAATGCTTGAAAGTCCTCTATTCCACTGAATGACCATATTTTCCCTGAAACAAAATACTCAGTTTTGCTGGGTAGGTGACCCTTGGGTTCATTCCCAGTTCTTTTGCCCTCTGGAATATCATATTCCATGCCCTTTGATCCCTCAGTGTAGAAGCTGCCGGGTCCTGTGCTATTCTGATTGTGTTTCCACAATATTGAAATTGTTTCTTCCTGGCTGCTTGGAGTATTTCTCCTTGATCTGGGGATTCTGGAACCTGGCTATAATATTTCTGGGAGTTTTCTTTTTGGGATCTTTTTCAGGGGGTGATCGGTGGATTCTTTCAACCTCTATTTTGCCCTCTGGATCTAAAACATCAGGGCAGTTTTCCTTGAGAATTTCTTGAAGGGTGATTTCTAGGTTCTTTCTTTGATCATGGCTTTCAGGTAGTCCAATAATTTTTAAATTGTCTCTCCTGGATCTATTTTCAGGTCAGTGGTTTTTCCCATGAGATATTTCACATTGCCTTCTAATCTTTCGTTTGTTTGGATCTGCTTAACAGCATCTTGATTTCTCATAAAGTCACTAGCTTCCATTTTGCTCCAGTCTAACTCTGAAGGAATGAATCTCCTCAGTGAACTTTTGAGATTCTTTTTCCATCTGGCAAATTCGACTTTTTAAGGCATTCTTCTCCTCAATGCCCTTTTGGGCCTCCTTTGCCATTTGAGCTAGTCTATTTTTTAAGGTGTTGTTTCCTCAGTCAGGCTGTTGACCCTCATTTCATACTTTTCCTGCATCCTTCTCATTTCTCTTTCCAATTTTTCCTCCACTTCTCTTATTTGATTTTAAAGTCCTTCTTAAGGTCCTCTATGGCCTGCAACCCACTCATGTTTTCCCCTGGGGCTTTTGGGGCAGGACTTCTGACCTCACAGTCCTTTTCCCGCTCTATGCCCCCAAAATAGGAGTCTAGGGTTGCATTTTTCTGTTTCCTTTGCCTTGGCATGTTGCCACTTGATTACCTGACTTTTGGGCTTGTTGCCACACTATGGCTTTAAGGCCAGATAGAGGAATTTTCATCCCAAACGTGTGGGGGGCAACTTCCGTTTCTGGCAAGCTGTAAACCCGCCCAGGACTTCCACCCTAGATCACAATCCAGATCCAGGGAGGTTAAAGCAAGAGCGATTACCCCCAAGACTGATCGCTGGATCTCCCTACAATTAATTCGCAGGCCAGGAGCTGGAGCTGCCTCTGAAAACTACAAAATGGCATGTCTCCTCAGTGGCTTCTAGCCCCCAGGGGAGGGAGCCGATGCATTCCCCAAATACTGGCCCCAAAGTCCATAGGACACTAACCTCTTACTTTGTCCTAGGCATGTCTATGTTGATAATTCTGGAGTTGCCACAGCTGCTGGTGTTCTGGGGTCTCTCCAGCCGGCTTCTGGCCCTGCCGCCCTGGGGCTAAAACCTCGGCTCAGGGGGACCTGGGCTCCGCTGGGCTTGGCTCCCCGCGCTCTGCGCGCTGTGTGCTGCCGGGAGGTTAGCTTCTCTGTGTCGTTCTGTGGGTGCTGGGGCTCCAGAAGTTGTTCAGAGTTCCCTTTTACATAGTTTGGGGGGAATCTGGGGGCAGAGTAGCTTGGATGAGCTGTTTCTACTCCGCCATCTTGGCTCTGCCCCCCTGGGAGTTTATTTTATTTTATTTTTTGCCTTTTTTTTTAGAGGGCAATTGGGGTTAAGTGACTTGCCCAAGGTCACATGGCTAGTTTTTGTGTTAAGTGTCTGAGGCCAGATTTGAACTCGAGTCCTCCTGACTCCAGGGCCGGTGCTCTATTCACTGCACCACCTAGCCACCCCTGTCTTGGAGTTTATTGAACACTGTTACTAAGTTCAACTGTTGCTGATTCTCTAGTGTACACCAATGAACTCCGTTTCTTTTTTTTTAACCAATACCAAATAGTTCTGCTGATTACCTTTTAAAATAGTATGAACTCTGGGAGTATTATTCCCTCTTCATTCCCACTTTTTTTTTTTTTAATTTAGTTAACTTGATTTACTAGATCTTTTGTTGGACAGGAGGAGGGACCACATTCCAGGCATGGGGGATAACCAGGGAAAATGCCCAGAGATGAAGAGATAGAGTGTCTCATTTGTGGAACAGCTAAGAGGCCAGTATCACTGGACTGAAAAATACATGTCACAGGGAGTAAGGTGTAAGACTGGAAAAGGTTAAGAAAGGCTTTGGAAGTTAAACAGAGCATTTTGTATTTTATCATGGAGGCAATTGAGAACTAGTGGAGTTTATGGACGTGGGGGTAAGGGGAACATTGTTAGAATTGCACTTTAGGAAAATCACCTTAGTGACTGAACTGGAGGATGGACTGGAGTGGGGAGGGATCTAAGGTAAGCAGACCCACCAACAGACTATTGCAGTAGACCAGGTGTGAGATGATGAGGGCCTTCAGGGTTAGAGAGGAGAAGGCAGATTGGAAAGATGTTAAAAAGGTGAAATTGGCGGGCCTTGGCAAATGATCAGATATGGAAGGTGAGAGATAATGAATGAGGAATCCAGGATGACTCCTAGGTTGCCAACCTAAGAGATTGGGAGAATGGTGTCCCCCTCTACAGTAATAAGAAGCTGGGAAGAGAGGATGTGTGTATGTGTGTGTAAGACAATGAGTTCTGTTTTGGACATACTGAGTTTAAGATGTCTACTGGGCATTTAGTCTGAGAGTCTGAAAGGCAGCTGAGATATAAGATTGGAGGTCAGCAGAGAGATTAGAGCAGGAAAGGTAGAGCTAAGAATCATCTGCATAGAAATGAAATCCATGGGAGCAAATGAAATCACCAAGTGAAGAAGCATAGATGCAGAAAAGAGGGCCCACATCCTAAGGAACATTACTTTAGAGGGCATGAAAAGGATCCCTCATTCAATAAATTCCCGTGTCTACTTATCACCACTAAGATCAAAAATAAAATTCTCTGTTTAGAATTCAAACAACTTCAAAACCTGGTCTCCTACATTTCTAGTCTTCCTAAACCTTACTCGCCCTCCAAGTATTCTGATCCAGCAACAACAGTCTCGTTACTATTGTACCTGAAACAAGATCCTTTCTCCTCTTCAGACTACAGGTATTATCACTCACTGCTCCCCTTGTTTGGAATTCTCTCCCCCTCCTAGTTTCTGCCTCTTGGCTTCCTGGAGTCTTTCAAATCTCAGCTAAAATTCCATCTTCTAAGAGAAGTCTTTCCTAACACTCCTTAATGCTGGTGCCTTCTATTGTCTACAGATTACCTCTAATTTATCTTGAACATATTTTGCTTGTTCAGGGTTGGTTTTGTATTTTCTCTCCCCATGAGATTGTGAGCTCCTTAAGAGTAGAGACAGTCTTCTGATTTTCTTTGTATCCCCATTGATTAGCACAGCACCTTGCACATAGCAGGTGCTTAATAAATGCTTATATATGACTAATCAAAGCTATCTACTACTGGATTTCAAAGTAGCAGGTAGTGGTAGAAAAACCCAAGACGCCAACTACTAGAATAAAGATCCACTATTCAACCAAAACTGCCAGGAAAACTGGAAAGCAGTGTAACAAAAATTTAGACCTTGCACTACACTATAATAAACTCCAAATTGGTTTATGACTTAGAAAAAAGGTTTAGCTACTTATCTGATCGTGATGGGAAAAAAAGAAAAGCATTTAATTTTTCTTTAATGCACAGAAGAGAACAGAAGTTCAAAGTACAAACAAACCAGCTTTAAAACTAACATGTTGAAGTTCTTACAAGTTTTACATAATACACTGTTTCATAGACAATCCTTTCTTTTTTCTGTGTATATAGAAACGTTTGTGTTTTTCAGTGTTAAGTTCAGAATAACAAAGTAAAAATTATGTAAATATACACATGTATAAAGGTATAGCCTAGTCAAGAGCAGAGAATATTCCTCCAATTATTTAAGATATTAGTCATTTTAAGGAATTGCATATATACAGTTAGGCAGGTAAACGGCATAATTGATATAGCACTGGTCTTGTAGTAATGAAGACCTAAGTTCAACTCTTATCCTTGACAACACTTACTAGCTCAGAGACCCAGAACAAACACTTAACCTCTCTTTGCCTTAGTTTCCACATCTGTAAAACTGGAAAAATAATAGCACAAACATAAGATCATAAGGATCAAATGAGCTCACAAACTGCAAAGTACTATATCAATGTCCAATATTAATACTATTACCGCTACTACCACACTCACAACCACCACTACTGGTATGGAGCATACTTTAGGAGACTGCCTCTCAGATAATTTGTGCATTTTGAAATTACTTCTTTTTCGCATTCTACTATGCCCTCTTGGATTTCATTATTACCATATATGCTATTGATTCTTAGAGGAGCTTATTTTGTAACTTATTACTTTATTAAGTCTATTAATTTTCTCAGTTTCCTTGATTTCCTAAAGTATTTTACATAAATCATATTGTTCTCAATGTTTTTCCTCCTCTTTGCCTAACTTTGTGTTTTTAAACCTCTATTTCTTGTCTTATTGCTATTGTTAGCATTTACAGAACTGCATCAAATAACTACAATTAAAAGTGGCATCATCGGGGCGGCTAGGTAGCACAGTGAATACGAGCACTGGCTCTTGAGTCAGGAGGACCTAAGTTCAAATCCAGCCTCAGACATTTAACACTTAACTAGCCATGTGACCTTGGGCAAGTCACTTAACCCCAATTGCCCCTCCCCCCAAAATTGGCATCATTGCTTTACTTCTGTAATTACTGGGAAAACTTCTAGTATTTTCCCATTGCCACATAACACTAGTTTTTTGTTTTGTATATTTTTTAATCATGGGTTTTTTTAAGGTCTTTATTTCTATGCTTTAGAAGTTTGCTTGGTTTTTTTTAAAAAAACAAAATGAATTATTGTCAAATACTTTTCCTTGCATCTTTTTATATCATCATGTGGTTTTGGCTACTTGTTTTTGACATGACTAATTATGTTCACTGTTCTTCTAATTCATCATTCCATCTCCCGTATAAAAATAATTTGATCACAATGATTTTTTGAGTAAGTTGTTGTAATCTTTTTTCAGGATTTTATTTAAAATTTTTTGAACTGATATTCACTAAAGATATGAGATTTAAGTACTCTTTGCTTTATCCTTCCCCAAGTATAGTACTAAGATTGCATTTGTCTCATAAAAGGAATATAGTAATTTTAAAGAAGAATTTATGTAGTATAGGTATTATTCTTTTAAAAATTTATAGAATTCTCTTGTAAATTCATCTGGAAAATCAATCATCTGGGATTTTTTTCTTTTGATAGTTTCTTTACTAGTAGTTCAATTTCCTTTTCTGAAATGGGATTAAGATTTTTATTTTGTGTTGTCATTTGGAATTTATATATTTTTTCAGATAACCTATTGCTTTTTAGTTGTTTTGTTGGCATACAAATATGTATAGGAGATGCTGATAACTTATTTCTTCTCTGTTTAGATTTCACATTTTATTAATCTGAATTTCCTTCCTCTTATTTGTAATCAGGTTGGCTATGTTAATTTTGTTTAAAGAGCCTTAGAGGCATATGCAGTGTGGAGGCAGATGCAGTGGAAAGCTGATCTACCAACTGCAGGGGCTATTCCTAGGCCTATCACCGCAGGACTGGGGACCTGTAGAAGCTAGGTAAGAGTCATGGCAGCGACAGCAGCTACTCCTGGGGCTATCAACCCACAGCCTGGAAATTAAAAAATCACCTACCTGAACTTCCAGGGACCAGGATGGTGGAGTGAAACCCAGCTGCTCTAATCCGCCCCACCCCCCACCCCGAAAACCCTGAGATTATTGCTACAGAATAAAATCATAAAATAGTGAAACCAACTGAAGGCTTGGGAATCCTAGAGGAAGGACATGGCTAAAGGCTGTGCCTCAAAATGAGAAAAAACAGATTGCAAAGACAAAGACTTGAGAATCCTATTTTGCAAGCATGAAGAACTAAATTCCAGAGAAGACAGCATTTACTCAACACCGATAGCTGAAGCCTCAAAAGGGAATATGGGGCGGCTAGGTGGCACAGTGAGTAGAGCACTGGCCCTGGAATCAGAAGGACCTGAGTTTGGATCTGGCCTCTGACACTTAACACACAGAAACAAAAATCTAGTTGTGTAACCTTGGACAAGTTACTTAACCCCAATTGCCCTCCAAAAAGAAAAAAAGGGGGGGGGGGGATATGAACTGGTCTCAAGCCCAGAAAGTGTTCTTGGAAGAGCTCAAAAAGGACTTTAAAAAGCAAATCAGAGAAGTGGAAGATAAACTGACCAATTCTTTTAAAATTATAATTGTGAAAATAGAAAAATATTTCACTGAAGAAAGCAGCTCCTTAAAAAGTGAAATGTGTGAAATGCAAAAAGAGGTTCAAAATCTAACTGGAGAAAATAAACCCTTAAAATTTAAATTTGAACATATGGAAAAGGAGCTCCAAAAATTAAGTGAGGAAAACAATTCAATAAAAATTAGAATCAGCCAAATTGAAGCTAATGACTCTATGACGCATCAAGAATCAGTCAAACAAAACCTCAAGAATGAAAAATTTGAAAAAGAGGCAAAATATCTCAATGGAAAAACAACTGGCATGGAGAACAGATCTAGGAAAGATAATCTAAGAATTGTTGGTCTACCAGAAAGTTATGATGAAAAAAAGAGCCCACACAACATCTTCCAAGAAATCATCAAGGAAAACCATCCTGAGTTCCCTAGAACCAGAATGTAAAATAGTTATCAAAAGAATCCACCATACACCTCCTGAAAGAGATCCCAAATTGAAAACTCCAAGAAATGTTGTAGTCAAATTACAGAACTATCAAGTAAAGGAGAAAATACTGCAAGCAGCCAGAAAAAAAGACAATTCAAGTATCGTAGAACTTCAGTCAGGATTACCCAGGACCTAGAAGCTTCTACACTGAAAGATCAGAGAGACTAGAATATGATATTTCATAAGGCAAAGGAGCTTGGCTACAACCAAGGATCAGCTATCCAGCAAAACTGAACATAATCTTTCAGGCAAGGAGATGGTCCTTCAATGAAATAAGGGATTTCTAGACCTTCCTGATTAAAAAGCCAGTACTCAATGGAAAATTTAATCTCTAAATACAAGACTCAAGAGATATATATAGAAAGGTAAACAGGGAAAATACACACACATCTTGTTATTTTAATAAGAGCAAACTGTTTACATCCCTATATGGGAAGCTGATACCTGTTAATTGGAGAATTATATACTTATCATGACATTTAAAAGGGATATAGGTAAATAGAGAGTGTGGGTATAAATGAACTAAAAGGATGATAAAAAAAAACTTTATTAAGGGTACAAAGGGACTGTAACGGAAGAAGAAGAGGAAAGGAAGAAGCAGAAAAGGGCAAATTATGCCACACAGAGGCATAAAAACAGGGAGGGAGATGAACATTATAAGAGTTTTGCCTCATATATATGAACTCATATGAGTTTTGGTGTAAGGAGGGAATAACATAATCAGTCAAGTATAGGGCTCTATTGTGAAGAGCCGTAAAACTTATAATAGAGGGAAAGGGGTGGGAGAGGAGCATTGTATGAGATTCTCGTCAATCTTGGTTTAAGGAAGAAATAACATACTACATTAAGTATAAAAATCCATCGTACCTTACAGGCAGTAGGAGGGGATAGGGTTAAGAAAAGGGGGGGGAGTTAAAAGAGAAGGAAGAAGTAGTAAAGGAGAAGGGAAGGAAAAGGGAGGGGGGTTGATAGGGAGAGAATACTGAGAGAAGCTGCTGTCAAAAGGAAAATTCTTAAGGAGGGGAAGGGAAAAATAAAGCATAAACAGGGGAAGGAATAGGATGGAGGGAAAACACACAGAAAGGAATCATGTCAGGGGCAGCTAGGTGATGCAGTGAGTAGAGCATCGGCCCTGGAGTCAGAAGGACCTGAGTTCATATCTGGCCTCAGACACTTAATGCACACACAAACAAAAACCTAGCCATGTGACCTGGGGCAAGTTATTTAACCCCAATTGTCCTCCAAAAAAGCAAAAAAAAAAAAAAAAAAAAAGGAAAGGAATCATGTCTGTGAATGTGAATGAGATGAACGCTCCCATAAAACTGAGGTGGAGAGCAGAATGGATTAAAAACCATAATCCTAGAATATGCTGTTTACAAGAAACACATTTGAGACAGGAAGATACACACAGGGTAAAGGCAAAAGGTTGAAGCAAAAATAGATCTAATTAAAAGAGATAAGGAAGGAAAGTATATCCTACTAAAAGGCATCACTGAAAATTAAGCAATATCATTACTAAACATAAATGCACCAAGTGGTATAGCATCCAGATTCCTAGAGGAGAAGTTAAGGGAGTTAGAGGAAGAAACAGATAGCAAAACTATACTAGTAGGGGACCTCAATCTCCCCCTCTCTAAACTTGATAAATATAACCTCAAAATAAACAAGAAAGAAGTTAAGGATGTGAAGAGAATTTTAGAGAAGGTAAATATGGTAAATCTCTAGAGAAAACTGAATGGGGATAAAAAGGAACATACCTTCTGCTTAGCAGTACATGGCACATACACAAAAAAAATGACCATGTACTAAGGCATAAAAACCTCACAATTCAGTGCAGAAATACTAAATGCATCCTTCTCAGATCATGAAGCAATAAAAATTATATGTAAAAAAAGGGCCATGGAAGAACAGGTTAAAAACTAACTGGAAACTAAATAATTTAATCCTCAAGAATGAGTGGGTCAAATAAGAAATTATAGAAATAATTAGTAACTTCATTCATGAGAATGACAAAAGTGAGACAACATACCAAAACTTGTGGGATGCAGTGAAAGCAGTTCTTAGGGTAAGTTTTATATCTCTGAATGCATACACGAATAAAATGGAGAAAATAGAGATCAATAAATTGGGCATACAACTGAAAAAGCTAGAAAAAGAACAAACTGAAAATCCCTAATTCAATACTAAATTAGAAATAATGAAAACCAAAGGAGAGATTAATAAAACTGAAACTACGAAAACTATTGAATTAACAAATAAAACTAAGAACTAGTTTTATGAAAAAAAAAAAAACAACAAAATTGAGACCTTTAGTCAATGACAAGAAGAAGAAGAAAACCAAACCACAAGTATCAAAAATGAAAAGGGTGAATTTAGCTCCAAATGGAAAGGAAATTAAAACAATTATTAGGAATTATTTTACCAAATTGTATGCCCATAAATTTGATAATCTTAGTGAAATGGAATATTTTTTAAAAAGTTGCCTAGATGAATATTTATAAAAATATAAGTTGCTTAGATTAAACTGAAGAGAAAATAAAATACTTAAATAATCCCATTTCAGAAAAAGAAATTGAACAAGCCATCAATGAACTCCCTAGGAAAAAAATCTCCAGGGCCAGATGGACTTACTAGCAAATTCTATCAAATATTTAAAGAAAAATTATTCCAATACTCTACAAACTATTTGCGAAAACTGGAGAAGGAGTCCTACCAAATTCTTTTTATGACACAAATATGGTACTGATACCTAAATCCGGAAGAGATGAAATAAAATTATAGACCAATTTCCCTGATGAATATAGATGCAAAAATTTTAAATAAAATATTAGCAAAAAGACTATAGCAACTTATCACAAGGATAATACACTTTGATCGGGTAGGATTTATTCCAGGAATGCAAGGATGGTTCAATATCAGGAAAACTATCAGTATAATCGATCACATCAACAATAAAACTAGTAAAAGCCATATGATTGTCTCAATAGATGTAGAAAAGGCTTTTGACAAAAAACAGCACCCATTCCTATTAAAAACACCAAAAAGTATAGGAATAAACAGAGTCTTCCTTAAAATAATAAGTAGCATTTTCTAAAACCATCAGCAAGGCCACTCTGCCCCCAGATTCCCCGCAAACTATGTAAAAGGGAACTCTGAACAACTTCTGGAGCCCCAGCACTCACAGAACGACACAGAGAAGCTAACCTCCCGGCAGCACACAGCGCGCAGAGCGCGGGGAGCCAAGCCCAGCGGAGCCCAGGTCCCCCTGAGCCGAGGTTTTAGCCCCAGGGCGGCAGGGCCAGAAGCCGGCTGGAGAGACCCCAGAACACCAGCAGCTGTGGCGACTCCAGAATTATCAACATAGACATGCCTAGGACAAAGTAAGAGGTTAGTGTCCTATGGACTTTGGGGCCAGTATTTGGGGAATGCATCGGCTCCCTCCCCTGGGGGCTAGAAGCCACTGAGGAGACATGCCATTTTGTAGTTTTCAGAGGCAGCTCCAGCTCCTGGCCTGCGAATTAATTGTAGGGAGATCCAGCGATCAGTCTTGGGGGTAATCGCTCTTGCTTTAACCTCCCTGGATCTGGATTGTGATCTAGGGTGGAAGTCCTGGGCGGGTTTACAGCTTGCCAGAAACGGAAGTTGCCCCCCACACGTTTGGGATGAAAATTCCTCTATCTGGCCTTAAAGCCATAGTGTGGCAACAAGCCCAAAAGTCAGGTAATCAAGTGGCAACATGCCAAGGCAAAGGAAACAGAAAAATGCAACCCTAGACTCCTATTTTGGGGGCATAGAGCGGCAAAAGGACTGTGAGGTCAGAAGTCCTGCTCCAAAAGCCCCAGGGGAAAACATGAGCGGGTTGCAGGCCATAGAGGACCTTAAGAAGGACTTTAAAATCAAATAAGAGAAGTGGAGGAAAAATTAGAAAGAGAAATGAGAAGGATGCAGGAAAAGTATGAAATGAGGGTCAACAGCCTGACTGAGGAAAACAACACCTAAAAAATAGACTAGCTCAAATGGCAAAGGAGGCCCAAAAGGGCAATGAGGAGAAGAATGCCTTAAAAAGTCGAATTTGCCAGATGGAAAAGAATCTCAAAAGTTCACTGAGGAGATTCATTCCTTCAGAGTTAGACTGGAGCAAATGGAAGCTAATGACTTTATGAGAAATCAAGATGCTATTAAGCAGACCCAAACAAATGAAAGATTAGAAGGCAATGTGAAATATCTCATGGGAAAAACCACTGACCTGGAAAATAGATCCAGGAGAGACAATTTAAAAATTATTGGACTACCTGAAAGCCATGATCAAAGAAAGAACCTAGAAATCACCCCTTCAAGAAATTCTCAAGGAAAATTGCCCTGATGTTTTAGATCCAGAGGGCAAAATAGAGGTTGAAAGAATCCACCAATCATCTCCTGAAAAAAGATCCCAAAAAGAAAACTCCCAGGAATATTATAGCCAGGTTCCAGAATCCCCAGATCAAGGAGAAAATACTACAAGCAGCCAGGAAGAAACAATTTCAATATTGTGGAAATACAATCAGAATAGCCCAGGATCTGGCAGCTTCTACACTGAGGGATAGAAGGGCATGGAATATGACATTCCAGAGGGCAAAAGAACTGGGAATGAACCCAAGGGTCACCTACCCAGCAAAACTGAGTATTTATTTTGTTTCAGGGGAAAATATGGTCATTCAGTGGAATAGAGGACTTTCAAGCATTCTTGAGGAAAAAACCAGAATTGAATAGAAAATTTGACATCCAGACACAAGAAGCAAGAGATGCCTGAGAAGGTAATCAGAGAAAAGAAATCAAAAGGAACTTATCAAAGTTGAACTATTTACATTCCTATATGGAAAAGCAATAACTGTGACTGATGATATCTTTCTCACTATGAAAAGAATGGAAGAAGGGTGTGTGGTCATATGAATATATATGTGAATGTGTGTAGATGGTTACAGTTATATATGGATAGAAGGCATAGGTTGAATTTGTTGGGAAGGGAGAATACTCAAGGGATGAAATTATGAGGTGAGAGAGGAAAGTGGCAAGAGGAGATGGGGAGAGACAGGGTAGGTAAACTATCCCATGTAGAAGAAGCAAGGGGAAGTGGTTGCAAAGGAGGGGAGAATAAGGAAGGCTAAAAAGGCAAAACCACATTCACATTGAATTTGGTTCAGGGAGAAAATGACATACATACTAAATGGGATATCTCAACCTGCAGCAGGATAGGGGGAAGGGGGATGAGAGGAGGGCATCCTTGGGGTGAGGGGAGGTTGGAAGTACCCACTATAGAAGAGGGACAGGATCATGTAGGGAATGGACCAGGTGGGGGGTGGGATGAGTGGGAGGGAATTATAAGCAGCCTTGTACAATATATCTACTATGATAATGTTTTGCATAGCTAGACATGAACAACATATACTGAATTACTTATCTCCCAAGAGGGAATGGGTGACAAGGGAGGAAGGCAATGGATCTGAAATTCGAGGTCGTAACATTAAATGTTTCAAATATATATAAATACTATTATTAATACTCTTTTGCTTGTAATTGGGAGATAAGGTATGCAGGCATTGGGACACAAAGATTCACCTTCCTCTAATGGAAAAGTCAATGGGGGTATGGGAGAAGGTATGGGAGAGAGCAGATTGGAGGAAGCGATATCTTGTGGGACTACTATTCTGGGAGGTTGGGTAGGGGAATAACGGGGGGGGGAAAATAATTGTAACTCAAAATCTGGCGGAAATGAATGATGTAAAACAGAAGTTAATAAAGCATTTGTTTAAAAAAAAACCAAAAAAACCATCAGCAAGTATTGTAAGTAATGGGGATACTGTAGAAGCATTTCCAATAAGGTCAGGGGTGAAACAAGGATGTCTATTATCATCCCTCTTATTCAGTTTGGTACTAGAAATGTTAGCAGTAACAATAAGAGAAGAAAAAGAAATTGAAGGAATCAGATTAGGCAAAGAAGAGACTAAGCGATCACTCTTTGCAGATGATATACCTAGAGAATCAAGTAAAAAAATCTACTTGAGATAATAAATTTAGTAAAGTTGCAGGATATAAAATAAAGCCAGATAAATCCTCAGCATTCCTATATATTTCTTTTTTTTTTTTTTAAAGCAATTGGGGTTAAGTAACTTGCTCAAGGTTACACGGCTAGTCATTATTTATGCGTGGGTGCTCATTTTCTGAGGCCGGATTTGATCTCGGGTCATCCCAACTCCGAGGCCAGCACTCTTACTCACTGCTCCACCTAGTGGCCCCTTTAGGCAATTGGGGTTAAGTAACTTGCCCAAGGTTACACAGCTAGGTTTTTGTTTGTGTGGATTAAGTGTCAGAGGCCGGCTCCGAACTCAGGTCCTTCTGATTCCAGGGCCGGCGCTCTATTCACTGCGCCACCTAGCCGCCCCATTTCCTATATATTTCTAATGAAATCCAACAATAAGAAATGGAAAGACAAATTGCATTTAAAGTTACTGTAGACATTATAAAATATTTGGGAATCTACCTGCCAAAACGAACCCAGGACCTATATGAACATAATTACCAAACACTTTTCACACAAAGTCAGATTTAAATAATTGGAAAAAACATCAGCTGCTTATGGCTAGGTCGAGCTAATAAATAAAAATGACAATTTTACCTAAATTAATTTATTTATTTAGTGCCATACCAATGAATCTACCAAAAATTATTTTATAGAGCTAGAAAAAAACAGTAACAAAATTCGTCTGGAATAACAAAAGGTCCAGAATATAAAGGGAATTAATGAAAAGAAATGCTAGGGAAGGAGGCCTAGCCATGCCAGATTTCAATCTGTATTATAAAACAGCAGTCATCAAAACTACTTGGTACTGGCTGAGGAATAGAGTAGTGGATCAATGGAACAGATTAAGTACATGAAACATAGCAGTCAATGACTACAGTAATCTACTGTTTGATAAAGGCCCCAGCTTCTGGAATAAGAACTCATTATTTGACAAAAACTGCTGGGAAAACTGGAAAATAGTATAGAAGAAACTGGGTATAGATTAGTATCTTAAACCATATACCAAAATCAAGTCTAAATGGGTGCATGATCTAGGCATAAAGGATGATACTGTAAGCAATCTCGGAAAGCAAGGAATAGTTTACCAGTCAGATTTGTGAAGAGGTAAAGACTTTATGACCAAACAAGAATTAGAGAACATTATTAAATGCAAAATGGATAATTTTGATTACATTAAATTGAAAAGGTTTTGTACAAAAAAAGTCAAAGTAACCAAGATTAGGAAAGAAGTGGGAAATTGGAAATGAATCTTTATAACCAGTGTTTCTGATAAAGGCTTCATTTCTAAAATATACAGAGAATTGAGTGAAATCTATAGGAATACAAGTCATTCCCCAATTGATAAATGGTCAAAGGATATGGACAGTTTTCAAATGAAGAAATTAAAGATACTTATAAGCATATGAAAAAATGCTCTAAAACACTACTGATTAGAGAAATACAAATCAAAACAACTCGAGGTACCACATCTCACTGATCAGATTGGCTAAGATGCCAAACAGGAAAATGATAAATGCTGGAGAGGATGTGTAAAAATTGGAACACTAATGCATTGTTGGTATAGTTTGAACTGATCCAACCATTCTGGAGAGCAATCTGGAACTATGCCCAAAGGGCTATAAAAAAGTGCATACCCTTTCACCCAGGCAATACCACTTCTGGGGCTGTATTCTAAAGAAACCACAGAAGCGGGAAAAAGACCCCTATGTACAAAAATATTTATAGCAGCTCTATACGTGGTAGCAAAGAATTGGAAATCAAGGGGATGCCCGTCAATTGAGGAATGGCTAAACAAGTTGTGGTATATGAATATAATGGAATACTACTGTGCTATAAGAAATGAGGAGCAGACAGACTTCATAATAACTTGGAGAGACATATAAACTGATGCTTAGTGAGGAGAGCAGAACCAGGAGAACTTTGTACACAATTACAGACACATGTGACAACTAACTCTGATAACTGGATTCCTCTTAGCAATACAAGGTTAGAAGACAACTACGGGGGCGGCTAGGTGGCGCAGTGAGTAAGAGCGTCGGCCTCGGAGTTGGGATGACCCGAGATCAGATCCGGCCTCAGAAAATGAGCACCCATGCATAAATAATAATGACTAGCCGTGTAACCTTGAGCAAGTTACTTAACCCCAATTGCTTTAAAAAAAAAAAAGAAGACAACTACGAAAGACTCATGATGGAAAGGGATATCCACATCCAGAGAAAAAACTACAGAGTCTGCAGATTGGAGCAAACATTTGCTCTCTCTCGTTTGTGTTTGGTTTTGTTTTATCCTTTCTTTCTCATTGTTCAGACTGTTAGTTATAATCCTTTACAACATGACTAATGCTCAACATGAAGGTATTTGTAGAACCTATATTTGATTACATGCCACTGGAGGGGGAGGGAAGAAAATTTGAAATTTAAGAGATTGTGGAACTGAATGTTGTAAACTAAAAGTAAATAAATTAAAAGAAAAAATAATCAGGCCTTCTTTTTTGATTATCATTTTCATAAATATTTCTGGTTTTCAATGTATTTATTTCTCCTGTAATTTTTAAGAGTGTATTTCAAATATGTGGGCAAGTACACTCCAGGTTTATAGGGAGAACGTTTTATTACTATTGTTCTTATAATAATGTCTCTGTAAACTTATTTCCTTTGGGCTATGTCTATACTGTAGCTACTAAAGATAAGCACACCACTGGGGGCTCGTTTAGAAGTAGGACCTATAGAGTACCTTAAACATGGTGGGAGTCAACCTGTGAGTGCTATGAAGCTGAAATTTTTATTGCCTTGGTCACTCTGGTTACTAGCTGTCAAGGTTCAGGGAGTGAACTGATGTGGATGAGGACCTGTGAGCAACTCGAGTCAAACCTCATATATGATACACCCCCAATCAGGACTATTGTGAGCCAGGACACTGGGCAACAGGTCTTACTGATCTGTATTAACTCTGCCTCCAAGTGGATGACCCAAAACACTACTGTGGGCCCTTTGGAAAAGGAGTCCATAAGGACAGAAGGCTGGCTCTTATCTCCTTAATTGCTTCTTTTACATGAAGTCAAGGAGTATGTTTTTAATGAAGCAGTTATCTCTCTGAACCCTCAGGCTCTGAGCCGTCCACTGTATCCTCCCGAGACAGGTATATACCACATATGTCCATTTTACAAAACAGGACACTAAAACTCAAGGAAGTTGAATAACTTGCTCAGGGGCATATAGAGTATGTGTAGGAGGAGCAATAGGAATCCAGAATTCTCTAAGCTCCAAATCCAGCACTCAGGCAACATAATGATAGATAAACACTATGAAATTGATAATAAACAATTAAAGGTAACAACATTTAGTTAAAGCTGATTAGAGAAGTTTCTCTGAGTAGAAAAATCTTAAGTAGCATATAGGATTTCTTCAGAATAGATTATACATAGTCTTCCTTCAAATTCTAAGTCCATAAAGCTATATCAACTCTGTTAAAATGGTCTGTGATGTCATGTGTATTTGTCATACATATTTTTATGTGCTTGCCATTTAATTATTAGTATCTATTAACTAAGCAATTTTAATAATGCTCACAAAACTTGTAAATCTGGCCAAGCTATCCAAAAGATCAGAAAGTCTTAATTGCTACCAGATAAGCATCAAACACGGTTATAGTAAACAAGCAGAATAAAACAACGTATTCTATATTCTTTCTTCACTTTATTGGAATGATGCCTCACCTAGCATTGTAAGAATGTGTGTCTGTGTTATACATAAATTTAAATATCTGTTGAGTGATAACAGTATAATGGATATAAGAGTTAGAAGGAGTCTTGGAGGACATCTAGTCCAACCTCCTTTGTCTCAGAGATGTGGTAACTGGGGCTCAGAGAGGTGAAATGACCTTTCTGAGCAAGGTCACATAAGTAAGTTGCATTGCTAATATTGGAAGCCAGTTTTTCTGACCAAATCTAGTATTCTTTTTCCCTGTACCATGCTTTTAAGAGCCTCCAAGGTAGAGTCTGAAACTCAATTGACACTGAGCCCCTAAAGACATCCTTCACTGCTGAATTCCCAGGGATCTATCTAAAGGTATTTAAGATCAAAGAGGGCAAGGCTGGGAGGGTAGGGTAGGCTGGGGCCCAAGACAGGGATCCCCATTAATGTCATTATTCTGTCTGCCCTCTCTGCAACATAAAACAGTCAGCCTAGGCAAGCAAAAACAGCAAAAGAAAAGAATGAAGTGGGGAAGAAGGTTTGGAAATTAAGTGCTTCTTCCATTTCTAGCGTGCCATTTTATCATAATCTGGGAAACCTGTTGCAATAGTGAAACCTCTCCAATGTTGGGAAAACACCTAGGCTACTTACTCGGCAAAGTCTCTAAGCACTCAGGTCACTGTTACTTCCTCTCTGACCATAAAACACAAGTGGTCTAGGTTAACTGATCCCTTTCTTAAACCACTGGGAAAAGTTTGAAGCTGTATAATGGATGTCCCTATCTGATGTGGTTGGTTCCTTGTGTCCTTGGGTTCTCTGATGTTCACAACTGAAACAAGTTTTTACAGGTGTTTAATGTTTTCTATTATGATGAAACAGAAAGGCTAATCAATTCTTTTCACATCTGTACAAGCAATCAGCAACTTTCTCTGGGCAATTCAATATTTGTTAAATACCTACTGTGTGCAGAAATGCTAGGGATTAGTTAAGCATAGCTAAACAATAGTACACTCATGGCCCTTACAACCTACAAATGGGCTATGATACATGAACAAAGAAATTATAGCATTAAAATAACACGTTAAGTGCCTAAGAGAGGTATGAGCAAAGTGATATGAGAAGTGGAAGAGATTGTGATTGATTTGGGTGATTGGAACAAGCTCAGGGAAAGTAACATCATATGAACTCAGAGAAAGTAACATCATATGAACTCAGTTTAAAAGGCTGGGTAAGACTGTAACAGGAATGAGTCAGGAGTGGGCGGGGTAGGGAGCACAGGAAGGAGTCGAGTATTCTAGGAATAGGGAATAGCAAAGGTACCAAGGCAATTTAGTGCCAGTGGACCTAGTACAAATAATTATGGGCAGTAGAGTTTAGCTAGCATATAGAAAATATGAAATATTATTACTTAAGAGTGAAGAGATGTGGGGGAGGGGGATATAAATTAAGAAAGGCCTTAATTGTCATAGAAAGAAGTCTGAAGTAGCAGTATTAGTGTTCTGACCCAAGGAATGACATTACCCGCTGCGTGTATAAGTAAGATAAACTGACACCAATATGAAGAGTGATGGAATAGGGGGAGGTGGAGGGGAAGTTTAGAAGGGTATTGTATCTCTTAGAAAGCTACTGCAATTGACCAGGAAATGAGGGTCTATACTACATTGGTGGAGAGGGTAATAAAGAAGGGATAGATACAATAGAAGTATACTCAGTAGGACTTCGATCAATTGCCTAGGAGAGGCAATGGAGATGGAAAAGTCAAGAGATAAAACACAAAAGTTTTGAATGTGAAGGAGTAGATGAATAATGATACCACTCACAAAAAATAGTGAAGTCAGGTCTTGGAGAAAAGTTAACAAGTTTAACTTTGAACAATCAAAGCAACAGAGCTGCTAGAATCCAGTCCTGATAGAGTATGAAATGCTTTAAAGGAAGATGCTGAATACACTATAGAGAGCTTGGTGTCCTCTATATATTCTTATATATGACAATCCACAAAATAAAAACCACACATAAAGTCATTTCACAATTCCAGGGGGATAGAGTTGACAATACTGCCCCCAACAGATTTCCTGGACAAAAACAAAGAGCCACAAAATAGCTCAATCAAAAAAAAAAAAATCGGCTTCAGATTTCTTGTCTTTTTTCTTGAAATTGATCCTTTCCTATAAGACACAGTAGAACAGAAAAGAACATTAGAGTCTGGAGACATAAGTTCTATTCCTACCTCTGCTAATAGTTAGTATCTAATTCCATAGATCCAGAAAAATCACTTAATGTTCTAAGCTTTAGTTCTCTTCTGTTAAAATAAGGGGTTAAAATACAATATATACACCCACACATATCTTTAACCCAAATAATATAAATTAAAGGAGTTACACTAGATAATAGTTATCATTCAAGCTTTAAAATTATGATTCTATTTAAAACTCCTATGGATTCTATCATTCATGTTTATTAACTTAAAGAATCTTATCACCGAATCTCTGCAAGCCCTTCTTATCATAATAAAAATGGTCTTATAAATTATAAAAGCATATTGAGAATACAATTATTATTATTATTATTATTATTATTCTATTATATCAATAGAATTCTTTCTAGATCTACATAAATTCACTATCTGGTTCTATAACCATAAAGAAAATTATCTGGGGAAATGCTTTCAGGACAACTGTGTAAGAATTGCTAGGAAAACTAAAAAGGAGTTTGGGAAATGCAGGTTTAAGCCAACATCTTAAACCACATACTAAAAGAAGTTCAAAGGGGATATCAAAACTTAACAGATACCTTTATCTAAATAAAGGACAAAGGATATCACAAAATATAAAACAGAATCCTTAACTACACAAAGGTCAAAAGAAATTACAAAATAAAAAACATATATAAAAGATAAGATATCATAAAATATAAAACAGATAAACTGAAAAAGGTGGAAGTCAATGTTGAAGGGGCTGTAGGAAGAAAGGTATACTAATACAGCATTGGTGGAGCTGGTCCAACCATTCTGAAAAGCAAATCTGAAATTGTGTTCAAGTGACTAGAAAGTCCATTCCCTTTCACAGAGATCTTACTGGTAGTCAGTCAAACTCCAAGTTGCTGAAAGACAGAAAGGTGTGATATTCATGGAAGTCACTTCTGGTACTTGAAGCAAAGAATAAGAAATAAAATAAGTGCCCATCAACTGAGAGAACCCTTTATAAAAATTGTGGTAAATGAACAGAAAATCATTACCAGCAATTTGGCAAATATGAAGAATCCAGAGAATCACAATGCAGAATGAAGCAAAACCAGACATATACACACAGGAATTAACAGCAAAAGAACTGAATGCTGAGTAATTATAATGACCAAGCTTGACCATGGAAAAGAGCTGAGAAAATGCACCTCCTTCTATACACTGGGGGAGTGGAGGAGAGAGAAGAGAAGAGAGAGAATGGGGGCGGGGGGAAGGACTATGGCTAGATAATATTGCATACCCTGTCAGACATAGGCAATGTATTAATTTTGATATCCTGTTTTTCTTCTTTTTTCTCTTTAATACTTTGTAACAACAACAACAAAAAGGTTTACCGGAGTGGCAAAAAATATATTCAGAAATAAATGACATGTAGTAATTAAAAATAAGAGCATTTTAAAAATATTCCAGTCCCTACCCTCAAAAAGCTAGAACTCAAATATGGAAGACTAGAAATGTATACAAAGATCTAATAACAGCAAAATTTTTTACATAATGTTTGAAGGTTTGCAAATCACTACATATATTATTTCATCTGATGCCCACAACAACCTTGTCGTACATGCTAACAGGTATAACTAGCTTCATTTCACAGATGAAATGAAATTGAAGCTATGACAGGTTAAGTGATCTGTCCAGGGTCACACAGCTAATAACTGTCTGAGGCAAGACTTGAACTCGTTTTCTGAACTTTATATTCACAAAGCAGAAAGAAAAAAAATACAAAAGGAGAGACTGAAATAAAAATGCTGGAGAAAATCTGAGGGAGACAAATTGTCCTCCAACTTTAAGAAACAAGAGGAGGAGAGATTAAGGAAAGCTTCAGAAAAAGAGATGGCATCTGAATTCATTTGTGAAAAAAGGGATTTTAATAAACTGAAACTGGAAGTGCAAGGTAGACTCTATTCTAGATATACTGGAAAGCATAAACAAAGGCAAGAAAACAGGAAAAGGTTAAAACAGAGAACAACAATATGATTAGAACAGAGTACATGAAAGAAAGGACAATGTAATATGCCACTAGAAAGGTAGGTTGAATATGCCTGAATGCCAGGATAATTCTGCTTCTGATATGTATTACTTGTGTAAGAATGAGGAAGACACAGTTTTTCTAATTTCACAATCTTTAAATATCTTCTTTTGTAAAATAGGAATAAAATTACCTATAGTACTTCACAGGGCTGATAAGAGAACAAGATAAAGTAATGCTTGTTAAAAAATTTTCAAACTTTAAGGCATTTATTATAGGCAATGGGGCAACCACTGAGAATCTCTGATAGAATGGCCTTAACAAAATAGTGTGTTAGGGAAATCAAGCAGGTGTGGTTATCATGGATTAGTTAAAATACTAGATTTAAGAAAATTAAAAGAATGATCTATGAAGTAGCGAGAGACTGAACTAGTGAAAGAGTACATTTTTGAAAACACAGAGTGAGATATGAAAAATGTTTTGACTATAAATTTAATTTACTTTATTTAATTTACAAATATTGAATTTAGAACCTGCTTCATAAAATCTTAAAAAATTTGGAGAATTTTCTTATGAAAAATATCTGTATTTGTCATGCACGGAACTTCAAAATATCTGTCTTTAAATAAAATCTCTCAAATCAGTTTAAAAGTCTTAATTTAAGGAATTACCATACTGTATGAATTATAAGCATCAGCAACTTCAATTTTTTTCAACTTTCTATTCTTTAAATAATTCATCATAACTAAGTTTTAATTACTTGTATATAGCAAAATAAATCAAGAACATGAGAAATAGAAATATTGAATGTTAAATTTACTAGTATAGTTAGTTGGTAGAGTTCTCAGAGGTCTCAATATACAGATGCATTATTAATTATTATTATTAATACTTTTTTCCTGACTACCAGTCTAACAAAAAAGAACTCTAGAGCCTACCTCCCAAGAGGAACATCATCTAACCAGCAATGGCGTTAGTCCTAGGGCAAAGCTGACCTGCCTAAGTACCTTAAACATGCCTCATTCTCTTCTATCAACAGTCTAGCCCCAGTATTCCTACTAGTACCTTCCTGGACAGTTCTGTTCTCTCTTCCACTTTTACCCCAACCCCAACTTTAAGAAAGTTGGGGTTGGGGTAAAAGTGGAAGAGAGATAGACCAACATCACTTCTTCTATTATAAAGGGCATGACAACCTGCTAGAATACCAGAACCTCTATGACTCTGAGCTGTAGGATCCCTAGGATAGAAATTGCCTTTCTAGATCCCAGGACCCAAATTCATGACTCCTAACTCACCCATGTTCAGCCCCATCCCTCCTAGGACCCTATTACACTCTTACTAGGCAGGATAGTAGAGTGCTGGACTTGGGAGTAAGGAAGACCTGAGTTCAAATCCGACCCCAGACACTTAATAACTAGGTGATCCTGGGCAAGTCACATAATAAATACTGATAGCACCTGCTTCACTCAGTTGCTGAAAAAATAAAGCACTTTATAAACTTTAAAACCCTAAATAAATACTAGGTATTGTTCCCAACCCTTCCATGGTGCATCTATAAAATGAGGATAATGACACTGATAGCACCTAACTCAATACTTGTTAAAAACAAATGAGACATGTATACTTTGCAAACTGCAAATACTATATAAATGCTAGTTATTATGATTCCTTGTTCTTCCATTGTGCCTTCTGGAACTCCTGTTATTAACAAGTTGCTTTTCATAGTAGACCATTGTCCTCCCCACCATACTGCTTTGTATTTATTTATTATTGTTTCTCACTAAAAGAATGTAAGGTCCTAGAGGACAAGGGCTATTATGTTGCCTTTGTATCCTAGGTACCAACCATAGTGCAGGCACTTAATAAATGCTTCATTAGTCTAATTGTTTATCCTGAATACTTTTTGTAGATTTGGGAGGAATTGAATCAGGCAATCACCCAACATCACTTTGAAAGGAAAAGGAGAGTGGGGGAGAAAAAGAAATAAGAGAGGAAAAAAGGGGGGGAGAGAAAGGAAGAAAGAAGAGAGGTGGTGAGGGGGAGAGGAAGAAAGAGAAAAGGAGGAAAGGGTAAACGAGAGAGGAAGACTATCCCCTTAGAATGAAAAATGGCAGACGGGAAATGTGGAAAATTAGTCAAGAATATTATCCCAAGAATATTTCTAGATGAAGCCGGAAAACAAAAACAAACAGAAATAAAAGGGCACAGATTTACTAGCTCTTAAATTACAATCTAGTCTAATCAATGATAGTAGAACCACATTTAGACTTTTAACACCTCAGTACTCAATGTGCTATATGAGCAAAGAAAATGGCACTGACAGGACTATAAGATTTAGAGGGGACATACTCTCTAAACTCCTCATTTGATGTATGAGGAAACTGGTCCAGTGAAGTTAAATTAACTCATCCAAAATCACACAATAAGTGGCAGAACCAGTATTTGAACTCAGGTCTAATAATGTCAGAAAAAGTAACTACAGCAGACCAAATTTACACAGAAGAAATTCATGCTAGAGGGAGCAATTTTTAACACATCTCAAAGAAGGCAAAAATCCAAAATAATGGGGGGGGGGCAAGGGAAGAGAAATCACAGATAGTATTATTACCCAAATACATGAATGATGACTAACAATGATGATGATGATGGTTGGCATTATAGTACCTATTATGTAACAAGCAGTGTGCTATTATTATCCTCAAGTTTATGGTTGAAGAAACTGAGGCAAACAGAAGTTAAGTGACTTGCCCAAGAACACATATCTATGAAGTGTCTGAGGCTGGAATTTGAACTCAGCTTTTCTTGACTCCAGGCATTCTATCCACTGTGCCACTTAGCTTGCCATAATGTCTACTTTCTCATTTCTGGAAAACCTAGATGAAAATGCTCAATGTACCATTTTAAGGTATCCTTGAAGAAAATGGGAAGGAACACAGTCTTTCACAGAGGGTTTTCAACAGCAGACATTTTCATAGCCACATAACTGACAAAGTATAAATTACACTAATTAAAAAAAAAAATATATATATATATATATGAGATTTGGTAGCAAAAAAAGTTCTCCAACAAAGTATCTGCAGTACATACAGAAAGATCACCTGAAACTTCTTAATAGATATAACCAAAAGAATTCTATTCCACCTGACTATCAAGTGAAACATAAAGCAGGGAGACATATGTGCTCACCAAGGCTGTTCACTACCATTATGAAGAATGTCTATCCTGAGAAGAGTCTAAGTAAAAAGAACCTTCATTACTAAATGTGAGGTCCTCTCAATACTTTTTGCAGTTGACTTCAGGCAAATTTTTACACATCAAGTCCTAGAATATCACAAGAAGTCCTCAATCAGATCCAGTTATTCAAAAGATTTGAAAGGCCTAGTAACTAACACAGGAAAAACTTAAGAATGTATGTCGCAGGCCCACTGCAGCAGAGAGACATCAAGCTGTGCCCACAACTAAGTAACAGTGAAAAGAGTAGGCTCGACTGAATAAGAGAAATTACACACAGTCCTTCCCACTATTTCCAGCTACTACTTGATCTCTAAAAGATTAAACTGTAGATCACCAAGTGGGCAATGGAGAAGCACAGTGGGTAGAAGGAAGTAGGCTACAGTACAATACTAAGATGACTCTCATGCAACAAGTGATGTAAACATATCAAAGAAATGTATGGCCAGAAGCATAAAAGGCCCAGTCATGTATCAAAAGTGAGGGACAATAGATGAACAGCCCAAGTGTTGTACTATTATATGAGAAACATTAAAACACCTAAAAGCACATTGGATAGATCCTCTGCGGAGTACTTAGGAAATATTACAGTTTTAGAACCCAGGAAGAAAGGTTGTGATAGGTGATAGATGTGATAGATAAAGCACTGGAAGAAGTGTTTACATGAATAACATTGATTCATCTATCAAATTTTTTTTTCTCAGTCAATGTATAAGGTAAAAGTACTAAGCAATAAAACCAGGTGTTTTTTTTTAGTGCCATTGGGAAACTACATAAAGAACTGAGTTGAAGAAGATCGACAAGTTAAAAAGAACTCTGGAAAAACAACATGACCATAAAATTCTAAAGAAGAAATATCAACATCTAATCTAGCCCCCTTTCTCCAGAGAGGATTTAGAACATCTAAGAGAAATAGGTGAAAACATGGAAACTAGATCATATAACCCTTCTCACTGGCCTACTACTCCAGTTTTTTGGTTATCTTTCTACCCAAGAAGTTCTTTATGGCTAACACAAACCACCCAGCTAAAATTTAGCCCATTTCTTTTGTCTGTTCTCTGTGCAGATGAAAAAATAGGTGACCAGTATTTTTTTTTTTTTAATTTAAGCCAGGCATAATGCATTGGATGTCCACAGCATCAATATCTTAAGCTCCCAGGGTGGAAGTAAGTAGGCTACAGTATAATACTAAGGGGAGCAGGTTACCATCTTGCCAAAGGAGACATGAATTCACCTGGGTAGGAAAAACAGTAGGAAAATTAGTATTGGGTCAGACCTGTGAGTGGCTGCTAAGCTTTTAACCTGACAGCATGACCCAAGCTCAAAAACAAACAAACAAAACCCAGGTCCACTTAGGTTTGTTTTTTAATCTCTTATCCTCCAGAACTATTGTGTTTCCTAATATTATTTTCAACCTTTACTTTACTACCAAGTTTAATAAAAAAGATTTCCCAGATTTTGCAAGTCTTCTTTCTATAAAACAGGACTTGTATACAAATTTAATATTTAAAACAGCTCATTAAATTAGTATCTCTAAAAATTTTTTGTTGAACTTAGCAATAAGCCATTTTGGGTAGTATTCCTTTGTACACTTTTGCACAAATAAGTATCTATCATTTCTGACAGACTATTTCATGAATTTTTCTAAGTCCTTTCTACTCCTAAGTATTTCTAAATGTCACCTAAAATTAGTATCATCTGCAAACTTAATATGTTATCTATTTATCTAAGTTATTAATTGAAATACTAAATCTAGAATAAACTTCTATGGAACATCACTACATAAATCTCTCTTCCTTGACCTTAACAAAAGCTGTGTATTCCTAAAGATACACACTGAAGGTGGGGTGACTCAGTCTGGTGAAAGCTATTAATCAGCTGAGGTGTTGGGCCTGTGGATTAGGCTGCACTTCTAGTCCAAGTGAAAAGAGCTCAGTCTTCCTCATCCACTCCCCAAATAAGAGAAGATAAAAAACAATCCTAAGTTTTATTATCTTTCTCTAGTTGCTTCATCTTCTATCCTTCAAGAGAATTGGAGTCCTCTTTCAAAGACAAAACTCAAATTGGTTTGCTATAACAAGCTCTTCACAAGCCTTGCTGGCTCAGTTCCAAGACTGGTTTCTCAAATATGATTGACCTCACCTTAAACTGTAGGCCCCTGAATTAAAATGTGAAAAGTTCTCTCTGGAAGCAAACTTGTTCCTTGGAATCTAAAATATAGTTGATGACTTTATAAGCAGGTTAATCACATTTGATCTTTAAATTATAGATTATCTGTCTTGGATTTACCCTCAGAGAACAAAGAGGTTTAAAGGGAATTTTACCTGGAGTTTTATATCAACAATCCCTACTTTTGCTACTTTTAGAGGTGGTACTAAATATATTTTTCATTAAAAAAAAATGCTGGAAAGAAGTAGAAATAACTACTGGGAGGGGAGTATGGTTAGGAGAAAGGTATGGCTTTGGTAAGATGAATGGGTCTAGTCATCTAATATCTCTGGACCTCAGCACCCTCACACATAAAATAGAGGAGGTTAGACAAGACTACCTCTAAAGTTCCTTCTAGCTCTAAAAAATTATAATCAAATTCTGATAGTTAAAAATAATTTTTATAGCCCCAACAATTTCTGAAAATTATTTGGCAATATAGTCTAACTTATTTTTATATTTTTTTATTTTTTATTTTTATATTAGATCCAAATTTAAAATGGACCATGTCTGTTAAATTCACATTATTGGAGCACTTGGTACAAACACAATGACCACTTGAAGACCACTGATAATAGGGAAAACTATTTGAACTCAGCAATCGGATCCAGGTTTTCAAGACCTTAACAGCCAAAGATTTCCTCTACCTAGATTTGTAAGAAAGAAATTATCCAAACTAATGGCAGGAGGCAGGTGGAAGGAGGACTTTATCTCTTCTCCCTCAAAATTTTCACATAGCTGTAAGTCTTGCAACATCAATGTAGTGCCAGTGAACAGATACAGACCCCTCGCTATAGCTGGCATAAGACCAACAGATTTGGAGTAAAGAGATCTGAGCTCAAAAATCAAGTCAGACACTTGACTTGCTATGGAGCCATGGGCAAGTCCCTTAAATTCTGACAACCTTGGTTTCATCTGTAAAATGGGGATAAATATTTAAACTACCTATCTCATAGGCCATGCTTCCTGTCCAGAACAAAAGAGCCTATCCATCTATACATATTTAGCTTGGACATATATCGGCAATACTTAAAATATTACATGTGAGTTCTCAAATTTATAAACCCCAATTTAAGATAGGCCCAAAACTCTTCTAGCTAAGCTATAGAGATCTCATGGAATTCCCACAATGAATTCCTTCTCTACCCATCAAGGTAAGTCTGGTTGGGGCCCTAGTACTAGTTCTCATTTATTTCTACAAAAATACTATCAAACCTCCTGTTTATTCCTAAACTACAGCAGTTTTGAAGTGTCTAGCATGAAGTAATTAAGCCCATAAATGGTGGAACAACTATTAGATATTGAATCAACACAACCCTGGTACAAGCACTGTAATTTCCAGAAGGATCTCAAGCACATTAAACTACAAAAGGGTCCAGAAGGACACTATTATGGGAAGGATTTTCCACTGTATGTGTTCATCACCACTTTTTCGATCCCTCAGTGTAGAAGCCGCCAGGTCCTGGGCTATTCTGATTGTGTTTCCACAATATTGAAATTGTTTCTTCCTGGCTGCTTGGAGTATTTTCTCCTTGATCTGGGAGTTCTGGAGCCTGGCTATAATATTCCTGGGAATTTTCTTTTTGGGATCTTTTTCAGGAGGTGATTGGTGGATTCTTTCAACCTCTATTTTGTCCTCTGGATCTAAAACATCAGGGCAATTTTCCTTGAGAATTTCTTGAAGGGTGGTTTCTAGGTTCTTTCTTTGATCATGGCTTTCAGGTAGTCCAATAATTTTTAAATTGTCTCTCCTGGATCTATTTTCCAGGTCAGTGGTTTTTCCCATGAGATATTTTACATTGCCTTCTAATCTTTCATTTGTTTGGATCTGCTTAACAGCATCTTGATTTCTCATAAAGTCATTAGCTTCCATTTGCTCCAGTCTAACTCTGAAGGAATGAATCTTCTCAGTGAACTTTTGAGATTCTTCTTCCATCTGGCAAATTCGACTTTTTAAGGCATTCTTCTCCTCATTGCCCTTTTGGGCCTCCTTTGCCATTTGAGTTAGTCTATTTTTTAAGGTGGTGTTTTCCTCAGTCAGGCTGTTGACCCTCATTTCATACTTTTCCTGCATCCTTCTCATTTCCCTTTCCAATTTTTCCTCCACTTCTCTTATTTGATTTTAAAGTCCTTCTTAAGGTCCTCTATGGCCTGCAACCCACTCATGTTTTCCCCTGGGGCTTTTGGAACAGGACTTCTGACCTCACAGTCCTTTTCCTGCTCTATGCCCCCAAAATAGGAGTCTAGGGTTGCATTTTTCTGTTTCCTTTGCCTTGGCATGTTGCCACTTAATTACTTGACTTTTGGGCTTGTTGCCACACTATGGCTTTAAGGCCAGTTAGAGGAATTTTCGTCCCGAACATGTGGGGGGCAACTTCCGTTTCTGGCAAGCTGTAAACCCACCTACGACTTCCACCCTAGATCACAATCCAGATCCAGGGAGGTTAAAGCAAGAGCGATTACCCCCCAAAGACTGATCGCTGGATCTCCCTACAAATTTGCAGGCTGGGAGCGGGAGCTGCCTCTGAAAACTACAAAATGGCATGTCTCCTCAGTGGCTTCTAGCCCCCAGGGGAAGGAGCCGACGCATTCCCTAAATACCGGACCCAAAGTCCATAGGACACTAACTTCTTACTTTGTCCTAGGCAAGTCTATGTTGATAATTCTGGAGTCACCACAGCTCCTGGTGTTCTGGGGTTCCTCCAGCTGGCTGCTGGCCCTGCCGCCCTGGGGCTAAAACCTCGGCTCATGCGGACCTGGGCTCGGCTCCTGGGCTCGTGCTGCGCGCTGCACGCTGCCAGGTCCCAGACCACTGCGCTGGTCCTTCCTGCAGGGCTGCTGGGCTGTCCTCAGTGGGAGGTTAGCTTCTCTGTGTTGTTCTGTGGGTGCTGGGGCTCCAGAAGTTGTTCAGAGTCCCCTTTTACATAGTTTGGGGGGAATCTGGGGGCAGAGTGGCTTGGATGAGCTGTTTCTACTCCGCCATCTTGGCTCCGCCCCCTGCCAGTCATCACCACTTTTTAATATCTAATTTAAATGATATACAGTAAATCATGTTTGGTACAAATGACATCTGTCTAAACATAAAACCTGCAACTGCAAGGAATAGGAAAAAAATTATCAATAAACGTGTAAATTCAACTCGTGATAATAGTTATCTTCCTTTGCTTTCTACAATGCAATTTTAAGCTTTCAAAGAAAAGGAAATTAGTCTGCTATACTAATTTAATTTGCTCAGAAACCACTCAAATGGAATATATCTATTGTGGTTTATGAAAGATCAGGGGATGATGGCTGTTCTGAAATAGCTCAGGTTTCCTTATCTTATGTATATGCATTACAATTATGAAACATCTTCATATACGTTCAACTTATGTTCCGTATTTGCCCATCTACAATGTAAGCCTCCACAGAAGGGAATGAGAGGGGGTTTAATAAAATGCCAAAAAGAAAAAAAATGATGCCTATAAAAATACAATGGCAATTCAATAATTCCAATGATTCCAAGACTCTCCTTCCTTTGCTAAATTTGATTCTACTAAACTTTTAACAAAGCTTCTCATGAATATCATCAGACTTCAATTTTACTTTGTTCTTCATTCTCTATGTAAGAAAACATTTTTGAAATATCTTTCATAGTTTACATGTGGCTACACAAATTCTCCAAAAACTTTCAGAAATTTTTCATCATCATACTATTAACTTTGACAACACCTATAAAAAAATTCAAAACAACAATTCTTCAGCTACAACTAATTCAACCCATTCTTTAGCAAATTTTACACTCAATTAAGAACCATTATTAATCACCAATTATATTCGAGGCACTATAACTGGCACTAGAGATAAAAAGACAAAAATGAAACTGCCCATATACAACTTGAAGGAGCTAACATTCTATCAAACAAAACAACATGTACATGTAGAAATAGATACTGTATATAATACACAAAATAAAAACAAGGTAAGATTGAGTATTGAACAAATAACATTATAGAAGTCAATGTGCCTGGTAGCAAGTTGAACAATAATGCTACTTTATAGGTCACCTGTTTACTAATAAATTTTTTGTTTAGGAAATAACATTACAAACCCACCAACAAGAGGGCATGCTCTTGGGGATATTTTTCTAGCATTAATGAATTTTCCACCAATATACTAAGAGTCTCTTCGGATCGAGAACACATCTAACACAGTCTGTGCCCTGGAACCAAAGAAAGCTAAGTGGCCCACAGTGATCAAATCCATGACCTGGGCCTCCTTAGTGCCATGTTCTAACCAATCTAGCCAGTCACATGTGGGCAGCACACACACACACACACACACACACCACTCACAAAACTGATTTAATTTTGTTTTCACTGATCTAACATAATGAACATTTAGAGCACTAAGACAACTGAGATATCATCTCCCGGGAAGAGAGACAATCTTCTTGGGAGAGGTAGTTTCAAGGGGGTGCCGGCTTATGAGAACTCATGATACAAGAGTAAGAGACCTTTTCTTGGGGGAGGGCATATGTGGGGCTGCTAGCAAAGACACGCATGCACCTTCCTCATATATATCAGAAACAAACAGATCTGATCAAGTTCAAGAAGCACAAGAATTGATGTTAAATGTATCCAAATATTTTGTAAAGTGTATGCCAGCTTTCTAGTATATACAAAAGATGACTTCAGGATAATGAAGCGTCAGCAATGGCAAACAAAATAACCAGAAAAAAATTTCAAAATGATGGCCCAAGACAAGGTCTTCCAAGGAAGGTGCAAGCTAGGATCAAATGGAAAAGCAGGTAACTGAGCTTTGAAGTGAAGATAAGCAGCATAAAAGTTAAGGTAGAATTGGCAGTAGTCACATCTTCACTGACAAGCATTATAGAACATTAAAGCTAGAATGTATCTTAAAAGATCTTCGTTCAACTCCCTCATTTTACAGATGAAGCAACACAATTGGACAAGATTAGTCAATAAAAGGTAAAACTGATATTTGAACCCAGACTTTGACTCCCAAGTTCCATTCTATTTCTACTACACTCTACCTATGACTCAGCAAAAAAGGACTAAGATCACTTACCCAGATGGTATGTGTAATTTTTAAAAATTGTAATCTAAAGATTATGAAAGGTTACAATGATAGCAATGGTATAATTCTGTGCTAGAACATTAACTGTGTACCAAAAGACTAGGTAAAAGTTAACAAAATTTCTAAGGCAGAATCATCTTTTCTCCCTTAAATTCTTTACTTAAAAAAAAAAAACCAAAAACCAAAAAACAGCCTATTACAATGTGGTAAAATCAGAAAACTGTGAAATATATAAATACATGTAAAACCTCTTCAGGCAAATTTACTCAGATTGTAGGGGGACCAAGTAACCATTCAGAGGGTAATCACTCTTGCTTTAACCTGCTTGGATCTAGATCATGGTTTTGGGTGGAGTCCTGGGGTGTATGGCCAGGGAACAAGAGGGGCTGCAGAGAGAACACCCCCCAATTGCTCCAGCAGCTGTGAAAACCCCAGTGATTTGGGACAAAGCTCTCTCCATTCTGAAAACAGAATTCTACCATGCCAAAGAGTTCAAAAGTCATGTAATTAATTGGCAACATGAGCAAGCATAGGAAACGCAGTCCTACCATAGATTTCTTTTTTGGGGACAAAAAGGATCAAAGCATGGAACGGGAGGAAGAAAATGAAGTTAGAACTCCTGCACCAAAAGCTCCCAAGAAAAACATGAACTGGTTACAGACCATAGAGGAGCTCAAGAAGGATTTTAAAAACCAAGTAAGAGAAGTGAAGGGAAAATTGGGAAGAGAAATGAGAATGATGCAAGAAAATTAAGAAAAAGAGTCAACAGCCTGACTGAAGGAAATAACACCTTAAAAAAGACTTAACTCAAATGGCAAAAGAGGCCCAAAAAGCTAATGAGGAGAAGAATGCTTTTAAAAAGCCAAATTTCCTAGATGGAAAAGGAATTTCAAAAACTCACTGAAGAGAATCATTCCTTCAAAATTAGATTTGGAGCAAATGGAAGCTAATGACTTTATGAAAAATCACACACTATAAAACAATCCAAACATATGAAAAAATAGAAGGCAATGTGAAATATCTCACTGGAAAAACCAGTGACCTGGAAAATAGATCCAAGAAAGATAATTTAAAAATTATTGGACTATCTGAAAGCCATGATCAAAAAAAAAAAGAGCGTAGACACCTATTCCTACAAATATTATAGCCAAATTCCAGAGTTCTCAAGTCAAGGAGAAAATAATACAAGCAGTCAGGAAGAAACAATATGAGTATTGTGGAAAATCAATCAGGATAACACAAGATCTAGCAGCTTTTACATTAAGAGACTGAAGGGCTTGGAATATGATATTCCAGAGGCCAAAGGAGCTAGGATTAAAACCAAGAATTACCTACCCAGCAAAACTGAGTATAATGCTTCAGGGGAAAATACAGTCATTCAGTGATATAGAGGACTTGCAAGCATTCTTGATTAAAAACCAGAGCTGAACAGAAAATCTGACTTTCAAATACAAGAAGCAAGAGAAGCATGAGAAGGTAAACAGGGAAAAGAAATCATAAGGAACTTATTAAAGTTGAACTATTTACATTCCTACATGGAAAAACAATAATTGTAACTCATGAGACATTTTCTCAGTATAAGGATAGTTGAAGGGACTATAAATATATATGTATACACATATGTATGTACAGAAGGGTGTATGTGTATATAAATATATATGTCAGTGTGTGTATATGTGTGTACATGTATACATAGTCAGAGGGCACAGGATGAGTTGAATATGAAGGGATGATATCTAAAAAATAAAATTAAGAGGTGAGAGGAATAAATTGAGAGGAGAAAGGGAGAGATAGAGTAGGGTAAATTATCTCATATGAAAGAGGCAAGAGAAAACTGTTACAATGGAGGGGAAAAGCAGGAAGGTAAAAGGGAATGGGACAACTTTACTCTCATTGAATTTGGCTTAAGGAGGGAATAACATACATACTCAATTGGGTATCTTACCCTACAGGAAAATAGGGGGGAAGGGGATAAGAGGGGGGATGATAGACTGGAGCAGGTGAAAAGGGACAGGATCAAAGGAGAAAACAGAATAAGTGGGGGGCAGGATAGGAGGGAGGGAAATATAATTAGTCTTTCATAATATACCTACTATGGAAATGTTTTGCATAACTACACATGCACAACCTATATTGAATTGCTTATCTTCCCAGTGAGGGTGGGTGAGGAGAGAAGGGAAAAAATTTGGAACTCAAAGTTTTAAAAACAAATGTGTATAAAAAAATAAACTAAGGTTCTACCCACTGTACCACCTAGTGAGATCTTCAGAAATAAGCACCTTATTTCATGTCATCCACAAACCTACCTCTGAAACTCTACTAAATAACAATAACAAAAACAACAAAATCAAAGTAAAGGGGGAATTATTTCTACTAACAGGTTAGTTTCAAATGTGGACAAACTCTTCCTGAATCCCACTAACTCTACTACTCAAGTTATTTTCTCATAAAGCCAGTCCCCAACTTACCATCTTGCTGGCTAATCCTTCTTCCATACCTTCTACCACCACTACCCATATACACACATATATAAAATTCAAAAGCCACTGTCAAGGAAAAAGTTACTTAAAAAGCTTCAACATTCTAAATATTCCATAGTAAAGGGAGGAATAGGCTGTGAATAACTAAAGGGAGCTGACTATGGGGACAAACTCCCAGGCAATGCTGAACCTATCTAAAGCTACTATTTTAAAATATACTCCTTAGGAGCCCCACAATTTCTGATACTGTTAAAGGACTATGGTCAATTCATACATCAGGTATGAATTACTTCAAGTAGTTTTCAAATTCCAAACTTGACTAATTTGCACTGAATTTCCATTCAATTCAATAAATATTATAAACCTACTCTATATGAAACATTGTATAAAGCTCTGGGAAAGATAAATTGCTTAGGTAAGATTAAGATTCCTGTCTCTAAGAGCTAAAAATAAGATACAGGAAAACAGCTGATCTTGGGAGCACAGAGTACTTTTAGAGAGTAAAACAAGTTTAGTTAGAGAGCTACAGTATGGGGACTTAGGTTGGTATAAGGGCATTAAGCACCTAGACAGAGAACTACTGGGGAAGTAACTGGAATTTATCAAAGAAATTTGGTTAATTCTGAATTTTTACCCACCACTGGTTTTGCATCTAGAAGAAAAAATATCAAAAGATCTTGGGGAATAAAGAGCTGGAGCTGCTCCTCTATTTCCTTATTTCTCAATAGCGCAGTGCTCTTTTCCCAAGAATCCAGAGCTCAGAGATACTCAATACTGTAAATGGTCGGCTATTATGCATTACATAGGATTTTGTGGACTAGCCTACATACTCAACTATTATCTGATAACAATTTTCTAAGAAAAAATGCATTGCAAGACACAACGAACCTCACATACAACTCAAAGTTGGGGAATCTTCTGTCCATTGTTCATATTGTTCCAACTTATTTTTAATGAACTGAGATAGGAACTTAAGATCCCCATGATGCCAATAGTCTACTATTCCTATGGCTCTAGCCTTAGCAAATGATTTGGAAGAACTGTAGATAAAGGGAGGAGAAGTTTGTACTACAGAAGATAGAAGTATCAACAGAACCAAGGAAGCTTAACCTATCATTGATTATCAAACACAGAAACAGGGAATTTAAATTCCAAATCAATGTCACTAGTGACAAAAGCATTCTTAACTACCATATGTTTATTTCAGTTATCCTTCAGAAGGCATAAGCTCTAAGAAGGCGGCAATATTTGTCTTTTTTTTGGTCTGTATTCCCATCAACTGGCACAATGCCTTGCAATAGTAGATGCTTAATAGATGATTTCCGAATTCAATTTAGTACACACTAGTTGGGGTCAATTTCAAAAGTCCTACACATTTATTATTTTTGCTTTTTTTTTTGAGGGCAATTGGGGTTAAGTAACTTGCCCAAGGTCACACGGCCAGGTTTTTGTTTGTGCGTACATTAAGTGTTGGAGGCCGGATTCGAACTCAGGTCCTTCTGACTCCAGGACCGACGCTCTACGCACTGCGCCACCTAGCCGCCCCTATATTTCTTATACCAACAGTATTGCCAAAAGTAAGCTTTTTTGATGCTGAGTAGCCCACATTTGTAAAACTTCTCCCTTTCAGCTTTAAATTTATGATCCCAGAAGTTATGAAAATTTTTGGTCAACTTCTTGAAGTTTCTATTTGTCCAACATATAACCCTCGCCTCCCTTGACACTTGGGGTGGGGGGTGGACGTTGGCTATTTCAGAAGATTGTTTCTCTCTAATCACACACAGGATTCACTACCTTCAGTCAGTCAACAATCATTTATTAGTCAGTTGGTCAACAGGCATTTACTAAGGGCTTACTATGTACCAAGGATTGCACTAAGCACTGAGCAAATTAAAAAAAAGAGGCAAAAAAAGTCTTTGATATCAAGGAAATTACATTCTAATGGCAGAGACAACAAAGAACCCTGTACACACAAGAGTAAATAGGAGGCAATCTCAGAGGGAAGGAAGGCATTAGCCATGAATGGCACCAGGAAAGACTGGCTGCAGAAGGAAATGTTTAAGATGAAGTAAGAGAAGCAAAGATGTAGATGTAGATGTAGATGTGAGGAAGCATTTGAAACACAAGGGACAGTTATTGCAAATGTATGGAGTAGGGATATATGATAAGGAGTGTCAAGTGAAAGAACAAATAGGCCAGTGTAACAATCATAGAGCGTGTGGAAAGGAATACAGTGTAAGAATACTGGAAGGCTAGAAAGATTCCAGGTTGTGAAGTGCTTTAAATGCCAAGCAGAACATTTTTAATATTTGATTCTAGAGGCAAGAGGGAGCAGAGCCAGAGAATTTTATTGAGTGAGGGACAGGGATGACATGGCCAGACATTCACTTTAGGAAAATCAGTTTGGCAGATAAATGAATGACTGGCAGGGGGAGAGACTTGAGGGAAACAGGAAGACCAATGATGAGAGCCTGTACCAGGGTGCTAGCTGTGTGACTAGAGAGAAGAGGACATATAAGAGATATGTTGTGAAAGAAGAAAATGACAAAACTTGACACACTGTGGGATTAGTGTAATCGAGGATGTGGTGGGTGTCCACCTGGCTGATTGGAAGGCAAGTTGGGGAGAAGGAAAGTGGTGTGTGTGTGTGTGTGTGTGTGTGTGTGTGTGTGTGTGTGTGTGTGTGTGTGTGTGTGTAGAAATAATGAGTTTCAGTAATGTTGAGTTTAAAGGCTCAAGACAGAATCCTTGGGAGATACCTATGCTTAATGGGCATGCCCTGAATGAAGATCCAGAAAAGGAGACAGAAAAACTGGTCAAACAGAAGAACAAGGGGAAAAAATACAATGTAGTAAAAACTTAAAAGAAGAGAGTTTCCAGGAGAAAAGAATGAATTAAAGTAGCAGAGAAGTCAGAAAGGATGAAGAATGAGAAGATACTTTTACAAGGAAGATTTCAATAGTAACTATGGAGCTAGTAGTTTCATTGATAACCTTTGAATTTCTGTCAACTTTTTCCACATCATCTGCATTTGCCTGACCACCTACTTTCTACCTGCTAAATCTTTATTCATACAGAACTCTATCCTCTTCAAAAAGGCAATACAAATTATTGGAAGAAACAATGTTATTTTACCTCCAATAAAAAACTCATACCCAGGTATATTTCACACATCTGGCTTTACCAATCTCCAAAATGTAACAAGTGAATCAAAGTATTATGAAAGAAAAATTACATTTTCTTAAACTCAGCTCTCTCATAGAATGGAGATTCCTACATTCTAATCACATTACAAATATAGTTGTTACTGTGTTCAATCATTTCAATCAAGCCAATTGGGGTTTTCTTGGCAAAGATACTGGAGTGGTTTGCCATTTCTTTCTCCAGCTCATTTTCCAAAAAGAAAACTGAGGCAAACAGGGTTAAGTGACTTGCCCAGGGTCACACAGCTAGTTCTGTGGCCAAATTTGAATTCAGGAAGATTAGCCTGACTACAGATTGAGGCTCTATCCACTGTGCCACCTAGCGGCTCCACTGTGAATACTACTTAGAAGCAAAAACATAAAGGTTCAGATTTGGACCTAAGAAGCAAGTCCCTAAACCACAGAAGCATAATCCATTAATGTAGGGATAAAAGGAACCTCAGAACATGTAGCCCAATTCATTCATTTTACAGACAAGTAAACTGCGGCCTAGAAAAGTTAAGTAAATGATCTGCCCAAAAGCACACAGCTAGATAGGGCTCTTTAATTTTTTAATAATCATTTTACACAAAATAATAAATGGCCAATATTACTATCTAAATTTTACAGATGGAAAAGCATCCAGGCACCTTGTCCAAGCTAACAGAACAAGTTAAAAATAAAAATCCACTTTCCTGATTATTGTTGTCCAAGGTACCCAAGTCAGGGGGTCTGGATCAAGTTCCTGCCTTACTCAACTAGTCCTAATGTCAAATTTATCCAAACAATAACTGACAATGTGGTTGTCAAGCAACCTAAATCCTTCACACTTAAAAATGGGGATAAGGAATAAACTACCCTACCAAACAAACTACTTTGCATCAAGGCCTAGAATCACAAGAATCAATGTTTTCTTCTATGGATTGCTACTAGTTGCTTTTAAGACCTCTACAGTGGTACTGGCTGGACACTTTCTACAAGGGAAATCAGATAAACCCTCATTGATTCCATATTCACTTAGTGGTAGAATTTGTAATGGAAAAGTGTGTAAATCACTCTAAAGGCCCAAATGTCTGTTAGCAGGACTGGTTTCACCTTCATCTCCAGCAGGTTTATTTCCTATGATGTAGTCTGGAGGATGTAGAGTTTAGGAGAAAAAATATTCAACTACCACATTTATGCTGACTTTCCTTGGGGTCCCCTTTCCTGAAAGAAGGTTGCTTCCACTGGTGCTAAAATTCCAGATAACCTGAGGAGGTCTTATAATGTCCCTAACCATTCAGGGTTAGTAAAGCTATATGGCTGACAATGGACCAGTCTGGTTACCAAAGGCATCAACTTTATGACCTTAGCTCACAATGAGAACACCTTGTTTTTCCAGTTACATACTTTACTATTAACCCCAGCTAAACAAGCCTCAAAATTAATTCTCTCACTCACATAGGAATTCAGTCATGACCACATAAGACATCCTTGGAAAATAAACTCCCAAGTAGAAGAAAGCTCCAAGACCTGAGATTGAGTTAACTTCAAAATATCAGGGGAAGGCACTAGCCTGTGATAATCTGTGTAGGTCAACTCAACCTACCAATGCAGATCAGCAACTATTCTGAAATTTATTGTTAAGAGGGTTTTCTGGGCATTGAGTTGCCCAGAATCCAAGGGCCAGCACAGTGTCAAAGGCAAGACTTAAACCCAAGTCTTCCTGACTGGAGATTTGCTTCCTCTCTACTCAATAATCCATACCTTCTTTCTTTTGTAATATAATGGGCAGAATCAGATAACAAGAAATCAAAAACCACAAACAATCATATTTTCCTACCCATCTCTCAAATCCCATTTCAAAGGAAACCGAAGTCCTAAATGTTCCTGGATCCTTCCAATTAGATTCCACAGAAAAGTTTCCTTAATACTTGAGGTTATATATCTAATTTGTGTGTATGGGGAAGGGGAAGTGTATATCCTTAGTTTGTAAACTCCCCAAAAGGCAATTTAGCTTACCAAAATTTTTATCTCCTTCAACACCAAACACAGACTTCCACATATGATATATGCCTACTATACATTTGTTGAACTGAATTATATTTAAAAAATAAATATACCTCTACTTTGCAACTACAATCTTATTCAATGTTTTTAATTAAGAAAATGAAATTGATTTTCAAGCTAAACTTGTTTTCAAATAAATATTCTTGCCTGTTGTCTAAATTATATATAAAAAAATCAGTCCCTTTCACTTTTCTATTTTCCTTAGATTAAACAAATTAACAATTTATGTATAAGAAACAGGTTTCCTAAGTTAAATTCCACAAATTCAACTCAATTAACAATTAGTGCATCAACTGTGTGCACAGCAACACTGTTAAATATGAAATTTAGACAGGATCCATGACCTTATGGAATTTATAGTACAATAGAATCTAACTCATACAAAAATTATAATTCAAGTCAAGAAACACTTTTCAATGTCCAGTATATGCAAGGCATTATGCTAGAGTCTGAGGATCCCCCCCCCCCCCCAATTAGTTCCATGTCTTCAATAAGGGCATTGGTTCATAATGAGTGCCAAAGTTCTGTGTAAGTACTACAGGAAAAAATAAATTATTACCTGGTGGGAATTAGGAAAAATTTCCCAGAAGAAATCTGAGTTAGGCTTTAAGGAATGTATAGTATATTTAGTCTGAGCAAAGACATGGGAGGAGGAAAGTAGAGGATATGTAGAAGACAGCAAGGTGGCTAAAGAATAAAATACAGTTAGCCAGGAAGAGCGAGGGCCTAGAATGTAGAGGTATTAAATGCCCAGCAAAGTTATTTGAACTTTACATGGTGGATGAGAGGGAGGACAATATTTTGAACAAAAGAGTGACAAGATAAGACTTATGCATAAGGAAAATTATGACTTGCAGCCATGTTAAGGATGGACTGAAAGAGGTTAAAAGTGAAAGGAGGATGACCTGCAGGTAGGTCAGGCTCCTGCAACAGAACAGAAGGTAGTGAAATCCTAAAGAGGTACCAGTGGATATAGTGCATTAGACAGGCAGGAGAGATATTCCAGAAGTAAAACAAGAAATCTTGGTAACTTAGAATGATGACAGATGAAGGAGATGGTAGAATAAAAAACAACATGAAGTTTTAAATACCCAAAACTGAGAGAATGGTAGTGTCACTCAAAAATAATGAAGACATAAGGAACAGTAAGTTTTGGGGATAAATATAATTTGCTCACTTTCAAACACAGTGTTTGTATTGGTGAAATAGCCAAGTAGACATGAAGTTCTGGAGCATGGGAGAAAAAGGTCAGAGCTAGAATTAGATTTTGTTCAGGTTCATAAGAATTTTAGAGTTGGAAAGGATCTTAAAGATATCTAGTCTAAATCTCCTACATAAAACATAAAAATTTAAGAGTCACAAAAGCTGTGACTTGCCTAATGCCATATAGGTAGTAAGAGAGCCAGGACTTGAAACCAGGTGGTTTGCTCTCAAATCTAGCACTCTGCTAAACCATACTGTATTAACTAAAGCTATAGAAGTGGGTGAGATTACCAAGGACAGGACAGAATGAGAAGGGGGCCAAGCTAGTTGTGGCAAAAACCAGTTTAAACAGTCAGTAGGGAAGGGGAAGAAAAATCAACAATAACAAAATAATAGAGAGGAGCACTCCTTTCTACTTCTTCATCACACCATCAGGAATCTCATCATCCTGAAAGACTTCATTAGTTTTGGTACTCACACTTCATCAGTACCCTCTAGCTCTAGGAGCCTCTGCATGGAAGGTAGAGTTCCTCCCAAAGTCTCCATATAAAAATGACCCCAAGGTCAGTCATCTCTGTATTTCTCACAGCTTCTCCATTACGCCACAGGCACAAGGCTACATATCATATCCACCCCTATTTCAGTCTCCTTTTGTGTATAGTCTTCCCCCATTAGATTGTAAGCTCCTTGAGGTCAGGGACTGCTTGTCTTTTTGGTATTCGTATCATTTCCCTCTCTCTTCCCCCCAAAAAAGGGATTTCCCAAAGGTAAAAGACAGATAGTCCTGGTCCTTGAGAAACTTGTAATGGAGGAGACAACATGCAAACAAAAATGTACAAACTAGCTATGTACAGGATAATTAAGAACATGATCAATACAAGCAAAGTACTAGAATTACAAAGGATTGGAAGTCTTCCTATAAAAGCTGGGATTTTAGCTGGGACTTGAAGGAAGCTAGTGTATGGCACACAGTAAATGTTTATTGTCCAAGAGGAGCAATTATAGAGAGGTCAAAGGACGAGACAGGCAGCTAAAGGGCACAGTGGATAGAGCCCTGGACCTATAGTCAGGTAGACTCATCTTCTTGAGTTCAAATATGGCTTCAGACATTTACTAGTTGTGTGACCCTGGACAAGTCACTTAACCCTGTTTGCCTCAGTTCCTCATCTGTAAAATCAGCTGGAAAAGGGAATGGCAAACCCTATCTTTGCCAAAAAACCCCAAATGGCATCATGAAGAGTCAGACATGATTGAAACGTGAGAAAAACAAAGGAGGACAAGAGTGATGTCTGGGAAAACAAAAGATGATTTAATATATGAAAGGAAAATCATTTATTAAAAATGATTCCTAGAGCCAAGCACTGACAAGTTTAGGAGATACAAATAAAAGCAAAGATAGTAGTTGCCTTCTAGGAGCTCAGATTCTAATAGAGGAGATAACCCATAGAGAGGAATAGTGGCTGGATAGTAATACTTTGATTTGGAAAGTTGCATATATATAGATAGGAGAGTAGACTTATACACCCTTGGGGGTGGGCAGGAAGAAATCCAGAATAGGATGGTTAACATGGTCAAAGGCAATGGACAGGTAGGTCAAGGAACATTAAGCCTGAAAAAGATCACTGGATTTTGTGATTAAGTTCCATTAATGGCCTGGCTGGGGAGTTTTTTAATGGGCATTAAAGAGATAGAAATAAAAAAATCAAGGGATGTAGGAAAGTATAAGTGTATGGTCAGGAAACAGAAATACCAAAGCTTGTCTAGTATACATGTTAGTGCTATGGGAAATTTGCTCCAGAAAACAGTCAAAAATAATTTTTTAGTCCCACATTAACTTAACCTACATTTTTCTTCTAAAAACAATCTCTGCCTTTAGCCATGAACTTAAAAAAACAACAACAAAAAAAACAACAAGAAAATCCAATTTCTGAACTCATGAGTAATTTTGGGAAAATTCACCCATCTCTTTGTACATGGAAAACTCTAGTCATTTGCATTAACAATTTATGGTTTCACCTTGTTAGATAAGAACAAATTTGGCTCCAGTACCATCTACATTTGCATACAACAATGCTCAAAGTCTCAATATCAATCTAGGGGATTATTCTGAATGCTACCCCAGAGAATTAGTCCTAAATTAGCACATTTTACTGCTTTAATCAGTGATTGTTTGGGGGAGGGGGGGGACAGACCTGTGATTTCCTGTGTGTAGGAAGCTCCAGTATGGAAAATCCCTCCACCTATGCAGAGTGGAAACTGGTCTGCTACTTATAGTCTTAGAATTGCTTAGAAGAACTGAGAGGGTAAATATCTTCTGCAGGGTCACAAAGCTAACTGGTGTCACAGACAGGACTTGAACCCAACTAATGCCAACCCCAAGGCCAGTTCACTAATGAAACAGAGAGTGCTCACTGAGTGTTCAGATGACACTAAGGTAGTTTGGCAAAGTTGCTGTATCTCTGGAAGACAGGAAGAGGATAAAAAATAACTAAGAGAAATGGCAGAACTATAACCAAATGACACTTTACAGAAACTTTAGAAAGCACAAAGTAATACACAGATGAACAAGAGGTACAAGTTGAAGAATAAGAGAGAGAGAGAAATAAAAGGGTATCAGCATCATAATGGTTCACAAATTAAAACAATTCTTCATTAAAGTCTTATTATTTTAAAAGTAAAGTTGCGCGCAGAAAGACTGAACTGGTAGCCTTGAATGCTACAATTCCTTAATTTATGATCTCTAATCTGATTGCCACCTCTCCTAATCTGCTAAAAATTTCCAACTAGGAAAGGAACACAGACCTTTCTTGAAAAATTTAGATGATCTCAAAACCAAGGAAAAATATAAAGAAAGTGACACCCTCCTCACAGAGTGGTCAGGGACTCCTATTCTGATTAAAAAAAAAAAAAAAGAGTGGAAAAAGAAAGTTCTTGATATTTTTCCCAACTTGTCATGTCAGTTAGGGGCCAAAGATTTTTTCATCTTCATTAGCCTTGTCCCCAAGGTACATACTTACCTAAACTCCTGAAACCAGAGTAGAGTTCCCTGACCTGAATTCCTACAGCTACAGGATTTTCAAAAGAATATATGGGGGGGGGGGGAGGCGGAGGGGGAGAGGGAGATTGCACATGTGTGTGCCTCCATGCATGGAGCCTGAAGGGAGCTGATATAGGTAGAAGCTGTTCCTTAAAAAGGGGCCAAACAGAACTCAAGACCATGATCTCCAGGGCTTCCCCTGACCAATTCTGTGATAGGATATTCCTGAAAGCTCATATTGAATCTTGCTACTTTGTTTGTAAGAAGGGGTTTAAAAAAACAACTACAAAACAGAGAAGCAACTCAACAGCTGAGACTTTTTTCAATTCTTAAAAAACAAACAGCCTGATGCCCTTAAGATTAGAAACCAAAAGATCATGAGAACCACAATAAATTTCCTTGAACTATGACTATTACATATGCATAATAAACTTTTTGCCTTCAAAAAGAGCCTCAAAGTTTTTGATAGCTAAAATACAAATTATAGCTATCACCCACTTAATTTTTTAAAAAATTCAACATCAAGAATAAAATCTTAGTAACTTTAACTACCAACATCCCATATTTATATTCCATCTTGGAGAATAAGCAAATATCTTTTCTGTTCTGTAAAACTCTTAGCAAACAGTATCTGAGCAAAGAACATATAAACTCAGTACTTGAATTTTTAAAAAATGTAGTGTCAAATATTTCCGAAGAACACACTACCTTCAGTTTCATTTTGCAAAACTATTTTAGATCCTAGAACATAACAGCAGTTTTTATATTAATAAACCCTTGCTTCATCCTCTGTGAAACATCTCCAATTATTTTCTATTAGCTAAACATGTTTCTGTATATGACATTCAAAGATCAAAAATTTAAATGGACAGACCAAAAGTGTGGTAATTAGTATTCTGCCTTTGACAAAGGATCAGTTTGGATAGTCTACAGATAAATGGAGCTTTCCATGACATACTTAAGTCAACATTTCCCTGAAGTGGTGTCTAAAGTGCCTTATGATTCCTCCAGGAGCCCAGGAGAGCCTCTAAAAGACTTTCCTATCATATTCCTAAACTACTTAAACATTAGTGCCCTTAAACATTAGTCATGAAGAAGACTATAGTTGAAATAAAGGTAACATGAATTTTAGATGTTAAAATAATGCTTGGAAAGGGAAACAGAAGGTACACCAGTACCACAGTCCTAGCACAATATTTTTTTTCCCAGAAAAGTAACTGATGTCTAGTTTATCCTTCTAAGCAAAAGCCATATCCATCACATAAAAAGTAGGGGCTTTTACATGGGTAGTAAACTGATGTTGAAATTATCTTAAGAACCAGTGAGCCTCAATTAGTAGTGCAACTAGTTGATCTAAGCCCTACTGGCATTTCTTATGTATTAACGCAATTTAACTCAATAAAACCCAAGATCTCTTTAAGAAAAAAAAAATCTAGTCATTTTCACTACACACCTTGAATTATGGAAGCCAGGAACACAATTAATGAAAGGAATCCCTTCTCTATAAATCAAGATATTTTAAAACTACCCCCCCAAAAAAACTTTTCATATAGAAATTTAAAACCCAAAGTATTCTCAAGTTTTCAAAGAAAAGACATATTTGTGGATTAATATAAAGTTAGTACACTAATATTATTATCTAAGTTTTTTGCTTATTACCTCAATAATTTATTCAATTTTAAAACCATCCTTTGAATTCAAGATCATTAAAGGTTTTTTAGAGAGTCTAATTAAGGAGAAAAACACTACTCCAGGAAAAAAAAACAAAAAACAAAAAAAATTAGTTTGTCCTTACATAGAGAACAAGGATCCTAGACTGAATTTTATTTATTATGAAGACTTTGCTGCTTACTGAAATTCTGATTCATGAGTATCATCAGACAGTTTACAAGTATCAAAAACAAAGACAGGAACTCTAACTATTGGCATATAACCTACAATTTCCAAATTCATATTACCACTCCACTTCAAATGAGCTACTGGATTTGAAAGAAAGAAAAATTTCAGATGAAATCTATCTGAACAAATAGCTTGATAGTAACTAAAGCTTAGTTTTCATTAGCACGTTAAATGACACAGACTAAAAAGGGGGCTGTGGGAATTAGTCAAAAGAAATTTTTAAGTCATGTGACTAAATTAGATTTTTTTTTTTAAAAAAACTATTCAAAAGATCTTTGGCAAGGTTATTAATACATTAACATTAATACACGTTGAGCAAATTTACTGCTAGCAACACCCCAAGACTGAACATTTACAAGTCTTTAATACAGAATTATGAATTGTTCGTTAGAAATTTTTTTCTTTACTTATAAAAGTGTCAACTTAGGAGAGAAACATATGACTATTATTTGAGTGGTACACAGGAAAATCTTGTATGCCTGTCACATACAAAAAGGAAATGATGAAAATAAAAATCCAATTCACCAATCAATAAATTACTAAGAATTTCTAAAATTTGCACAAGACCTGCAGTCTCACATCCTTTCAAGTAATACATATTAACCTGCTCCCCAAATGACAGTTTTTACAATGACCAGGGAAGAAATGGGTAAACTTAATTTGCAAAATGGTATTTCCCTCTTTCATCTATTCAGTATTTTGACCAAGTAAAAAGACAGAGACCCAACACTTAAAAAAAAACACACCATGTTTTTAAGATGGTAACTGCATTCAAGATTAGTTCCCTTTATCATTTGAGATGTGACAAGTAATGCATAAAAAATTAAAACCTAATCCTCTCAACTATACAACATGCAAAATGTCTCCTAACAATTCTCTTCCTCTTCAAAAAAAACAAAGCTGCAAATACGGTACAGGGAACAAGCCCCTCCACTGGTAGCATTTAGTTAAAAAGAGAATAGTTAAGCAGCTTGGTGACCAAGGGGCACACTCCCACCTCACAACCTCCTAAAATAACTGTACCATTTCACTAAAGCAGGAATCCAATCCCGAGAAGCCTCAGCCCTTTAGACAATGGTGGTTACCATACTGAGAGCTAAACAGTTGGGTCCAATTGACACATTTCACTAGGCCTTGGAAAAGACACACAACACACACATTCCCAAGACATTTGGCTCCAAGGTAGGAGTATTATGAAGTCCACGCCAGGAGATCAGGGCAGGCCAGAGAATAGGAGGTGAAGGGAGCTGGGGGTGGGGGCTGGGGGTGCAGAAGGGCAAGAAACAAGGGGTATTGGAAGAAACAGCGTAGGGGTAATTGGACCAGAAGGGAGGGAGGGGGCTGGAAATGGCCGATGGTCTGTTTATTTATTTATTTTAAAGGTCTAGATTTAACGGGTCCCGTCCCCACCCCCACTCTCACACACCACCCCCATCCCCGGGATTCTGTAACCAAAACCAAACTGCGCAGCAAACATTGTGGGGCTGGAAGAACCAAGACTCCCCCCACCCCACCCCACCCCCACCCCCACCCCGTGACTACTGAGCGAAGCGGGGCTGGAGGGGTAAAAATAAGTTCCCGGGCCAACACCTCCAGCCGCTCGGGGCCCCCCGATCCCCACCAAGAGGGGAGGCTCGTTAGCCGGGTTAAGAAAAGGCGGGGGGGAGGGAGAACCAATTCCTCAGCCCACACCGGCAATGCCAGTCCCCGTTCCTTCTTCCCCCGTCTCCATCGGAAGGGACGAGTGAAAAGGGAGCACACGGCGAGCCCACCTCCCCCCCACCCCCGGACTCCCTCCGGGGTCCAGGGACGGGGGAAGGGGGGGGTGTGCCGAGCCCCCGAAACCAAACAAAGCGCGGCCTGAGCGCGAGCCAAGGCGAGTGGGGAAGCCGGGGTTTTTCCTGGCGACAGGGGCCCGGGCCGGGCACTGCGGCAGCGGGGAGACCCGCGGCAGCGGGGACCCTTCCCGATAACCCCCGCACTCCCCCCCGCCCCCCGAGAGCCAGCGCCGGCGAGGCGCTGCCCCCTCCCCCCCGGCCCTCCGCCGCCTCGGCCGGGCCGGGGGCAGGAGAGCGGGGGAGGGAGCCGAGGAGGCCGCAGCCTTACCCCGCTCCCCGGCGTTGTTCCTCTCCTGAGGCGGCGGAGGCGGCGGCGGCGGTGGCGGAGGCTGCTGCTGCTGCTGGGGCTGGGGCTGCTGCGGCGGCGGCGGCGGAGGTGGCGGCTGGGGCTGCTGCTGCTGCAGTTGGGGCTGGGGCTGCTGCTGCTGCTGGGGAGGCGGCGGCGGCGGCGGCTGCTGCTGCTGCTGCTGTTGTTGTTGCACCGGGCGCGGCCTCGACACTCGCCTGGGTCTCCGGTTGGCGGCTCGGACGGAGTTCATTTGCCGGGCTGAGGTGGCGGCGTTGGCGGAGGGACACACACACACACCCCACACCCGGGGATTTGGGGGAGATGGGGGTAGGGAGGGGGAAGGAGAGGAGAGGGAGAGGCACAGAGACACAGGGGCGGGGGGGAGGGGGCCCCCGAGGAGACCCAGAGGCCCCGGGGACGAGAGCGGCACAGAAGGCCGGGGCGGCGGGCCGACGCACCGCCGGGAGGGCGAGGAGGCCGAGAGGCGAGGGAGGGGCGAGGAGCCAAGGCCGGGGCCAAGGGAGAGAGAGAGAAAGGACGGCCGGCCGCCCGCTCGGGAATCCCGAGGAGAATCGCGACCCGATCCCGGTCCCGCCGTCTCCCGAGCACGGTCTCCGGCGGCAGCGGCGGCGGCTGGGGGGAGTGGGCGGGCGGGTGAGGAGGGGAGAAGGAGGAGAAGAGAGCGAGCGAGCGGGAGGGAGGGAGCAGGGAGGGAGGGAGCAGGGGGCGCCGGGCTCCTTTTTTTTTTCTTCTTCTGCTACCCCCCCACACCCCCTCAAAGAGATTTCTGTGAGGAATCTTTTTTTCCTCTCCTCGGCCTCCTCTCTCTCCTCCCCCCCTCTCTCTCCTCACCGAAGGGGAAACGAGGGTGAAGGGAGGAGACCGGGGAAAAAAAAGAAAAAAAAAGAGGCGTAGTCGTTCCTCCTCCTTAAAGGAGCCTTTCCTCGGGGTCCTCCTCCTCCTCCGCCTCCGCCGCCGCCGCCGCCTCCTCCTCCTCCTCCGCCTCCTGCTCAGCCCCGTCGCTGCCGCCGCCGCTGCTGCTGCTGCTGTGGCTGCTGTTGCCGCCGCCGCCGATGATGATGATGATGGTGATGATGCTGCTGCTGCTGCTGCCGACGCTGCTGCTGCTCCGTGGCAGGAGGAGCCATTGACACCGCCGTAGACACCACACGCTCAGTCAGTCACTCACCACAGCGGGGCGGGGGAGGGCCCGACAGCCGCCGCCGCCGGAGCTGAGCAATCGAGGGACGGGGCAGGGGAGGAGAGGGGAGGGGCTTCCAGCTGGATGGCCAATGGGAGGCTCCAGAACAGAGGCATCCCGGCGCCGGGGCCAATAAAAGCTCGTCTCTTATCAAGGAGCCGGCCCTCGCTCTGTTCTCCTAGTCCCCACCTTGATCCCCAGACCTAAGTGAAGGGAGGGAGCCAGGGGTAATGGGAAGTGTGGGGGGGGAGGGGGAGAGAACGAGGTATTTATAACTTGTAAATGTGTGTGTTTTTGTGTGTATTTTGTGTGTGGGGTGTCCTGTGAGGAGTCGGGGTTCAAGGGAAGGAATGCGGAGGGGGGGATGGTGGAAAGGGCGGGGGCTGCTGATGTAATAGGAAGAAGTGATTAATCCATTCATTTACAGTATCAGCCTCTACCCCATTTTTTTTCCTTCCAGTAATGAAAAGGTGGCGCGGGAGCGGACCTTTGGGCAACTTGCGTTTGATGTAGGTTCGGAGAGTGATCTGTAGGGTGCGCAAGAGCCTGTGTGCCCTTTAGCAAGCCCGAGGTTGTTTGCAAACTAAGAACTCTAAATGGGAGGGGGAGAAGTGGTCACTTTCTAATCATCGCCTTCCATTTACCCCCCCCCCCCCAAAAAAAAGAACCCTCACATCAATTGTTAAATGATGCCTAGGTAAGAAATGCTAAGTGACGTATTAGGACGTCTGTGTATGTGTATAAACCTACCCAAAGGAAGAAGAGTAGGTAAATGTGGAGACAATGTGACTTGATCTTTGCAAGTGTTTTTATGTCTAAGTAGCTTTAGGCCCCCATTCCTCTCACAGTGTTTCTTGAGAAAATGTATTTGTATTCTCTACTTGAATTTACTTAAATAGGAAATATATTTTTCCTTTCTCCTCCCTCATATCCTTTTTTTCCCTTTCCTTTTTTGTTATGGTCATTATATATTGGATGTCTTGGGCTTATTTTTTTTACCTAAGTCTCAGGTTTTTACCATTGTGTATTTTCCTCATGTCTCTGAGCTAGATAAATCACTGCTTTGCCTTGCTGGCTAGGCCAGAGGTGGCTTAGGCAGGGCAAAGAGCAGAGTTTTTTTAAAGTATTGTTTTTAGCTGACCACTTGTGAAATGCAATTTAAGTTCCTCATACATTTTAGTTGGAAAATGGAGAGATGAGAAACTTTTCCAACTCACGTCTACACACACACAAAAAGTTGAACAAAAGAAACTAAGTACCGAAGCAAAATAGTTCCATTTGTTAGTCACATGGAAGTCAATAACCAGTGAAATAATAGCTAGAGGAGATAGGGAGGAGTAAGAGCTGATCCAATAGAGTTTAAGGGGAAAAAATTAAAAGAAAATCACATATTATTCTATAATCTCTTCAAATTATTAATCAGTCCCTGTGATTTTTTTGAAATTTCACCTTTTCATAAATTCACCCAACAATTATTGAATGCCTAGGATATGTCCAAAAGGGGTTATATAAAAGAAACAAGACAGCTGTGTCTAGTTTATCTTTCATTATCAGGTAGTCAACAGGCATTTATTTTACTGTAATATATTAGTTTGTATAATATATATTATGCATATATATTTTTATATATTAACATAGTATATTAGTTTACTATATGTCAGGCACTGTGATCAAATCTTCAAGTCTCCTTTATTTTCAAAACCACCTCCGTTTTAGAATCATAGAGCTAGAAGCATACCAAACCAATTTATTTTACAGATGAGAAAATTAATATCAAAGAAATGAAGTGAAGCCCAAAGTTGCATCCATTAGACTATGATCTCCCTGGAAGACAGGGTCTGTCTTTTGCCTCTTTTTGTATCCAGAGTGCTTAGTCCAGTGGCTGGCCCATGTTAGTCCATTAGTAAATGTTTTTTGATAGTGGCCAAGCCAGAAAGGGGACCCAGGTCTCTTGACTCCCAGTTTACTGCCCTTTTGATTTGTGCGTGCTATGGAGTCTTGATTTCTTCTATCTTTAAGGGGTGGGGGGAACCATCCTGAAGGTCTTAGAATAATAGAGGAGTGGTCACTCACTAATAAAAACATGAACTTGCTACTATGTAAAAAGTACCATGTTCTTGGCTATGTGAGAAGATACATTGAAACAGTCTAATAGGATCAATGAGACAAAGATATAAAGCTCCACAAGGTAAGAGACCTTGTGAAAAATGCTGTTAGAGAAAAAATGAAATCAAAAGTTTTTGGAGTTCAGAGGTAGCAGAGATAGCTTCTAATATGGTTCATTCACATGAGAAGTTAACTCTAGTTATAGAAGTTTCATTATGGCTCTGGTTATGGAATTTTCATCATGATTTATAATAAATTAGCTTATTTACATAATACTTCAAGCTGTATAATGTTTTTTTTCCTGTAAGACTAAAGTCTTATAAGCCATTGGAGCTTAAACTGCTATGAGACTTTTGGGACACCCATTATTTACCAGGAGAGGGCCCCCAGAACTGTGTTTGTACATGTTTAGCATGATTTTGAAGGACAGAATTTCCTTGGAGTCTGTTTTGTCTTTAATAACAAGTTTGTGCTTGTTTTACTCAAGTACTTACTGGTGCTTAATGTGTTAGAGTGAATTAATTTATTTGTTTCTAGAATCAGTCACAATAAGAAGGTACAAAATAAATTCTTTAATCAAGCTAGGAGACAAAGAACTGTGATCTTTAAATTATATTCTTCCTATATATCTTCCTCTAAAAGTTCACTCTCCAAACTTAGAACCAAACTTTCACAATTCAGATGGAATATTGCATAAATATGACATTTTCATGCTTATGGTAAATTTCATTTAGGGAGTTTGATCTAAGCAATTTTTCTTAAGGAACAACTAGCACTGTTTAAAATGTCCTGGTTAGAAGATAAAAGATATCTCATTAAGTGACAAAAAATCACCCTTCAGACCACACTCAATTTAAATCCTATAAATTAGATGGTAAAACTAAATGTGGAAATGTATATGTATGAAACCTGTTTAGCATAGAATTCAAAGATGCCCATATTAGATATAATTTACTACACCTTAATGTAGCTATGATCTCATCAATGTAGGTTTTCTCTCCACCAATACAGATTGCAATCCATCCAAATTTTCTTAGCCTGTGTGATTCTTGCCCATATTTTCCCATTAATCTTCAAAAGAGGACCTGCCCAATATGGTGGAGGCCTTTCTTGGGGTCTTTTTATTTTTCATGAGTACTGACTAGTGTGGCACTGGAGACTCCCCCTTTTCTGAACATTCACCCTCTAGGGTCTAGCGATTACTTGATTTCTTATATGTTGGTAGTCATTGGCAAGCACAGAACTTAAATGTTGAAAAAGACTTCAGCAACATCTGGTCCAATTCATATACAAAAAGGAATCTCCATCATCAACCTCCATAAAGCTGGAGTGAGGTGTACATGCTTCCTAGAGGACACTATCCAAGTCACTGAGAAAAATGTTAGCTAGCATACAGCCCACTGTAGATCCTTGAATAACTTGACTAAAGATCTTCCATTTTGGCTTCCTAATGTCTGTTCTTTTATTCTACTGCTCAATCAGTTCTGAATCCGTCTAACTGTAACATAGTCTGGCCCACAACACTCCATCTTTGCCATGTTTTTGTTTAGAAATGTCTGATTCTTCGGGGTGGCTAGGTGGCACAGTGAGTAAGAGCGCTGGCCTCGGAGTTGGGATGACCTGAGATAGAATCCAGCCTCAGAAAATGAGCACCCACACATAAATAATGACTAGCCGTGTAACCTTGAGCAAGTTACTTAACCCCAATTGCTTTAAAAAAAAAAAAAAGAAATGTCTGACTCTTCATGACCTCGTGGGCCATATAGCGCACTGGACCCTCCTAACTCCTGAAGTCTCTCCAAGCTTCCAGTGTCATATCTTTTAACATTTTAATACTGTCCATGGAATTTTCTAGGCAGGGATACTGGAGTGATTTGCCATTTCCTTCTCCATCTTTTTTCCATGAGCATAGCATAATTTGTTTTTGTTTTTTTTTGTTTTGTTTTGTTTTGTTTTTAAAGCAATTGGGGTTAAGTAACTTGCTCAAGGTTACATGGCTAGTCATTTGATTTATGCGTGGGTGCTCATTTTCTGAGGCCGGATCTGATCTCAGGTCATCCAAACTCCGAGGCCAGTGCTCTTACTCACTGCGCCACCTAGCCGCCCCTTTTAGGGCAATTGGGGTTAAGTAACTTGCCCAAGGTTACACGGCTAGGTTTTTGTTTGTATGGATTAGGTGTCGGAGGCCGGCTCCGAACTCAGGTCCTTCTGATTCCAGAGCCGGCGCTCTATTCACTGCGCCACCTAGCCGCCCCCATAATTTGTTTTATTAAACATTTTGCTAAAAATCCTAATAAAGGGAAAACTACTTCACAATGTGCTGGCACATAATAATAAACTAATATTTATTTATTTGGCACTTACTATGTACTAGGCACTGTGGTAAGTGCTTTACAATTAATACCTCCTTTGATGCTCAGAACCCAGTGAGGTAGGTGCTATTATTATCCCCATTTTACAGATGAGGAAACTGAGGCAAACAGATTAATTGACTTGCCCAAGGTTCCATAGCTAGTAAGAATCTGAGATCATAGTTGCACTCAGGTTTTCTTGCCTTCAGGCCCAGGTGTAGCTACTGGGCCACCTAGCTGAATCATACCTGGCCAACATCCTGTGCTAGTATAGCATACAAGACAAATGATCACACAATCTGCTTGAAAACCTTTATTGAAGGGAAACCTACTACCTCCTGAGGGTACACATTTCAATACAGGTTAGTTCTAGTAGTGAAGAATTTTTTCTAACATCAAACCTAAATTTGACTCTCTGCTCTTGGTTCTGTCCTCTAAAATCAAACATATCAAGTTTATATGTGAACTGATACAAAGTAAGCAGAAGCAGGAGAACATTGTACACAGTAATAGCAATATAGTCAACTGTGAATGACCTAGCTATTCTCAGCAATACAATGATCCAAGACAATCCCAAAGGACTCATGATAAAAACTGCTATCTGCTTCTAGAGAAAGATGTCTGAGTACTGACTGAAGCATACTGTCTGTCTGTCTGTCTGTCTGTCTCTCTCTTTCTCTCCCTCTCTCTTTCTCTTTCCCTCTGTCTTATTCATTTTCTTACACAAAATGACTAATATGGAAATGTTTCATATGATTGCACATGTATAACCTATATCAGATTGCTTATCATCTGAAGAAGGGAGGAGGGAAAGGAAGGAGAGATGGAATTTGGAACTTCTAACTTAAATCAATGAATGTTAAAAATTGTTTTTACATATAATTGGGGGAAATATTATTAAAAGTAGTAATATTAAAAAACTTTAATCTTTCTTCCAGGTGAAAGTCTTTCAGATACTTGAAGATAGACATTATGTCACCTTTGACCCTTCTCCTCTCCAGACTATATAGTTGCAATTCCTTCAATTGATTTGTATTTGATATGGACTCTAGACCCTTATCATCCTGGTTGCTGTCCTTTAGATGTTGTCCAATTTATCAGTGTCCCTTCTAAAATACGATACCTAGAGCAAAACTTAATACCCCAGATATGGCCTAACTAGGACAGAGTACAGGAGGACTATTATCTTCTTATTCTGGGAAGATGCCCCTTTTACAATCTAAAATTGTATTGCCTTTTTTGGATGTCATTTCACATTCCTGACCCATACAGTTCATAGTCTTCTAAAGCAGAAGTATCAAATAGGAGCCCCATGGGCCCGTATGGCCCACAAAACTCAAGTGCAACCCTACCAGATTAAAATATAATTGGGAAATACTTTAAAAAATAAATAAATGTACAATAGAACATAGATAATGCTAATATGTGGTTTTCTAAGTCAATATGCAGCCCACCAGGATTCTTAGGTTTAGTTTAATGGCTCCTATTTCTATTTGAGTTTGAGGCTACTGCTCCAAAGCCCCAAGATGTTTTTCATATGAACTGCACTCACTATACTATCTCCATATTGTACCTGTAAAGTCAATTTCATGAATCCAAATGTAATACTACATTAATCCTTATTAAATTTCATCATATTAGGCCCAGCCCAATTTCTTAGTCTATCAAGATCTTTCTATAACTTGGCTATTATTCAGTATATTAGCTATCCCTCTTAGTTTTGTATCATTTTCAAATGTGATGAAAATAATAATACTCACCTTTATTCAAATCATAGATCTAAAATGTTGACTAATACAAACCCCTGATACACTTATTTCTTCCAAGTTACAGTATGGTCTAGCCAGTGTGATTTCATCTTTTCCACAAGGATAGCATGCTAATTTAGCTTTGCTATAATTGGGGTAGACTATATCTACTTTGTTACCCTGGCTTACCAGTTTGGTAACCCTATCACAAAAAGCAAATAAGATTGGTCTGTCATGACCTGTTCTTGAAGAAGCCATACTGGTTTCTTGTGATTGGCATTTTTTTCTAGATGATCACTGACCATCTCTAATAATGCATTCTAGAATTTTGTCAGGAATCAAAATTGAGCTCACTAGGATTTGAAGATTCTATTCTTCCTACTCCTCCATCCCCTTTTAAAAAAAATTGGGAGATTTGTCCTTTTTTAGTCCCACTGATACCACTTGTTCACAATCTTGTCAATCACTGACAGTGATTTAGCCATCACATGGGCCAGTTCTTTCTGTATCAGATGTTTCAGGAGACTTGAACCCGTCAAGGATGGCTACAAGTATTCTGTTTTTTTTTAATTAATTTTTATTTTTCAACATTCACTTTTATAAGATTCTGAGTTCTAAATTTTCTCCCTTCCCTTCATTCCCTGCTCACCAAGACAGCAAGCAGTCTGATATAAGCTATACATGTACAATCATATTAAACATATTTCCATATTAGTCATGTTGTGAAAGAAGAATCAGACAACAGAGAAAAACCATAAGAAAGAAAAAGAAAGGAAACAGTATGCTTCATTCTGCATTCAGACTCCATAGTCCTTTTTCTGAATGTGGATAGCATTTTCCATCATGAGTCTTTTGGAATTGTCTTAGGTCTTTGCATTGCTGAGAAGAGCTAAGTCTAACAACCTTAGTCATTGCACAGTGTTGCTGTTACTGTGTACAGTCCTGGTTCTGCTCTACAAGTGTTCTCTTACTAGCCTCTTACTTATCTTGGGCATTAACTCCCAGTGAAGCATATTTTTCTTTTCTTTCCAGTCCATAGGTCATTCTCCCTAGCTGAGGAAAAATAATTAGTAGCTCTACCTTTCCCTATTGTCCCATGCAGACCAAGCAATGACATTATTGCTTCTTTAATACTTATTCCTTCAATGAAACAATATAAACAAAACTGGCTTTGTTGCCCTCAATTCATTCTGAGCTTTAGTAGTATTCAACATGGTTCTTTTTTTTTTTTTTTGGAGGGCAATTGGGGTTAAGTAACTTGCCCAAGGTCACACAACTAGGTTTTTGTTTGTGTGTGTTAAGTGTCTGAGGCTGGATCCGAACTCAGGTCCTTCTGACTCCAGGGCTGGCGCTCTACTCACTGTGCCACCTATCTGCCCCTTATTCAACATGATTCTTACAAGATGATGCTTTTTTTTTTTTACTATTCATTCTCTGTTATCTTCCCTTTATTCTATCTCTTGTACATATCCTTCTAAAATTTAAGTTGTTTGGTCAGTCCTTTGTGCTTTCACATTAGTATATTTCTGACATCTCCCATTTTTCTTCCTCATCAGAACTGTTTCATTTTATGTCCTCAGCATTTCTTGAGTTTCCCATCTCTTCTCAGCAGTGTTCCCTTGTAGAATTTTGGTCAATGGAGGGGTCTACTCATTCTTATTCTGAATGCCTTGAAATCTTCTCTCCTAAAATCTGGAGTGCATGTCAGAATATACTCAACTCTCCTTGCCTTTCCTGTCACAAATTCTAGGAAGTAATGGTCACTTAGTCAAAAGGTCCTCATTATATCCACCCCAGCTGCCCTTTCTCTTCTGTTGGTGAGAATCAGGTGCAGAATAGAACTCCCTGTTGTTGGTTCCTCCATCTTTGGAAGAAAAGAATTATCATTTAAGTAAGATAAGAAGATTGCTAATCTGCTTTTGTCAGAGGAAGAATTCCAGGAAATATCTGGATAATTGAAATTCCCTATCAGTAATAGATTATGCCCTTGAGTCAGGCTTGTGATCTCTTAACCAAATTCTTCATATATTTCTTCATTGTTATTTTTTCAGTTTGTCTGTAGTATACTCTAATGACAAAATTCTATTTGTCCCTCCACTTACCTTTATCCAAATACTCTCACCAAGCTTCTGCCTTCTGGTTTCTAAATTTCCTCATATGAGTATATCTTCATAAAGTGCTACTGTGTTATCCTTTTAATATATTATGTATACATGGTATATTTAAATTTAATACATAGAGCTCTCCCACCTTCTTTCTGTTGAATGAGTTATACCCATCAGTTCCACATTCCAGTTATGGGTACCATGTCTTAGTGATGCCTATGATGTCCGATATCCTTTTTCTGTGTTAGGACCTCTAACTCAATGTGTTTATTGCATACACTTTGGGCATTTGTGTATATACCTTTGAGCCCAAAGGTTTTACTACTAGCTCCTTCCTTGAATAAAACTGCAGCACACCTACATCCACCATATACTTTCTCTGAAAAATGGAGGTTCCAGGAGAAACTCACCAATAGTAGAAGGGGATTTCAAGAGTGGAGAGCCATTCTGAGGTGAGAAAATCTCTTATATTTTGCTCTTTAACAAGGTACCGTTGCTTGTAACCTTCCACCATACTCTTCCATTTCATTTTACAAATGAATTTGTGCTCTATACTAGTATTACCATATGTCTATCATGTCTCTGGACAAGGATATTAAATGACAGTTAGCTAAGGCAATTTCTGGTTTCTTCTGGTCTCTGTTTTGGCAACTGCTTTATATCATTTTAACTTCTGGTGATAATCTGAGTCAATGTTTTTTATTCTTCCCCCTTTTTTCAGCATTAAGTAATCGCTTACTTAAGGGATTGGGTTGGAGATACTGTCATTTTAGTTCCGGTCGCCCTTTCATCTTTATCTTTTCTTCTCTTTGGCTTTTGTTTTTTACCTTTTCTGTAAGTAGATAGTCTCATTACATGCAGAACAATGATTCAAAAATGACTCCCACCATCAGGCACCTATTACTTTCTGTCCATTAAGATAAAGTTATTTTCACATTTTATAATGATGTTGTGTTCTTTACATAAAGAGTGATTTTTCAACTCTCTTCTTGAAGAAAATATTCATTATATAGAAGCATGGAACAATTCTAATGAGAAGAAAAGGAGACAGCTGTTTTGTAACTTGTGATCTGAAACTTCAGGCTTAGAATTAACAAAGAGAAAGTTCGATCTGGGAATATTCTCACAGAAATTTCTTTCTTTGGGTCATTTTACCCTCACCTAGGATTTCCCCTAGAAACTTTAGAATATTTGACTGGTGTCTACATCTGCACAACAGAAGGAAAAGGACTCCTCTGGCCCTTGCAAAGACTTATCAAAACACTGAATATGGGTCAGAATTTATTTAACCTGAGGAAAAAAAATACAAAGGAGATGCACTTGATGCCAAAAATTAACCCCAACTACTACATGATCTTTTTGATCCTCTAGACTGATAATACAACTCAGGACCATCCCCTGCTTAATAAGGAAAAGAACTTAGGGTTGTAAAAATCAGGCAACCGACTCCAGGGTTGCACTGCATCTGGAAAACTACATTGGTTCCTGGGTGGTGAGACTAAGGGATGAGTTGCTTTACTCTCTAGTGACCCCAAGTTCCTTAGCTTTATTGGATAGGACACGCACAGGGCAGTACTTAATGCCTAGATATTTGTGCCTGGGTAGAACATGACTACAAGAAGAAAGAATTCAGGGTTGCTCAAGTCAGCCCCTATTTTGGAAAAGTATCACCCAAATTGACCTACTGGTAGTTTAAGTTCAGTATTGCAATGAAATTAAATGTTTGTAGAAGACCTGATAGTAAACAAAAAGAGATTTATTTAGTCATAAAAGGGGAAGGATATTTAGCAAGAATATTTTGTAAATTCAATAGAGAGCAATTTTCCTGCCTTTGTATTGCTCCTGAAAATCCAGTGAAGCACGGGGCTGGTGGTATTCAAGTGACCAGGAAGTGACCTCAGTAACCTGAAGCTCAGTTTACTGAGCCAATTAAGTTTCAAGGATACTTTCAATACTTTTTCAGGAAAAGAGCTAGCTCAGTCCATATGGTGGGGGAACCTGGTGGACATTCCTCTTACCACAAACCCCCAGCCCTAGACCAGCACAATTCACATAACAGTATCAGGGAACCACAAGGTTCAGATTCATTGTCCTTTGTTGACACTGAATTCTGGCTCCTGCTTGGTGTAGGAATTCCTCCATGTCACTTGTTTCAATAAATCTTTTGTTGTTCTGTTTGCTGTTATAATGCTTAATGTTTTGTCAGCAACATGAATTAAGACACAGATGGAAGCTTATCTACTTTGCAGGTGACACAAAGCTGGGATGACATTCAGGAGCCAAAAAGCTCTTGACAAATTAAGACTTGTGCTGAATCTAATGAGATGAAACTCAATAAGTATAAATGTAAAGTCTTGCACCTGGGCTTAAAAAATCAACTTGACAAACATAAAATGAGAAGGCATGACTAGACATCCATTAATCTGATGATGATCTTAGAGGTTTTAGGGAAATACAAGTTCAGTACGAGTCAACAGTGTGATATGACAGCCAGGAAGCTGCGATATTAGACCACATAAAGAGAGGCATGGTGTCCAGAATAAGAAAGGTGATCGATCCACTATCCCTTGCTCTAATCATACCGTATCTAGAATATTGTGTTCCATTTCTGTGATTGTACTATTACCTAACAGAGTTTTTCTACAACATAAGTTAGATCTAGACCTTCCCCTTCCCCTCTCACCCTACCCCCAAGTAGGGATTATTTTTTACCATACTCTGCCCTTCTGAGCAGATTAGTTTCTGTATAAGTCTACAGAAGACCTCTCTACAAAAGCTGAAGCTAAATACTCCTGTATCCTTGCTGATATCTTTTCTATGCTATAACTAAACAAACCCCTTTTATCCTTGTGTGTATCTCATTTCATCCCAATATCAAGCCTGAACTAATGGTGAGCTAGTGTCAGGCCCAATCCTAGCAAATTCTGACCCACCACAATTTGAAAAGAGTATCGATAAACTCAGAGGCAATGAATAATACTAATTGTTCTAATAACTATCATTTTAAGCTTTATGGTTTGCAAAGCACTTTACAGATATTATCTCTATTGATCCTCTGGGAGATAGGTGCTATTATTATCTCCATTTTATAGATGAGGAAACTAAGGCAAATAGAGGTTCATTGAGTTGCTCAGAGTCACACTAATAATTGTCTGAGGTAAAATTTGAACTCGGTCCCTAATGGAATGACCACTATCATGTATAAAATGCAAGAAACTCAAAATCCCTTCCTTTGAATAGTGGTGTAAGTGTACCCTGGTCAAAGCAGGGCCAAAACCCAGGATAGGGTGGGATAGATTTTTTTTTCAGGGGGGATTATTTTATTATCACAAGTTTTTTCGAAACCAGAGTCAAATTACATAAAGTATTTACAAGAATTAGAGAGAAAACAGTCCAAAATCTGATCATCATCAGATGAATGGCCATCTAATTATGCTTTCTCATTTTGTGTTTGTCAAATTATTGATTTTTTAAACCCAAGTGCAAGACTACTGAACTTGTATGCCACTAAAACCTCCGAAACAGTTATTTTCTTATTAAAATTGTTACTGTTATTAAAAGATAAAAATGTAAACATAATAGGTAGGTGACTGAAATGACTGAAGAACAACAAAGTTGCCATAAGACTAACTATTGTCCAAGTTACCCCAGAGATTGTGGAAGGCCAGAGAAAGAAGAGAAGGGGCAACAGAAGAGGAGACTGGAAGTGGATTCTTTTGTGACATTTGCCTTACATATTCAGAATTTGAACTTTAGCTTTTGTTGTTGTCTAGTTGTTTCAGTTTTGTCCAACTCTTTGTGAACCCCCTTTGGGGTTTTCTCTGCAAAGGTACAGGAGTGTTTTGCCATTTATTTCTCCATCTCATTTTATAGACGAGGAAACTGAAGCAAACAGTGATAAGTGACTTGCCCAGGGTCACACAGCTAGTAAGTGTCTGAGCCAGATTTGAACTCAGGAAGATGAGTCTTCCTGACGTCAGATCCAGGGCTCTAGCCACTATGCGATCTATTTTCCCAAACTTTAGCTTCTTTTGGGTTTTTGTATTCCTTGGATTTTGGAATGGCAATGATATGGTGATTAGAGCACTGTACTTGTCAGTAAGACTGGATTTTAAGCTTTATTTCTGAAATTTATTAGCTAAATCACTTTGTGCTTCAGTTTTCTCAGCTGTAAAAGGAAGGGGCTGGACTCAGTGACTTCAAATGTCCTTTCCAGAGATACATACAGCATCCTGTATTCCATGAGAGATATTAAAAAGTTCCAGTTTGTGTGAATAATGTTACAGTGTTTGTCTCCTATTCTTATGTAATCTGTGCTTCCTGGTTAAGCACCAAGATACTCCTTAGATATGCCTCTTTATTCAACAGGAGAATAGCACTCAATCTTTAAGAAAATCTCTATAGGTTTTGTTTTTTCCCCCTTTTGGCTTCAATTCTGGAAGAGTTTCTATTATATCAGACATCTCTACTCTACAAATTATTTTTCTATCCTCAACCATCATATAACCCTCACCTCCTTCCCCTTCCTTCTACATTCTGAGCAGTAGGATTGGAAGGAATCCCTTGAAAAGAAGACATTTCATTTTATCTAGAAAATAAAGGGACAGGGGAAACATGCTATCCAAAGTGTTCTCTTAAAATATTTTTAAATCCAGTTGATTATTTTTGATGATTACATAAATTATGAAATTTCCCTGGCACTTTTGTATTTATGAAGGTTAGGTGTAGATCCCCGAGTTCCACTATATATTAAATTGTATCATCTATGTTGGATCTCCTAACCATCTCTAGATTTATTGGAGCCAGCTTATATTGATTCAGGACTGTCAATTGTTAAATTTTCAGTGTGAGCATTTACACCTCAGAAATCAGCAAACACTACAAATCAGGGCTTGATTTATTGTTTTGTTGATTTTTAGACTTAAGAAAGTGATGTAGAAAACATTAATAATACAGATTAAACTGAAAAGTGTATCCTGCATTCATTTTTTCACCAGAGATCCAGTTGTTAATCATTTATCAGCACAGCCCTGCAAAATGTATTGGTTTGAACTGCATATGAAATTACCACTAGACACATTTTAGTTCTATGTTCAGTATGATATTGGATAACTAGAAGGGGCAGGAAATTTAGAATATCATTACAAAGTAAGGAATTAGATGGGGAATGTAAGTGAAGGGAAGCATGGGAAGTCACTCCCCAAACCATTCTAGTACCATTCTTTTCCCATTTCAGACCAGCCTCTGACTAGAAATATATACTTATGAAAATGAAAAATTAGAAAACTGATCTTTTTAGATAACTAAATATCTTCTGCTTTCCCCTCTTCTACTACTCACCAAAGAACACAAATGGAAAAAGTTAATTAAGCATTTTCAAACAAACAGCAACAGATCAAATATCCTTTAAAGTACTAATAGCCCTAGTTAAAAACTCTTAGTTAAAAAACAAACAATTAAGTGATACTCATCAAAGGTGGATAGCTTTTAGCATCTGCTTAAGGTTTTGTTTTGTTTTGTTTTGTTTTGTTTGTGTGTGTGTGTGTGTGTGTGTGTGTGTGTGTGTGTTTTTTAAAGAGACTACTGTGTGGGGTAGAGATCTCATCTTATCCTAAAGGGAAGAAACAATCCTCTGTTTCCATAGACTACATTTAAAGAGCCAAACCACCCCCATGAGCCCCATGGGCCAGGAATTTCTCATGGAAATCTACTTAAAAGAATCATAAATTATTATTTTTCTGTTTCAAAAATGTGATTGTAAAATGCTGCACTCTGATCGTCAATGCTTGGTGCCACATTCTTGAATGTGATTTTAAAATTTTATTTACTCATTATCTAGATACTATAAGGAAAAAGGCAAGTTGGTAATGCAAAGGACACTCTACAAACCAGGGTTAAATAAAGGAAGATATACCAGTAATCTCTACAGTACTTAAAAGTCCATAATCAATTTCCTCTCATTTTGGTCCTGTGCTTTTCTGAATCTGTTATGAGCTTGCAGATTTTATTTAATGTAACCCTAATCCCAAAGCCATTGGTATGGAACTCTCTTGCTTCATTGGTGGAGCTGAATGCCCTGTCTGCATCAGGGGTGAGGCAGAGGTAGTGAGAGCATGTGAGAGGAGAAATTTCCAGTATTTCTCAAACTTGAAGTCTCTTCCAGATCTTTTCTCTGAGTTTTCTTTGAGTACTGAGACTCTTTGGTCTTTGGGTGCTTCTGACTTCCAGTTTCAAGAGAGAAGATGGATGATGCCCACTCAACTTAAGATAGAAGAAAAAAGACTGGGAAGAAGCTGACGTGAGGAGAACTGGCAGTCTTCATCATGTCTCTATCCCCAGCTTGCACCATTAGACTTCAGAGAATTTCCCTTTGGGTAAGATCTAGGACTTGCTCTCTTGGTTAAACTGAGTTACCTGTTCCTAACTAGGAAGTTCATTCACTCTGTATTCTCTAGTATATATTCTTCTGTATATATTTTCTCTGATTTCTCTTTTGCTAATGATTTGGATAAATGGATTTCTTAGCTAATTGTTAGGCAACTAGGTGTCTCAGTGGATAGAGTGCTGGGCCTGAAGTCAGGAAAACACACCTTACTGAGTTCAAATCTGGCCTCAGACACTTACTAGCTCTGTGACCCTGGGCAAGTCACTTTACCCTGTTTGCTTCAGTTTCCTCATCTGTAAAATAAGTTGGAGAAGGAAATGGCAAAACATTCCAATATCTTTGCCAAGAAAACCCCAAATGTAATCACGAAGAGTCTGACATGGCTGAAAAATGACTGAACAATAACAAAAGCTAATTGTTGTGGTGTGTTCATTGTAGAACTAGTATTTGGTGGGAAGGGAGTCAAGCCTTGGATATAAAACTTGGGGTTCTGATTCCTCTAGTAATGAAACAGTGATCAGAAGTTAGCTTGAACCTGAAAATCACATCCCACAGATGAGTAATATTTAAAGGATCAGATAGACATAATTCTAACTTGGTACTCTGAGGAGAACAGAGTGGCAGCCTCTGGCCCTAACTTTCTGCTTCCCCGTCTTGGGAATTAGAGTTTCCCTTGGAGGAAGATGGGAGAAAAGAGGCTACAAAGACACCTCCATGCTGCATGCTCCATGCAATGCTAACAAGATGAAATTCATAAATTCAAAGTTTTATACAGGTTCAAAAAAGCAACTTTACAAGTATGAAATAAGGTACACCAGTGGTGTCAAACTCAAGTAGAAACTCAACTGGGGACCACTAATCTGATAAGGATCTTTGCAGACTACATATTGATTTAGTTTTAACAATGTAATATTATCTATGTTTTATTGTATTTTTATTTATTTTGTTAAATATTACATTTTAATCTGGCTGTAGGCTGCACTAGGGAGTGTTGCAGGCCACAGCCACCAAGGCTGCTTTTGTTTGACACTTCTGACATAGATAACACTTCTTCTGATCAAGAAATGGGGGTGTGATTTTGAAGTTTGCTGTGGGGATACTTTAGTTGTACTAGCCATCAAGTGGACCTCAGAGTTATAGGTAGCTATATTAACTACCTTCAAACTTCACATTCACAACAAGGACTTAGCCATTGTAGCCTTCCCTATTGCCCTATGGGCTTTCATGTATAAGACTAGGGGAATTGATTAATTCCTAAAAATAACACAACATCTTGGCTGTTGACCCCCCAGTTGGATCCCCAATCTGCTCCTTTCTCAGTAATAATAATAGCTAGCATATATACATATATATATATATAAAATACTTAAAGGCCTACCATGCTCTTTACAAATATTAGCAAATTTTAACCTCACAATAACCATGTGGGGTAGGTGCTCTTATTTGCTCCCTTTACAGATGAGGAAACTGAGGCAGACAAGTTAAGTGATTGACCCAGAGTCATACAGCTAGTAAGTGTCTAAGGCTGGATTTGAAGTCTTCCTGACTCCAAGTGGAGAGCTCTAACCTACCCACCAAAGAATTTACTGACTTGGCATGAAGACCAAATGGAATTTACTAACAAAAAATCAGAGGTGAATTGTACTTTCATTCACATCTCAAACCCCTGCTTATGTCACTCCTGGAGGAATCTAAGTTCCTAGTTCCCCCCACCTTCTCTTCTGCGTCCTGTACCTCTGTTTTCAGGGATAGAATGGAGAAAGGTAGTGAGAGACAGATGAATGCTCCCAAGCAATCTCGATCTCAGGATCACAAGGGACAAAGAAAATTACCTGCTCACATTCCAGATCAACTTATAGGCTTGTAGAAGCACTGGCAATCATCCATTCCTGTTTGTGCCTAATATCCAAAGAAAACCTGTCCTCTGATGCCTTAGCCATGTAACTGTGAAAAATCTCTTGGACTTCCAACAAAAGTAGCTTCTTTCTCTGCATAGCTAGCTTCTCAATATGCTGGAGCTTCACTCCTGAAATCTGAGAGAAACAGATAATCAGCCTAAAAAGATTTTCTCATCCTTAAAGCCTAACAGAGAGCACAACCAGTGAGACCTCTGGAAGTTATCATTTACAACAAGCTCACTAGGACTATTCTGCTCCACACTTCTGTCTCTCTTTGGGCCTAAAGATCTGGAAAATTTAGAAGTAAAATTGGGTAGAGACTAAAGTAGAGTGCTATTTCAGATAGTGGTTACATATGACTTCCTGGTGCTTGTTGATTATTATGTTTGTAGAAAATAAACAGAAGTTTGCTACGCATACTTTAAAGAAATATTTCCTACATAAGTATAACTGACATTTATATAGCATTTTAATTTTTTAAATTTCCATGAATCTCTTTTGTTTTTATATCACCTTTATGAGCATATCCTTTCCCTTCCTTCTCCCAGGGAGAGATTCTTTGTTATAACAAAGAATACCTTTTTTCTCTTTTTGGAGAGGGAAAGTCAGGGCAATTAAGGATAAGTGACTTGCCCAAGGTCACACACCTAGTAAGTGCGAAGTGTTCGAGGCCAGATTTGAACTCAGGTCCTCTTGAGACTCCAGGTCCGGTGCTCTATTCACTGTGCCACCTAGCCGCCGCCAAGGAATAATTTCTTAAAAAACCAGTTTAGCAAAATTAACTAACATATCAACTAAGTCTGACATTATATATAGTGTTTATACCTATAGGCCCCCATCTCTTTAAAGAAAGAGAGGGAAGTGTGTTCTTCTGTTGCTTGAGGCAACCTTGGTCATTATAATTTCATAGCATTGAGTTGAATTGTTGTTTTTTTCTATTTACATTACTGCCGTGTTTGTAGATATCATTTCAATGGTTCTGAATACTTTGGTTTATATCAGTTCCTATGACTTCCTCTTCTCCATACTCTTCATATTTGTCATTTCATACAGTACAATGATATTGTTACATCTTATACCACAATATCTTTAGTCATTTCCCATTGGATTGGCATTTGCTTTATTTCAAGTTCTTTGCTACTACAAAAATGGTTACTGTAAATATTTTGTATATATGGTATCTTTCTGATATATATGCCAGCAGTGGGATCTCTGGGTTTAAAGGGGCAAGGACATTTTAGTCAATTTCTTAACATGGTCCCAAATTACTTTCCAAAATGGTTGGACCAATTTACAAATCTACCAATAGTAATACTTGGAGTTACAATAATGAGAGAGGTAATATAGATATTATTTATCTCCATTTTATAGTTGAGTAAACTAAGCCTCTAAGAGATCAAATTACTTGCCTGGGCTTAAATAGTAAATATTGGAACTGGAATTCAAGCCCATGTCTTCTGATTATAACACTGTATTTACTACATATGTACATTAAACTAAAATTCCCATCTCCAAGTTGATTTTTACTACCTAACTGGTAGGATTTAAGCTGAGAACAATCAGAAGAATGAATGTTTTCAATTTACTGAGACAAGTTCAGGCTCACAGGGTGCTTCCCTTTTTTTTCCTGCCTCTGACCTCTACTAAATCTGACCCCGGCTCAAGGGCCTAATTTTGATATCCTGCATTCCTGACCTTGCTTCCTATGCCTTGCATCTGCTTCTCCTTAGGTCTTGATCTCCTTATTTCTGGTCCCAGTCTGGTAAGTAACCTGAGCCAGAGTCCTAATTGCTGCCTTTACTTAATGATTAAATTTGGAGGTCTTAACTCTTGACTATACCCCTACTCTGATTAACTGCATCTTTGTGACTGAGCAAGGAGGGTTTTTCTGGATATTTGGGAACAAAAATTATTATAGGAACACATCTCCAATATTATAAGTCAATAATAATCTGGAACTAGATAGTAAGACCATGAGTTCAATTTAAGTGAATATTAATAGGAAGATAGACAAAATATATGGGATTTAATGTAGTTATAATAAAGCTAAAGTAACATAACCTAGCACTTTGTCATTCTCACAATCTTCTTTTTTTAATGAGATTTGGGTCTTAATTGTTGTGTAGATTAAAGCTGTACCCCTTTTATTCTGCAATGAAATTGAAGGCCATAGGAGCAGAGACAGAGAGAGACAATGAAATGTAAGGGTGAGGCATTTTAGGTGTGATTAAAGCATTTAACACCTTGTAGCCTGGATGTGAGAGTTTTAACTCAATTATATTAGAAAGTCAGCAGAAGCATTAAACTTGCCCCCAGAGCATAGACTGCATCCACTTTTTTTCCTTAGCCATTCATTTGCATAGGAAGTAAGAAGATTTAGGGAATGTACTAAATGGTCACTATAAGTCAGCAGGAGTGCCTTCACCAACAGACCCCAGCTATGAACCAGAAAAAGTTGGTGAATAGAAGAACCTATACCTCTCAACACTTCATACTTGGGAGGTGGCAAACCTCAAAGTCAAAGAAACAAAACTAAATTGGCCTTGGAGGGAGCCAGGCTATCTTAGCAGTGGAGCAATTTTAGCATCCATATAGCATGCCCTACAATGAACTTCATGAAGATTCTCTACAGAGAGAAAGGATATCAGAGTCCTGAACTTCCATAATTATGAGCTGCTTTGATCATCTGTATTTATACTTTGCCTTGCAGGCATAATTCCCCCATATTGCCTTGATTGTTGGGGGGGGCGGGGACTTGAGCTTATAAAATTGAACTCAGTTTCTATTTTTATATATTTTTTTGCATGTAAAAAAAATCTTTTTTTTTTTTTTAACATTTGCTTTTGAAACTTTGATTTCCAGATTCTTTCCCTTTTTCCCTCCTTACCCACCCCCTCTGGGAAGACAAGCAATTCAATATAGGTTGTACATGTGTAGTTACACAAACAGTTTCCATAGTACTTATAATGTGAAAAACTACATTTCCCTCCATCCTATCCCACCCCCCACTTATTCTATCTTCTACTTTGACCCAGTCCCTTTTCAAAAGTGTTTGCTTCTAACTACCCTCTCCCCCAATCTGCCCTTCCCCCTCTTATCCCCTTCCCCCCTATTTTCCTGTAGGGTAAGATACCCAATTGAATGTATATGTTATTCCCTACTTAAGCCAAATGCAAAGTGAATAAGGTTGAGTCATTCCCTTTTACCTTCCTGCTTTTCCCCTCCATTATAACAGTTTTCTCTTGCCTCTTTTATATGAGGCAATTTATCCTATTCTATCTTTCCCTTTCTCCTTCTCCCAATCTATTCCTCTCTCACCTCTTAATTTTATTTTTTAGATATCATCCCTCCATATTCAACTCATCCTGTGTCCCCTATGTATATATGTACACACACATATATATACACTCACATATATAGTTATAGACACATACACCCTTCTCTACATACATAAATAGATTCCCTTCAACTATCCACATGCTGAGAAAAATCTTATGAGTTACAATTATTGTTTTTCCATGTAGGAATATAAATAGTTCAACTTTAATAAGTTCCTTATGATTTCTTTTTCCTGTTTACCTTCTCGTGCTTCTTCTGCTTCTTGTATTTGAAAGTCAAATTTTCTGTTCAGCTCTGGTTTTTTCAGCAAGAATGCTTGAAAGTCCTCTATCTCATTGTAGCAGCAAGCACCCCAATATCCCCAGGGTAGCTGCCAACACAGGTTCTTAGATCTGCTTTTCAAAAGGAAAGCAACTCAAAATGGGTTAACAAGCTTACTTTAATCAAACAAACACACATTACCTAGTTCAGAGGAAAAAGGTCAGCACCCCAAACTTCAGAGTTACAGAACTTACAGATCAAACAGACAGGCTTCCAAACTGTCCTACCATAATATCAATACCAAATCACAGTTACCAGAGAGGGAAGCATCAACATCTGGGTTTTCAAAGCCGGGGAGCTCGCAACAACAGCTTCCCAGAGTCTCATCTGGTCAAAGCACACAACACTTCTCAAAGTGAGCCCCAAAGCAAAGCCTCTCCTCAGGGCTTATATAGCCTTCTCTTAGCTCAGAGAATGTAACAACCTTCTGGACCCACTGCCCAATCACAAAGTATCAAGGTGTGGGCTTTCCTGAAAAACAAGCCTCCCACCACAGGCTCCAGGTGCACTTAAGCTAGGGGCAGGGAAGATCTTTAAATTTGCATCTCCATTACATTCGGCCCCAAGATCTTTCTTGCCCATAGCATACACAATTTACATTTGAATTAGCACTAAAACATCTCTTAGGTCACATTTTCCAGGTACATAATAAAATCACAATATAATCTCAAAATACAATAGTCCAAGTCTTCCACTCATGGGGCAAAGTCTTGATTAGCTCAATTAGTCTCTTATCTGTAACAATATCTCAAAGTACAATTAGTCACTTATTCAGGAAAGTCTTACTAAGCATGCCCATAGCATAGACAATTTACATTTCAATTATCACTAACCATCCCTTAAGTCATGACCACTGGGTCTTAAACAAAGTACATTGCATTTTCACATCAATTCACAAAATACAAAGCATTATCACATAAAGTTCTCTTGGGAGGAGGGGGGCGTCCTTCCCACAACACTGCTCCAGCCCCTGCTTCCAAGTCCAGAGAGGGAGCTGGGCAACAAAACCAAAGTGGGGTACTTGGGGTCCATGGCACTTCACCCCACCCACCATAGTCACAAGTCCATCCTCCCCCTGGGTCCCAAACTGTGGGATGCAGCAAGGAAACACATTCAGTGCCCCGGCTTTGCCACACAGTCCTTATCTTGTCCTGTGGCTGAACTCCAAACTCCTGGGTTCCTTCTCCTCCAGCAGAAGGCAGCAGCTCCAGGCTTCTCCACAGGTCTCCATGCAGGCAGCTCACCATTCCTGCTCTCAGCTCAGTGAAGTCAGCATGCAGGTCTTTCTTCTCTCCTGCTCCATGGCTCCACAGAATCACAGTTACCACAACTGGGAAACAAACAATTATCCCAGCCCCCATACTTTCCTTTTACTCAGCAGATCCCATCCCTCGTCGCCATTTTGTATCAGCAAACACCCCAATATCCCCAGGGTGACTGCCAACACAGGTTCTTAGATCTGCTTTTCAAAAGGAAAGTAACTCAAAATCAGTTAACAAGCACACTTTAATAATACAAACATATACCATTTACCTAGTTCAGGGGAAAAAGGTCAGCACCCCGAACTTCAGAGTTACAGCACTTACAGACAGGCTTCCAAACTGTCCTACCATTATATCAATACCAAATCACAGTTACCAGAGAGGGAAGCATCAACATCTGGGTTTTCAAAGCCGGGGGGGCTCTCAACAACAGCTTCCCAGAGTCTCATCTGGTCAAATCACACAACACTTCTCAAAGTGAGCCCCAAAGCAAAGCCTCTCCTCAGGGCTTATATAGCCTTCTCTTGGCTCAGAGAATGTAACAACCTCCTTGACCCACTGCCCAATCACAAAGTATCAAGGTGTGGGCTTTCCTGAAAAACAAGCCTCCCACCACAGGCTCCAGGTGCACTTAAGCTAGGGGCAGGGAAGATCTTTAAATTTGCTTTTCCATTACACTCATTGAATGACCATATTTTCCCCTGAAGCATTATACTCAGTTTTGCTGGGTAGGTGATTCTTGGTTTTAATCCTAGCTCATTTGACCTCTGGAATATCATATTGCAAGCCCTTCAGTCGTTAATGTAAAAGCTGCTAGATCTTGCGTTATCCTGATTGTGTTTCCACAGTACTCAAATTGTTTCTTCCTGACTGTTTATAATATTTTCTCCTTGACTTGGGAATTCTAGAATTTGGCTATGATATTCCTAGTTTTCTTTTGGGCATCTTTTTCAAGAGGTGATTGGTGAATTCTTTTAATTTCTATTTTGCCTTCTGGTTCTAGAATATCAGGGCAGTTTTCCTTGAGAATTTCTTGAAGGATGATTTCTAGGCTCTTTTTTTGATCATGGCTTTCAGGTAGTCCAATAATTTTAAAATTATCTCTCCTGGATCTATTTTCCAGGTCAGTGGTTTTTCCAGTGAGATATTTTACATTGTGTTCTATTTTTTTCATTTGTTTGGATCTGTTTTATAATATCTTGATTTCTCATAAAGTCATTAGCTTCCATTTGCTCCAGCCTAATTTTGAAGGAATTATTCTCTTCAGTGAGCTTTTGAAATTCCTTTTCCATCTGGCCAATTCAGTTTTTTAAGACATTCTTCACCTCATTGGCTTTTTGGGCCTCTTTTGTCATTTGAGTTAGTCTATTTTAAGGTGTTATTTTCTTCAGTTTTGGGGGGTATCCTTTGGAAGGCTGTTGAATTGCTTTTCGTGATTTTCTTGCATCATTCTTATATCTCTTCCCAATTTTTCCTCCATTTCTCTTACTTGGTTTTCAAAATCCTTCTTGATCTCCTCCATGGCCTATAACCAATTCATATTTTTCTTAGAAGCTTTTGATGCAGGAGTTTTGACTTTGTTTTCTCCTGGCTCCATGTTTTGATCCTTTTTGTCTCCCAAAAAGGATTCTATGGTCTGACTGCACTTCCTCTGCTTGCTCGTCTTGCCAGCCAATTACTTGACTTTTTGAGCTGTTTGCCACAGTAGAACTTTGTTTCCAGAGTGGAAAGAGCTGTGTCCCAAGTCTCTGGGGTTTTCACAATTGCCAGAGGTATGAGGAGGGAGCCCTCTCTACATCCCCCACAATCTTTGGCACACTGGTGTTCCTCAACGCAGGACCATCACCCAAGACCACAGCCCAGATCTAAGCAGGTCAAAGCAAGAGTGATTACCCTCTGAATTTGGTCCCCCTACACTCTGTTGGCCAGGAGATCCAGAGGCAGCCATGGAGCAGCAGCTGCAGCCTCCATTCCTCCACTGCCTCTCACCCTGGGGGCAGGGGCCAGAGCATGCTCTTCCATCACTCAGTTCCAAAAGAGTTTCCCATTGACCTTTTACTTTCTCTTTGGCATTTATAGATTGAGAAGTCTGGAAATCTCTGCAGCTGCTGGTGATTCACTCTCCTGAAGTCTGCTACTCTGGCCTGTCTGTGTCACTGGTGGGGCAGCCCTGGGTATGGGCCCAGGCAGCTAACGAAAGACTATGCTTGGCTCCCAGTCTGGTGCAATAGACCCTCCCTGTTGGCCTGCCAGGCTGCCTTCAGTGGGAGATTTGTTTCTCTCTGTCACTTTATGGGTTCTGTAGCTCTAAAATTTGTTTAGAGTCTTTTTTTTTCTTATCAGTATTAGAGTTGGTTGGAGCAGGAGCTAAAGGAAGTTCCTACTTTTACTGCACTATCTTGGCTTTGCCCCCCACCCAGTTTCTACATAGCATTACTCCCACCAACTTCATAGCCAAAAGTGGCATCATTGCCAGATGAGTCTTTCTACTGTACTAGGATCCTAAAGGTCCCTCCCAAAGATCTCTCCTTACTCTCTGCTCCTTAGGGCATTAATGTTGCACTGGTTGTAAAATACTGGATTCTTATGACTTGATCTCCTAGCCTTTGAAATTCCTAAAGTTGGAATCTCAACTCCCTGTAGCTAGATTGGAAAAGAATGAACAAAAAAGATGTAAGTCCCATTCCTTGGAAGTCAGTTGGCCTCAGAAGAGGAATTTCTTGTAGCTCTTCCACTTAAATTAAAGCATGATCTCTCACCAGATACCATCACACGATTAGAGTGCAACTGAAGACAACAAGGTAAAAAAGCAGCTGACCACAACTGACTCAAATCCTTTTGAAGAAACCAACATTTCTGGCTATAGGGCCAATGGAAAAAAAAAAGGCTTCCCTTAACCCCTTGGTAGACCAACTGGAACCAATTACAGAATACTCATGCATGTTCCAGAATCTTCAAGGGACTTCCCTCCAGTCATCACGATTCCTCCAGAAGCAGCTCCTTAGCATACTTCAAGTGAAGATATCATCTTAGCAAGCTGATGGGATCTGCACATGTGTCAGACCCCATTACTTGTGTAAATGTCTTTTATAAGTGCTAGTATTAGAAGCAAGACATGCACATAAGTAAGTTAACCCATGTTAATTGTCAAATAAGTCACAACTTTCTTAGGAGTTTAAAGGGAAGAAACATCTCTGTGGACTGAAATAGTTAGAGAATGCTTTGTGGAGGAGTTGGGACTTGAGCTTGGCCTTGAAGAATAATAGAACTTAGATAAGTATAGAAAATGGAAGATGCTATAGCATGAACACAGGCTTGGAGGAGAGATTTTGGAAGTAGTGTGAAGACTCCTTTATTTGGAGTAGAGGAGTCACACTGGGAAGTAGAGGGAGATAAAAATTTTAAAAGCAGTTTAAGGGGTCAGATGGCAATGATGGACCAAGTCAAATGTTTTATATTATGTTTGCTCTTCTCACTGCCATGAGCATGGCTTCATTCATTAATAATAGCTGACATTTACTTTAAGGTTTGCAAAGTGCCTCACATATATTATTATCTCATTTGAACTTCACAACAACCCTGTGTGGTAGGCACTGCAGATTATTTCCACTATCTTAAAGATAAAGAAACAGTCTCACAGAAATCATGACTTGCTTAGAAGTCACATAATAACTACTACTTGGCAAGATTCAAATTGAGGCTTTCTTTTTTACTCCAAATCTAGTACTCTTTCCCCTATTTCACTGCTATTCACTATTCTTCTTCTCCTCCTCCTCCTCCTTCTCCTCCTCCTCCTCCTCCTCCTCCTCCTCCTCCTTCTTCTTCTCCTTCTCCTCCTCCTCCTCCTCCTCCTCCTCCTCCTTCTGTCAATCCACATGCCAAAGAAATAGAAGATGTGCTTCCCATAAGGAACTTATTATTTAGTCAGTGAGACAAATTCACCCTCCATGCAGAGACATGCAAACTAATGTGAGAGCATTTACAAAATGATATGATATCAACTATATACATAAAGACCAAAGGGTTGGGGAATAAAAGAAATCAGTGTAAGATGAAGTTATTTTAGAAAAGTTTTTAGGGAAGTCAATTTTGAGCTAGTATTTGAAGAATCCTTATGGCTATAGATTAGCAGAATGGATGTGAAAGTAAGCCATATAATAGATAGCAAGGAAATTGGCTTGAAGTTATTTTAATTCCTTCTAATAAACTTTGTTAAGCATCAACTCTACTATGTTCAAAGAATTGTACTGAAGATATAAGCATCAAGAAACAACACAATCCCTGCCCTTAAGGAACCCCTAATGTAATAGAGAAGGTAAAACTAATAAGGAAATGTGTGTGTATGTGTGTGTTTTCTGGCAAGATTGCACAAGAAGGGAATTAGAGCAGACTGAGAATTTCTCTGACTCTGTTAGTCCTTTCTGTCTTGCCTAAAGCTGCTTTGCATGACAAGCAGGTCATGAAGGAAGTTCAAAAGGACATCATCACCTAAGGACCACACAGTTTTGCTAAATGAAGTATCCAGGGTGTTTTGAAAGGATGTAGACCAATATCCAGGGGGTATTGTCAAGAAATGAAAGGAATTTTCTGACCCCAGGTCATATAGGAAATAGGGGTCAGGAGCCTAAGTTCAACAAAGGAAATGTAGCTTAAAAGACAAAAATGCCCAAGGGCTTTCCTAACTGGCTGTGTGTAGTTGGCTGGGGTCTATATCACAAAAGAGCTAAAGTTGTAATGCAGAAAGCTGGTAGACAGATCCCTATCTCTATTGGGAAGAAATCGCTGAGTATATGCTATCCAGAAGATAGCAGCATCTGCAGTGGTAAGGCAATATTCAGAAGAGGAAAACATAGTAAAGAAAACAGAACAATGGAACCCAGCTAGATGGAGAAATTAGCTTGTCTGATGATATCAGTTGAAGGTGCTGGTGATTTTGTAGGCATTGTAGGTATAAGTCACATGTGCCCTAGTCAAATATGTTCCCTTTCTCAGTGTTTCCTCATGCATGTTCTCTTATCATAAATGTTCCCTGCATGTATCCCCAATTGGTGGTGTAATAAACAGTGGGAGAATATAACACTTGTGGGCATGGGAGTAAATAATCTTGTAATTTGTTTTTCTGTGTCATTTGGAGGGTGGGGAGGAGAGAGACACTTTACTGATGGCTTTTGTTTTTATATTACAATCACTTACAAATATGCTCCCTGCCACTACACAGTGTAGCTTCCTTTGTAATAAAGAAAAAGGGTTAAGAAAACTGACATGGTGACCACATCTGACAGTGTATCCCATCCTGTATGATTATGTGTCTTTTGCTTTGAATGAATGTATACACTATTTGGCCTAGTGAGAAAAAAAGACACTTTCATAGAGGATCATGAGCTGTATAAATTCTGACCTACATTTATAACATTCCTCAATATATAGAGTTTTTTTGAGATCCACTTGTAAGACTGACTCAATGGGTCTACACACAAGCAAGAAAAATATAAAGCAATGTGAAAAGTATATTGAAGAGGTCTAAAAGAAGTGCTATGAGCCCCCACCCAAATGAATATGGAGTTGGTTGTTGCCCTTCATTCTTAAAGAGGACCAAAATGACACCACTGTGTTGGTTGTTTCCAGCTGTGGCAGATCAGACCAATATGAACTCAAAGGCTCTACCAGAGTTCAGGCACAAATAGTCCACATGAACATTTGGAGTGGAGCTATCTATAAATTTGTGCATCTCACTTTTCTTTTGAGCTACTGAAATTCTGCTTTCACTCATAGAGTGCCTTCTTTGATGCACTCATGCCACACTAGGCGGTCCTTTGCCAGTGTCTCCCATGTCATGTGATTGATCCCAAAGTCCTTCAGAGAGACTTTGAGAATGTCCTTGTATTGCTTCTTCTAACCTCCATGTGAGTGCTTGCCTTATGTGAATTTTCTGTAAAATAGTCTTTTAGGAAATGTATATTTCTCATTTGAACAAAGTGACTGGCCATTGAAGTTATGCTCTCTGCAGTAAAGTTGGAATGTTTGGCAGTTTAGCTCAAGAGAGGCCCTCAGTGTCCAGTGTCATCTTGCTAGGTGATCTCCAGAATCTTTCTAAGACATTTCTTTTTTTTTCCCAAATGCTGTATTAACTTCTGGTTTACATCATTCATTTCCATCATATTTTGTTACAACTTTTCCCCATTTTTCCCCTACCCACCACCCCAGAATAACAGTCATACAGGATATCCCCTCATCCAATCTATTCTCTACCATCTCTTCTCCCATACCCCCTTTGACTTTCCAATAGGGCGAGGTGAATCCCCAAGCCCCATTGCCTGCACATCTTATCTCCCAATTATATGCAAAATAGTATTAATCACAGTATTTATATATATATATATATATATATATATATATATATATATATATTTTTTTTTAAGCAATTGGGGTTAAGTAACTTGCTCAAGGTTACACGGCTAGTCATTATTTATGCGTGGGTGCTCATTTTCTGAGGCCGGATCTGATCTCGGGTCATCCAAACTCCGAGGC